>CM060957.1:14586145-15786145 GCA_030765055.1 Mantis religiosa
CTGCTGAAACACTGCTCTATCCAGTATGCCATCCTCTTGAAGCTGCGGTTCACGGAACAGTTCTAACATGTTGAGGTAGATGTTACTGTTGACCTTTCGGCAAAGACAAATGGGTCATACATTTTGCGTTTGTCATGCCCAACCAAACATTGACTTTCGGTGTATCACGTTCCCACTCCGATACCTCATGTAGTTCTTCATATGTCCATATTCGGCTGTTGTGTCTGTGTACTTTCCCACAAACATGGAAAGTGGCTTCATCGGAGAATAAAATGTTGTCCATTAAATTCTCTCTACACATTCCAGGTCATAACACATTGCCCGACAGGCGAAATCCTCGTCCTCAAGATGGTGCAGAACTTGAACGTGATACCGACGTTTTCGTAGAGTGAAACGTAGAATTTTCCACACTGTGTTGCGAGGGACGTTCAATTCCCTACTGAGGCGTCGAATTGATGACTTCGGACTCATATCACTGGCAATTTGAACCTGCTGCACTGTTTCTGCCAAAACGTGTGGTCGTCCAGGACGTGACACACACACACACACACACACACACACACACACACACACACACACACACACACACACACACACAAGAAACAGGACATCAGGTCTGGCAGAATAGGTGGAATGCCACGGACAAAGGGGCACTCAGCAAATTATTTTTTCCAACAATAAAAGATAGGCTGAAGAGAAAGCTTCCTTTAACACCAATTTTCACAGCAATAACTTCCGGCCACGGAAAAACCAAAGCTTATTTACACCGATTCCATATAGTAGACGATCCAAAATGCACATGTAACAGATCCCAACAAACCGTAAACCATTTAATATACGAATGTGTAGACAAAAGTCAACAAAGAGCCAAGCTAATACAAGATGTAACTCTAAATGGAAGCAAGTGGCCAGTAACCAACGAGAGTCTTGTAAAACACCACATAAAAGCATTCTGTAAATACATAAATTCAATTAACCTATAAAGATATGTAAATATGTATAACTTGTGAAATCAACTGCTAAAAGATCTAATGTAATATTAACATGTAAATATGTACAATTTGTAAAATCAAATGTTGGAAAAATGTAATGTAATGCATGTAATACTACCATGTAGTGGGGCATGCTGATTGTTATCAATAAAGAAAAAACACACACACACACACACACACACACGCACGCACGCACACACACACACACACACAGCCGGTACGCTTAGATTTGTTCACAAGCCTACGAATGTGTGCCCTTGATGGGGCTGGTTTGAGGAATTTACGGGTAAATTCCGATCTAGCGTCTTCAAATGACAATCCGCGTACCCGTGCACAAACAATGGCAACCCGTTCTTCTGTGCTAAACATCTTGCACTAAGATACCAGTATCTGAAAAGAAAATATTGCGTTTTCATTGAAATGGATAGTGACTTTAGAGACACCCTGTAATAACGGATGTACTTGGGAGGAACTGAGGAGCCACTTTACAAATTGGTCCTGGAATCCGCATGTACTAAGCGGTATATTAATGGCATACTAGTAACCTTATTGACTACATTACCAATGCCCTGGGTGTGGATGGACGAAGGGAGACTAGTTTACAGTTGAAATGCTATCCGCAATTAATTGATTGAACCGACCATTTATTTACCTACTACTTCTACAATGAATGTGTGCATGCTGCAATAATTGTATTATTCAATGCATTTCAACACAAAAATGTGAGAACTTAACTATTTAGTCTTTACTTTCTCTTTACATGAAAAAATGCTTTCGTTGTTCGAGTGTTTTCTTCAAACAAATATCATAATAATTCGTAGACTTCAGCTGCAGTACAATTTACGAGTAAAACGTAAAAGTGATGAAGTTATGGCATTTTCAGAGAGCAGAGAAATATCTACAACGTCGTTAAGCACAATTCGAGTTCATTAAAAGAGCTCTGAACAGCATAAGGCTGTTGTAAACAACGAGTGATCCACTGGAACAGCCACAAAACCTCTAACCACGGTACCGTTCGACCTAGTGATTACTCATGCATACCGAGTTATAAAACACGCATAGGATAAACGTCAAACTCTCGCATATCAGAGGGAGACAAGCAGTTTTCTCAATAGCCGAAAAATAACACAATACTAATACGTTTAAAATACACTTACCGAGAGAGAACATTTTCTTTAAAAAGGATTGTTAATATCAGTTTTTAAAGGCTTAGCGGGCTGAAATGCATGAAAATTCCATTTTTTTTCGGACCAAAAACAATGTATCAAATCCATTTTATCTATTCCTGGTGTTTCAAGACTTGAAGTTACCTGGAAACCTTATCGTGTATGTTTATTACATTTAACTTGTAATTTCATGACACGCATTTTTTTTTTTTTTTTTTTTTTTTTTGAAATTTAAGTCCAAAAACAACTACCACAAAGAGTAAAGCACCCCGCTGAATTATGAACTCTACAACGTACATAATGGGCGTAGAAGGTATTCGCTCAACTTGATACCCATATTAAACTGGAAAAATACGTTTCAAAATACCTGACACTTCCCCCCACCCCCACCAAAAAAAAAAGCTTTTACTACCTATAACTTTTCGAAATTATCCTTAAGCGCACAGTTTTTATTAGCTCCAAATTTTCAGGAAAATGTATTTAAAACCTGGTGTGTACTAATTGAAAATACTTCAGCTGACATTATTTTTCATAACTCAAACTGAAAAAATGAGGAACATTTTTTAAAACTACAACTACGAAGTGCTTGCACAGCAATTTCCTTATATTTATATGCTAAGAACAAATTGAAAATCTGACAGTGATGCGATAAACCACAAGGCCCAAGTAATTTTATACTGTAACAAAGCGTTATAATTATGAATAAAAGGCTGATATCTTAACAGAAGTTTCACACACTTTTACAAAATATCTGCAATACGTTTTATGTGTCACGTATATCAGTCATAGCACTCCTAAGAAAGCTGTGAATGTTTTTGTGATAATTTTCACAGATGCAATGCTATAAGAACCATTATTTTAAAAGATTTCCCTATTGTAATTACAATACAGTTTTAAATTAACTTTTCCTCGGTTCTCATTTAAGTAGTTTTCTCGATTCAAATTCTACAAATTTCAAAAGATTAAGCTGCGAAGCTTTAGTGGATATTTTACAAAAGGTAATGGGTGGAACTAAGTATTGCACCCTTTATCTGGTACGTGCTGCTTTATAAAATTAAAATGAAACATGAGATAAAGTTCTCAAAAATTGCAATTCTGATGTTTGGTGTATTCATTTTTATATGAGGAACGATTGAAAAGTTAAAAAAAAAAAAAAAAAAAAATGTACTGCAGGATTTAAAAATGATTTTTGAAAAAGAGTACGTGTGCTTTTAAACAAAACCAATAATAGCTAAAAAACTATTAATCTCAGCAACATGAAAATTTTATTGCTATCGTATGGGAAATGTAGCAAATGCTACAGAAAACAGAAATTTCCCAAGCTAACAGTTAACAGCAACTGTTTTAACTAAAAAAGCAATACTCAAAATTTAATGCCAAACTTCCTGTTCTCAACAATGTTCAATAAGTGTGTTACAAAAACAATAAGTAAAAGTAAAAAACAAACTCACCATTTTTATAGCTACATGCTCGTTGTTGTAGAGGTTCTTCCCTGCAAAAAGAGAAACAAATTACGTTAATATGTTATGTGGTATATAGAGCTAAGCAGAACATCACCTTGCAATGGCATTAGTAAATCAAAACCTTAAAAAATTGCCTTAAGTATTTTGAAATCACATAAATAACTCTGAAATAGCAAGTACCACTTTTAATTTTATTTTTTCGTCCTTAACTTAAGGTTAAGTAAAAATATTTGGGGCCTAAAAACTAAAGTGACTAGTTAAAGTTGTATTTAAATATCCTTTTTGGAACGCTTCTGAACTTGTCCAGCCATCTATACGAACGTTAAAGACAAAATGTATTTTGGAGTGTGTGTATGTGTGAGTAATGTCCAAAACCAGTAAATGCGTTAGTTATTTCACCACTGAAAAACCCCTCTCTGGCGGAAACGCTATAAAACATTTGAATTTAAATTGTTAAATTACTAAACGGGCCGCACCATGGCTGAGTGGTTAGTCCGCTTGGTCTGACCAAGGCGGTCTGGGTCGTCGATCCCAGGCGAGCGCATGTGAGATGTGGTGGACAGCACGATGCTGGGACGGGTTTTCTCCGGGTCCTCAGGTTTCCCCCGCCAGCATTCAAACAATCGCCCCTACACTATCATCCACTTCCTTCATCCTAACACCACGCATTGGGCTGATCACCTATCCTGGTTCTCTATCGGATCCAAACCTTCCGTTCCTCAGACGCGATCTTAAGGATAGAGGATCAAGAATCCCCCTAACGCCAAATGGTATTACTACGGAGAAGGTAAAGAAGAAGAAAGTACTAAACTACTAAAAGGAATTTACAAAGCCTACGTATTAGAATATGAGTTTAACTGGAGTTACAAAAGAACGCACTTGCAAAGAAGGTTATCATCACCATTAGTTGAGAATTCCATGGAGTAAAAAAGGTTACTCCACAAAAACACAGAAAGAGAGTCATGATTTACCAACTGAACACGACAAAAGAGATCTCAATCTGTTCATAACGGTGCAATCCGCACGTATCTCAATGCTAGAAGTATTTTTATAGATCTAATTTAACAAACTTTTGCTTTTTTCTGCGCTTCCAATGCAGATCATTAGCATAGTTTGGTGAATAATTATAGAAGACAAAATTTTATCCAGCTAACATAAAAAACTGCCAAACATTGTGTAATTAAAACTAGATTATTTTTCTGGAATGATGCAGTCTTGTGTTTTTCAAAGTGGTTAAGTTGGCTTAGCTGGGATTATGGCTCTTATTTCCCAGCTGCTTTATTTCACTGTATATGTTAAAAGAGTTTCTGTACAATGTGAAAATATACAGTGACGTTATTAAATAACTCTCACTAAAAAGAAAAGGTTACCAATTTCTATTCTGATTATCTAAAACATTCCTCAGCCATTTGAGATAATTGTTCAACTCCAACAGATATACAGACTATGCAGAATGTTGGGGGGAGGCTAAGAAGACATGTTTCGTAGACCACCTCTATGGTATGGGGAAACGAGTCTGTCTCACCTTCAGGATGTCCCGAATTCGAATCTCTATCTAGGTGATTGATCTCGATAAGTTTCTTTTTTCACCGTTTTCCATTATCCTGAAAGATGAATGTCTGGTACCTCTAAGCTCTATGGACTCTGGGCTCATTTGAGCAGCATTTCAACAACTTATTCATCATATTTGTTGTAGTGTTTAACGCCCGCTTTTACTACATAAGGCATCGCAGACGGTGATAGTGATAATGAAATGAAGATGGACCTCCGGTGGAATGAGAAGGCAGGGAAATCGGAGTTCACAGAGAAAACCCGCCCCAGCGCCGTATTGTCCACCACAGATATCACTTCGCGGTCGCCTGGGATCGAAACCGCGGCCTCATTCATCGTATGGTATGACAATGTTGGAGGATGTGAATAATAATAATAAAAAAAAAAAAAAACGGTACCACCGGCTTCACTTCATATACAAAGGAAGCTATGCTAAGATTTTGCGCTCTCTGCCTGTCTTAGGTTAAACCGAGCTTATTGTTCCATCAGTGAATATCTGAAAATGAGGGATTTTCTTCTCCACACAACTCAAAATGGAGTAACAAAGCTGACAGGCGACTGGTATTTTATGGAAAATATTTGTATGTAAATTCCTGATGGGAAGGAAAAATCGTGTGGTTTTATCATTACCCTTTTCAAAAATATTCCTTCGCATAGCAGTACGAGAAGATCCGAAGGTACACAAAGACAAACACAGACATCACAGGACCTCAGTAACCTGTCACAAAGGACGAGCGGTGACTGGCAAGGTAGACAGACGTTTCCCATTTCCCCGAACCCGGCGGCGAGCATGTGGTTACTCTGACTAGGAGCTGCTACTTCTGTATCAGTATTCCCGCCTATGGTGCTCTCACCCAACATAAGAAAGTCTCATACGGGTATATGGGATCTAATCCCAGTCTACCTATGCAAATGTCAAGTTTTCAAAAATTGTCTTGTTTAAAAAGCTTACTTGCACGATTTTGATCCTTTAGTGCATGCGCTACCGAATGACTTTTTAAAGTCATTTTGAATATTAGCATACATAAGACCTGTGTGTTGCAACAACCGAGCTCTATTTTACTTTAAATGTGTCCTTCAACGATAAGTCATAATGCACGATAAATGAAATGATGCTCAAGTATGTAAGCCCAGAGTCCATAGAGCTTATAGTTACCATTAATTTTTCAGGACAAGGGAAAACTTACAACGTTAAGTCATATCGGACAATGAATGAAATGATGTTCAAATGAGTACGGGGTACAAAGCGCTTATAGTTACCAGACATTCATCTTTCAGGACAAGGGAAAACTTACAACGTTAAGTCATATCGGACAATGAATGAAATGATGTTCAAATGAGTACGGGGTACAAAGCGCTTATAGTTATCAGACATTCATCTTTCAGGATAAGAGAAAACCTCCAACGTTAAGTCACATCGGACAATGAATGAAATGATGTTCAAATGAGTACAGGGTACATAGCGCTTATAGTTACCATTAATTTTTCAGGACAAGGGAAAACTTACAACGTTAAGTCATATCGGACAATGAATGAAATCATGTTCAAATAAGTACAGGGTACAAAGCGCTTATAGTTACCAGACATTCATCTTTCAGGACAAGGGAAAATCCGGGATAAAACCTTATTCAGATAACTCACCCCGACCGAGATTCGGGACCTCTCGAACCTAAGGCAGTCACACTACCACATCCTATGCTACAGAGGTGGGCAAAATATCCCAGTGCCAAAGTACTGTACTATAAAATGCTCTGAAAAAAATCTCAAACACAAATGCGAAGTATTGAGTTATTAGGTATAGCTTAAGTTCAAAAGGTAAACCCAGAGCCCATGGAGTAGCATCCGCAAGCAGGCCAGAGCCTGCAAACCCGACTGCCGGCCTCACGCCCACATGCCAGGCAGAGGTGGGTGATCATCCTCCCAATACGGGGAGTAGATGTGGTCAGCACCTTGGCACCCCTAGCCGGAAAGTTGGCTTTCTAGACCAGAGTTCGCTACCTAGCGTAGCTACTCAATTTCCTAAGATGCTGAGTGGGCAACGGGGACTTAAAATCCACAACCTCCAAGGGTGGGATGATCCCGGAAGGCTGGGAACCACAGCACAACGCTCTAGCCCAGTACGCCACTACAGGGCACACTAGATTAATAGATAACCGAATTTGGAGGTTTTCTTTCACCTCTGCAGTCACACTTATACCACAGTCATGCACAAAATGTAGTCACAAGCAATACTCCCCCTCCCCTCGTATTTCCATTTGAAACGAGGAAGACACACTGCCTGGTTAATTCGTATACCTTTTATATTTTTATAAGTATAAAACAAGAGATATGAAAATGATCAGTGAAGGTTACGTGCTCACGCATATAGAGGTTAAAAATAATTGGCTAAGATTATAGCAGAACAAAGATCTCTCCTTCTGCAAGGTAATGCAGTTTTAGGGAGGTGTATGGCCTAGTTAACCCTACTAGATTTCATTAAACAAGAACTACTTGTAACACTTACTGGAGCTGCGGTTACCGCGCAATTTCCCCATCGCTGTTGCTCCAGCCATTAGCGTTCAACCACCTTTCTTACCCTTCGCCAACAAACTTCATTTCAGAGGTAGCATGTTATATTACAGTGGCGCATGTGCCTTCATAGTAAAATAGTTTTCTTACGTTATTCTTGTAGGAGAAACAATGAGCCCCCAAGAACTAAAAAGAACATTAAACTGAGGTATTGCCAAACTTACAATGAAAATTACTAGTTTCACATCAATCCGTAAATCAAATCTCGTTTTCAAACAATTTAATGTTCAACAGCGAGCACGACTGTATGTTTTACGAGAACATTTGCAAAAATTCTTGGAAAAGCTTCTACAGGGCTTATAATACAGATTGTCTCGCTTAAAACAATAAAATAATTTATTCTAACTTTTACTAGAGAAGATCCTGCTATTTATATTAACAATGACTTGTGAAGACAAATGAATAAATAATGAACTGAATTTGTAAACCAACGTGGAAGTTTCAAAAGAAAATCCAGCATCTCTTTGGTTGTCAAAACCAAGATCTGCGATGCATGTAGAACATCGATTTCGCTGACAATTCAATGTTCGAAATTATGATCCCATATCTAAGTATGGCTCAAGTAATACGAAACTTGCTGACGAGCGACATTCTAAGGAAAACATGCGACCAATGCATCCAAACCTGTTATACAACAAGCCCAACTTTCCTGATGAACATTCGTAAAAGATCACGTGTACAGAACAAACCGCAGAATTCACCTTAAGACACACGCCCGCCTCTGTAGCTTAGATGGTAGTGTGTCTGGCCCACGTTCGAATCTTCATCAGGACGAGTTATCTGGATACTGTTTTTTCAGAGGTGTTCCCTTATCTTGAAAGACGAATGTTTGGTAACTAAGCTCTATGGGCAATGGACTCATGTCGACTATCATAGTCCGACATGACAATGCTAGAGGATGTAAATAAAAAAATACTAAACAAATACAAAATACCATCGGTATTGCTGAAGAATACTGTCACCGAGGCATTGTTGTGCCGCTACCGCAAGTCGCAGCTGGCGCGTGGGCGAGCGCCGAACAGAGATGTCTGATTAGTTCCGTCTTTGTGTCGCGAACGATCGACTGTATTCTAGAACAATGACAGGAGGTATAACCGCTCGCAAAGTGTTAGAGATGTTAGTGAGTTGCTGGTTGAGTTGAGTGGTGTTGTGCAGATGAGAACGAGACGACAATGAAGACTGCTATTGTGTGTGTCACGTCATTTTATTGCTGCAAGGGGTGTACAAAGTTACTGTTTACTGCAATTAAGAGCATTTTAAATTTCTGAAAATAAGACAATTCTACGAGCCCAAAGTCACAATACCTTCACCAATTTGACAAATTGCTTGACATAACGCTGCTGTAAATGGCAATTCATTACAATTTGCCAGCTTCAATATATTAGGAAATTTAATCAATTAAATAGGCCCGTCATTCAATACCTATAGGCATTTCTGTTACTAGTGTTCTAACCCGGAAAACCCGTGTAAGATTTAAGAAACTCAAAGCAAAATACAATTCCGATATTAGCAAAAACGTTGTCAACTTTTGTTTTGAGCGGAGGAGTCCACGAAAAAGGTCTAAAATTGGGTCATTAAGGACACAAACGTGGGAAGTTGTCAAAAAACTGAACCATATATTTTTATACTAATGTATAACAGAGTTAATAGTAGGAAAGGGCATATAATGTAAATATAATGTAAAGGGCTTACAAATTTACAATTTGCTTTTCAGGGTACACACTGCTCCAAAATTTGTTCTAATATTGAAGTTAAATTTCTAGGGCGAATGGAAAACGACAGCACCTAAACAGTGAGAGTAACCGGACAGGTTTCTACAGTTTGCTCAGCAATTATATTAGTGGCTAATGCCTTGGAAATGCGAACACCGGAAACTACGGATCACGTGACAGCTCTTTTGTTACACGTTGCACAAATTGGCCAGACAACCTAAAGAGTGCATATGCTAACAAATGCATAACATATGGCTATCTGAACGGGCATGATGCCTACGAGAACGCAATCCACAGAAAATGGCGCAATCATGACATGGACATTATAGAGGAACAGCAAGCCCCAAATATTTCAAACCAATCTTGCAGGCAAATTAAAGGAAGAGATTTTTTATTTTTAATTTACAGAAAGAAATAACGATAATGCTACCTACCCATATTGACAATTCTGGAGAGGTCAATTCGTATTGTGACTTTGTGGGTTCGTAGAATTAAAAGTCCAAGTTGCAAAAATTCAAAATGTTATTATTTCCATAGAAATAAAATGTTCTTATTTGGCCAACCCTTACAGTAGCAGAATTACGTAACATACGCAAATACAGCCACACCCCAAAACAAAAAGTGCACTTTCAAAACACAGCTGCACGCTCACGAATCAAGTTCCATTTCCACTGTCTCCTGGCGAGTCCGCCAGGACTCTACTCATCCTCTACTCATTTCTATACGTTTCTTGAATGCTCTAACAAACAAGTAATCGAAACTTCCAGTCAGCTGTCTCTTTATCTGTTACGGCAAGCTTTTATCTCCGCGCTGCATTATCTGCTCCTTTGTGCGCGTTGGCCGCCAGTCACGACAGTATTAATACATTTTTTAAATTATATTTTTCAATATATTCATTTGTAATGTTGAGGCAGAGGAACCATCTCTAAAATTGCTGTGAAAATGGGCACTTATCTGACGGAGCAAATGTAATTTTTAAACACATATGTAACGGTTGCTTTGGTTTAGGTCCCGAGCGTTGAAAAATGTTGAAATATGTGGTTTAAGAATCGATATGGACATGTTAAAATGAATAAGAAAGAAAATTGTTAAAATTCAACAGGTCATGACATGTAAGTGATATGATGTGAATGTTTTATCATTTGTAGTTTTAAAAATGAGCTTATGTAATGTGTGACGTGAACCAGTAAAAAGTTTGATTGGTAGTGATGGCAACGAGAGAATAATTTTGCTAAACAGCGAGGAAAGAAGGCGTTTTTTGATGGATGAACGTTGTGAAAAGCCGTAAATTGAGTGCCGCGACGAAATACTGTTAAGGAGTTAATCAGTTTTCTGTTAATAAAGGTATACATTATTATTGTCAAGTTTCATACGAAAAGTTGTATAAATATAAATTGAATTGATCATCTGCTTATTTTAAAAGTAAAAAGAATCTATTGGTTTCGAAGTTTATTTAGAAAATTTATCCTTTTCACTCGTAACCACGTCTAAAAATTAAGAGTTCTAATAGCTCAGACTCAAGCAGATCCGGAGATGTTTTTTACATACATCGATACATCTGAGTGCGAGATCTGAACCAAAGATTCAGATCGGGAAGAAGGAGCAACTCGTGGATACGTCATCGTCTTCCCGGGGGCGGGGGGGGGGGGGGGGCGAATACAACCCACAACCCCAGTCACAACGCGGAACGACATCAGGTGAGAATAATCCCGTTCCACATGATCGCCGCAACGCGAGGCTTTAAAACGTCTTCCAACATCGCATTTGTAGCAAGCTAATCCTGTTACCCATACTGAGGAAGTACGAGGGTTGTTCAACAATGGTCAATTTTCTTTGACAACTCATCCTCTTAATTTTTATGATCCTTCTCAAAATAGTCTCCCCTGAATGCGATGCACTTGTTGCAGCGTTTCTGCCAGTCTTCAAAGACATGCTGGAAATCATTTTTGAGAGATCCTTCAAAATCGCCTCCGCAGCCTTCACCACTGCATCTGATGATGGATAATGCCTCCCACGAAGGCGTTTCTTCAAGTTAGGGAATAGAAAAAAAGTCACATGGGGCTAAATCCGGACTATAGGGAGGGTGAGGGATGCACTTCACGTTGATTTTTGCAAGATATTCAGACACAACACTGGCAATATGCGGCCGCGCATTATCGTGGTGCAGCATCCAGCCTGCTTCACGGAAATGTGGTCTTTTGCGTCTGATATGGACTTGCAATGTTTTCAGGACATCCCTGTAATATTGTCCAGTTACTGATGTGTGTGCAGGTCCAACATGCTGATTAACCATTCCATGAATATCAAAAGAATGAGATGACCATAACTTTCCCAGCGCAAGCGACCACTTTCGCTTTTCGGGGGGTTCGTGATGAAGGAGATTTCCACACTGAGTTTTGCTGTTTGCTCTCAGGATCAAAATGATGTAGCCAAGTTTTATCAGCAGCGATTACGTTTGAAAGAAACTCCGGATCTTCCTCTAACATCAACTTTAACTGCCTGTTATACCTCCATTGCAGCGGTAGGCGATAATGAACATGTCTGAACTTGCCTGGTTCTCACAGGCGGGAGCCAGTAGTACCAACAATGACACTACTACGGTGTGTTTGTTTCACATTAAGCTAACAGAATATAACAAGATTGAATTTTAGTGCAAAAAATCATGACCGCAAAAAAAAAAAATTATGATCATTCTTTATTGAACAGCCCTCGTATTAAAATTGAGGTGTTATAGAAACAAAGTTCGCCCCCCTCCCCCTGTCATAACCATTTTTAACACACTTACACCAAAAAGTTTGCTCTATTATATCCTGTAACATACTTCTATAACAGCTAAACACACAAAAAAGTTAAAATAGTGCAACTTTCGACTTTATAAAACTAACTAATAAAATGAAAAACATGTTAAAAGACGCCTCAGCACGTAAAGAGTGATATCATTTGTCTTTCTGCATCTGCTCGAGTTTCCCACAATCCTAGAAACATGTGCACTGTCTTAGTCAACTTCCCACTAAAATGATATTGACATGGACGGTTTCGGCGAAACTAACGTTCTTTTATGACGAGCAAAACCCGATGACCTATGCGACTGCTACTTTTTTTCTTCCTTCTCTTACTCTTCATTTAACATAACCAGCAGTAGACTTGCTAACCTTCATCCTTATTCCAACAGAGGAACGTAACAAAGTCACTGACCGGCACTTAACGTCATCCACTGCATGAAAACAAAGTACCTACCGGCTTTATCGGTTACAACCATATAAGCTACGTTTATACAATACAACCATTTTAACACGACTAATTGCTTTCTATCTCCTGAGGAAGTATTACTTTTCACAAAAAGGGGGGACTATTCTAATTTTGGTACATACACAATACAATTAACAACGAATTTTCAATCTTTAGAGAAATATAAACCACGAGAGAACTACAACTTATTAAAAAACGCAGAATCCGTAAAATATGTTTTGCGGCATTAACCATTTAGAAGACTTTTCCATACTATTTTATTTAAAGCGTTGTCACCATTTTCGTTTTCCGTGTACAAGTCAGCACATAGGATATAGTTTCCAATAATGATGTTGCCTTGTACCGAAATCATTTCGTCAGATTTTTATCTCCCTCCTTCATGTATACATCACGCAACGTTAAGTCATATCGGACGATGAATGAAATGATGCTCAAATGAGTACAGGGTACATTGAGCTTAGAGTTACCAGACATTCATCTTTCAGGATAAGGTAAAATCTCCTACGTTAAGTCATATCGGACGATGAATGAAATGATGTTCAAATGAGTACAGAGTACATAGAGCTTAGAGTTCCCAAACATTCATCTTTCAGGATAAGAGAAAACCTCCAACGTTAAGTCATATCGGACGATGAATGAAATGATGTTCAAATGAGTACAGGGTACATAGAGCTTAGAGTTACTAGACATTCATCTTTCAGGATAAGAGAAAATCTCCAACGTCAAGTCATATCGGACGATGAATGAAATTATGATCAAATGAGCCTAAGATCCATAGAGCTTGGAGTTACCCTATATTTATCTTTCAGGAAAAAAAAAACCTTATGCAGGTAACTTACCTTAACCATGATTCGAATTGGGGACCTTTTGAACGTGAGACACGCTACCACTTAAGCCTCAGAGGCCGGCAAATGTTTATCTCGATTAGCATTACATAAACACAAAAGTATGATCTTATAAATGTAACAGTTTTCTTCTACATGATACAAACTCATATTGGACAGAGATTTTCAAATGATCACCAACCGAAATAAAATACTACACGGCAAAGCGAGAAGGCGTATTGGAAACAAATCGCAACAGATATATTTACCTCAGCTTATCGCTCATGCACAGCGAGTCCAGTGTATGTATACTCTATTCAGATATGTATTTTGGACCGCAATGTGTCACACATCGGCAGGCACGAGATATATTATATAGATATACGCAGCTTCCTATCGCTCTATTTGTGTTTCGTAACTTACTGTACGTCAACTTGCTAATATTTCACTCTCCGAATCGACCAGGAAAGACCTGATAAGGAGCGATCGCAGCGCTGGTCACCTGAAGGTCAATACGCCTCAACGCTTTATCGAGTAATGCATAAATTTATAAAGCCTGCAGTTGAATACTTCCAGGAGTAAATTACGAAATACGAGAAGTACGTTTGCCCTAGAATTTCAAAAATAGGCATAACATTATAATCAGTAAATTCTTTATCACCAAAGGACGTCATCGGAAATGTGTTTATTTGCTGACGTTGGACAGGAAACGTGTTCGAGGTTGTTGCGGAAGCTCTGGTCTGTTTTACCTTCAGCTCTATGACGAGACTGGGTGGCTCAGTTGCGTAGGCACTCTCACACTGGTCCCAAGGTCACGGGTTTAAAATCTGACCTAGATAATGGTTTTAAACGCGACAGGCGCAGGTGAAAACTCCTGCAGAACAAAATTCAGGCATACCGGCAGCGTTGATATTCTGCCAATTATCGGCGTCTATATCACATATAAATGCATTATAAGAGAACATTTACAAAAAAAATCGCATACTTTAGATGAACTTAACCTTGTGTTAGAAATAAATTACGGAACAATCCGTACTGTAAGTTTACTGCGGACTGCACGGCCGACAGAGCAACTAGCCTCGCTGGCCGGCCAGTCGGTCGTCGCAGAACTGGTCCCGCAAAGGATTGTTCAACCCTAAAGCGTGGCATTGGGGTAAAATGACTTGACATTCCTGATGTGTTCCAATCCGCTACCAAACCTTCCTTTATTCTTCCTAGTCTCTTGTTTGCAATTATCTTGTGAATGGGGGCCTCAGTTATGTTCTTGTAATTGCAGCGGCGTTCTGTAAATGCATCAATATTTTTGTTTATTAAATACTGGACATTGCCAGGATGATATTGAACCGCTGGTGTTTCGGAATTTCGTCCCACAGAAGCTCTTTTGCATATCAGTAAAATCTAAGACACGACCCTTGAAACTATCGGTTTCGACCGGGTTTGAACCCGCGATCTTGGGATCGGGAGGCCACTTCAACTGAGGCACCCAGCTGGCTCTCCCTCCCTCTCTCTCTCTCTCTGCTGAATGTGGGCGCGCGCGTTTTAACAGCGTTATTGAACTTGCTATTTAACTTCGGTACGTTCCAAAGCTTGAGCACTAAGATTTAAAAAAAGATACCCTATTCTAAATACCCCTTACACGTAACATTTTTAGAAACCTACCGATTTCGCTTTAACTTAGGACTTTGACATTACATAGCCAATTTTGATCACAAAGCCCTTCAAAACTTCACCTACTTCTCCTGGAAAACTAATTCCAAATTACATCCATAATTGGTTTTCGTGTAATAGAGGGCTAAAACCACATAGTGTAAGCCAAAAAGAAGTCATTCCTGATGGTCAAATTGCTTCCGGAGTCAACGTTTCCGAAAGAAATAAGTAAACCTCAACTTTCATTACATATATACATTTACGTCCTCCAATATTAAGTCATATCGGACGATCAATGAAATAATGCTCAAATGAGTCCAGGATCCATAGAGCTTAGAGTTGCCAAATATTCATCTTTCAGGATAAGGGAAACCTCCAACATTAAGTCATATCGGACGATGAATGAAATGATGTTCAAATGAGTACAGGGTACATAGAGCTTAGAGTTGTCATTCATCTTTCAGGATAAGGAAAACGTTCAACGTTAAGTCATATCGGACGATGAATGAAATGATGTTCAAATGAGTAAAGGGTACATAGAGCTTAGAGTTACCAGACATTCATCTTCCAGGATAAGGGAAAACCTCCAACGTTGTCATATCGGACGATGAATGAAATGATGTTCAAATGAGTACAGGGTATATAGTGCTTAGAGTTACCAGAGATTCATCTTCCAGGATAAGAGAAAACCTCCAACGTTAAGTCATATCGGACGATGAATGAAATGATGTTCAAATGAGTAAAGGGTACATAGAGCTTAGAGTTACCAGACATTCATCTTCCAGGATAAGGGAAAACCTCCAACGTTGTCATATCGGACGATGAATGAAATGATGTTCAAATGAGTAAAGGGTACATAGTGCTTAGAGTTACCAGACATTCATCTTTCAGGATAAGGGAAAACCTCCAACGTTAAGTGATATCGGACGATGAATGATTTTGTAAATGAACCCAGCATACATATTATCCGACATTCGTATTTTAGGATTAGGGTAAAACCCGGAAGAGAATCTTACCCAGATAACTCACTCTGACCGAGATTTAAACTCAACATCTCTTGAAGGTGAAGCCCACGCTGCCACCACGCTACAGAGGCGGCCCTACTTCCATTACGCAGTGCATATCGATATCGGCAGTTATTCAAATAGATAATACAAGAAGCCGATTATATGTACAAATAAGGTCGCCTGTGTGGTACACCAACTCACACAGATCAAAGGAATCAGACTGCGCTTTTTAGTTAAGCCAAATTATATAAGCACAAAACCCTGGGATTTCGGGAAATTTTTATTTTCACTGCTCGAATTATTTATCTTGGAAAAGTTGAACCATATACTTTTTTTACGAGAACTATAAGTTTGAGATAAAATATCCGCCAAGACTACGTATCGGAACATTCCAAATGGAGTAGATACAAGTTGACGCAAGAGGAACGAAAGGAAGTATGTTTCAGCAGCACGTTCACGGTGAAGTTGCCGACCCCAGCTTACCTGACTCATCAAGCATTCTACATGAGCCGATGGGGAAAACCTGCCAACCGTGCTTCTGCTCATGTATTCAATTTTTAACGGCTTTGTGCCATATCAAAATATATCTGGTGCTTGATAAACGGCTGACGTAACTGCGGCTCAAAACCCGGTACCTCAAGGCTCCTGTCCGCACCAAAGATGCTCCATAGTGGACAGAAACAAATGAAAAAAAGCAACATGCTACTATCGTAAAAAGAATCATTTTAGCAACGTTGTGTGTGCAGTACTTGCTTGCAAAAACATAGGTACAAGAGCGAAAACCAACAATAAGCCAATCTTCAACAGTCGAACAAAATGTATGTATAAATGTACAGTGATAATTAGGTTGCCCCGTTTTATGAAGATACGTAGTTATATTGACATTCTTCTGCACAGATTATGTCAGCAACAGAGGGAATTGTACTAGATTTATAAGAGCATAAGGCTGAAATAAGCGTATGAAACGCATTCCAACAATTTCTTATAATTCGGGTGACAATCTTTAACCGTAAATCATACATACTTGGTAACATTGTCTGTAAAGGAAATGCCGATGTAAAACGTGTAGTGTTTAACGCCCGCTTTTACTACATACGGCACCGCAGGCGGTGACACTGATGATACATGAGATGAAGATGGAGCACCGGTGGAATGAGATGGCGGGGGAAACCGGAGGTCCCGGAGAAAACCCGCCCCAGCGCCGTGTTGTCCACCACAAATCTCACTTTGCGGTCGCCTGGGATCGAACCCGGGCCGCCTTGGTGAGAGCCAAGCGGTCTAACACTGAGCCACGCGCGGCCTTGCCGATGTAAAGGAGGTATGTTCGGAAAAGCCCGCTTCTGTCGCGTAGGTGGTAGCGTGTATGCCTCACGTTCAAGAGCTCCCGAGGTTGAATCTGTCAGGGTGTGTTGTCCTGATAAGGTTTTTCCAGGGTTTTCCCTTACGCTGAAAGATGAATGTCGCTGTATGAGCAATGATTTCAACCCATCATTCTATTTATCGTGCGATATGATACGTTGGCGGAAGTTAAAAAAAATATTGTGAAAAATAAAATCAAACCTTAGACCTGTATTTCCTTTAAAATTTGTAACCTAGCAGTTTTTATGGGGTAGCTTCAGCCCCTGTTTAGAATATTGCATTGAGCACGAAGTGTATCTACTAATGCTCTGAACTAAGTTGAAATAAGCATGTGTGGTGGGAGAAAATAACATTCGAGGAGGTTGCTATTGTGCCGATTTCGTTACTTTCTAAACGCAACTACAATGTCAGAAATAAGCATCTTTGATGCACTCGATGCCATCCCTAATTGCAGGTAAGAAGGGAGTGAAACAGGTGAACTGTTAAGCGATCAATTGGTCACCAATTAAAATACTCTGGAAGTAGTTTGCAACTCATTTACTTGGAGTGAATCCATTTTATCCATTTTTATATGTTCCAAGCAATTCAATGTCCTGTCAGATGATCTCAAAGCTCTAACACATTTCCACGATTTTTTTAAAAATTTATTTAACTTCCTTGGCATACTCATTCCGTGACAATTCTCCTTAAACCTCTTTCCAGTTCCGCTGCTCAAAAAGAATTCAGATGAAGGAATTAATAAAGACAGGGGGAATAAGGCATGGAGGTGAAAGACAAGAAAACTGTGTCTTACAAGTGCATTATTATTTGCATATTTCTATGTAAAGGAACTAATCTCATGAAAAGAGAGCTAATAAATCTGGAATTGTTTAAATTACATATAAAAATATCTTTGAAATCCTCAGAAAGGAAGGAAAGACATAGGCAAATAAAAATAGTATTTGGAGAGACATATCAACGTTTAAGCCTTTTAGACTGTATATAGAAATCATATGTATATTCCAGATCTTCTCGGGAAACAAGCCAGGTGAAAAGACGATTTGAAGTCGACGTTTCGGGAGCGTATGTCTTGAAAACCGGCCTTATAAATGGAAATCCGTCGGCTTAAGAAGCACATATCTACACAGCTTGATCATCAAGTTAAGTAGTTACGTTTCTTAGACCTAATTAATTTTCTACATTCACACCATCTCCTGACCTGGCATTTAGTTTACTGAAAGTCTTTTGTTCAGTAATGCGAATTTTGATAGTGTTTTGTCTTTGTTGATATTTGTGTTATATCCAGTAATACATGTTGTGGTTACAGCATTTCTTTAAATATTCTGATGGGAGCGATTTCAAATCGTCCTTTCACCTGGCTTGTTTCCCGAGAACATTTGGAATATATTCGTCACCAGGAAAGCTTCAGGTCTTATTTTTCATACGTATGTTGTATAGCCTGGATAAGACCTTAGGCTGAATAGAATGAATGCAGATAGCCAACAGTAGAAGCTTGCGTAAAAACAAACATATCTGGTGTATTACGTCAGCATTCCCTGTACCGTTCAGCAATACTGAAATGCAAGTTAAGTCTTTCACAGTGGATGAGTTCGAATGAAGAGAAAAATGAAAACTGTCATACGCTCACAAAGTAGAAAGTTAATATTGATCGTGTTACAGTTTTGTAAATAAGAGAAACGCAAAGGTCTAGTTACTCCGTTAAATAATGCTACAGCAGCATCAGTGAACGAAGTGTACATAATATTGTTAAACAGTTTCAAAATTCAAAGTGTACGGGAGAAAAGCTTTTAACACTTGGTAAACATCGCCCGCATCCGAAAAGGTTGATTTTTTTTTTTTTTTTTTTTTTATTTTATTTTATCCATCGATCAGCAATTATGCTTTACAGATGTTTGTTATAAGATACATAGGAACAGGACACATAACAATGGAGGTAGCCATGAACGACTCCTCTAACTAAATATGGAGGATAACTGTAACACAAATTGAGAACTTAAAGTCTTATGGTAGTAATCACGTGTCTGAGTCTGTGCTGGAGACGTCACTCAGGAGAAGATCTTGGGGCAGTCTGCGCTTCAGGCGAGTTGGCTGGCGAGTGCGACAGCCGAGACGGTACGTAACAGCTCCAGGGACCTCCTGGAGATGGTAAAAGAATGGACGTGCCAGGCGTCGGATGTATTGGTGAACGGGTAAAAGACCAAACTCATGATGAAGCTGCTGGTTTCGGATGAACCATGGAGCGTTTGTAACTGTACGAAGCACCCTGTTTTGTAGTACCTGCAGTCGGCGGAGATTAGTCTTACAGGTGCCACCCCAGACTGGAGCTGCATAGGTAAAAATAGGACGGACTAGAGATGTGTAAAGAAGCAGGGAGGATTCATAACCAAGTGAAGTGCGCCTGTTGAGTAGAGGGTACAGTTTTGATAGCCGGGCAAACGCAAGCGTAACAGACCGACAGATGTGGGCGTTCCAAGTAAGTCGGGTGTCCAGTAACACCCCAAGGTATTTCACTGGCACATTGCTTGGTAACCATGAGAGCGGTTCCCCCAGCAGCCGTAGTGAAGGAGGATCCCTATAAGGTCGTAAAGAGAAGATCTTAACCTCTGTCTTGTTAGTATTGAGGGAAATGCGCCAGTGAGAGAACCAATGAGCTAATTGATCTAGGGCAATTTGCAGTTTCTGAATGGCATGAAGAATATTGGCGTGAGAATAATAGAGAGCAGTATCATCTGCGTATAACGCCGTACAAACTGGAGCTATATCAGGAAGATCATAAGTGAATATATTAAAGAGGAGTGGTGCAAGTACTGAACCTTGAGGTACACCTGCTAAAATAGGCCGTCGGGTGGATGTGAAACCAGCAATGCGCACCACAAAGGTTCTATTGGTGAGAAAACTTGCTATGATTTGTATCAGATAATAAGGGAGACCAATGCGATATGCTTTAAGTAGTAGTCCACTGTGCCACACCTTGTCGAATGCCTGGGCGATATCTAGGAATGCTGCTACGGTGTATTGCCTGTTTTCGAAACCTTGAATAATAGACTGCGTGATTCTGAGCAATTGGTGAGTGGTAGCATGCTTCGGGCGAAAGCCAAACTGAAAAGACGGAATTATCTGATTATGGATCAAAAAATGAGAAATACGTTGATGAATAATCTTTTCAAAAAGCTTAGAAAGTGTAGGTAATAAGCTGATTGGTCTGTAACTTGAGGGAAGATTTTTTGGCTTGTTGGGCTTGTGGAAGACTATAATTTCCGCATGTTTCCATGTAGATGGAAAATGACCAATGCGCAGAGCAGCATTGAAGATTGATGATAAATAAGCTAGGGCTTTGTTTGTCAAATTCTTCAGCACAACGTTAGGGATAAGGTCATGACCGGGAGACTTTTTAACGGGAAGACGATGAATAAAGCGGGACAATTCACGTGGAGTAGTGAACGAAATTCTGTTGTGCGCTGTAGGACGAAGTTGGTACTCAAGGAGTTCCCTGTCCACGGAAGAGGGAATATTAGAGTCAAGACAGGTGTTAGGCGTGAATGTACGCTCGTAGTGAGTAGCTAGAGCGTCACACTTGGCAGCAGAGTCACTCAAAAGGGTCCCATCAACCTGAAGAGGTGGAATCACCGTCGGCTCTCGGAGAATCCTCTTAGTGATGTTCCATAAGGTATGATCTCCGGGACGGATAGTGGCTAATTGTCGCTGGTACTCCTGAAATCGGTGTTGCTCTAGTGCGGTCCGTACTTGTCGAATGAGACTATTTAATCTTTGGCGCAGCCAGGGTAGACGCTGACGTTGCCACAATCGACGGATGCGATGTTTCTCTTGGATGAGTTGAGTAATATGGATAGGCAAGGAGGGGAAATGGCGAGGTTGAGGACTGCGGACAGTAGAGGATCGTACACTGGAAGAGAGCGCAGAGGTAAAATGGTGAACGGCAGTGTCAATGGCATCCGCATTACCCAGTTGATAAGAGGTGTGGAGTGCAGCATCCAGGTGTGTGCGAAAGATGTCCCAGTTGACAAAACCATCGATGAGTCGCGGGATTTGTGGCAAAATATCAGGAGTGAGGTTAAATGTGACCAACACTGGACAGTGATCGGAATCGAGCGCTGGCAGTGCAGAAATCGATGCAGGTAATCGTATATTGCGATGTACCCCAATGTCCAAAATGTCAGGAGCTACCTGTGGGTTGCCAGAATAGTAAGTCGGTTCTGTGGGAGCCAGTATGTGAAGACCAGCGGCATTAATAGTGTCAAACAGACGCCGTCCATTCGGGTTTGTGACTCTACAGCCCCAAGAAGTGTGCTTCGAGTTCAAATCCCCTAGCAAGAGAGTGCAGCTTTCTGCTGGGAAAAGGAAAGAGAAATAGTGAGTATTAAGCTTACTATTTGGGGGCTTGTAAGCACTCATTAGAACGAGATCGTTGCTATCGCGAAGCGAGAGTTTAACGCCCACTACCTCAAAACCGGGAATCACAGGTAGGAATATTTCATGATGAGTCAGAGAACGTTTAACTAGCACAGCTACTCCCCCAGAGGCGGTAGGTGCATTCCGATCAAATCTATAAATCCTGTAGCCTGGAACGGAGAAACGTTCATTCGGGAGAAGATGAGTCTCGGTGATACAGGCAGCATCTATACTGTGCAAGCTGAGAAAGGCAGCGAAGGAGGCACGTTTAGTGCGTATGCCATTAGCGTTCCAGTTCAGGAGAGTGAGTGATGAAAGAGATGGCCTATTACACGCCACCATTGCGGAAAGTAGTTAGAAGAGCGTTTTGGAAACATTGTGTAAATTGCGGTAAGAGAGGAGTGAGGAACGTGGATAAAGAATTTAGAAGTTGAGTGAACAGGCTAATTAGCAGAGCCGAGAGAGATGAAGAGTCAGAGGGATCTTGTTGTGCAGTAGTACGCCTCGTCGAGGAAGCAGAAGTTACACTGGCATAAGTTGCTGGTGAAGAAGTTGAAGGTACTGGTGATGCAGCTGGGGGTTGTAATGGTTGCTGTGCAGGATTGTCTGATTGTTGTAGGGGACGGGAGCGATGAGAATTCCCAGGCTGTTGCCTTGTGTTGCTATTTTGTGTTCTGAATTTCAGTTCTAAATAATGCCGACAACCTCGGTAGTTAGCTGGATGGTTTTCATGACAATGAACACACTGAGCTGGAGTGTCTCTCGGTTTAGTGCACTGTGAGAAGTGATGATTTTCTAGACAGCGAACACACCTCGGGGTCAGCTGACAATAGTTCTTTGTGTGACCGTAATTCTGACAGCGGGTGCATTGCGGTATGTCAGTGTTACGACGGCGATGTTCCACCTTAACAACACTGTAGAACAGGCGAGTTAGGTTGAGTATGGCTTTACCATCATCGCTGTTTAACAATTCCACCGCACAGAGAGGAATGGGTTGTTTCGACCGATTCATAAGTCGAGTGACCTTCCGCACTGGGTAGTTCTGTAAGCACAGTTCGTCATAGATTTCCTTATCAGTGAGCGAAGGAGGAATGTCTCGGATAATTACCGAGAAAAGCTTATCTGTCGGATTTCTGTAAGTGTAGTATTCCTGTTGTATGGAGCTGAAGTATGTAGTAAGTTTACGGAAATCGTCAGAAGTAGAGGGATGAACCTTAAGGATAGACCCGCGAAGCTCTGTGTGAAATTCAGAGGTAACATTATTTTTTAGATCTTGTAATAGAAGTTGATAGTTACCAATGTTGCGCAAGCAAATTGGTGGCACTTTTTCCTTAGGTGTCTCGGAGTTGCTTGTCTCGTCCATGGCTGTGTTGTCTTCTAGTAGTGCGAAGCGGTTGTGCGTGGAAACAGAGTAAGCATAGCGCGAGGCACTTGTTTGTTCTGATGGGGCAGCTGTACAGCGACGTTTGCTTGGGCCAGCTATGGCAGCAGCATGTGTAGCAGCGCGACTAGAGCTGGTTGCAGGTGAACTGTTAGATGGGGCAGTCTCATGCATGATAACGTCACTCGTAGTTTTAGCGGTAACTATAGCAGCAGTTGACGTGGTAAGATGTAATTGTGACGGGCGTAAGGGTGATTGACGCACTGGTGAATTAGGATTAAAAGTATTGGTGCGAGAAACCTGGGTTGGCTGCGTAGACACTGGTTGAGCTTGCTGTAGAGGCACTGGTAACTGTGGGAATTCACTAGTGGTATTATAAACCATATCGATAGCTGAGCGTACTAGATGGCCGGTAGTTTCCGGCGTGAGAGACATAATAGGTGAGGAAAGAAAAGAAAAAAAAATAGAGAAAAAGAAAGAAACACACCTGTACCCAAAGGGCACTAGTACACGTTAGTAAAAGAACACTGTTTACACTGATTGTGAAAATACAATTCACTAGAAGATATCGTAATCCACAGTTAAACACAGTTACACTGTAATCACTCACGGAAGCAGCGCGCACGAAACACGTCTGTCTGCCGCGACTGTCGGTACACGACTCCCGAAAAGGTTCGAACTCGATGACTGAAAATTTGAGTTCATAAACTACAACGCGTGCCTCTTTAGCATAGGTGGTAGCGTGTCTGCTTGACCTTCAAGAGGTCCCGAGTTCGGATGTAGATATCGAAATTACTGGTCAGGATTTAAATAAAAATGATAAATCATTAATTGAAATGACATGCAGCAGAATTTTTAAAAAATTGAAAAGACATCCTAAAAGAAATACTAATAAATAATAATAATTAATAATAATAATTAATAATAAATAATAATAATAATAATAATAATAATAATAATAATAATAATAATAATAATAATAATAATAATAATAATAATAATAATAATAATAATAATAATAATAATAATAATAATAATGCACTGAACTATTTCCGAGTTTTACGAGATAGGAGAATTTGCTAAACTCATGAATGCTAATAAAGAAAAGATCCCTTTTGGCGGTATAAGGGCACATTCTGGAAAATACTTAAGACATGTACATCGTGTTAGGTACGATGTTCTGATGTTTTGTAATGGTCAAACTGTACTGCACTACATTCTCACCTTCTCTGACCTCTCTACACCGAGCTATCTCCCATAACTACGTCCATTCCTCAGACAGGTAATACAGGCATAGCATTAAGTATACAGAACACACATTTTAACTGCACACTCAAGAGTGTTTGCGGAAAATTCAAGTTAGTAGTTTTCTCAAGTCTAGCCCACTTGGAAATAGCTAAATGGCCTTAGCATATAGTACGCTTGGGCTATCCGAAGAGTTGAATGCAGACTGGACAAACGGCAATAAAGCGTTCTTTCTTCCCCGACCGACATTGACCTTGAGAACTCCCGTTCTTTAATGAATGAGAGATAATCACAAAGTAGAAAGAACATAAAACAGTCGTAGGGTATCGCGAAGTTACGAAAACCCGGAAGGAAGTAAAGAAGGTGACTGCACTTCGTCTCGCCTGGTTACCAGACCGGTTCTGAGCGAGATGCACTCCAGTCCTGGCTGGCTGGCCTCCTCGCAGAGCCGCATGGCGGGAGGAAGCGTTCCAGGGGATTCAGACCCTCCCCAAAACAACATCCAGGACAATAAACATACCTAAAGATATTACACAAACACGAGTGTATGCTTATTTAAGATTCAAGTTAAATGTGAAGAGAGGAAAGAGATAATTGTAAATGAATATATTTGGTGTGCCTTTCATCATATTCAGCATGTGTATCCCAACATCCATCTGTTTTTTGATGGACTTCACGTCCCAGTCTAAATCATACTACGTCTGATATTTTGTTTCTTCCTGGATCGGATAGAAAAAAAAATAAGGTAACGGAGGGGGCATTTAGGGTGGGATCTTTTACGCAACATCCCCGAAATTATGGGTAAAATCCGCAAGAGACGTTTGGGCTGCAGGACCACCTAAGCCAATGCTGGCTGGCACTTATGCTCCCCTCAAGCAGAATCGAGGAAAGCTCGGCGCAGCAGCGGAGGCTCTAAAGGAGCCGAGAAGTTTCTAATTGCAAGCCTCTGCCTCATCTGGCGACATCACTCGACACACAAGCTAGAGTGAACCCTTAAGTGAAAGAGGGAGAGGAAATGGGACAGAGATCCGTGATAGAAGACACCACCTCAGCTTTCGACAGGGAAGCCCCATGTTCAGAATGGGTGCCACCAGGAAGCCATCTCCTTTCTTCCTAAGAAAACTATATACAAACTATACACTTTATTCGAATTTATAACGGAATTTATTTCGCTGATAAGCTTAGAGAAGGCCTAATTTTCTAACTGATTCAACGTCTGTCGACACATTCCCAAAGTGTTGTACTTTATGTGTCACTTCTTTGGCATCCGACCTATGCCTACTCTCCTCTTATCTCTTTCTCGTTCAGCTATCCAAAACTTAAGCAGATTTTCTCGTTGATATTGGCAACGTTTGGACCACAATGTGCAATGATCTCCCTTATAATACTTGGACAGTTACTTCGCCGGTTTTATTGTACAGTGTCTTGTCTTCATAACATAACGTTTCTCATTGGTTACAAGTAGAACCACCTCTCTCAGAACAATATTTTGCCCCAGCAAAAACTTTATTTGTATTTCCAATTGGCCTTTCCGTATTTTATAATTAACGTCCGTCCTCCATCGTTAACGTCATATCGGACAATGAAATGGGTGTAATGAACTTAGAGCTTTGAGTTACCGACATTCATCTTTAGAATAAGGCAAATCCTCACAAAAACCTTATCCGTATTAGCTCACCCTAACCGAGATCAGAACTCGGGCCCTTTTGAACGTGAGGCAGTAACACCACCATCGTCACTATAGATGGTGGGCAATTTTGGCTAGAATACATTACTTCCTGTACCTAACACAGGCATAGAGAAAATAAAAAGAAACATGGCTGCACTGGCATTCCTTTTTCCTATGTATCGCACATAAATTTACAACAGCAGCAAACAGTTACCTAATCTACAACATTTGACAGGGGAGAGGGAGAGATTCCTGATGCATTACCAGAAATCCCTTCCAAAACAAATTTTGCTGCTATCCACAACATCGATTTCAGAGTAACTAGATTACGAGTTTTAGCCCGCTATGGCCACACACCAGAAAAACAGCACCATTTGTGTCTAGGGAACTGACGAAGTACAACTGGACTAAATCCAGTGAAACACAAAAGCGCTCTGCAGCGTTATGCATCACATTAAAGCAAACAATGATCAAACGATATGAGTTAAGTCCTTCCACGGTTTATCCGCTATTTTGTACGAGTGTCTCCGAAAGATAGCGGGGAATATTTTTTAACGAATTCGTATCTGTTTCACTCTACAGATGGGCGGATTAAGCTCTACTGCTCTGGAATCACTCCTCTACAATTTGTCAGCAGGTTGCATTCTGGTAAACTACCTCACCTACCCTTAGAGAAATCTAGTCTGAAATAACTTGGTTGTTTTAATTCAGGGTATGCAAAGATATGCTGTCATCCACCCGAAAGCAAGCGTTTGCATAAGTGAAAATCCTAAAATCTACAATTTTGTTTGGATTGACTTGAAACTTTAACACAATTATTGTAGTGTTAACAATAGTTCACAGACCAATTTTCAGACCTCTGTCCAAAATAGTTCTTGTGATAGTCAACATGAAACATTCAATGCCATGGTCGGTATTTGAACCATGGATCTCCTGGTTTCCGTCCAGTCCCAACGTGCCAACGTGCCGTCCTGCAATTCTCCACTTGACTCATATTTCCCCGGTAGACCGCTACGGGCTCTCGCAACCGACATACACCGTTTGTGGCGACTTACTGTCGTAAGTACTTATTTAACTCTTATTATTTTAGTTAATTGATGGAAATTAATCATTTCTCCACACTAGCCGTATATAGGCTAAGGATTTTGATAGTTAACATGACAAATTCAATGCCAGGGCCGGGATTTGAACCACGGATCTCCTGGTTTCCGTCGAGCCACTCTGAACCTTTGAGCTACCATGGCCAACGTGCCGTTATGACATTAAATTCTCCAATTGAGATACACCGTTTGTGGCGACTTACTATCTTAAGTACTTGAGTCCCAGGCTTCATCATTTAACTCTTATTATTTTAGTTCATTGATGAAAACTAATCATTTCTCCACACTAGCCGTATATAGGCTAAGGTTTTTAATAGATAGAGCAACATGAAAAATTCAATGCCATGGCCAGGATTTGAACCACGGATATCCTCTAAACCACTAGGGGCTCTCGCATCCGAGATACACTGTTTGTGACGACTTACTACCGGGGAAATATGAGTCAAATGGAGAATTTAATGTTACGACGGCACGTTGGCCATGGTAGCTCAAAGGTTAAGAGCGACTGGACGGAAACCAGGAGATCCGTGGTTCAAATCACGGCCATGGCATTGAAATTTTCATGTTGACTATCAAAAACCTTAGCCTATATACGGCTAGTGCGGAGAAATGATTCATTTCCATCAATTAACTAAAATAGTTCATGTGATATTAATATTGTCGTTTTATTGCCATTTAATTAAACTGTTCCATATGATGCAATTTTAGTTTCAGAAAAATAATACTTCGCGGTTATACTCAAATATCGTATTAGTAAAATGAGATGAAATTTTAATCTGACCCTTGGTTTAGGATAAAAAAATTATTAAATTCTCATTTTATTAATTTTTAATATTTACTTGTGAAATCTGTGCTTTATTTAATTGCACACACACTGGTGACATAAAAAAATCATCTCATCAATTTCCTTTGGTACAGATTTTATTGAAGCACAAAAATTTTCAAGCTTCTAGTTTGAAAGCTGCATTGTGTGGAGCAATTTATGTTCTGAAAAGCGCTAAAATTAAAAACACGAGAAAATCGCCAAAATAGGTAATATAAAGCACTGAGTCCACTTACAGTGACTCACTTAAATAGTCCTATGTCGCAATTTTAAAGGATTATATGGCATAATAGGAAATTGATGTACGCGGATTACTCTAATTAGGCCATTTTTTCCTCATTTTTTGCACTTTTTGACCAATTTTCACAGATGGGTATCCTTAAGAGTCTAATTTCCAATTCACTTGTTCACGAAAATTCTATAATTTGCATAATCTGAACTCCAGGCGTTTTGTCATTAAGAGCTTATAATTCGCCATTTATTTATTTATTTACGAACGATAAAGATGTCACAGCGTACTTTTTTTTAACTTACGTCCTCCAACGTTGTCATATCGGACGGTGAATGAAAGGGGTGAAATGATGCTCAACTGAGCCCAAGATCCATGGAGCTTAGAGTTTCCCGACATTCGTCTTTCAGGATAAGGGAAAAACCCGGAAAAAACAGTATCCAAGTTGCGCTGATCAAGATTCGAACTCGGGACCTCTTGAACGTGAGGCAGACATGCTACCATCTACGCTACCGAGGCGGGCGGCGTACACACTGTGAAGTTCGTACTTCAACTGGAAGATTTTCCCGACATGCCCACTGTTCTCTTTCTACAAAAGATTAAGTTTAAATTCTCCAAATTTTGGAAAAAATTCGGCAATCCTTCATAGCTTAAAACATCTTCTTTATCAAATAAATATGAAAAAGTTCTATTATCATCTGACTCTAAAGCATAACATCTGATATAAAATGAAATGTAGTGCTTAACGCCCGCTTTTACTACATGCGGCACCACAGGCGGTGACACTGATGATACATAAGATGGAGGGGCAAACCGGAGATTCCAGAACCCCCCCCCCCCCCAACGCCGTGTTGTCCACCACAAATCTCATTTTGCGGTTGCCTGTGATCGAACCTGAGCTGCCTTGGTGAAAGCCGAGCAGTCTAACCACTCAGCCACGGCGCGGCCTACATCTGATAACACCTAAAATCCTAAATATTGCAGAATGCCGTAAAATCATGTAACGGTTAATTTAAATAAAGGATGAATACTTCAATGGATACCAGCACATTGTAATGAAACAGCTGATTTTCTAGCCAAAAAGGCAGTAAAATTAGGTCAAACTCATTTGAGCCACTAAGTTATCACTAACAAAAACTAATTACATCAACATATAATTAAAAAATTAAAATATAATTACAAACAAAAGGAAAATTTATGCAACAGCATGACTAGAATCAATGCACTATCAAGAAAATCCTCTTTGACAACTTTTAGACTTCTAACAGGCCATGACTGTCTCAAACATTTATTAAGGATTGGTACAGTGAGATCTCCTCTTGCTGTACACTTAAAGATATGGATGGAGTTGCCCAACCTTAGGCAACATACCAACATAACATCAAAATACTGGAGTGCAAGAGAGAGAATGGCTTCACTGCCAACGGCTCAACATTAAATACCAACCAAACAACCAGAAAATTTTCCGACTACGCATCGTCGATGACTAAGACACTGAACATCTGCAGCATGTTTCCAAAAAGCCTAAGTCACTGTCAAAGAAACACACAGGGAACTTCTGGCTGAAAAGACAAAAAGCGTTGCGCTCTTGAAAAGAAGGAAATTAATTTGTGGCGAGTTCTAAAGTAAGGAAACCGAACGCTGCGATAAAGTGATGAACACGCTTGAAATACAACTATGGAGAAGAATGAAGCATGGAAGATTTAACTTGCAAAATATACAATACTAGATTTAAAAGAAAGAAGAACCTTGCTAATAATGGTCAGGAAAAGGTGGACAATAGTTGGCATGTGGCATGAGAAGAAATGTTTGCTAAGAGATCCACTAGAAAGAAATTTGAATGGAGAAAACATTTGCTATAGAACATGACGTTAACAATAAGACAAACAATACATATACATACAGGGACAAGAGGGACGAATGGCGGAGGTTTCTGTGGCACAACAAGCCTACTACTAACTACTTCGTTTTGAGGTCAGATACCACAAACACATATCAAGGATGTGGGTTGTTAATCTCTGTCGTCGAGAGCTTTGCTGTTCATCTTCAAACAACGGACGATCTCAGTGAGATAATGAATTCAAGGGTTTCGACAACAGATTCGGGCGGCCACTTTCGCCGTTGAGGAAAGAGACACAGGCCAAAAAATACAGGGAAAAAAAGACTACTTTTATGTACTGCGTTTACATCAACATTGTTCTTTCATTACATATACATTTTCCGATGCAGGGTATTTTAGAACTATCAATGAAATTCTGATATTGTTTCGAAATAATATCTATTTTCACAAGCACTTTTATCGTTTTATTTTTCTGTCTGTTTTCTGCGTAGGCCAGAATGACCTGTCTAGTAGTATCATTTCACCAATATCCGAACTATCACTAGGCAGAACAGAACCGGCGGCGGAAGTGGTAATTCTCTTTAAACCATATGCTGACTAATTGTTCTACATATTCAAATAGTAGGACGGATAACATACTGTAATATCTTATGATGAATCCACGGAAAACCTAACTTAAGAAACCGATAAGAGGGAAATTTCATTTGTTGGAGAAATGCTGTACGAAAATCCTTAAAATGTGGGGCTGCCCTGTTCAAGAATCTGAAAGATATTTACAAGTAGCAAACTTAAGTTTCTTCAACATTTGTCACCGGATTTCCTGTTTATAAAAGTGAAGTATTACATGAAGGCTACATGCATCGGCGTTATCGTATGAGGTGCATGACTTCTATGGAAAAGCTTGGCAGGTGGCCTTGTCGGGATGACTACAAATGTGATTCATCTTAAACATCATATGAGGTGGCTGGAATATCAAGGCTTGGTCCCAATTACCCAAAACAAAAACGCCGACTCACCTTATTTACTTTCGGCTGTCTCCTCTATAAAAAAACTACAACAGTAATGTTATTCAATCGTTAATCCATTCAAAATTGTTGATATGTTCAGCTATCTCAATTTCCACAGGTTGTGCAGTATGTGCTTTTTTTAAGCGATAATCCCCCGTTAAGTAGAACATACCAAGGCTAAAGGGAGTGAATTCTTATAGAAATCGTTAACAATGATGTCAATCCCTAAATATGTTCAATTGTGCAACTTTCTAAAAATGAAGCAAATATGGTAATCAACATAAGCATTTGGTTCAATTCATATGCATGAGCTTTGCTGTAAGATGTATATCCCGAATTCCAGCGATATATTTGACAAATACGTGTGTTCTTTTGATTTCCACGAAAGAAATTACCATCAAATTAAGTACTTATAAGAGAGAAACTGCTGAGAAAAGCTTTATGAGTCAACCTCATTGTTTCAATGAGAGTATGACAGCTTCCAGATATTCTATAAAAACCTAATAAAGCTATGGTTAAAACCTACGGTTCTGAAATTATGGGGCACGCCCATTAACATGGCAGCGATAGCCACGTTGTCAATCCCAGCTTACATTCCAGCGCACTTTGACATTATGCACAGGGGTGCAGGAGAATCTAAAAAAACTGAAATAAGTTCGAGAAACTTTTGTTGAAGGGAACAGGGAAGGATATACGTTCATAAATTGTGTTTGAGATTTTAACGTCAATACATTGTGTTTACTGCACAATTAGCGATGAAAAAGTTATTTAAACATGCAGGTGCTCCTTTAAATTGCTTATATACCATGTCCCTTTCTTTAAATGGATTATCTCTGCCAATTTCTAAGTAACTTTTAGGGGAAATGTTTGTTTTACCTGTTAGAGGTGTGAGAAGAGTGAAGAGAAGCCAAGCCGAATATCAAAATGTAAATAAAAATGATTATGGGCCTGGAATGTTCTGAGATAAAAGCAACAATTTCTTTAAACGAGTACTACTAAAAACTACATTTTTGGTTACTTAGGAACTATGTTCTTAACATCTGTAAGATATAAAACAATTACTTTACATAGTCTATATTACATTCGTTCCAACGTTTACATTTTTAAAATTAATACTTGAGATACTATGGGGTGCTTTGAAAGAAAAACAATACAATATTTTCAACTATTTTCTTTACACTAGAGACAATTATTACATACCTCTCAATTACTAAACATACAACCCATATGTTTAGGCTCATAAACGAAGCATTTAAAATGAGAAAATAGTATCTAACGGGGTCTAAGCTTGTATATTTAAAAATTAATATACATTAACTAATAATTGTTTTTATATTTTGAATTTGACAACCTAGAATCATGCACATTTACAGCAACGTTCCTTAAGATATGTACTTGTGAAGTAAAAAAAAAAAATCATTGAAATATATTAAGAGCTTCAGGGGGTATAACAATTTACGCTCGGAACTGCAAGCCCCACCCAGTTTTCAAGCAGAAGTATGCTCTTGGGCAATGCGCACGCTGAAGTAAGAACTTTCATGCACAAAAGAACAAAGTTACCCTAATATTAAATCGATCTACAGTGATTATAGTTTATATTCGAACAAAACCACTCGAAATTCCAACTAAACATCTGAGTTCTCTGGATAATGAAGCCGCCGATGAAAGAGCTTGTGTCACATTTTTCCAAGATAATGCAGACTACGGCGTAATCAATAAATACAGCCACTGCAGTTCACTCTTCACTAGTGACGCTGAGAGCATTGAGATTGATTGGCGTTTCAATTACGCCAATAATACTTTTATATTTAAACCTACTTTAACCCATTTCTTTTATAAGGGCAATTTTCCACGTTTGTCTAGTGTTGCGTAATCTCTTGCATAGTGTACAATAAGTAACACAGTTATTGTGTTTTAAGGTGGGCCGCACCTTTCGAGTGTCCTCTTGAACAGCACTGGTGAATATGTATTCACTCCCTGAGTTACTGAATATGCAACACGCGTTACACCACTTAGCACATGTGCAAAACAATGTACAGTCAGCCAGAAGGGAAATGGCGCTTACCATTGCAATGACTCGCTTTTTAATGCAAAGTAACCATTTTGGAACTAGACATGAGATGTCAGGATTTAATTATATTGTTAATCTAAATGTCAAAGTTTTTACACATTACATAGCTCCAAAACAAATTCAATTTAAGTTCCAGCTTGACACTTGGTTTCACCACCTATAGTTGATTACTTTAGTTTTTCTCTCGGATATTCCATATTTAAATTGCTTATTTTCTACAAATTTCAGCCAAATTTAGCAGTCTCCTCGGCTGTGCTTTAAGTAGATAAAACTAGCACTGAGCTTTCAAAGTCCATATGCTACATGTGGTATAGATTATTTTACAATGAGTTTGCTTTCTGCACTAGGATGCGTTATAAAAGATTGAAACTGCAGCACCTGACAGTACAAGAGCTCAACAGTAGATCAAAGCAAATACCTCTCTCGCTGCCTGGAGTTGTGCATTGCTTAACATTGTAGTATTGCACTAGTAGTCCCTTATCCAAGCTAACATTTCACGGGTCAGTTGAACTGCATTCCCTGGGAAACTCGTAGGCGTACAGGCAAACCGTGGTATTCCACACAAATAAGGCCCGTTTCTTTTTAGAATACGCACTTTGTGCAAAGTCAGTTCTGACAGGATCTACGACTGTACACGAGTAGCGAAAGGCAGACTTCTCATTTACGCCATTCTAATTTTGTTTCCCCACCAACCCCGAACATTGCAAATTTCCTGATTTTTTAACACCATTTTAAGCCACTAATGAAGTGATAGTGTAAGAAGTTAGAATATGTGGTTTAAGGAACAAAATTCATTACTGCGGGTGCTGCATGCCTGGCTGACATTCAAGAGGAGCCGAGTTCGAATTTCGGTAAAAGAAGAATTACCCGGATAACACTTTTCAGGGGTTTCTCTTACCTGACTCTGATCTGTTATGAACATCACATCATGCATTTGATTCATTCATCGTCCAATATGACCAAAGAACGTTAAACGGCAATTTATTATTTATCAAATTTATGAACAAAGGATTCTTTTATAATAACATATATTGGTTACTCTAAAACCTAAAACAAGAAATCAGTAACAAAGGAGTAACAACTCTGAATATGACCTGGATGACATTGTAAGTATCGTGCTGTTTTTTTTTTTTTTTTTCAAATATCAAATGCACGCGTTTCCATTTCTCTATTCACTGATTTAATAGAGCTGTCACTTCCTCATTTCCATATCGCCATTCAATCACTTCAGGTACAGAGTTGCTAGGATTACCTTTCAACCCTGGACGATACGTGGGACGCGCAGTATGTCTATGTGCATTAGTAATACTGCCATTAGCTGCTCGCATTACTTCGCGCATATTAATATGAGTTGTGACAGTATAAAGAAAACAAGCGTTGTAGTAGCTATGGCTTATACTAGGCCATCCCCTCGGTGTAGAAAGTGCAAATTTGCTGATGATATGCCTAGCCTTTTCAGAACATCGCCATCCCGATGTTCCTGTCTTTTTGTTAAGTACAGTAAAACCTCTCTAAAACGGAAAGCGATCGTTCCGGCGTTTACCTTCCGTTTACACATGTTTCCGCCTTACAGAGGGCTGCCTTTGAATACAAAGAAATTACCAAATAGTCGCACAGGTTTACAGTGAAGGAATAATACAGAATGAAATGTGAATTTTAGACTGAAATGTATTATGTACTGTATTTTCAACTTAATAATTGTTTATCGCCTAGCTTCTGTTTTCAGTTTTCCCTTTCCAATCTGCAACTGTCTGCACATCACCATTTGCTTCACTACATACAGCAATCAAAACAGTGTTATGGCGATGTTTGAAACATTCGAGGCATCTATTGGAAGCTCTGAAATTGTCTATGCCTAATTTTCTTGTTGTCTCTAAAGCTTGAGTCTGAAGCAATGGTCCAGAAATGGGAATTTCTTTAGCGCACGCACTAAGAAACCACTCGAACACAGCACGACTTAGCTCGTCATACTCAGTAAATTTTGTAATGGTTTCACATGTCCTTCTGTTCTTTAACCACTCGTCTTTGTTATTTTTTCAAAATATCATAAATCTGAGTTTTCCCCACTTTAAACAACGCAGTTGTTCGTTTGCTCTTTTCGTGTTCATCATTAACCTTAATTTCCTCCTCCAGGGATGCTGTCTTAGAGAATTTGTGCACACAAACTATGTAAAACCATCAACGTTCAGTTTTCTTCCACTTGTACTTAATCACTTGTAACAACTAAACTGAGAGTGAACACACTACAAAACTGTTGTACCCTTACTATGTGTGTTGGAAGAGAGTTGAGAGAGCTAATTGTTTGTTTTCCCTTTTTCTCTAAGGATTACAGTTTAGGACTATGGTTCATGGAACGTCGGTCAAGTGCAGTCGCCCTCAAAATTATTGCACTGGCAGTTTTCCGGCTTGAGTACAATTTCACTATTACTCAATTTGATTGCCTGTATGTTTATAACTAGGGCCCGGATTTTGATGGAAAGTCTTTTTCTGAGTATTCACAGACGATGCTTATTGGAAATTAAGTGCATTCTAGAACAAATACATTAGATATATATGGTTTTTATAGCTCATCAAAATGCATTTTTCCCACATTTTTATAATAGTCATTTTTTAAACATTTAGATACAGTTTCCGGTCATTTTCTTTCTTTTTCACAAATTTATTAGGCATTTTCATCTGTAGCCCGCATTCAGGAGGCCCGCATTCTATTCCCGTGACCGACCTGACTTAGACGCATGGGCTTTTTTGGGTTTAAAAAAGTAATCTGCGATTAAAAGTTCATTTATATCATAATCTTTTATGAAATAGTAACTTTGTAAGTGTTGTACACATGTAATTAACACAGGTCAGTGTTCTAACAGTGCTGGTGAATTTATGACCCATCAATTCCAGGAATCGCCGATTACATCATGCAATACGTGTAGGTTGCATCAGTCAGGACTTCAGGAGCTAGAAGTGTCACAGTAAGGAGAGTAGTTTGTGAGGTGTGTAAATTTGTTGTGGAATTAAAATGCCGAAACAAAAACAATCAACTGTGTCCCGTTTGAAACAATATGTTTCAGAGTTTGGCGGAAACATATGTTTTATAAAATTGAAAATGACTTGTTGAATTTTGAATTTATTTATTATTTAGTAGCAGTAACTGCATTTACTAAGAAAGTTAATTTTAAAAGGTGGTTATTCCAGCCATATATATATTATCATTTGTCTGTGACAGTTATTAATTTATTATTATAAAAGTAATTGTTAATTTTTGTTGTCATTTTTTTTTACATTTTATGTGCATTTTTTATTTTTTATTATTATTTTACATTTTAAGGTCATTTTATGGCTCATTTTTAGAGAATTTTTAGGTGAGCAACTTCCGGGCCCTATTTATAACAAACCATAGCAGCATCACACAAAACTATAGCGAATTTCATTCAACTCGATCCTCGTATCACGCGCTTTACTTATTATACCAAAGAAAGGGTAGTTCTCTAAGGTAGTTAATAGTTGCAACATTTTAAATCTTGGTGGAGAGCGCGATGGCGTAAGAGTTCATTCACTACGCTTCAGAGGTGCTTTACAAGGAACTTGAAGAGTAGACTAGAGTATGAATAAATCATCATGCAAATTGTCCGTTGGCCTTCGCGCATCGGATGGGCTTCTGTCCAGATTTGCCACCGAGATAATGCAGGTGTCGAAATGGCACGAGGACGGCATTGAAGGATAAATCACCGCCAAACTAGATAATGTTGGCTCGTCAATGGACTTTACTAATTGCGTTACTTTTGATCGCTGAATCATCAGCATGACCAATTTATAGGTGTGCCATCTCTTGGACAATAACCCCAAAGCGAGAGAGCAAAATAATTAGTCTCAAGAAAAGCAAAACGAGTAACAGAAATAACAACAGAATATAAAAAGTGAAAGCGGCCTGAAGACGGAGCACCCTGTACGAGTTTTAGTTGATATTTGGGGACGGCCGCTACCATGCATTACGTTGAATAATAATTGCAGTGTGTTCCGAGTGGACTGGGAATATCCGGCGTGTTATATTCGCTACACTCCCCAAAGAAGTTACGTGCATTGGTCCTTAGAAATTCTAACCATCCTTTCCTCTATGAGAACGAATCTCTCCCCTCTCTCGTGGTTGGTTTCTTTTAATGCTGAGGTCATTCAACAGCAACGATAAATAGATTTAAAGTTGTTTCGCTTAGTTTACCAGTGAAATTACGATAACTAGCCGCAACCCTTAAGTTATTTGCCGCCTTTAAGCCATACACAAGTTTCGTTTCCAGTTCACTGAATCCCTAGGAGGGCAGAGATCAACTGAAGACAAAATTTCTCCCCAGCGGTAATGGAACCCGAAGGGTCTGCATTAGACAAATTGGTACTAGTAGTCTCGCAAATTACTTTTTGTTTTGTTGTGTTTTAACTAATTTACTTTCGAGATAAACCTCTTTTAACCACATAGGTCATAGCGGACAAAGGACAGCGTCACAATTTATACCCCGACTTTAACTGCAATGGTCATATCGGCGGCCGTTCTCCTTTGGAACTTATCGAAGATGTTAACTCGTATTCGTTGGGTTGTATAATTAGATCACGCACACATTCACTCTCATCCATACTTCCAGACTCTGGGGAAGATGAGGAATTATCTTGTTGGGGAAAACTCCCTATCCCCACCGCCGTGAATCGAACCCGGGACCCCTAGTACGGCAGGCAGGTGCTCTACCGACTGAACTACGGGCCAGCCCAGAAGAGCCTTGTCACCACAATTTCCCGACATTATTACACAAATTTGAAGCTGTATGTATGGTATAGTCTTAGTGTCGAGCAAAAGTCTTATACTGGGGTCCGCGTGAGTGTATATATGAATAAGGATGACACTGAAATCCAAGTTTAAGATCCGTTTAATACTGCTTCTTGTTATAATATTCACATAAATCGGGAACTTGCCGACCAATGTACACCAGTCTATAATAATGTCCGCAGTTACCATAGGTGCAACTTCTAATACTCGATAACGCCTAATTCATTATTTACGCAAGAACAGATGCTTCCTTCTCGTGTCACGTCTTTCTTCCTCAACGACCAGCCAAGCTGTGTGCGATTCATTTCAAGAAACATACTGACGCTCCAAAATTCCCTAACCATATGGTCTTTTGTAACTTCTGATCTGGTGACCAGCTACTAAGAAAGGGTCCTCGCCTCTTTTCGCAAGTGTCGAGCATCTGGACCTCCCTCGAAGCCGCCTTCCTCATAGTTAACTGCTCAACCGACATTCTGTTTCACATTTAATGAATATATCAAATGTTCATATCTAACCTATAAGTATTATGATTCTTATTTATCGAATCCATAATTTCGATATCAACCTCTGACAGGAGCTTATAGATATTCACCTTCTAAGGATAAGGGAAACCTCGAAATAACCCTTATATAGTAACTTAGCCCAAGCAAATAGTAACAATGATATTAGTCATGCATCAGCATTGAAAAATAACTGGAAATTCCTGAGTAATAAGTGAAACACCTAACTACAGGGACGAGTTTACTACAATGGTATACCAATAATAATGTTGCGCGCGCGCGAATGTTTGAAGGCGCCCGGCTCCTACAATTACATCCACATCAGCTAAACAAGTTATTATACCAATTATTTCTTTTCATGTCCGGTAAATCCACTTCTCCCCTTTCATTCTAAGAATGAATTCTGGTTTTGGGACACTTTCTGATTTTGATTATTCGTTTGCTACTCATTATTCAGCAGTTCAATTGTTGAATTGACTAATTTTGCACATGTGTTAAAATAAATTTTAAAAATCAAAGATTAAGAAATTTAAACTAATGATAATACAGTATTTTACAGTTTCGTTGAGTTTAACTGAACCATATAGTTATCAGGATATCAAAATGTTGGGCAAGGCGGCTGTTATTACAACAAAATGGAAAACGAAAGGAGTGTGGAAATGCCTTCTATTGCTCGTGTCCACATACGAAGCCTGGTCTAGCTCCTGGTGGAAATTGAATCAAAAGATGCTCAATACTTGACATTTTGAGTTATGTAGGTTATTATTCAACATAAGACTAATACCGCAGTTCGTTTAAATAATCTCGAAAATGTCATTGAATTATTTAAACTGAAGGAGAATCATATTCGTTAAGTTTATAAAGTCTTTGATTTCTTGCTCATCTCTTGACTCGGGTTTTTTATACCCCGTCATTTTACATTGTTTGTTCATACGTTTGCGATATTGAATACATATAGGTTGGAAGATTTGTAGAACTTCGTAAATATTACAAAAATTCAAATATGCCAAAACAAGACGTCCGTATGACTTAAAATAACATTTCCTGTTTACTTGACAGTTGCTGTATTTAAAGTGTTGTAGGACCAGTTTGTCCTTATCTGTAGCTGACAGCAGGTACGAATACCAAGGTTTGGCATGCCCCTACATGGACAAACTCGCGGCAAACGATATACTAGCCAAAGCGAGGAAGCGTAACGGAAAACATGTGAAACGACGGAGTCAGCCTGTCGCACATACATGAAGAATAAGTGTATATACACTATTTTCAGACGCAATCACAGCAACGTGTCATACATCGACATGACAGGCGTGAGAAGTCAAATAATGTGACTGAATATTGAAACGAGAAAGAAGAGGGAACCAAAATCACTGTGTCAAGCGGCTGCAATGGTAATTTACATTTGTGTAAAATAATTAGCTAACCTTTGATATCAGCTTCCCAATGTTTTGTTTTGCGACTTACTGCATGTCCGATTACCGATATGTATTTAGGTTTTCTAGTAAACAAGATAACAAGCTAAAGCAGCGCTGTCTGAACACTCGGCCACGTAGTACTTAAGTGTTATGATATTTCGGTGGATAGTCAACGAGGAATCGCGCGTACTGCATTCTTGGAGGATCAGAGCTTGAGCATGACTCTAAGGGAGAAATCGGTAAATCCGGTTGCAGCGAGGAATTATCCACAGCGCACCGCCGATGATTAAGCATCCAGAAGTACGTGAGAAAAAGCGAGACGAGAGAGTCGTGACGCAATGATTAAATGGATACCGTGACATTACGGATGAGTGCCCACTCGTGACAAACTCGTGGGAGTTGCGATGTGGCGCCTCGTCTCATTGCTTTGTCAAACATTGCAGCATCGGGAGCAGCTCCAAAACCGATCCTCTAGCTCCTTCCGCACATTCTATTTCACTCCCCTCCCAGGAGGCTAAGGACACAAGTAATGTGACAAAAATATCTATGCGACATTCAAATGGGAAGATTTTTGTCCTGAACGCTACCAGGCAGCAACCAATAGGAGTCTTACGATCTTGTCATATTGCATTCCCCTATATAGTATGACGAGAAGAGTGAATCCATTTCTACGTAATAAATATTATTTGCGCTAAGACAAAAACTCAAATTTTGCAAAAACTGATCCACGTGGAAGGTAGAGAGTAACATTTCTAAAACAACCGTAAAAACCACATATTCTTAGCTAACATAGTTGAAATAATACAAATAAAAATACCAATACATTATGACGACTGCAATGATACGTATATGTGTGTACACATATTTGTAATTCCTCAGAACTCAAATGTAAACGATTGACATGACGCGCTAAAAGAATTACTTTGTAACAAGCCAAGGTGTCTGTTAAATTCGAGAAAGAGCAAACAGTTCACTCCCTGTTAGCTTGTACACTGCTGTATCCCCAGAACGTCAGCCATCACATATGTTCACGATTGTTTCGTAATCAGGGACGGTGGTTCAAGTCAGTGTTATACAATCAAAACCAGGTAACAAAATCTATATGCACTACTACCGCTAGTGCAGGCAGGAAAAAAAACAGGTACCCTAACAAACGGTGACATCAAATTCCTTTTTCCGTGTGCTTCCATATCTGGGGCACCACAGTGGAAAACATTCATTACCGCGGGAAACTTCCTAATGGAAGTCTTCCAGGACAATTTAAGATGCCTCTAACTTTCGCGATTATTCGCACAATACGTAAATATCCAGTTCTTCAAGTTCAAGATACCTATTACTCCTGTACTCAGTAAAACGGAGGTGCAAATTTAATGTCTTTTTTTTTTTTTTTTTTCTAGTTTTCTGTTACACTCAGTAAGCTTATGGCGTCTTCAACTACAATAAAATGAAGGTAATCTCCAAAACCATTCAAACTTTACAAATTGCAAGTTGAATACTTTTTAAGTCTTACACTCGTATATCCATAATGCACAAGGGTTTCTCATTTCTGGGTTTAAGCTTGCTTTTCTAAAAACTGTCAGTATGCGCTCTCAATGTGTATCAGCAGCAGATGGTGCGGAATCTCTTCATCGCACACACAAAGAAAAGCATTTGGTTTAATATTCTCTTCCGAGACTTTCTTCTTCTTCTTCTTCTTCTTCTTCTTCTTCTTCTTCTTCTTCTTCTTCTTCTTCTTCTTGGTCCAGTGTCTAGTGATGTGCTAAGAAATTATCTGTCACTACACACCGAAGAGAGTACAACGCTGAAAAGAAAATTCTCTCTGAAGTTCGACAATTTGGCTGAAAATGTCATCGTAAGTTTATCTTACGTAAAGAGCAAATCCATATCCCTTTCCAGTTATGAGTTAACTAGTTTCCTTCATATGCTTACCATATTTTGTAAGAGGATATGGAGAGATTCTAATTAAAAAGTCTCACCCAGCCGCGAATTAAACCCTGGACCACTGATGAGGAAATCCTACAAATATTATATTAGGTTCACTATTTAACTTTGAAGCTGTGAAATATAACAGTCAAATACTGAACATACTGTGTTATATCATTTCCAGTCCCAAACGGACCTTCGTTTTCCTTCTTAGTTTCATCAACTCTTGTTACTTTTAAGGGTGACTGAGGGCAGAAACGTGTTTCGCAGAGATACAATTTTCTCAATCTGCCCGTTAATTCGCACTCCACTACTTCGTCTGATTTTCCTTTCCAACCTATAACATGTTTTTCTTTCTATTCCGCGACTTCCTTTTTGTGTGTGTTTTTTTTTCTTTTCCTTTCTTCATCCCCCTCTCTCTTCCACCGCCCCCTCTTTCACTAATATGCTGCTTCAGCTTTTCTTCCTCCGTAACCAGTAAATTTCCTGTCTACCCTGAGGAGTTCTCCCTCCTTCCCTCTACACTGAGTTCAGCAACGTCCTAGATGACGGATAAGGGCTGCTTGGATTTAGATTTTTATAGAAATAACTAGCGAAATATAAATTGTTCCCCTTTGTCCTGATTAAAGACGCCGCATTTATATCCCCTGCCACGTCAAATGATTTTCTTTCCGTAACAACGAATTTAATCTGTGTAATACGTTATGAACTATATCTTAATAAATAATTACAATATTGTAATCTCCATAGGGTATACATACTAGTTAAAACTTAAACAATACAAAAGAAAGCCTTTCTTTAAATTAGCCAGAAACTAGGGACAGTCTTGTCACAACTACGAAAAATGCAACTGCACATCGCGATAAAACGTAAACAAACCAGGCGTGGCAATGAACACTTATTGGTCGAATTCAGAACCGACCTATCCCGGATTCGTAATTCGATTTGGACCTTTAAAGGTAATACACTAAATACAAATTTGATGTGCTTTAGTCATAGGACTTTCTCTACGATTGTACAAATTAATCTTACAAGCCCTTATTCCTCTATCTCTTCATGCAAATCATGAACATGACAAGGAAATATGTGAATACAGTAGGCTTTAGGCGATAGTCAAATGTTTTAAAGATGGTCATTTGTAATTCCATTGCCCCCCAATGTTTAGGATATCAGAACGAACTCTGCCTGCCTCTGTAGCGTAGGTGGTAGCCTGTTTAGCCCATGTTCAACAGGATCCAAGTTCTAATCTCGGTCAGGGCGAGTTACCTGGAGGATTTCCCCCGTGCTGAAAGATGAATGTCTGGTAACTCTAAGCTCTATAGACTCTTGACTAATTTGAGCATCACCACCCATTTCGTTCATCGTCCGATATGACTTTAACGGTTAAAAGGACATTAAAATCCCGCGTTCTATTTGAAAAACAGAGGCATTGGAAAAAACGAGCAAATAACATGAAATATTTAGGAAATAATTCACTAAAAAGTATGGCAAATTGTATTTACAAGATCTACCTTTTGTACAGTGAGATTTTTTCTGTTTCATAAGTTTTAACAGATATCAAAAGTCACCCAGAATGAAACGGAAATACCTTTTCGAAATGAGTACTTCTCTGAAGGGGAAGAATTTTCTTGAGAGTAAGTTAATGTTGCATTGCCATCCAGTTTTGAGCTAGTTTAAAATGGATACCAAAAATTTAACCGAACATACAGACAAGAAAAGTGAATTAACAAAAAGAAGTTGTAATATGGTTTAACTTATTGCGAACTATACAAAGTAAACTGAGAACAGCTTCTTCTCCATACCAAAAACAACTTCCATCATACCAGTACCATGAACGGCCGAAAGGTAATTTTCAAAATTAAAGCAAGTGAAAACCTAAGATCCAACATGCAACAGGATAAAGCGAATGGTTTGGTGCTACTTAGCATCCACTGCAGCACTAAGTGATTACAGTAGTAGTAGTAGTAGTAGTAGTAGTAGTAGTAGTAGTAGTAGTAGTAGTAGTAGTGGTGGTAGTAGTAGTAGTAGTAGTAGTAGTAGTAGTGGTGGTAGTGGTAGTGGTAGTGGTAGTAGTAGTGGCAGTAGTTAAACCTTCTCGCCAAGGCAACTAGAATACTCAGGTAGGCCATTCCGGAGAGTCGCGCTGCCATTGGCTAACGCGCATGACGTCACTGAGAATACAGTTCAACCGCGAGAGTTAAACACTAGCTCCTCAGTATGTGTTATTTAAGCTCTGCTACGTGTAAAATCGGAAGGAATAAACATCCACTTGTGTATTATAATGAAGGTTCTTTCTAGCAGTTGTATTAAGAGTTTAAAACATGTTACTATTCATATGTACTTAATCAGTGTAGCTCAAGAAAATGACGAAGCAACCCATTGAAGATTTTTCTTTGCTGCAAGTTTCCTGATTATTTCTGGCTTCGCTCTTTTGTTTAAGTGCCTAATTCTAATGAAGGTTCTTGTCCTCACATTAAGAGAGATCACTTTGACATGAATTTCGGGAAACTTGGAACTTATTATAGAAATTAAGTTTCGCATCACTCCATTACACTTCGCAGCAGTTTGTCCATGGAAGCTACAAAATATTACTTCTGTACCTTGTTCTGCCGTTTCAAAACACTGTTTTCTTTCTTCAGGGCTTGCATTCGAGTCTTTAGTCTAATTATTTCCTCTTCAGCAACAACAGAGTGGTCAGGAGCTACCTCCGTGCTGGTCGACGGGTCAAATTTTGTTTTTTGGGGAGATAAACATACTATAGTAGACAGCGCCCTCTTTCGCACGGTCCTAACTTCGCACCGGCGATCTCTTGCTGATATTACCTATTAATAAAAACAGTTTTATTATTATTATTATTATTATTATTATTATTATTATTATTATTATTATTATTATTATTATTATTATTATTATTATTATTATTATTATTATTATTATTATTATTATTATTATTATTATTATTATTATTACTATTATTATTCCACGCATCAAACTTTTCTTATAAAAAGGAGCGAATAAACTCAGTGTACACATAGAAACAAATACATAAATGGAATGTGTATCTGATAATTACCTGCAAATTGGTTTTGCTGGTACTTGCTACTACCGCCTCAAATACATCCCCATGCCAATTAGGAATTTTCTATGACGGTACAGCGTCGCCCTTTAATTTTCTTTTCAGCGGCAAACCTAACAGCTCGTTTTTTAAATCCCGTTCATAGTTTTCGGGCAGGAAGTGATCGGAACAAATCCTTGCATTATTCACATTAACCGGATCAGCCCTTTTACAGCGTAAAACCCACTTGCGCTGTAGTTCTTGATCTTAAGGCAAACAATGGAAAATCACATTCGTAGTTTTATACGAAGCATGTTTGCTTTCAGCAACAGCGCAATGATTTTCATAATGTTACGACAAAAAACACAGCCAATAACTACAATAGCTCATAAGCAACTGCATCTCGTTTATTTCATCACAAGGATTGTGGAATTTGCATGCATCAGCGCCTTATCTTATCTTATAATGTGCAATCACAATATTGCATTACGCACATTCGCGTGTAAGCGTTCTTGCGTTGTATTCTCAGTGACGTCACGCCCCTCAGTCAGCAGTGACAGTGTTTTGCGCGGGAAGGCGGGAATGGCCTGCCCTGCCTTCTCGCAACAAAACATACCAAGAAATTAGAGCTTTAATGTATGTTACACTTTTATCGTAAGTTTTTTTCTGTAAGCAATTTACTTTTATTTACAAATTATATTCACAGGGTAAGATATTTGGGATATCTTCTGTGTGTTTGCGGCTCATTATTTAAATACAGAATCTGCATTACAGCTGGTAAATTCAAATATTTTCTGAACTGTTTTAAACTTTATTTCAAATAACCTTGCCTCTCTGCGTAAAGTCGCAATGGTGGAACGGTTACCATGGATATACCTTAAACAGAAACTTCTCAGATAACGCACTGATTATTCTTGTAAGAGTGAGAGGGGTACTGACGCGCCCCTCGTTCGTGTGCTAAGCACCAATGAACGCATCACTTCAGCCAATGGAATTCGCGGGAATCACAAATGACAGATGTTCACTCCACGTGGAGTAATCAGTGCGTTATCTGAGAGGTATCTATTACCAAAGATAAATCCATGGAAACCGTTCGAACAGCGCCACTATACCACTGCCTTACCCTTTCCCTAATTAGCTAATGCTTTCGACGCCGTAGGCGTTGCTTTCATACCATGTGGAAACCTGCGGTTAACGTCATACTTATTGCAAGAAACGTGTAAATAAAGATATGAAGATGCAAAAATACAAGTTTATAATGAAACTCAACTCACACATTGAATGGTACTAAATGGCAAAGTGAGAAGGCGTATCGGGAAAAATTCGCAAAAGAGATGTTTACACAGCGACTCCAGTGTATGTACACTCTTCAGATACAATCACAGCAGCGTGTCATACATGGACAAGCGCGAGAAATCATATACAAAGTGATTAAATATTGTGACAAGGAGAAACTTGGAATCAAAACCCCTTTGTAATTTCTAGTAGATACTGCTGATCAACTGACTGGGATAGTATCTATAGCACTTAAACCCTGCAGGTACATTGAATCAAAATCGGTAGAATTGCTGTTTCTCTTTCATTTCTATGGCATGTTTTGCACTCGTAACTATGTCGTGGGGGCGGGGGGAGATTTATTTTATATAATGTGATTTAAACCAAACCTATGAATTTGAAGTTTTTATTTATATGTTTTCATTCAGATCCATCTTTATTAAACAAGAGATTGTGTTTCATTATTAACTGCAATAATAATAATAATAATAATAATAATAATAATAATAATAATAATAATAATAATAATAATAATAATAATAATAATAATAATAATAATAATAATAATAATAATAATAATAATAAATATCTAAAATTATATACTCATAATCTTCTATAACTTAACATTGTGATGTATTTAAATCATGTATTTATATTACGGCAATGGCTTATTTGTACAGATTGATCACATTTTAGAAATTTGTTGTTGTTGTAATTTACGTCCTCCAACGTTACGTCATATCAGACGATGAATGGTATGGGCTAATGCTCTAATCAGCCCAGGGTCCACAGAACATAAAGTTTCACGACATTCGTCTTTCAGGATAAGGGAAACCCCGAAACAAACTTATCCAGGTAATTCACCCTGGCCGAGATTCGAAAAATAATTCTTTTACCATATACTACCTATGATTACAGAAATTATTTAATACGAAAAGGTTTCCCTTAATGACATAGGTTTACCATTCAATGTGAGTTGAGTTTATTTATATATAAAATGTGATTTACTCAACTGACCAAGACCTAATGTCAAACGGCACAAGCTTATTTGAAACAAGGTTTACTATGACGTTATTTCTGTTATATCAAAAGTAATTGATCGAGCGTACCGTTGAATATTTATAGATTGTGCCTAGTCCTCCAGGTTTCTGGACACGAGCTTATTAGCAACATATGATCACAAGTACGCATCCACCTGACAGAGCTTTGTAAAGTTTATTTACACTGTATTAATGTCCATGAATGGAAAGTTACATGTAGCCTGCCGAAGTCCAAGAGTTTTAAGAATTACGCGACGTTGATCTTATTAGGATGAGGTAAACCCTACGGAGAAACCTTACCACTGCATCCCTATTATCTATTGCCGAAAATAAGTTTTAACAAATAACTTGTTACAGAACAAAGCTTCCGTTTGCTCGCTTAAAACGCCAAGAGCCGCCTTCCTAGACGATATGACACTAAGTCAACCTTGTTTGTTAAGTGTCAATGGCATCACCTCCTCGCTCACTCAGGTAACCAGGCATTAGAGAGGTTTGTTTTTGAGCCCCAAGAATGCATCATAGCTCAGCGATAAGGTGGAGACAAATCCGACCTCCCCCTCTTTCACAAGCTAGTCTTAAAGATATTAATTTTCATACAACGTTTTAAGCCACGGCGGATCGATAGGAGCACCTCGTGACGTAAGTTGAATTCCGGAAAAACATTTCTGCTTCTATCAAGAGAGGAAGCTTAGCCCAATTCTCTTCTCCGGAAACTTCTTGAAGGCTGCTTGCACGTCGGATGTCGGCGAAACGCGCGTGGGTGTTACCAAGAGTTAATGCTCGGCCTCTTTCCACGTGCGCGTTATTAATCCTTTAATTACAAACATTTGAGGGAAACAAAGACCCACCCATTTCCTCCTTGGTGCAAAACCTCTGAACGTGCGTGCAATGCTGCTGACGTCTTTCGGCAGGCAGAAATAAAAACGGAAGCAATTTGGAGAGAACAAGCTGACAGAAGCTGAATTTCGCGTCTAAATCACCGCCAGCAATGCAAGCTAATCTAGGCCTTTTAACTCTGTAACTGTTAGGTTTAAAGAGTTATCGTAATATGTCATTTACAGAAAGAAACCCTATCCAATAGAAATTTGTAGTTCAAAGTTTCGTTATGATTAATTTACGAGTATCAACAGGCATTCAAAATACTCTGAAAGTAGGAAATTTCCCTCTACAAATCAATTTCTAAATGAAGTCTTTACCTACAAAAGATTTGTCCATCATTAGTTATTAATGCTCACGTTTCTTGCTCAACGAGTAAAAAATCATTTCCAACCGCGGGTTCACCTAAATACGCCCATTCAATGACACCGAGATTAAAAGTGATGAAAAGGACAAGATACAGAACATTTCCTAGAAAGAGCGACGAGTTTTCATTTGATGTACGGAATATCTGATGGCAGCTTTATAACTCAAAAGCTAATGAGCAAACCTTTTAGGCAGATATATTAATGACGTCATGAATGTTTCATTATCGCATAGAACCGTTAACTTTTCATCTCTGCAGAATAGTGACAGGTCTCGAATAACAACTTTGTCATCGTGACAACTATTATCTGCAGACATGTTCACACCAATTGCCCCTTGAAACCCTGATTTGTTTCTTATTTAAAGTAGACAAACTCAGAAAATACTTTATAAAGGAACTGCAAAACATTTTAAAATGTTAGTTATAAGACATGCGATGCTTTGCTTGATAATCACATCAATTAAATAAAAAGCTTTTTTAACAAACACGTTAATTTCTGATATTCTGTGAAGCAACCAATAGCTCTCCAGTGCAAAGCACATAGTGAACCGTGCAACCTCGAGGCTCGTAGGCAACTGGTTGAGAATAAGAGGTTTCCTGATCACAGAGATTTCGAGATGAGGGATCAGCCCAACGCCGGAAGGTGATAGGAAAGACGTGGAGCAATCGGTGGAATGCTGGCGGGGGAAACCGGAGGACCCAGAGAAAACCCGCTCAAGCACCATGGTGTCCATCACAAATCTCACTTTACGATCGCCTCTGATCGAACCCGGGCCGCCATGGTGAGAGCCAAGCGGTCCATCCACTTAGCCATGGCGCAGTCAATACACATAGCACATATACTATAAACATCTAAAAAAGAATAACTGGTAACCTAGGCTGAACCACCCTGCTAAATACTTGTCAGGTCCCACCCCCTCTCCAACTAGACAACCCTCGGTTAAGGCCCTATTAACTAACATATGGTTCCGAAATTTTGTGTTCAACAAATATATGCTGACATGTTTCCGCAATCATAGTAGGTCATTATGTGACTGACACTTCTTTCCTTGTTTAGGATCGCTCACGTGTAAGTTTCTTGGTTCCTGGAATAAAATATACCAATTTTATAGTCTGTTACTGCCCACTTGCAAAATGTATGCCCCCTCGTAGCTTCCAGATTTATATTGGATTTTTTTTTGTAGGTGTCTTTTACCACTTTACCCGCCTAACATGTAATTTCACTATTTTATTAACAGCTATTATTTATTTATTAATGTACCGTTTATGTACATATTAGTTCGTATTTCATGCGTTGAGCCAAAGAGCCATATTTCCCATATAAAAGATACTTATTATATTTAAAGTCGCTTTTTATATACAAATTAGTTCAATTTCCTTCCTGCGAGGTACGTTCATAAAGTAAGTTCTGTTTGGTAATAAAATTAAATTGTGTACAGATACAGAAAAATTATTTATTGCACAAAATTCTACAACTCTTAAACTACTTTTCCACATAACTGCCGAAATTTTGCAGGCATTTGTCATAGCGAGGCACAAGTTTTAGTATACATTCTTCATAGAAGTTTGCCGCCTGTGTCTTCAACCAGTTGGAAACATTTTCTTTACGCTCTTTTGTCATTGTGTAAGTGTTGACCGCCAAGGAAAAATGAAATGCAAAAGCAGATGAAAGTCGCTAGGAGCGAGGTCAGGGCTGTACGGGGGGTGGTTAAAACACGCCCCAGTCAAATCTCTGTAGGGTTAAAAACTGAAGTGCACTACCCATCCGTTTTGTTTTGAGTTGCTCAGTAAGAATCTTTGGCACCCAACGTGAGAAAAGTTTACGAAATTTCAGTTTTTCAGTAAGAATTTCATGAACTAGTGATCGTGAGATTTGGGGAAATTTCATAGCAAGAGCACTAATTGTAAACTTGCTGTTTCCCTGGATCTTGTCATCAATCGCGTGAACCAGTTCTTCTGTAACCAAAGATGGACGCCCACTTCGTTCTTCCTCGTGCACTTCACTACGTCCTTCATTGAACTGTCGGACCCATCTTCTCACCATTGTGCCACTCATCGCATTTAGTCCGTAAACATCGCAATTTTGCCGATAAATTTCAATTGGTTTCACTTTCCTAGCATTCACGAAACGAATCACGGATCTGATTTCACAAGCGGCGAGATTTTCAATCAACACCGACATTGTAAACAAGCACAACAAAGCGTACGTGGCTGACAGCGATCTCACAATGGCGCACGTTTCTTCTCCTTGATACTCAGCGTCTACCACGCATGTGCGGAACTGCGATTGCGGCGCTGCAGCGAAGATGAATTGAAACAGAACTTACTTTCTGGACGCCCCTTGTATTATGTAAATGTTTCTTAAGTGAAAACTTAGGAACATATTCGGTTGTAAAAATTTCTTTAAAAACAATGAAATTTGAGCGTGGCTGTAGTTCAACAAATGTACCCATTTATTGATGACAAAAGATTTATAGAAAAAGTCTTATTTGGAATATAAATTTGTGGCAATTAACTATGTCTTAAACGAATCATTTATCTAAAAGTACATAAGGAAAAGTCACTATAGTTTGCGAGATTGGACATTAAAACAAATTAATTAAAGAATGCAAATTTGAAGAAATTACGTTGGATATAATTTTATACAGCTCACAAATAGTAAGAGACTCACTAAAATATTAGAGAAAATAAAGAATTCCTTAAAACACACTACTTCTTAATTGTGTGTAGCATTAACAACTTATGTTGTCATACATATCCGCCTGAATTGACTAGGTAGTACACTTTGAAGTGATGTCCAATTGTGGGCTTACCAACTTCATGTGTTCCTTGTGACTTGCTATTTAAGTGTACTGAAATCGCGTCTGCCAACATTTAAGTAAAACCGCAAGCTTTAGTATAGATCTGTAGGTTTAGATACGAATATCGTTTGGTTACAACACATCAGATTCTGATATAACATTTGTGAAATGCGATCTCACCTCTGTAACAGATTACAATCAGAATGCAATGTGTCGTGAGACAATAAGAGGTCTTAATCCTACCCAGTCATCTTCTGGACTTAAAGTCATCAATGAAAACTGATAATAGCTTCCTGAGATAAAGCCCACATATCGTGCCTCTTGAACACCAGTACAATCGATTGGATTTCCTTCAGACGCAAACAGCTTTTATATCTTTTTCTCCTTCGATAAAGGCTATTGACGAGGAAAGCACTCGGGAGTATATGTGACTTATGGACTTCGCCTTTCATGATCACCGCTTCCAGTTATTTCAGCTGAGGTCTCTGGGGGCAATGGATGGCTAATAACAGCCACTTTTTTGTTCCTTCCCTTTTTGTTACGTTACTCGAGAGAACTACTTCTGTCGTTTTATTTTTATTCTTGCGTTGTACACAGAGTATAGATGTACGCACTAGGACCTGAATAGTCAAAAACCGAGGGTTGGCAAGACAAGGTTATGAACGCATGTTACTTCATGGAAACGTTCTTAGTGCTCGGGAAAGTGACAAACAGAACTGTCATTTATTCTAGAAATTAGGGAAACCTGCAACCGGAATAGAATTCACAGATGCCCTTCTGATTAGCATAGTGACGGTTGAGAATCCAGGATGCTCCTATTATACATGCACCAAGGGTTCCCTCCCTCTCTCCTCTCTCATTTCCCCTCTTCCCATTACCTTCTTCAAAGTATGACTGCCAACTTTTACAAGCTTTATTACGGAGTTGCCCTTCTATACGGCGTTGAAACAGATCTGCATTTTGCAATAGAGAAATGTTTGCATTCCACCCAAACTACGATGCTAAGATATCAACAGAAATACAGGTGCGAAAACTCTCTAAATGAAATAATAATAATAATAATAATAATAATAATAATAATAATAATAATAATAATAATAATAACAATAACAACAATAATAATAATAACAATAACAACAATAATAATAATAACAATAACAACAACAACAACAACAACAACAACAATAACAATAATAATAATAATAATAATAATAATAATAATAATAATAATAATAATAATAATAATAATAATAATAATAATAATAATAATAATAATAATAATAATAATAATAATAATAATAGATTGCGCGCGGGCATACAGGGTGTTACAAAAAGGTACGGCCAAACTTTCAGGAAACATTCCTCACACACAAAGAAAGAAAATATGTTATGCGGACATGTGTCCGGAAACGCTTAATTTCCATGTTAGAGCTCATTTTATTACTTCTCTTCAAATCACATTAATCATGGAATGGAAACACACGAAAACAGAACGTACCAGCGTGACTTCAAACACTTTATTACAGGAAATGTTCAAAATGTCCTCCGTTAGCGAGGTTACATGCATCCATCCTCCGTCGCATGGAATCCCTGATGCGCTGATGCAACCCTGGAGAATGGCGTAATGTATCACAGCCGTCCACAATACGAGCACGAAGAGTCTCTATATTTGGTACCTGGGTTGTGTAGACAAGAGCTTTCAAATGCCCCCATAAATGAAAGTCAAGAGGGTTGAGGTCAGGAGAGCGTGGAGGCCATGGAATTGGTCCGCCTCTACCAATCTATTGGTCACCGAATCTGTTGTAGAGAAGCGTACGAACACTTCGACTGAAATGTGCAGGAGCTCCATCGTGCATGAACCACAATGGGGTATTTTGACAATTGTCTGCACGAATGATTTCAATTTACATTTTAAGAGAAATACTAAAATGAGCTCTAACATGGAAATTTAGCGTTTCCGGTCACATGTCCACATAACATATTTTCTTTCTTTGTGTGTGAGTAATGTTTCCTGAAAGTTTGGCCGTACCTTTTTGTAACACCCTGTATGTGCAGCAAAACTGAAGAGGGGGAATATTCGAAATAAATGTTGTTTTAAAGAGTTTATCTCTCTCTCAGGTCATATCGGAAGTTGAATGAAATTATGCCAAATGAGTCTAGGGTCCAAAAAGCTTAGAGTTAACACTTACCTTTAAGATAACGGAAAACGCCGAAAAAAACCTTATCCAGGTAAATCATCCTGACCGAGGTTCGAACTCATGACTTCATGAACGTGAGGTAGACACGCCACCACCTAGGCTGCTTGTTATCGATCTCGTGTCGTTCACCCGGTTTTTTTAATGGAAAAAAAGCTATACATTGTCAGATATCGCAAACATATCCTATTTTAATGAAAATCTGAAGCATTTTCAGAAAAAAACTGCCAAATTTCTGGTATTACCTAAGTTTTGTTTTTGAGTTACGAATCTGTTCTTGAGACAGACTCCCGAATTTTACTACTTTTTTATTATTCAAAACTTGTATTTGGGGCGAAATCTCAATAGGGAATGGTTAAGCGGAATGCAGAAGAGAAAGGAAGAACACAGCTCTGTTGATTTTTGTGCAGAAACGAAGTTGGAAACGCTGATGACAAATGGGAGCAGTTTACTTTCTTAAACGGGAATCAGAGCCGTGAACCCGGCTGACACGAGGTTTATTGGTGGCTCGTGACGTCACTAAAGAGGGGGGAAACAAAATGGCGCGTTTGCAGTCGAGGCCAAGCCTGCTAATACCCAATTGCCACAACCTATATGTATGTACATGCGTGACAAACAGAACGGGGGCTCGTCTCGTTACGCTGCCCCATTTACGGTGCGTGGGAAAACCCGGTCCTCATATCGGCATACAAGTGGCGTTTCTACCAATTGCGGGCGAGGACACTGCAGCACAACCGGAAAAAAAAATTGAATGTGCTCAAGAGTTTACCTAATGAGATACATTCTCTCGACTTCCTTTATCAACTCTTCTCTATCTCTCTACATTAATTATTTTTTAATTATTTTTACGTTAATCGATAAGAAAAGTTTGCGGAAAGAGTTCCATTACACATTTTGCTGGAACTGGGTGCATGGAATACGAAAGAAACCGAAGCGACAGTCACATTAAATGCTCTGCGTAACTTGCGAGGAACGCAGAAATATCCCAAACATGCTTAATACCCTTATCCAGATAACTCACCCTGACAGAGATCGAACTCGGGACCTCTTGAACGCTACCACCAACTCTATAGAGGCGTGTAATCAATACAACGAATATGTTTTAAAGAAGTGTGTGAGCTATATTGTGACTGTGGGATCGTAGAATCAAAAGTCGTGTTTGCAGAAATTTAAAATTATCTTTATTTCAGTAAAAAGACGTTTTGTACACCCCTTACAGCAGCGAAATGACGTAACATTCACAAACGTAGTCCTCAAGAGCGTCTCGTGCGCACGCCACACGTAAACAAACAAAAGAATGCACTGTCGTACACTTCAAATGTCCATACAGCTGCACAACACACTTCAACTCAACTAGCAACTGACACTGTCGGCTTTTATACCTCCAGCCGTTGTTCTAGAATTAAGTGGACCGTTCGATAACAATTACGATGGCAGCGAGAAATTCCAGACTCTCTCACTCTCTCTCTCTCTCTCTCTCTCTCTCTCTCTCTCTCTCTCTCTCTCTCTCTCTCTCTCTCTCTCTCTCTCTCTCTCTCTCTCTCTCTCTCTCTCTCTCTCTCTCTCTCTCTCTCTCTCTCTCGGCAAGCGTCCAGCTCCACGCCCACGCGTCGAACGTGGCCTGCCGCACAATGCATCGGCGACAATATTTAAATATTTTATACGGCAAGTTTTTGGTCTCATGGTTTACGTGTTAAAATACAAAATTCATTCCGAATGAAAAGCGGTTCACAAAGGATTCAAGATATACTTAAAGCTGTGACTTAAGCTAAGAAGTTGAGGAAAACTTCTTTTTCTATTTCATAAGGCCTAATATGTTAATTATGGGTCACTGTAGGTCAGAATTGGAGGATTTCATTTGCCATGTTTGTCTTTTTAGTTATTTTTTATTTAAAGGTCCTTTTTGGCATTTGTTTCGCTTAACATTTTTGTTGTTGCAAATTTAGATTCTTTTGACTAATTTTCCCTGTTCCATAGAGTCTAGCGTGAAGTGCAATTTCTAATACATACTCCTAAGACTGGCTACAGCAGGTAACAGTTACATTCAAGCCATTAGCACCCACAGAGAACCTAGTAAACCCTCTCTAAATATCCCTTTATTTTTGACCAGCATCGTGACAATGACCTCGACCAAGGGTAGAAGTGGATAGGTTGGTTTCACTGCTTGTGAAATAAATCCCGGCTGTAAACATGCCAAGAACTAAGTCTAGTAAAACGTCCTTTTTGGGACGAATTATATCTAAATTTGGAGCAGAGGTGTTTTCTACTGATGTAAGTTTTCCGAGTTGAATGTCTGTAACCCGAGTGAATGTCCATTTCTGGTTGCTGAATCAGAAGAAGCATTTCTTACGTGTAATTTTCCTCGCTCTATGTGTTGCATATCACTTGAATACTGTACTTGCAAACTTATTCATTAAATATCTAATTGAAAATTAATTTATTAATTTGTGGGTATCACTTCATTACAGCGTTTCTTCAAATCTTTAGGTCCTTTGAGATATTTGGCTCTTTTGCAAGGTCATTTTAGACAATTCACACGTCCTCAACTTCCTAGCCCTACCTATGACATTAGTCAAAATAGTTCGCATCATTTTTAGCGAATTAAAATATCAAACAAAAGCTTACACGTAAATAATAGTACGGGGTAGGTCGATTGTCTTCAAAATTTTCCATATTGCTTAAGCATATACCCAAGTTTGGTATTGTGACTTTGTGGGTTCGTGATATTAAAAGTCCAAGTTATAAACACTAAAAATTACTCTATATTTCCGTAGAAATCAATCTGACAGTCCAAAATTACGTCATATACACAATACAACTTGCAAGATCATCGACCACAAACATGTAGCTGTTCACGCGCACGCGTCCAATTACCGACTGACTCGGCGGGCGGCGGCTCCCATTTTATAGATTACTCACTATCCGGAATGTTCTCAAACAATCAAGACGGCCCTAGAAGAAAGATGAAATCTCTAGAAATCCGTCTCCTTCCCCCCACCGTTTCGGCGAGCTTTCATCTTCACACTGCACTGTCCGTCTCTCTGAACTCGACGCCCGCGCCGCCTCGAATCAACAATGTGTTCGCGACAATATATATCCGAACTTTTATTTCTTAGTTACGTATGCTGCTATTACGCGCGCGAGTATGTTTTACCTTTTTTCACTCATTTCATTTATATCCAGACGTCACTCAAAGCGTGTGACATCTGGATTTCAAACTTTTAGGTCGAATTCATTACTTTCTCTACCTGCTGCAGGTAGATTATGTAAATCAAGGGGAACAATGAATTGCGCTCATGCTTCAATTGCAGGTGTACGAAATCTTGAAATAATAAATTAATAATTACACAACGTTACAGCGGATCATTTATACCTATTCCTTGAATTCTTACCAAAGTCAAATGAAAAGTCAACTTCAGAAATTTAAGATAGCTGAAATTACGTACACGAGAACTTGTAGAACAAATGTAACCAACATTACAGTGAACCATCTGAGTCCCTAAGGTGCGGGCGTGGTAATCAGCTCCCGGCTAGCATGCAAAGTGACAATAGACAATGGTTCGATTCCCGGAGGAAGGGGCGGGGGTTTTACAGCAGTGGAAATAGTCTCTGTTAATTTATATTAAGTAAAACGTAGCATACCATTTACATTCTGCCCAAAAATTCCATCAACTGATTTCATCAGAAATACAACATTTGAGAGTCTGTGCGTGTGCGTGTGTGTGTGTGTGTGTGTGTGTGTGTGTGTGTGTGTGTGTGTGTGTGTGTGTGTGTGTGTGTGTGTCCAAATGATACCTCCAAATGTACAAGCATGCAACTATCTTGCGTTTGATTGGCGTTTTCAAATAAGCTTTCTCAACGTCTTATATTTAAGAATGTAGAATATAAAATAACTGCGACATTCACCACATCTGCAAAACTTATTTTGCAATGTATACAGGTTATCAGAAAATAAAATATATAAAACCATCCACATAATAGTCTAACTTTTGCATCAAATCCGAAGTGCAGTCCAGAAATAAATTTAAATTAAGAGAAATTTAATTACTTCCAATTACGTTTAGAGGAAAACTGCCATAAACATTGTTTTAAATATCTCTCGGAAAAAATCACGAACATTCATGACATTTTATTTTTACAGTTATAGAATTATACCAAGCAATAATGGAAGGGAAAAGATAACGAAACTCATGTTTATTCTGACAGGAATAAATTTTCATAATAACGGCTTCAGTAAGGAAGAAATGTACGAGTCCTTATGTGCAATTGTTCAATTAATCACCAACATGTATACAACTTATTTCCATGGATGATTTCTTCTAGACAGACTTTTTATGGGCTCAGGAAATCGTTTACCAGTCCCCTTCTCTGGCCTTGCCCTAAAAGAGGTGAGCACGCCGATTACATTACAGGAGCTACAACCTGAAGGCAAGGCCACATCGGTAATCAGGACATCCCTTCTGTCCAAGTTCACTGCAATGTTTCAAACTAAAACGATGAACCAACCACGAATTTGCTCCGGCAATGAACAAGCTAAGAGTATACCGGTCTCTCACTTTCTCACTTCGCATGGGCGTTCAGTTTGAGATGTTTTGACCAGATATTTATTATCCGGGAAGAGACAAGTACAGCGGCTATCCGTGTATTATCCAGGAGTTAATTGCCTGTCACTTTACAGAAACGCTACTCTTGTTAATTGCCTGCAACGCGAGCAATGGAATAAAGTGTAATTCAATAGATGCCAATCACCGCCTTCCTTTCGACGTCAGGCTCCACTTTTATCTCAAGTGGATGTCGAGTTATGTCAGCAAAATGTAAACACATGCCGTACGTACAGACACATCCTGTCTTTATTCAGCCTCTTCAACGCATTTGTGTAACGAGAATCGTTCTGGATGGTTTCTTAAAAACCATGGAAAACATGGAGTGGAGTCAAGTTCATAAATGAAGTATAAAGGTAACTTGCAACGTCACTTTTTACTGCTTCTTGTTAATCGAAGATAAACATTTGCAGAAAATATTTTACTGTTAATTTCCTTGTAGATGCCAGAGGATGCGAAATGCAGTGGTCTTTAAGCGATAGTCAGATTTCTTTTAAAAAACTGGTCACTCCTTTCTCTTTGCATGGCATAATATATAAAAATCAATACTATTCAGGCAAATAATAAGGAATGTCTCCAAACTGGTTCACTTCACAACAAAAAGAAGAAAATTTTACAATTTCCGAATTACGCACAAGTCATCCAGTATAAAGGACCTCTCAAAACATTACCAGAAAATTCAGAAAAGACGTTTCATTTCCATGAAAATATATTAAACATTGATAGTTAAATCAAAATCGTTGGAATCATTTTTGAGAAAATCTAAATTCTGGATACATTTTCGACGTAAGAGAAATGGGTGATGGAGTTTTCTTTCAAATCTTCGTGTCTCAATCTTGGAATGATGCTGGACTTAAATATAAATAAACTCCAATACTTGGTAACCAATTTCACATAGGTTTTAAAATTGTTGAATCCTACGGAACCGGTTTCGTGATGTTTCCATCACATCCTGAGCCAGTAGACTGATTAACCTTTTGGTTACTTCCGGTAGATGACGGGTAGTTCGTTATCGTGCTGCCTATTGACCGAATCTATTGGCGGTATTTCAAAATTCTTCACCCGATTCTTATTTTTCAAAAATATTTTCTCCAAAACCATTAAATCGATCGGTCCATAATGAACATTCGAGATGTCACCCAGAAGGTTCTAGTTCATTGGCGATGGTTCATATCATTTCTCTCGATAACCTTGCGCATCCGCAACAGCCTATTTCAGTGTTTATTTTACCTGATCTCTTAGGTGTGTTCCCTTAACTGACCTTGATAACCTCGAATAGCCCACCCCGCGTGACTATGCATATCTGCCATTTCTCAGTATAACATTCTATTGATTCAGTCTCCTTTACTATGAGATACTAGGCACTTCGCGCACTGGAACTGTATCTACTTCAAATCTAAAAGCTTTTCCACGTAATTTGAGCAATTTTTCGTTTCGTGACATTTATTTGTAATAAGCAGACAAGATAAATTTTCTTCAATTGAATACTTCTTTGTGCAAGCGTTAACAGTTCAGGGGAACAGCTCTCACTGCTGGCTGTTGGATCTGCTTTTTAAAGCTTCAGGGCATCCGCCGTAGCATTATCGACAGGGCTGCCGCCTAACTAATGCAGTTTGACATATAAAACGAATAATTAATGTTGACTGTCACCAGAGAAAAACAATTCCAATCTACTGAAAATTAATTTTTGACCATTATCAATAAAATCTTCGTTTGATATTAATTTTCCCCCTTCCAATTTGGAAACTTTTGTTTTTGTTTACCACATGCACGGTCGATGTGCCGCTCTGAAACCGCCGTAGCGTATCATTGTGTACCGAACGCCACCTGCAAGATATGCAGAGTGCCCTATTTATTATTAAGCACTATCTTCAAATAAATGCCGCGTGGGTAAACTGTGTCACAGTGATTAATCACCGTTCCGCCTCTTCGGCCCACCTAAAGGCAGCATTAGGTATGCTAAGTGCTCATTTACTGGAGTATAAGACGAGTTCAGAGCAGCTTGCAGCTGTGGACCGAAAAAAGTATAGCACCAAAGAAAACTGATACTTAGTGGTATATGAAGTGTCAGACAGTTCACAAAGCAAATATACAGGGTATGTATGGCCTATCAGTAGTTCATGCACTTCTTCTACTATAGCCCACTCTAGGGGATATATAACACGCTGTGATTTTCAATTGTTCTGTCGTGTTCAAGGTAAGAGGATAAAAAAATAAGTCAAGTATAAAACGACCTGATAGTTCTCTTCGTATGAATATGAAGGGAGAGGAAGAAATAACAGTCACAAGAGTTCAAGATACTACAAAAGTTATTACTTTTAGGGAAATCTATAGGTCCAATAAAACATTACAGTTCTTTATGTCACGCAGTTGGCGATTAGGGACATCCTAGCGATGCTTTCTGCAATCACACCGCCATCAGACGCCCATAGTGTAAGATTATTGGCAAATCGTCTATAGTACCACAATAAAGAAGCAGGACGCTGCGGGCGTGAAATAGCTGACAACTTTGCTTAGGCACCCGCTCCTTCAATGTTCCGAGAGATCCGAAAGCATCCGAACCGAATGACGGTGTTTTGCCTATCCGCGACCTCGGCGTTCGTTGCCGTCAGCCGAAATTATAGAAAGACGCCGATGAAACCATGCACCATTTTAAAGCTACTTTTAAAGGTCCACTTAACCATATTATTAAAGGAGAAGCTGAATTAATATTCAGGGAGAGTGATTTTGCTTTTTTTCAGCAACTCTGCAACTCATACAGCCATTCTTTCGAAGAGAATAGTTGAAAATGTGTTTGAAAACAGATTTTTTAGTAGAGGTTTGTGGCTCTCTCGGTCCCCCGATCAAAACCCTATCTCTGGGGTAACTTAAAGTATAAAGTGCAGAAGACAAACCCACACATCCTGGAAGAATTAAAATATCCGCCACGAAATTGTCAGCATTTCTCAACGTTAACTACGGCGAGTGATGGATAGTTTGCTAAAGAGGCGCCAAACATGTATGGACAACGGTGGACAGTTTCAGCATTTCCTTAAATAACATGGTTTAGTTAGGTCTTCAAAAGTAGTTTTAAAAAGTTTACATGGTTCCAACCGCGCATTTTTATGATAGGGGCATATGGTAACGAGCACCGAGGCCGCGGACAGGCAAAACACAGCGCAGCCGGTTCGGATGTTCTTGGATCACTCGGTTTAAAATTCTTTTACGCGCGAATAAACATTAGCGAACTTCAGTTTCCTTCCGAAGGAATCTATATCTCAAAAAGACTATTCGCTCTCCGCTGGATGTGCATCCACGATCTCGGGAAGCGTGGGTGGTAGCGTGTATGCGTCATGTTCAAGGGACCCCAAGTTCCAATCTAGGTCAGGGTGAGTTACCTGGATTAGGGTTTCTCCGGGTTTTTTCCTTAACCTGAAGATGAATATTGGGTAACTCTACGCTCTATGAACCCTGAGCTCATTTGAGTATCGTTTCACCCATTTCATTCACCGTCTGGTTAAGATTAAGGGACGTAATGAAGATAAGTAAACATTTTTTTTTCGGGAATCAGTTGGTAACCACTAGCCTACAGGGAATTTGGGAAAACATCCAAAAGTGGACACGAGTTCATGGAGATTGAAGACGCCCACGCCATCTCTAGTCTAATTACTTACAGTATTTTGTTTCTCTTAGAGGGATTTGAATACTGACGTCTTTTGTTGTTAATTTACTTATCTTGGTGTAGTGAAGGAATAAAAGTTTACCATTAGAAATATTCTAATTTTAATATATTAATAACGCTGCGGCAACATTTTTCTTTGTGTGGTTTTATGCTATATAAAATTCAAGATATACATTTGTCATTCAATATAACACATGTATGATATACGTACTTTAATCAAAACAGTTGAAACCACTTCGGTGACAGATCTTCCCCTTGTTTAACAGATTTATCCGCCTTGCCAACTTTGTCTATACCTTTTTCTGCTTTTACTACTCGCGCCACTACTCCCCCCCCCCCCCCCCCCCCGACGGAGAGTACGGATATGGGGGGAGTCCAAGAAGCCACAAAGTGCACATTTCCGGAGAAATCACAATATCGAAACCAGAAAAGTGGTTTTACATTGGAAATATTCCAGGATTCGATGCGATACAATTCTATTACGCCTAATGTTGTGTACACTCTTAATTTGTGCCTCTCGCACCCTCCGCCGTGCGCGCCACACTCGCAGACAGACATTCGGGTGGAGCTCAAAGTCACGACTCCTGAATAAAATATAGCGTTCGATATAGCTGCTGGCGGGATCAGATGAAATATCAGCGTGCATAATTTATGTTCAGTTGCACGGCTAAAGGACGACAAGAAACGCCAATAAAATGAGCAAACCATGTACTTTTTATCCCTCTCTAATTACCTCCTTCACAAAAATCCTCAAATGTGACTGATTTTACCGCTAAATGTATTTTGGCTTCCAAAAGGTGAATCGTACAATGCTCCACGATAAATGTTCACCCAAAAAGCAACACTTCGCCCAAACTTAGCATTTAACTTTATGAACATAGAATATCCTTAAACAGTCTGAATAAACAATCAACATTAAAACGACAGAAAAGCTGCACATTGTGGATGTCTGTAGGTAACCTCAAAAAGCACTCCAAATTCTTTCATAATAAACCGCAATACTTTTTTCGACAGACACGGAATACATCACTTTCACATTTCAATCATAAATTACTAAAACCCTAAAAGTGAATTACAAGCCTGTGTACTTGCCGTAGGGGAGGGGATCCGTCCCCTTCAGCTGCTGTGGTGCGAGCGCTGCGGACCCTTAGCACTCGTGGTACCTCTGACGTTACTAGAGGAACCTCGGGCGTTCGGCCGAGCCCCTCCCGTCGGGGAGTTCTGATTGGGTTGGACTCGAGGGGGCAGTGTGTTCCCGACACCCGCGCGAAATGGGGTACCTCCGGCCAGGCTACGGCCGCCCGTAGGGGCTAGAGGGTTGCCTCATAAGTCCCGGGTACTAGCCTGCAGAGCTAGCAGAAGGTGTGCTAGATCACCAGTTCGCCCTACCGAGGTTTTCGGTAGTCTTCCCTGCTGGGTTGACGCGCGTAAGTGGCGTATCCACTTCCATCCCATCTTGACGTTGTCGAGGGCGGGGGGCGGCTTTTTAAGAAATCAGATATTGCCCTATGGAAAGAGCCCCGGAGTTATCCATCGCTCCTGTGTAGGAGGGGGCCAGGGTCTTCGGACTTTTGGGTAGATCCTCTGCGCATAAAGCCTATGTACTATAGAACGACCTTGGGAAGGTGGTTCCAACTTTCCGTTTAAGATAATCTACAGCGTATATAGAAATAAGAAAAATGTAGGATACTTCATTTTGATTTAACACTGAGACACAGCAAATTGCCCGCCTCCGGTGGTAGCGTTCTACCTCACGTTCAAGAGGTCCCGAGTTCGAATCACGGCCAGGGCAAGTTATTTAGATAAGGCTTTTTCCTGGTCTTTCCCTTATCTTGAAAGATGAATGTCGGATGATGATGATTGGGTTTAAGGGTGCTCAACTTCTGGGTCATCAGCGCCCTTAAAAAGCCAGTTAGGATAAAACGGATTAAAAGACTAAAATACTAAAAGAAAAAAAAACTTATTAGACAAAACAGAGATAAAACCAACGCACGGCGGAGTGGCAAAGACTAAAATGGAGACTTAAAACCATAAAAGGAGTAAAACAGTAAAATTCCCAATTGCCGGAGTCTAAATTCTAAAATTGGTATCCAAAACGAAGGTTAAAACTTTGCCTACTGCCGTCTCGTTATCCGCGAGGATCTCCGCCAAGCTGGCCGGCAGCTGGAGAGACCTGTGGAGACGTGATAGTCTAAAACAATCTAAAAATATGTGTCGTACCGACAGTTCCGAACCGCACAGCGGGAAAACTGGAGCCGGGGTACGATTCAATAAAAACCTGTGTGTAAAATAACAGTGGCCAATGCGCAACCGAGCCAGAGTTATTTCCTCCCGACGGGAGAAACGACAGGAGGTCGCCCAAGGAATCGGGAGCTCCTTCACCGATCTCAGCTTGTAGTCACGCAGAGCAGACCACTCATCGCGCCAGCACGAGAGCGCCGCCCTACGCACAACAAGCCGAAAGTTTTCCATAGTGAACACAGGGAGGGTAACGCTAGGTGCTGTGGTTGCCACCTTAGCCACCAAATCCGCCATTTCGTTCCCTTCCAGGCCCACGTGACCAGGGACCCATGCGCACACCACGCTGACATCAGAGGCGTGCAAAACGTGGAGGGCATCCTGGATACGCTGTACTAGGGGGTGGTGGTGGTGGTACAACTAAGCTCTATGGACCCTTGACTCATTTAAATATTTCACCCATATGATTCATCGTCCGATGACAACGTTGGAAGGCGTTACTTAAAATCACAGCAAAACAAAACAGAATCGAACCTCCTCCATAACCCATTCCCAAATACTTTAACAGTCCTACTTACACGTGTAACTCAATCAAATTCATTAAAGGGTAAGGTAAAAAATGGGATACGGGTATTCCGTTGTGTACGTTATCTGGAAATAATTACGGTACCAAGCGTAAGGTGTACGGTTTAAAATGTCATATAGTGACTATGTAAACACACCCAACAATTTCATATGATCATTGTTCCACTGCCAAAGGGTATTTATAGGTTATGAAGCATTTCCAGAAATTGGAAGACATTCGGGAGAGGGTGTAATCAGATGTTCCGCCGACGTTCCACGTCCTTTTCCATGAATATAAGAATTTTTCATCCGTTATGAGGAACAGCCAGGGGTGAATAAAAGTACAATGACGTGGGGGGAACTTACGTGTAATAATTCCATTAAGAACGGATAAAATATTACCAGTGCAACGCTAGGTAATTTAGTGCAGTATCAAAGATAGCAAAGCATTTGCGAATTAATTTAGTTAAATCATTTTAATGACAGTTTCTCTTTCCGACAGCCCTGAATCGCAATCCTGTAGTTCTTAAATGTTGCTACATCTCTGAAGTAAAATTACAGTAGCTTAATGTATCCAAATTCTAAACAAAGATATTCATCTCATTAAATTCTTACAGAAGAGACAGTAATATATTGATATTATGCAATGTTAGCCATTATTATCTATCTCTGATTCGTGCACGTAGCCCTTCTAATTCGTTAGCCATGTTCGAAAAAAATGACAGCGTCAGACTTTTCTTCTCCATGTATGTGTCACCTTTAGTATCTCTAATCATATCGGCAGATGTTTCCATTGGAAACAATTGCTCATCGGCAATGATCACACACGTGCATTTGTATGGTATTACTTTGGGTAATGACATTAAATTCACTCATACAATTTCACTCTCGTGCATGCTAGAATAATCCTGGCTAAACAAACTTCCACTAGCCCAGAATCACAATCTGTTATCTCTGGACGGATATCTATGCTAAAGTTTTAACCAACAGATCACAGAGTCTATTATGACATCACATAGTTATTTAGCTGTTTCTAACCACGAGGGCAGTTTAATAAAGAATGATCATAATTTTTAAGGTCATGTTCTTGTTGTAGAATTTAATATTATAATATGCTCTTAGCCTAATATGTAACACACGCCGCAGTAGTTTCACTGCTCGTACTTCTAGTTAACGTCTGTGAGAGGAGGGCAAATATCATCTACCGCGCGAGGAACAATATGCACCTTTGAAATTTTCCTCTCGTCTTAATAAATCTTCAGCCTATGGAGAACACAGCTTACCAATCCTCCAAAAAGCAGAACTGGTTTCTTCTCTAGCAAAGTTATGGCCATCTCATTTTCTTGATATTCATGGAATGGTTTAACAGCATGTTGTACCTGCACACACATCAGTAATTGGACAATACTACAAGGATGTCCTGGAAACACTTCAAGTCCATATCAGGCGCAAAAAACCACATTTCTGTGAAACAGGCTGGATGCTGCAGCACGATAATGCGCGGCCGCTTATTGCCAATGTTGTTGCTAAATATCAACGTGGAGTGTGTCCCTCGCACTCCATTTATCGGGATTTAGGCCCATGTGACTTTTTTCTATTCCCTAACTTGAAGCATCATCAGAAGCGTATTGAAGGCTACTGAGGCGATTTTGAAGGACCTTTGAAAAATGGTTTTGTAGACTGGCAAAAACACTGAGACAGGTAAATGGCATCCAAGGCATACTATTTTGAGAAGGCCATCAAAATAATTTATTGAGGATGAGTTAAGATACCTAGTCAATTTTTTTTTAATTATTCTTCATTGAACAGTCCTTGTATTTTTCTTGCTGGAGATATCTATACTGATACCGTTGATGTAATATTTCAGCTTTAGCAATGGATACGTTTCATAACTCAGCAGTGTGTATAAACAGCCATGATGCGGGCAGTGGAGTATGATCGATGTAGATATTACTTTCATTGTGTACGAGTATATTGTGACTCAGCTATGCGCCTCGGTTATCGAATGGATGGAGCCGACCGAACAGTTGAATCGTTAAATGTTGTCACCAGAGGCGCCATCGAGTGATAACACGATTATTCTGGAACCTTCTTTCTGTCGGCCTTCTAAACATTTCACTGTCCATTCCAAACCAGAGTTTCCACTAATGTAAACAAAAGCATTGCTTGTCGCGAGCCTAAGCACTCTTATGCCAATTTGAATTTTTCCTTAACAAACGCATTTTATCATGAAATATTGGGATAGAAATGATAAAAGGTGAAAATTGTATTGCAATCATAAGAACTCGCTAAAGGTAATGGGCATATAATAACTGTTAGGTATTACAAAATACGGTTTTGTTAATGCAGTCTGCTATTTGCTAACACTGAGGTTATCTTGCTTGGGAATTACCAACTGCACATATGACTGCTGTTGCATCAGAATAGTGCAATACTGAATACCCTGAGATGCTATCTGAGTCCAAAATAAACAATTTGCCTAACACAGAAAATATGATTGGCGAGCATGCTGGATAAGCTCAGTTGGTGCATGAGTTCTATTGATTAAACAAGGTACGTGTCAACTGTTCTAAGACAAGAGTGGTGGAAAGCGAATAATAATTTCGACTCACCATTAGAAAAATATCCATCGAATGCAGTGTGCATATAACAAAATGTCATGCGTGTCAGTGAAAAGTGTAATCAAAATGCGCAGAGAAACACCGACAGGTTCTAAAATCTCGGCCCAGCCATCTTCAGTGGATCTGGCTATTATACGATTGTCTTAGGATTGTGATTAACGTAAGTAAAATATTCATTTCCGCATGCTTCTAACAATACATTGTTACTTCAGGTTGAATTCAGAGCTATGATTTTAACACAGGGCGCTTCTTTTTGGGTAGCGAAACAATGCTTAACTATAGGTGATACGTAGTAGGCTATTTGATCATAATTTTTTTACGGACATAATTTTGTGCACTAAAATTCTTCTTCTTCATCCTCCCTAGTAGTACCACTATCGTAGTGTTAGGGGATTCTTGTTCCTCTATCCCTTTAAGGCAGGCCTGAGGAACCAAAGCTCTGGATCTTTTGATAGAGAAACCAGGATGGGTGATCAGTCCATGCCTGGCACTAAAATTCAATCTTATTATATTCTGTTAGCTTAACGTGAAACAAGCACGCCGTAGTAGTTTCATTGTTGGTGCTCCTGGTTCCCGCCTGTGAGAACCAGGCAAACTCAGACATGTGCAGTATCGCCTACCGCTACAATGGAGTAGAATGCAGTTACAGTTAATGTTAGAGGAAGATTCGGAGTTTCTGTCAAACGTAATCACTGCTGATGAAACTTGGCTACATCATTTTGATCCTAAGAGCAAACAGCAAAGCTCAGTGTGGAAATCTCCATCACCAACCCCCAAAAACCAAAATGTTTACTTCTGCTGGGAATGTTATGGTCATCTCATTCTTTAATATTCATGGAATGGTTTATCAGCATGTTGTACCTGCACACACATCAGTAACTGGACAATACTACAAGGATGTCCTGAAAACATTGCAAGTCCATATCAGGCGCAAAAGACTACATTTCCGTGAAACAGGCCAGATGCTGCACCACGATAATGCGCGGCGGCATATTGTCAATGTTGCTGAATATCTTGCAAAAATCAACGCGAAGTGCATTCCTCACCCTCCCTATAGTCCGAATTTAGCCCCATGTGACTTTTTTCTATTCCCTAACTTGAAGAAACGCCTTCGTGGGAGACATTACCCATCATCAGAAGTAGTGGTGAAGGCTTTTGAAGGATCTCTCAAAAATGGTTTCCAGCATGTCTTTGAAGACTGGCAGAAACGATGGGACAAGTGCATCGCATTCAGAGGACACTATTTTGAGAAGGACCATCAAAATTATGAGGATTAGTAAAGGTACATTGTCAAAAAAATTGTGATCATTCTTTACTGAACAGCCCTCGTACATATATAAAGCATGTGCACTTGATACAAACACAAATTTTGAATGAAAATATTTAAAAATTTCATAAATAATGGCATGTACAGAGTATTAAAGTACTTTATATAAGGCTTAAACCTAATTTTTGAACAGATATCTCGATTAATCGATTAAAAATGCTGATTTACAGCACTAGTATTTATGATGCAAGTGTGTATAAGGGTATACTCGTATAACAAAGTAGTTTGCCTGCATCAAGACTGTCGCTTGGCAGATGCCTGAATACACGTCCGCAGCCTTCTGACACATTTATCGATGAACTCCGACTACATGGCACCAGGATAATACCCGCTTGTCGCTATACATTAGGCCAAAACGTTATAAGCCAGCCATTTTAGCAGCCCAAAAAAGTGCTACACCTTGACTGCATTCGCAAAATTACTTTCCTCGTCACCATATGATCGACAGAAAATACATGATAAACCTATGCACTTGTCAGAAAGCTCTTGTATTCACTACACTTTCCAGCACCATTTCATGATAACTTTGCACCGCTTATTAATAACATTAAAGCAAGCTTCAAAGAAAGAACGAGAACCGCAACTCTAGTTGATAAACAAGTCATAAATTATGCGTCTAAACGTCATCTTGGTAGGAACGACAAAAACATATGTTTTGTAACTCTTGAAACCAAGCGTGCGCTGATAAAGAGTTCGGTTGGAATCTTTTGGCACGAGTTTAACGCCCTGGCTGTTAGTGATTAACTTAGAAGCTGTGGTTACGAACGGCTTGTTCTTTTTTGTCCCTTCTCTCCAGGCTGCTAAACGACAAGAGACTGAGGGTGGGAAATATATCGCCACTTCAGAACACCACGTGATTTTATCCCGAGGGAGAGAGAATGCATGTACAATGTCTGGAATACGAGTAATCTATCAAGAGAATGTGTTACTCGCGAGCGACTGCAACTACCTCGTGTTAGATTTGATTCGGCTATTTTAGCGCATCATAACACAACGAAGTTGAAAATAAATATAACTACTTCCACTACTACTACTATCTGGCATACAAGTTTACTGGTTGATCATACGAGGGTCGTTCAATAAAGAATGATCACTTTTTTTTTTTTTTTTTTTTTTTTTTTTTTACAACGTACCTTTACTCATCCTCATAATGTTGATGGTCCTTCTCAAAATAGTCTCCCCTGAATGCGATGCACTTGTCCCAGTCTTCAAGGACATGCTGGAAACCATTATTTAAGAAATCCTTCAAAATCGCCTCCACAGCCTTCACCACTGCTTCTGATGTGACATTTTTCTATTCCCTAATTTGAAGAAACGCCTTCGTGGGAGGCATTATCCATGGGGCTAAATCCGTACTATAGGGAGTGTGAGGGATGCACTTCACGTTGATTTTTGCAAGATATTCAGCAACATCGGCAATATGCGGCCGCGCATTATCGTGGTGCAGCATCCAGCCTGCTTCATGGAAATGTGGTCTTTGGGGGGGGGGGGGGGTTGGTGATGATTTCCGCACTGAGCTTTGCTGTTTGCACTCAGGATCAAAATGATGTAGCCAAGTTTCATCAGCAGTGATTACGTTTAAAAGAAACTCCGGATCTTCCTCTAACATCAACTTTAACTGCATGCAGATCTGCATGCGAATGTCTTTTTCGGGAATCAACATTCTTAGAACCCATCGCACACAAACACGTCTCTTGTGTAATGTTTCTGTCACCAACGTGTGGATGGCACCCAATGAAATGTTCAGTATTTCAGAAAGTGATCTTAAGGTAATTCGTCGATCCTCTCTCACAATGGCAGCAGCATTGTTGATGTTTTCTTCCGTAAGAGCAGTAACTGGAGCACCGGGTCCACCTTCCTTTGAAATTGTCTCCCCTCTTTAAACATTTTAAACCACCTTCGAGCTGTGCTGTAGGGAAGAAGAGACTCTCCATAGGCCTCCTGTAACATTGTATATGCCTCAACTGAAGAGTTGTTGAGACGAAAGCAGAATTTCAAAGCCGCATATTGTTCCTCGCGTGTTACCTCCATTACAGCGGTAGGCGATACTGAACATGTCTGAACTTGCCTGGTTCTCACAGGCGGGAACCAGGAGTACCAACAATGAAACTACTACGGCGTGTTTGTTTCACATTAAGCTAATAGAATATAATAAGATTGAATTTTAGTGCGAAAAATTATGATCATTATTAAATAGCCCTCGTATATAGCACATCTTCGCTATACAAATTAAGTGCTTTTAACAGTTGCACAATAAACAACTCAGGTTCTCAATATCACAAAGAGTCAATTTTATCTGTATATTAAGCTTCTGTTCTTGCTTTATATGAGCGTGCAGATCCATTAAAATTTAATGGAAAACTTAAAAACGCACAAATACCAAAACTTTAAGCTGATGAAATGTCGTTCTTGTTACTAACGTTTGTGCTCTTAAGAGATGGAGAGAACGAATGGTTACACGCTGTTCTTGCAATGAAAACGTCGCCATTATAAATATCAAAAACAGTCCTAACTCTCGTCGCTGCCATTAGTTCTATGCGCTGTACAGTGCTGCCATCTGTCACGCATTCACAAAGAGTCCACGTGTATTTAGAAAAAAAAACAGAAGTTCCTAAATGGTCCCAGTCCTGAAAAAAAAAATGTGTTATAACTTGAACGCATCTCGTACAGTTTTCTATCCAATCTTAATAGATTTCCATTTGTTGAAAACCTTCTCATGGTATTCTTGCAGAACGAAGTGTTCAATTTTAGTTTCGGGATTCAAGCTGATAATTAGTGCTAACGCTTCACAAATCAAATTTCTAGCACCTTCCTCCCAAAAAGTACTGCGTAGTCTAACCCATTTTGGTCAGTCTGAACCCGTTGTCTGTTTCAACCATTGAGCACCCAAGCAGAAACTTTCGTATCGTTGCTGTTTAGGCTGTCGAGTCAATCGACTCTACAATAATAGCTCCCGTTGCAAACAACTTGTCCTTGATCATGAATGCGTGCGGAGGAAATACAAACTGCACATATACTAAGAGCAATGCACATGCACATCGACTGTAACAAACGAGAACAGCCAGTTGCCGAGCGGAGCGTTACACTTGTGACACTGTTGCACAACGCACTCGCCACAAAACGACTGATCCGTTGAAGCGAATCACAACGGAACTGCCGAGTCACAAATCACAATCTCGCTAGAACCGTCTCTATAAACACCCATCAACTCTTCTGATAGTGTTCCGTTGAAGTATCTTTCTCGTCTCCTGTATGTTTACAATAGGATATCGTTTTAGCTGCCATACCCAACGTCCATGTTGGTTGATACAGCCCAATTGACAGTAAGCTTCAGCGCCCGATTTCACCAACAGATGTTACAATCGACATTAACAAATGTAACGTAACACTTGTAACAGCACTAACAAAGCAGTTAAATTTGTTGCATTTCACCAACCTGTTTTCTGAAAATATTAACAAACACGTGTTAACGCCAAGAAACTTGTAAATATTACAACTATATAAAGGCTATGGAAGAGTCATATTTTCTGAACGTACTGCGATACGCTTTTGTCTTCATTATCGTCTGCACACAGCTAAAGCAATGGCGGATAGACAAAATCGTAAACAAAAGCCGTGAAACAAATTTCTCATCGATGTCTCCATTCCTGCCTAAACAAAATTTCAATGACCCAAAATTCTTGTCTGGATGCTTAAAATCTGCTTATCCACTTCCCAGTTGATTAACTTGTCCAGCAGCGGTGCACGATGACCGTAGCACCCGATTCTTCAGTCGTCGAGGAGCAACATGCTACCTCCCTTCTTCCTACCTACATAAATTTTCACCCGACATCCTGCAACATCCAAATCCCGCCACTACGTGGTTAAGCTCTTTCCAGAGCAGGTACATGACTTGACCCTCTTCGGGCTGTTCCCCAGCCTGCCAACATGCTATCTGTCTCTCATCGATGTAGAAAGAACTGTTAATTGAATTGGTGACGAAGTATAAGGATATCTTAGAAAATAGGAGGATGGATGCGGAAGTTAAAAGAGAAAGATATCAGGTGGGAAAAAATTGGAAACGAATTTAATTCAGATGTATGTGTCATTACTAGAAACACGAAACATCTTCATTATTACGTATATTTAAAACGAGGTGCGAAGAAGTACAAGTGACGAGTGACTTGAACGTTTCAAGACGAGAGGTGGACAGTGTATTATCTACATAATTCAGTGAATTATCAAATCGCAAAGTTATTAATACTTGAAGCAAAGGCGAGATCGGGATATTCCTTTGGATGCATGTTCTAACCTCTCTTGTACTTCTGCAGTAACCTTCATAACAATTTGTTTAGACAATCGATACCTCTGTAGAAAATTTTCTTCTGATAGCTCCTCAAAATAATTTCTCCTCATTGGCCGTACTCTATTACAAATGCCATTTAGACGGTCTTAAATATAGCAAATCGACAACAGCTGAGTTCACGCCCGGCATCTTGACTATTTACAATTGTTAAGGACTTAGCATCAGAAATTTGATTTGTTAGTTTAACATGAGATTCAACACGAGTATTAGGCTAACACTTGTTGGTGAAATGCAATTTTTGTTATGACTATTGTTAAACCCGTGTTAAGTCTTGGTGAAATCGGGCACAGAAGGTATAGTCGTGCTGCTCGAACGGTTATTACGCCATGACTTTATCTTTGTTAACAGAAATCTCTCAGATAACGCATTGATTATTCTTGTAAGAGAGGGGAACTACCGCCGCTCCCCGGCCCTGTGTTAAGCACCAATGAACGCATCACTTCAGCCAATGGAATTCGGAGGAATCACAAATGACAGATGTTCACTCCACGTGGAGTAATTACTGTGTTATCTGAGAGGTATCTATTACCAAAGATAAATCCATGGTAATCGTTCGAGCAGCACAACTATATCCGTCTACTAAAGAACAACTCCAGCGGAGTGATGACGAAGAGAAAAATCCAAATCTTAGAAAGCTAGTACCTACTCATATTCACCTGCCACTCTTTAAACACTATTGCCTATCTTCATACACGAAGGGTCATACTCTAAGCCGCAGCAACAATGTTTAAAAAGTTTAATCTTTAGTTTCATAGGCACATATTAATATGCTGTGCCGCACCATGGCTGAGTGGTTGGGCTCTCTCTAGGCGGACAGGGTTCGATCCCAGGGACCGCAAAGTGAGATTGGTGGTGGACAACATGGCGCTGGGGTGGGTTTCCTCCGGGTACTCCGGTTTTCCCCACCATCATTCCACCAATTGTTCCATGATTCATCTAATCATCCCAGGCGTTAGCCCGACCCCTCAACCCTGGTATCTCAGGTCAAACGCTTCGGCTCCCTCGCTGAGGGAACCCGAGCGACTCCTAACACCAGCATTGGTGAGGATGGGAGAAATTTATTATTATTATTATTATTATTATTATTATTATTATTATTATTATTATTATTATTATTATTATTATTATTATTATTATTATTATTATTATTATTATTATTATTATTATTATTATTATACTGACTTTTGTCGCTTTTCGATCATAGCCTCCATTTTTTGCAAACAGTTCTCTATCCTTACGATAAAACTGCGTCCCAGATCTGAGGAGGCACTGCTTTCCGGAAGTCCTCCACCGTCTCCTAGAATTGGTCTGGCAACCCTTCCCTAATAGTTGATTTCTTGAGAATTACCGATCAGATACACTGCTGCCCCCCCCCCCCATCTCTCGTGTCTTAATTCTAAAAGAACATTGCTACTTTCTCCTCCTTCATATAATTCAAGGTTAAACTGACACCAGAACAAAGATTATTATCTATCTCAACAACGTTTAATGAGGCACAACCGCCTTCAACAACAGTTCCTTTACCGCCCGCTTCAATAATACTCGTTAAGAAGTGGTTTTGCGGTCAAACTCCAACGGTCCAAGACTGACTTCTGTTTACTGGTGTATTTGCTACTACTGACGACAGTGCTTTTCAACGCCTTAGTAATTTCGACAGCTTTGGCACCCTTTGCCGGAGTGCCATCTCTGTCACGTGGCCGTAATTTACTCGCAACGACCAACGGGTACGATCTGGTTAGTGCAGGATCAACACATTCCTTGCTCCTCAGTATTCATCTGCAAGAACCAATGAAACTCAAAATTTGTTCGGTCTACTTCTGAGTGTTTCTAAATCCACAGGTCCTGGGTTCGATTCCTCGCAGGAGGCTGAGAATGTTTCTATATTCAGAATTGTTAACCAATCTCCAGAGTCTGAAGGTACGAGAGAGTAAACGCCTGTGTGAATTTGCAATTATATATAAAACCAGACTAAACAAATCCAAAGACAAACAACAGTAAAACGATGTGATCAGAACTGATCAGCAAATGCCATCGAAAGGAATTCAGATGTTCAAGTGACAAATGAAACAAAAAGGTTTCTTTGTTCTAAAAATTACTAAATACTATATGAGCTCTCTAAATTAATTTTAAGTCTTAACAGATTTCAACAAAAGAGTTTATAGAAATTGTCATCAGAATGAACTCCAGGAAGTTACGTCAAGCTTTAATGAGCGTAAATGCAAATAAAATATATTCTAAATAAATGTATATATAACTTGCATGTGAATGTGATTTTTAAACAGACATTTATTGAACTTGGGTAGTATGGAATCCTCATATTACGGGCATACCGGGGAAGCAGGAACTGCGAGATAGCTATTAACCAGAATATTCCCTCGGCTCACTTGAACTCCGACCTTTTGCCCGTATCTGTTTTACACAAGGGTTGAGAACGTCCATTTACCCATTCGGATGCAAGCTTCTCTTTTCTAGTTGCCTTTCCGTACATACGTAATGATTAGTGAACCTTCCCAATTCAGTTTATATTGTTTTGTCAAGCCAAAACTGTTTTTCTTCCTTGTTACTTTTTTTTTTACTGAAAAAGCCACAACAGCAAATAATTACGAATTGCTCCAGGGCATGTTTAATTAGCCTCCAAATGCATTATAATACATTACTTTTAGCTTGAAATGGAGAGAAAAAACGTTTGACATGTTCTAAACTCATTTAGCGTAAAACAGTTCAAGCAAGTCCATTCACTATGCTGTTCTTTGTCTAAATAATCTTTCCCAATGTTAATTATGTAGTTTAACAAAACTCCTATATTTTTTTGCCGGTACCTTAAAAGAAGTGTTTATCAACGGCGCTACTGAATTGTTTGAATTTATGAACTGAAATGTTCAACAACAGTACTTAATGTGGCATTTACCAAGCGTGGTGGCTCCGAGGAAATCTGGGAGACTCGCATACGGAGATCCCGGGTTCGGTTTTTGTTGACTGTCCTTTCTCACCTTCGATATTTCAAGCATTTCCTGGCCATGGTGGTTTTTCTACCACAATTTCCGTTCCCTTTCATTCTATTCTCTTCTCATGTTCCGGATATGCTTCTAGTTTTTGTGGCATATGACGATGCAGGACAAATGGTGCGGATCTTGCTCAAAAAGAAAGTACTCATCATGGACATTACAGAACTGCTATAATTAAAGGGATATAAACTATGAACAAAGAAACAAAAATCGTCGCCTTTTGGTCATTCTGAAGCTGAAATCTAAATCATTAACAGGTTCCCGGTTAAGTCTTTCTTACGTGTATCACATGCTGAAATCCGGAGAGAAATCACATGCACTTTTTAGAAATGGCACCGACTGGTATACAATTTGAAGACTTACTAAAGTGTCACAGTGAAAACTTACAGTTAAACAGGTTCTCTTCAGTTTGATATTCATACCGGCCGGGACGCTCACACTTACCTGGAACAAAGAAAATTAACGTCAATTAAATTACAGTTTCATATAAAAATCTTCTAGATATAATTCCAAATGAACCCAAAGCTCTGCTAAGTTACTTCTTTACCCTTACGCATGTCTTTTAGAACAATATTTAAAAAAATTAGTCATGTTTCAAATTGTAGAACACCAGATTAATTATAAACAATCATTGATTATAATTTTAAAATGTATTAAACTTTATAAACATATACATTTAATCCAGATGCCTGTATGAAAATTTCAATTTAATCGACCTGAAACTATGCACTCGAGTTTTAGCTTAATTGACCTAGCCATTTGTATCTCGTCAAATGATGCACGTGCTTGACGAAGTATCGCCCTGTTGAACTGGAGTTTAAATCATATATCTGATCTCGTTACGTCAGTCGCTGAAAGTTACACAGTTGTACAATGACGTCTGAACGGCGTTTTAAACGCTAGAAGCTAATCCTCGGGATATTTTTAGATTTTTACAACGTGCTTTAGAGAAGCAATTTCCCGACTTACGTCTTTCACTCTCATCAGCTGCTTATTAATGAATGGTGCGACAATTTTTTGGAGTGTAAGGGAAAAATAGGTAAGAATTCTGAGCGAAAGTTCTGTAGGATTTTAACATATGACATTTCACAAGAAAGGATTTTCTTTTTCCTACGCTATTTGATACTACGGAACATTTAGGTTTTAGTATCGCTTTGTCCGTTGGATCTTACTCCTATCTTCCACTTGATTTGACGCATTTCAAATTTTAAATTTTGTAAAAGATTTTATAAAACTAAAAATACTGAACATAAAAATGGGTACACTGAAATCTAAAAGGACTTTCTCTCCATAAGAATCAAGAATTTAGTTCATTTTATACCTAGGACTGACATTGCAATTAAGAACACTCATAACTTTGTGTTTCAAGACCCCTCCAGTTACAACTTTCACTGGCTGAAGTGGAGTTCGTTGCTACCCAATTTATATCCAGAAAGAATCGATTCATATCTAACTTTAGCCATTCAGTGATACATCTTCCCTATTGGAGTAAATCACGTCGTAAGAGTTGGTTATCTTTACTGCTTTAGTTGCAAATGTCAGTGTAGTAGTTTTAAAATGTAGTATATGTGCCCGTCAGTGGTAGACATTTCTATTCTTCGTACCGATCTGAGTGTTTATGCCTGCGATTTTGTATCCCACAAGGAAGCATGCGACGTCATACAATTTTCAGTGGTCAACGTATGCATATGACGTGTCACGCTGTGTATTATTAGGAAATCAGTTCAATCAGCTTCTGTCACACATTTGGTATGACAAGATAGTGGGGGGGTCTCTATGTTCTACTGTTGCTATAAGTAATTTACTCGAAAAAGCAGACCAAAAAGGTTTTGTAATGTGCGGGCATGCACTGAGAATGAGACTAAACATTTTGTCGCCCAAGTACCCTGCCAGGTACCGAGGTCACGAGTTCAAACCTGGCGGAGAGTCCTGAATTTCTCGAGGCGTGAAAATCTTTAGCAGGGCTTTCTTCAGAAGGAAAGTAACGCTGGTGGTCCAATGTCGTAGATATACGACACGTGAAGAACCTCAAGTCTATAAAGAGGCCTCTGAGCAAAATTCGCCATCCATTAGACCCTATATAGGAGGTCTAAACAATTAAAGCGTGTTCATAAAATCAATTTCTATTTACTTTTAATATTTTAAAGCGTTTGTCATTTTAATGCTTTCTGAATGCTCAATCAGTATAAAATTTTCTACAAAAAAAGAACAAAACCAATAAATAAAGGAAATAAATTTAAAAAAAAAGTAAATTGATTTTTGAGCACGCGCATGCGTGTGTTTACTGATACATTCAAATCTGGCGCCATAAAAGTTCATTAAGAAATTACTTCTTACAGTATTCTCTCACAAACTAAAAATACGAGTAAAAATGTTCTTCAGAATGTTTATCCACATGCAGCAATAAATATTTATGTAAACTAATCTTTTATTTGTTCATTCTGGAGAGTGTTTTCCTATACTGTTAAAATAAAGACCAAATAAAAACTAAAGATGTTTCAACGAAAATATTTAAGCCCATCTGTATTTTGATGCCGGAGACTTTGAATGTTGTAGAAGTTATGCGAGTACCCTTAAAAGAGCGTTCACTAGGCCGGTTTAAACGTCAGATGTTTGAATTTGATATGCACATATCCCATTATTCTTTACTACAAAGGCGTCAAATCTCTTCTACACCGTTTGGTATACTGTGTGCATTCTCCTACATTTCAGGCAACTCCGTTCTGTTCCTTTTAACGAAGGGGGTGGCCCGTTTCCCCGAAATGCGCTCGGCCCTGTATTTCAATAGTTTTCTTTCCACAAAAGACACTTGTGTTCGCCGACAATCGATGAGAGAAGTGCTGCTCGACTTGGCAGCCAAGTGTCTGCAGGAACTCATATCCTTCTAAGGTCAAGGCAAGTATTAGCACACCAGACCGGGGCTCACTACGCACTGTCAACTTCACATACAATTAGATATGAGAGATACAATGGTAGTTCCATACTGCAATACCGTTTCATACACAATTCTATTTCATCTGAACCATAATGACGAAGAATGAATGAGACAATCCATATGTTGACTTACTGCACATTTCATTATCCCTTGTCTACATAATTATTGCAGTCATGTGGAACCTTTACTAGTTTTCGTACGAAAGTAATAAAAATACGGTTATACCTAGAAAAGTTGTCACACACCCTACAACCAGTAACAGTTTCCCCTTCCCTAGCCGCCCTCTATGGGTTGGTAGCGATCGTGGCTATGTCCAAGAGGTCCCGAGTTCGAATCTGTCAGGGTAAGTTATCCGGGTGAGGTTTTTTCCCCTGGGCTTCCCTTATCCTGAAAGATAAATGTCTGGTAACTGTAAGCTCTATGGACCTGGGGTCATTTGAACATCATTTCATTCATCGTCAGATATGACTTAACGTTGGAGGACATTATTTTTTTTAAAAAAAATTAGGTTTTTATCTTCTGTACATGTAACAGAACTTTCTCTGCAGAAAGACGAGCTCTTGGGAATGTATACGTTGGCAACGCCCTATGGGCATGTTATTTTGGATGCAATGATTTTGCAAGTGTGACGTAGTTATACTGTAAAATTAAGTGTTATAAAGGCAACTGCAGGGCCATAGTGTTCAGAGAACATGTTTTACATGAAAACTTTATAGAAATGTTTAAATTGCAACCAAATATTTCAAATGTCGGTATCTGAATACGGCAATACGAGAAGGCAGTATCATATATTTTGTGAAATGAGCTTCATATGATGCAAGAAGAATATACAAATTGTCCTTGTGACTATTAGACCTCGAGGTCTATCCCCCCCCCCCTTTCAACTTACGTTCTCAAACGTTAGGTCATATTGAACGATGAATGCAATGGATGAAATTATGCTCAAAGCAGCCAATAGTCCACAGAGCTTAGTTACCCGACATTCATCTTTCAGGGTAAGGGAAACCTCCTCCCGCCCCCCAAAAAGAACATTATCCAGATAACTCGCTCTAACCGAGATTCGAACGGGAGGTAGAACCTCTTGAACGGGAGGTAAAGATGCAACCACCTAAGCTACAGAGGCGAACGCCTTCAGGTCAATGTTCCATTTCAACCTGGGAGGGGAAATGTTTATTAGAATATTCCCTATGCTCCCTCCCCGCAGTCTACGAAAGTATCATTTTGGAAGTAAATTCGCACGTGCAAGGGAGTTTACAAACACTCCTGCTTATCAGAATAACCCTAAATCCAAAATTGGCCTTGGAAAAAGACGATATTGGCCTCAATAAACAAAATGGTAATGGTGGTGATAAATTTTCAAAGCCAGGTGTTTTATGTAAAATTTACAATCTTTAAGCTGTTATGCGCACTTACTGCAGAACTGCATTTGCTCGTTGGCCATGACACTATATTAACGAAAAATGTGGTCACTATTGAGAACGATCGATGTTTCGTGGAACCTGAAAATGGGACTGCACATGCCCTCCTTCCTGCCCCTTCTATGGGGTCGCACTCGTCACGGTTCAAGCCACATTACTTGCATGCCTTCTCCTAAGGGCTAATGGTTTCATTTTTGCTATGTACCTCGAATATAAATTTTATAACATCTAATGTCATACATTCACACATCCACCATAATTTATTTTTATACACCTTACAAAAACTAGATACACCTTTGCAGAAATACAACTTTCGTTGCAGATACAAGCAGGATATTGGAAACCGAATGAACAGTCAGATGTCTAAAAATTAGGTTGCTTTGTGCAGACCTAAAAATTCCATACTCTCTCCCCGACCGGGAGAAACAAATAGCACTAGTAGTTTTAAAAGACGACAAATTACTGAAAAGATCAAATAAACAACGTACCTCCTAAATGGTTGATACCACAAACTTTTTTCTTTTAATAAATAATACTGTGTTTAAAATACAATTTTTGTACCTTACCTCTATGTTTACTTCATGATTTTATTACTTTTGCAAAACTACACGTCTTCTAAACGAAGTAGGCTATAGACGCTATTACTAGAAAATGCTATTTGTGGAAAATATTCGATATAAAGAGTAGTTTTTGGGTAGAACATTTTGCTGAAAATCAGAACGTCACATCTCTGCAAGGCACTGAACCTAAATACGAATAATTACGTGTTTTTTTTTTTTTTTTTTTTTAAGTTAGTTACTCTCGGATAGATACGTTTCTAAAACTGTAATTTTGATTTTAGGCAAAAACTCTACATAATATTGGGGGTGGAATGCAAAACTTACTCTTGCTGATTAATAAGTAACTGGTGAAGAATTTAAAATCATTCACTTGTGAACTTAGAAAACTTGTTACCCAAAATAGGGCTATAGTTAAGTAGAAAATTTGCCTGTGTTTAATTTATTTTCTTTTAGTGCGATGGTTGCATAGAAAAAGTTTCGCTTTTCTGCACTTTGTTCTTCTACAATTAATGTTTATTACGAATAAATTGCTAACTTACAGTGACTATTCTACTCTCAGAACAGATGCAATCCTCCAAAGGCGCACACAGGGAGGGTTTAATAAGTCCGTAACTTCTAATTAAAGCAAAATGTTACTTAGTTGTACACCAATTCGTTGAGTTAGTGTGTGGATTTCTCTTATGGTGAACCATACCTTTAAAATGTTCCATTAACTGAAATCCCCCCCCCCCCTAAACTAGAATGATCCGTGGATGTTTGAAAACTAGAATGGCATCTGCTTTTTCCTTCCTGGATATGAAAACACCCGCGGTCACGGCCTCCTTGAAGGCCATCCACGGTTGTCAGCAACCTGACTGAACTGTACAGGCCACGTAAACGTACGCTAATCAACGGAGCAAGCAAAGAGGCCGCCGCTCCATTGTCTGTAGTCGTGACGTCAATAGATTCTCTGGAGGTGCGATGTCCACATTTCCGCCATCAGCGGAAGGATGTTCTCGCTGCTTCTAAAATGTATGCTCCCACTGCAACCTCATTTTGTAATATGCTTGCTGATTTAGTTGAACCAATAACTCACTTTAATAGCATCTGAACTTTTCTGGAATATTAGGGGAGATTAAATTGTCAAAATCGCCACAAAAATAGGATTGTAGTTCCCCCTAGTTACCCAACATTCAGCTTTCAAATCAAGGGAAAAAAAAAAACATGTCCATGTACGTGGGCTGTTCTATAAAGAATGATCATAATTTTTTTACGGTCATAATTTTTAGCACTAAAATTCAATCTTATAATATTCTGTTAGCTTAATGTGAAACAAACACGCCGTAGTAGTTTCATTGTTGGTACTCCTGGTTCCCGCTCGTGAGAACCAGGCAAGTTCAGACATGTTAACTATCGCCTACCGCTACAATGGAGGTAACATGCAGTTGAAGTTGATGTTAGAGGAAGATCCGGAGTTTCTTTCAAGCGTAACCACTGCTGATGAAACTTGACTACATCATTTTGATCCCGAGATCAAACAGCAAAGCTCAGTGTGGAAATCTCCTTTATCACCAACCCTCCAAAAACCAAAAGTGGTTGCTTCTGCTGAGAAAGATATGGTCATCTCATTCTTTGATATTCATGGAATGGTTTATCAGCATGTTGTACCTGCACACACATCAGTAACTGGACAATACTACAGGGATGTCCTGAAAACATTGCAAGTCCTTATCAGGCGCAAAAGACCACATTTCCGTGAAGCAGGCTGGATGCTGCACCACGATAATGCACGGCCGCATATTGCGATGTTGTTGCTGAATATCTTGCAAAAATCAACGTGAAGTGCATCCCTCACCCTCCCTGTAGTCCGGATTTAGCCCCATGTGACTTTTTTCTATTCCCTAACTTGAAGAAACGACTTCGTGTGAGGCATTATCCATCAGAAGCAGTGGTGAAGGCTGCGTAGGCGATTTTGAAGGATCTCTCAAAAATGGTTTCCAGCATGTCTTTGTAGACTGGCAGAAACGCTGGGACAAGTCCATCGCATTCAGGGGAGATTATTTTGAGAAGGACCATCAAAATTATGAGGTTGACTAAAGGTACGTTGTCAAAAACATTGTGATCGTTCTTTATTGAACAGCCCTCGTAACCCACCCTAATCAAATTCGAACTCGATATCGCCTGAATGTGAGGAGATATCCCCACATCACAGAGGTGGGCTTTAGTTTTGTGTGTGTGCGTGTGCGTGCGTGCGTGTGTGTAATTTACGTCCTCCGACGTTAAGTTATATCGGAGAATCAATGAACTGGATGAAGAGTCCATGGAGCTTAAGAGTAGTCTACTTCCATTAAGTCCAGGCAATGGCGTCTATTCCAGTATACGAGCCGTCCAGCGGTCACATGCACCAAAGTCAGTGTGTTAGTGATTACAGATGAGTAGAGTACTGTACGAAACCAAGCTCTGTGTGGTTGCGGGATGCGGGAAGTCAAATAAGGGCGATGAGCTAGTGATGTGAGACAATGCTTGATAAACAGATATCAGGTGAGATTGTTATTGTTCCTTACACGAGCGAAGCAGACGATTTGGATGACATCACAGAGCTTCCCCAATCACCTTAAAGTAACATACCAACGTTATACACCTCATACCATACCCACTGAGCTGGATGGGACTCGCTTCTAAGCTTAGCTACTTTAAATACAGGGACTTCATGGAAGTATGACTACTCTACCTCAGTTTATCTTTCAGGATAAGGGAAACCCCCAGAAAATAAACCAGACACTCATCCTGATCGAGATTCGAACCCGTAACCTCTTGAACATTGTATGTGCGTGTGTGTGCGCGCGCTTTCTTGTTAACTGAATTTTCCCCTTGAATTTCAAGCAGTCATATCATAGTAGCAAATTACTCATACCTTTTTTAAATGGCAGTCTGCCATTTTGTGCTGTGAATTTTGCATTACTTCACAGAAGAAAAAAACCTAGCTAATTTCACACATTTTGGAGAAGAGCCCATCTTTTATTGCTCAACAAATTGGTGCTCTTGTTAAATATGACAGCTTCTGTGTGCTCAAGCCATATGGCTTATTTCTTCGTAATTGAATTTGCATTCTTCCTCTAATTTTGCCTGGAATAGCTTTTCCTGTCAACATTTCCTGATATAAATAATAGTTTTCTCAGAAACTATTGCAGATTGCTACAGTACATTTTAGAATGACACAAGCAACCCTCGAAGTGCCACCGGCAAATTTACTTTGATATTATTAATGTGGTTGGTTATTTTAAAAAGATACTGAAAAATCTTAATCCAATCTTCCGTATTAACAAATTTACTCTACAAATGTACATTACTGAACTTAAATGCAAACTTAGTCTGATATGATACTGGGTTACGAATTTAGTAGCATTAACAATGGCGCTAAAGGGTTTTCAAATTTCGTTAAGAACGAATTTACGAACCCGCGTAACACTATACTCACAGTTGGCTCTCACGCAGCGGGTTCAAGTACGAATTCTAGTTGGGCCAGGTTGCTGGACAGGATTTTGTTCACCCTTAACCCTTCGGATCTTAACGCTTTATTTCGCGAAGATCACTTCCACATTCCTTTCATAGCCCAAACGAAGAGGAGAAAATGTTGGAGGAAATTAATAAACTCGAGTACTTTACCCACAATCACTGCCCGTTTAAGACCTTACGGGATAATTCATGTTGAGATTCTATTTTATAACTTGCATTTCAAGTTTTTAGGAAATTCCAGAAGGAAAAAAATTAAAAGAAAAAACCCTATTAACTCACCCTGACCGAGATTCGAACTCGCGACCTCTTTAATAGATATATTACGCTGTTACACGACATTGCAATGTCAAGACGCAAAGGAAGTGTTTAACTGCAAAAATCGTTTATAATTTTACACTACGGGGAAGATAAATTAGTCCAAACCGTGATTGGACGTGGAAGATAAAAGAAGCGTTCACAAGCTTGTACCACGAAGTCTTATTGCCCCGCATGTTTAACTCCATAATGACGGACAAGAGGTTTGGCCTTGTGGCAACTGGACGGACGTGCAAAAACACCACCAATAAAAACATCGTCGCTGTTTCCCACTGATAGTAAGTGACGAAGGTCAACCTCTTATCAGCTGATTCCTTGCAGATAATCTGTTTCCTTCTGGGAACGAGGCTTGCTGGAAATCAATATTTAGACCACAAGCCTACGTCAGAGAACTACCGGATTATTTGTGCAAAGCTTTTCTGCGTCTCGTCAATCAACACGAACACTGCTTGGGATGCAGGCAACTGTAGCCACGCCCCGTGTCTCCGACTACTGCCAACCTGACGAGCCCGTCTTCGAATCCGTACATTTACATCTTTCATCTGCATAACACAGCCATTTCCCCAAAAGTTTATCTCAAGTTGAAATGGATAGGAATAGATGGTTCACGATAGAGAAATAAAACAAAAATTGTCACCGAGGTTGAAGGCTACGTGCGAGCATACTGCATCAGCCACATAAAAATAGTTCTGTACCAGGCAACCATTTCATCTATTCATCCTGAAAAGAGCGCTAAGTAGAAATTTCCTGAGCAGCCATCACTATTCGATTGTTTTAACTTCCTTGAACTTTTGTCTAAACTCTAACATAATAAGCAAGTGGGTGCCAAGACAGATACTGATAAAAGATTAAATACTAGTTCAGATAAGATACACTGCTATTTATAGAGCGTTTACAGAAGCTACAGGTGTCTTAAGACGATCTTTTACATTTTAAATTCTTTGACGTATGTGTCGGGGGTTCTATCAAATCATCTTTTCAACTTTACAGATTTTTTATCTGTTTCCACATCAAGAAATAAGAGTTTATCCATCTAGCGCATGAGCGTAACCTTTGGATGGGTATTTAAGTAATACCTGTGGTAATATATTATTATATTGTTGCTGCAACGGGTGTTCTTTAACTTCTATGGTTTCAGCGTCTATATTGGTGAAAGAGGGCTTAATTCAAGCACACCTCATTATCGAGCTCAATGTTGTTTTATTGCCATAAATCTATGATATGGCACCACCGGCATTACTTCCCTTCCAAAAATGCCATGCAAAGAACTCCATTACGCTCCGCCGGGTTTAAACCCATGACCAGCGACCAGTACATTATCCAAAGACCACGGAGGACGAGTTCGGTGGCCCCCAACATTTTCGTCTTGCCTAAGGAAACATGAGATTAATGCAAGCTTAACTGCCTCAAGGCAAAAGACAAAATTACTTTCACAGTATCGAATTGCCGAGATCTTGAACTTGGTCCAAATGAAACATCGCCATCTGTACCTAAAGCGGGAGTGGGAAGCTGAAGGTTTCAAACCGAATCACACCTTAAAGAACATAATGTACACACTCCAAAATTGTGACTATAATCTTTTGCTTTAACTCCATTTGTTCACTGCTAACGTTAACGAACTAGGCACCGGTACGGATTCCAAAAGAAAGAAATGCGTTTTGGCACACTGCAAATAAACAACTGAAAGAAATAAAAACTTGAAAAATGGGAGGGAAAGACACTAGAGAAGCTTGGAAACGCAAAACATGTCCAATCCATCGCTGCCATCTGCCCGTTGAACTGGAAGTTTAGGTAAAATAAAATCTACATCTTGAACCAAATCTGAATGGTAAAATACGATATTATGAAACCTATATTTCGGTGGATTGATATACCTGCTGCTATTAAAATAAAATTTGTTATGCCTTTATACAACTTAATGCAAAGCATGTGTGCCACCACAGAGATTCTAAGCGCCGTTTCTTTTACACCACAGCGAGAATCGAACCAACGTTACCTCCCAACGGTGGCCGCATGGTTAGACCACTTGGCTCTCACCAAGGCGGCCCGGGTTCGGACCCAGACGACCGAAAGTGAGATTTGTTGCGGACAACACGGCGCTGGGGCGGAATTTCTCCGGTATCTCCGGTTCCCCCACATTCATTCCACCGATACTCCATCTCCTGTATCAGTCACCGCCTGCGGTGCCGTAAGTAGTGAAAGCGGACGTTAAACATTACACATTTCATTTCACTATGCCAACGGAGCTACCTTTAGTAATGGCTTTAAGGGCATAACGTAGACGTTTCAGAAACCATTTTCAGTAGAAAATAATGTCCCTATGTGTTAGCGTGTCTGCCTGAAGTTGTCCCGAGTTTGAAACTCGGTCACAGTGGGTTAAATGGATAAGGACATCCTCCGCCCTGAGTAATCCCTAATCCTGAAATGTGAATGTTTGGTAAGTATTTGGACCCTGGGCTCAGCAGCATTTCACCCATTTCATTTATCTACCGATATGACTTAACGTTAGCGGCGGAAATGGTACACAAAATGGTTAAGTAACATTTACTTTCATCTCGCCCCCTCCAAGAATGGAGCACATTTTCTCTTAAAATCAAAACAATACAATCGATTTTCCTCCGACGACGCTGTACATGAATATGTTTGCTTCGTGAAATTTTCACTTACGCACGTAACAATTACACTTGTATTCCATCCCAAAATTCTATGCAGATATTTTGTCGGAAATGTGTTTTGAGAATCCTGAAAAAAAATTACAAAAAGTTGAGTGCCCACGGGCAGCATAACCGTAACGAAGACTCCTTACTAATTCTGTATCTTCAAATATTCAAGAAAATGCCCCGACCCAAAATAATCTTTAGATAAAAAAGTGTTCCGCTACTCTTTTACTTTCCCAAAAATGGTTGGATTAAAATATTTTAGAATTGGCAGGAAAAAGGATTCATTTTTCAGGAAATACCCTCTGAATCATTTCAAATTACTGTTTAGCATTTCGGGTACATTTTTTTATATATTAATCCTCCAACGTTAAGTCACATCGGACGATGTATGAAATAATATTCGAATGTGTACAGGGTAGAGCTTAGAGTTACCAGACATTCATCTTTTACGATAAGGCAAAACCTGGGGGATAATCTCTAGATAACTCATCCTCACCGAGATTCGAACTTGGGACCTCTTGAACGTGAGACAGGCACAGTTACCACCTACGCTACAAAGACACATCCTACTATATAAAAAAAAGTCTTGCTACACAAAACTTAAGCTCTGGATCATACCATGGCAATTTTTTTGTGGTTTACCATTTCTGAGATATTCTGACACCTTTTGAATTTTCAGGTATCTTCCTCAAATGGGAAGTTGTAACTTCCGTTTTCCCCTCGCGTTCATGCAGAAGGTATGGAACTGTAAAGCCATCCACATGGCACATGCTACCTAGCGTATCCAGCAGCGAAATCTGTAAATGTTAATTTGAATTAACCAGAAATAGAACAATAAGCTTCTGTATGTGTTTGTAGCTAGGGCTTTAGTGGACAATCAGTGCAAGAGAACCTAGCAGTGACGAGGAAGCCCTAGCAATACGATGCCGAGCAGGTAATACAATGTACACATCCCCGTTGTTGTCTTGAATGGAAGAAGCTTGTCTGGATGCCTGCCAGCTCTCAAATAGGAAGTAACGAAACAACGCTATTGGCCGGGCACGTGATTCATTTGCAACAACTGGAGTGGGTAGCCAGTCGCTTGCATTGCTTCGAGTTTAACCCACTTACCTACAGTAAATATACCAAAACTTCGCAATCGAGACTGCATCGGACCTGCGCTAACCCCAAAACGAACATTCTGGATAGTCTTCATGAATAGCATTAACTCAAACATGACATGTGGCGTATATGCCTAAACGTAGGTCAGAATCTTCCTGAGGATATTATACGAGGATTTACGAAAATCTCTATATGCCATTACATAGAAGAAGAAAAACTCATCGTTTATTTTATTTTCTCAAAAAAGCAGTTAAAACGATTTTAAATGCCTCTTTGCAATACTTCATTTGTAAGTTAACCATTGTTAACATGTATTTAGTTGTGTAAGCTAAATTTACAATTCATTTGCAAATTGCCATGGTAGCATGGATAACAGATCTGTAATACTTACGGCACGAGTAGGAAGTGACGTAACACCCAACAGCATAATACTTACGGCATCAATAGGAAATGACGTAATAACCAACAGCATGGTAACCTAAAAGTACGTTATTAATGAATGCTTAGCGAAATATTTAAACGTATAAATTATTTATTGATTGGAATATTTAATGTGCAATTGGACATGTTAACATTACAAAGCCACTCAATTCTTTTTATTTCTTTAGTACATCTTGAGGTGGAACGCTAGATCCGCAGCTTGGAACGCTAGATCCGCAGCTTCTTCAATAGCAATCTACAATGTACAATTTTACTGCTTTATAACAATGATCAAAAACAAAGATTTAATTAGGTGACAAAAAATAGCTATTTGGATGTATTAATTCAATTAATTTATTAACAAAAGAGTGGATAAGAAGGCTTTGCCCATATAATTTAGATCTAGCTTTTCATTCGTTCACATTTCAATTCATTATTTTTTTATTATAATGCCCAATAAAATATGTAAACACAATTTGGATTTATTATTGCCTTTTAGGATTTTTAAAATGTTGCAAAAAGTGACTTATCAGATCTTGGTCCTACGGATCTCGTGTTTCCAATATGCGTTTTCAACGGGAGAAAGGCCGCCTCGGTAGCGTAGATGGTAGCGTGTCTGCCTCACGTTCAAGAGGTCCCGAGTTCGAATCTCGGTCAGGGTGAGTTACCTTGAGTTTGCCCTTATCCTGAAAGACGAATGTCGGGTAACTCTGAGTTCTAAGGGCCCCGGGCTCATTTGAGCATCATTTCATCCATTCCATTCATCGTCCGATATGACTTAACGTTGGAGGACGTAAGATTATTAAAAAAACTGATAAGTACCACAGTTCTACGCAATATACTGTTTTCCGGTATTTGTATGAAAAATCGGGTAACTCGAAGTTTTTGCGAATAGCCATGAAGTCGTCTTCATTTCCGAAGAATTTCCATATATCATAACAGAGACAAAGGTTTAAATGCACATCTTGTTTTTTTAAATATCAAAATGATGTGGAATTTACAATTTCCGAGATATTTATTATTTGCTTCAACTTCTTTGAAGAGTTCTCCCCTCTTCAACTCCCATAAACTTTCAACGTAGTGTACAATTAAAAGAATTTCTGCTAACATTTATACACATTCACAAGAAGTAGATAGAGGAATACCCTCTGGTCAAAGAAATGTGAGAACATTCCATCAGATATTTTCTTCTTGTTAATTTTAATACGTTCGCATGTTTTAGTTTTCTCGAACACGCAAATGCTGACGTCACATTCTACACAGTGGCTGGCTGTCCGACGTTGCATTTTTAAACTGAAATGTCTACATTTCATTTATAAGCTCTACTCTTTGTTATTGTAAGATTATATTTTTCCCAATCGCCTACAGACCAGGATATTCCAAATAACGGATGAAAAAGCTCAATAGTCATGCTAAAGATATGAAATAACATGAAGCATCCGACTTCCTCGACAGGATAATTAATAAACTTGAGTATTTTCTTCTTTGGTCCGTATAAGCAATAAAAGATGCGCAGTTTTCACATAAAACAAACACTTTACATATACGAGATAAATAGTACATACTTCTCTGTAGGTACAGTGGGAACAGGAGAATACATTTGGTATTAAGGATAGTCACATCTTTTAAAATAGCTCTGAAATTTCATTATTTCTGCATGGCCGGGATATATAAAATAAATGACTTCCCATTTAAGAAATGTATTTGGGGGAGGAAAAATAATGTGTGCTTTGAAGTGATATACATTTTTGTGTACAAAAATTTTGTATGTATTTGTTCCATTTATATCCCGCCTTTAACTACAATGGTCATATCGGCGACCGTTCTCCTTTGAAACATCTAAGGTGTTGATCACGCACACATACACACTTTCATTCATATTTCCAGACTCTGGAGAAGATGTGGAATCATCTTGGTTGGAGAAAAATCCCCACACCCAGCCGGGAATCGAACCCGGCACCTCTAGCACGGCAGGCAGGCGCCCTACCGACAGAGCTACGGGCCAGCCAGGTAGTACTTCATCACGTTTCTCAATAGTGTAAAAGTAACGTGTTTAACAATTTTTCCCCTATTAGTCAATTCATCGTCACGTATTTATTAATGAGCCCCCACAGTATGAAGGCATTAAAAAGACCTGAATGTGTCACCCAGAACAGAAATACAGGGACCAGATTTTGAGAAATCCATTAGGTTTACGTAATTTAAGTAACCATGACTGTCGACTGTAACCTGGATTGGATCCCGAGAGCATGTGGGATTTGTGGTGCACACAGCGGCGTCTGGGCAAATTTTCCTCTAGCTTCTCGGTTTCCCCCGTCATTTATTACAGCAACTGTTCCATAAGCACATTTCTTTTGACCACGTGAACCTCATTTCATATCATCTTCATTTCTTTAAAAGGCTTCGGATTCACATCATGCTGTTCTAATCCGAACATCGTCTGCTCCTCAACAGCCACCTGACTTGTAAGTGCTGGAGTGGCGGAAGGGTCCAAGTTCTAAATATCGAGAGTAAATAGTAAACAAGTTCACACAAACCGTGGCTTATCCGTACTAGACCTATAGAAGCTGCCTTCCAGTTTGCGGCACAAGGCATGGTCGGAGATTAAGATAACGCAAAATACTTAGTTTTATTTCGGAAATCGGTATACGCGAGGAAAAACATCGAGCACCAATTGACCTTAGTTGACGAGTGTCAAGTCATTCGAATCTTTCATCAATATTCGTTACTAACCTCTCGAGAAACCATAACGTTTATTATAACTGTATTGAAACGCCGCTCTTGATTTTCTTGTGCCATGATTTTTGCTGTAAAGCATCACGATCAATCAGTCACAATGTCGTGGTGAGTTATGCAACGTATGCGCCAAAAAAATAATTCCCTAAAATCACTGAACTACTTGTACGTGTCCTTCACATTCGTTGAATCAACATACTAAACTGATAATGTGACATTGCAGTATTAGGCTTGTCCTATTCCTTTAATATAACAGTTATTATGACTTTCGAATGGGATTGTGCTGATCGCTACCAGGCCAACAAGCAATCGGAATCCTGTCATACTGCATTCCCCTTAAGTGAGCTGTGACGAACGCCAAGTGATTCCATCTTTAATAAATACTATTTGCCATCTTTAATAAATACTATTTGCACTAGGACAAGGAAGATAGGGAGTAATGGTCCTAAACACGACCGTAACAATCCCATACTTGTAGCTCAAATCATTTTCACAATACCAATAATGACACCACTGTACGAGGGTGGGTCCAAAAGTAATGCCTCCTATCTTTTAATTGCCAAGAAAATTGAATCTAATTTACATAGCTTGAAAACTACAACATTGACCATTAATTTGTCAATATAATCTCCGTCCTTTTCCACAGTTTTGGTCCACCTTTTAACTAGGGCATGTATTCCAGTGTGGTAAAACACACGGTCTCGCTTCCTAAGCCATTGACGCACGGACGTTTTCACAGCCTCCTCATCTTCAAAATGAATCCCACGATGAGCTTCCTTTAGTGGCCCGAACAGATGGAAGTCTGATGGTGCCAGGTCAGGACTGTAAGACTTGCCATCCCAATTTCTCAATTCCTGCAATGGTGTAACGGCTGGTGTGTGGTCTTGCATTGTCATGCAAAAGAAGAACATCCGCCATAGTTTTTGTTGGGCGAACTCGGCGAAGACATGCTTTCAGCTTTTTGAGAGTTCTGACGTATTGGACAGAATTTATTGTGCATCCCTGCTCCAAAAAACCAATCACAAGGACACCCTCTGCATCCCAAAACACTGTCGCCATAACTTTTCCTGCCGGCCGCTGAGTTTTGATTTTTTTTTTTTTTTTTTTTTCCCTTCGGTGACGTTGTGTGATGCCATTCCATTGACTACCTCTTTGATTCAGGTTCAAAAAAAAATGAACCCACGTTTTGTCTCCAGTAACAATTTTTTCCAGGAACTCCTCTCCCTCCAAATTGAAGCGCTGCAAGTGTTCGGAGGCTAACGTGAACAAACTTTTGAGTAACCCAGTTGTTGAATAATCGTCACCACACTGTCTTTACTGAGGGAGGTAATGCGACACAATTCACCAGCTGTTACCCGGCGATCACCACGAATGTCATCGACTCGCTGAATGTTGCATGGAGTCACTACAGTCACTGGCCTGCCGCTTCGCTTTTCATCTGTCAATGGTGTTTGCCCTTCAGCTTCGTTACAGCGACGAACCCATCGTCTAACAGTGCTGACATCCACCGTTGCGTCACCATACACATTTTTTAGCCTTTCGTGAATGCAAATTGGCATTTCACCTTCCGCAGTCAAAAATTCAATCACAGAACGCTGTCTAATACGAATGTCGATGTCAGCCATTTTGCAAGAGGATGCAGTACTGCCACCTGTTGACTTATGAAGTTGTTACTACTGCAGGGGATTGGAGAAGAAGGTTTGAGGAATTGCGCCAAATTCAAAGTTTTCACATAACTTATTTAAGGAAAAAAAATAGGATGCATTATTTTTTGACCCACCCTCGTACTTGCGGATGATGACGCGTCAGGCTGTAAGAAATGGAGCGTAACTGCAATACAGAGCTCGTCAGCCACGATCAGGATAAGAACAAAAGTTACACTTATTTTCTTGTATAAAATTTGCGGAAGTACCTAAAATGATAATTATCTGGCAATTCCAGCTGAAGCCTTAGTAAGACAGGCTTTTCACACCGAACATTAATACCAGCAGTGTTACCAGCAGTGTTGGCACCTGCCAAGAAGTCCGAGACAGTTATAATACATCCACATCTGGTCAGTCGAGCAGCTGCAGAAAATGATTTGAATAATGCGGGTGTTAGCCACTTCTTTGTGGCAATAGAAAACACCGTCTTGAAAAATTAGCGGCACTATCGTAAGCATTGCTAACAATATTTATAACTTATGTCATGATTACTTGTTCAAGAGAATTCAACCTTATGAAATTAGATGGAATTGGTTTAAAGTTGTTTTTTTATCCCTATAATACCCACTTTCCATAACAAATACATGTCCTTAAAAAGCATTCAAAAGGTACTTTAAAGCATCTACTTCCATTATTAGTAGAGAAAATTCTGCATTCTACCGGAATATTCGATGTGAAAATTGCGTGTAAGTCCACTTTAGAGGCAGTATTGTTATTATTATTATTGTTGTTGTTGAAAATAAGAATGTAACGCAAAAGCAATTTGTTGCATAAACATAACTTTATATTAACGAGTTTGGTAAAAGTACCCGTGTTTCAAAGTAGATGGAGCTGCTAAGGCAGCCTATTCTTACCATACTGTACCGTCATTTGTTACACATCGTCAACACAAATTTGGTACTGACTCATTGGTTGGTTAGCATTTGGCAGATATTTAAGTTAGTCGCTCGTGTTTTCCGAAAGATGGAACAGTATAGTTCAGTCATTCGCTTTTTTTATTTTTGAATGGTAAAACTTGTCGAAGATAAATCAGAAATTGGTTGCTGTTATGAAAACAGATAATTGATACGTGGTCGTTCTTAATGAGGAGTGTCCAGATTCCCGGCAGATGTGGCTACCGAGGGAGTCATTGAAAAAGTTCGCGATATATTTTACGCTGATCGTCTAACGAAACTTCAAAATGTGGTAGAGGCAATAGATGTGTCAACAAGAATGGCAATTCATGTTTTGCATAAGTTTGAGATAACAAAGTTGGGTGCCACGTTTGCTCACACTGAACAGGTGTACGCCTTTCAACTTCGCAGCAATTAAAGCAAAATACGTAGTGTTGTCACTATCAGGAGACCCTGATTCACCGTTATACTACGGGGGGAAAAAAATCGAAACAATAAGTTGCATGAATCTGCTCCAAAGAAAGCAATGACGGCTCCGTAAGCAGAAAAACTGGCGGCGATTATGTTTGGAAGTGCGAAGGGTATCGTACTCCACTGACCTGAGAAAAGGAAAAATTACTGGTCAATTAGTTCTTTTTTTAATCTAATTCCTCCACACTAAGTCATTTCGAATGATGAATGGAATGATGCTCAGATGAGCCCAGGGTCCATAGAGCTTAGAATTACCTGACGTTCATCTTTATCCAGGTAACTCACCCTGACCAAGATTCGAACTCGGGATCTCTTGAAAGTCAGGCATCTTACGTTACCGAGGCGGGTACATACTACAGTGCGTTATAGGCCCCATTCAAGTTGGAGATATGAGCCCATTTGCCAAAGAAGCTGCCGTTTCACCAAGCCAACCTACCAGCACATTCATCAGGTGTTTCCCCGCCAAACACAAACTTCCTGATGAATTTTAACCCACTTCCTCCACCTAGATTCCTGCGATTTCTTCTTGACCCCAAACAAAGAATTGGTTCGCGGGGACAAAGTTTAGACAGATCAGATGAGGTCAGAAGCGTATTTTCCAGAGCTTCAAAATTCCTACTTTTGTTGGGTAACGGCAGGAACGTCGACAGAATGTGTATCACCGAAAGATGGTTTGGTTTGAGGAAACTGACGTCTTCATTGGGACACAATGAACAGCTCTAGTATAGTCCATCCTCCAGAGAAAAAAACTCCCCGACGATTATGATTAAAATAGCGAATGTTTAAGATAGTGAACGGCAAATAGATCTTGATTTTGTTTGAGAATAACATGCCTAGAGCTATTCTGAATAAATGTTGCTTGAGTTTGCATAACTGGCAAAAGAAAAACATACATCCTGTAAAACAAAACTTGTTCCCACCCATTTTTGTAGCATTAGGTATTTCTGAGCTATAGTTTATTGCCGGCATTAATTTTCATATGTGTTTTACTCTTTTTTCAATTCCTATTAGCTTTTTCTCCCTCCCCCTTTCTTGTGGTCATTCAAGAAGCATCAACTTTGAAGGCAGCTTTTAGATTTGACTATAACTTCAGCCCTTCGCCCTTGTACCTGCAGCGAAACATGTAATAAAAGCATGTCTGCGTGTACAAGTGTAAAAATAATGTCAATATAATTTATTTACTGCCCAACAGTATAACTAATAATGGATTTGCTCCCCCCTCTCAACTATTCTTAACCAGAAATTTTAAAGCAGCTATTTCCATAATTTTAAACCTTTCCTGGCGGACTACACTATCAGGTACAACAGCTAAGGGCCTTGAATTGTGATCCGTGAAATTCCCCAACAAACCCCATTTCTCCTTTCATCTGGGGAAAACGCCCGTCCACTCTGCTGCACCAAATGGGAGACCTATAATCGGATTTGGTGGAGGTACTGTGGGTTTTACGGAACCCCCGATCGAGTTAAATTGTATCCATATCCGTCGAAGCTCGAGGGTCTTGTCAATTTAAGAGCCGATTTAAAAACAAAACACACAACGAAATTCTGAAAACATATGTCTAGATGTTTTAAGTCCTTTTAGTTTTATTTTATTATTTTTTTATCTTAGTTCCCTTGAGATTTAAACTGAGTAGGCCTTGGCTCAGTAGTTAGAGCGCTCACCTCTCACTTTGAAGGAAAATCAAGAATTTGTCATATAGGTATTTTAAATGTATGCTGTTTAAATCAAATTAGAACTATTTTCAATAAAAATGAGAAAGAAATTCATGTACTTAGTGACTGATGATTATTAAAGTTCTTCTGCATTGTCTTATTGGATTATGAATGAAATGGTGTTCAAATGAGTCAAGGGTCCATAGAGTTTAGAGCTATCGGACATTCATCTTTCAGAATGAAGGGAAGCTCTAAAAAAAAACCGTATTCAGATAATTCACCGTGACAGATTCGAACTCGGGACCTCTTGAACGTGAGGCTAACACGCTACAGAGGCGAGCGAAGTCATAAATGGTAGTTCCGGGTCAAATTATTTTGAAAATCCTTTAGCACCATTCGGAAAATGCTCAACATTTCAAGTTCGGTTATTTATCACAATTTCTCATTTTTGAGCTGTGATTACACATACACAAGTGACGCAGAGGCAACTTTTTCTAATTTTTTCGAGGTGTTTTAGGTGTCAAATTATGTCATTTTGGTCAAATCTCAACATCACTTTTTGATGGAGTACAATACAACCTCTATTTTTAAAATCATAGCGTAAACAAATTATGCAACCTACGCTGAGATTTGAATGCTTTGTGTTGTATCCCAGAACAGACCGGCAGTACGTGCAAAGCAAAGAATAACAACTTCTAGGAAGATACTTGGCAACCATCTGGACGGAAACCACATGCTACTGCAAGGGCATATCAAAGCTGAATAATCCGGAACCTCTGTCTTGGCACAATACAGCGGTAACGTGTCTGCCTCACATTCATGACGTCCCGTGTTCAAATCTCGCAAAGAATCAGTTACCCAGATAAGGCTTTTTTCCGGCGTTTTCCTTAGTCTAAGCCGACCTAAATAGATCACTTTCAGCTCACTGGACATCGGACTAACTTAAGCATTGTCATTCAAATAAAGGCCACTAAGATAAAAAGTCAATTTTATATTTTTTATATTTTCCAGAGAAAAGCCAGCTTTCAAGAGTGTTCAATTTTATATGAACGGCTCAGTGATGTCACTGTTTCCTGAACAGTAACTTATTTTCTAAACTTTGTACTGGCGACCTTCCTGTGGCATGAACATACCTATGGAATATTTGTGTAAATTAGGGAATAATCAGTTGTAAGAAGAAAAACTTTACACACAGCTAACGGCTCTAAATAAATAATAGTCTTTCTTCTTTGTTTCCCCTCCAATTAATTCTTAATATTCACACTGTGTTATTGTAAGGACTTGGGTTATTAGTTTTGGGTTTTCAAGTTATTCTTATGCCTCATAAGATATTCCTTGTCATCAACAGTATTAGAGTCTGGCAATATTACAGCTCATGTGTCCTAACGTTTTCCAACCCTTTCTAATTTTAGTTGACCACCAACTTATCAACTTTTTCATATGTGATATTTACAAATTATCTTACTAAAGCAAATACTTTGGAACAACATCCAAAATTGTGATGAAAATGGGTTCTGATTTCATAGAGGAAAAAAAGTCAAGTTAGAAACTAACCAAACCTTTTTCCTCGAAATTCCTAATAAACAGCTTTTAAAACTTCGTTATTTCTCCAAGTTTAAGTCATATGTTGGTGACATTGTAAGGCAAATATAAATATACAAATTAGGGATGAGTCCTCGCTACCTGCGATATATCTCGATACACCCGATACATTTATGGTATCGACTTAGAGCCATACTTCAGAAAATTAACTCGATACTTTTTCGATACTTCGGTGGTGATACTGCAATTTTTATTTTAAGATCACAAAATATTATTGCTGCAAGTAAAACCTTGCAAAGTCCGAGAAATTGCCAGGAATGTTGTATCTTGTACAGTAACATTATACATGAAAATAATCGTGTGTCAACTGTCAGTTAACAGTTCCCAAGAAGAAATCACTGCATATCTCAACGATTATTTGTCACCTCTTTCTAGTACACTAGATTATGGAAAAAAATTCAAAATTTCCAGAACTAAAAAACCAACAAATAGCCCCAAATGGTGGTAGAGTGTCTGCCTCACGTTCAAGAGGTCCCGAGTTCGAATCTCGGTCAGGGTGAGTTACCTGTATAAGGTTTTTACGGGATTTCCCTTATCCTGAAAGACGAATGTCAGGTAACTAAGCTCTATGGACCCCGGGCCCATTTGAGCATAATTTCACCCATTTCATACATCGTCCGATATGACTTGACGTTGGAGGACGTAAATTACAACAAAAAAGCCCCAAATATTCGGCTAAGTAAAAATTTGTGCCAGTTTTCTCTGAAAGACTATTTGAATCGGAGTAATGAGAAACTCCATAAATCAAAAAAAAAAAAAAAAAAAATTGTCAGGAGATACAAAAAACATTCCAGGTCTTGAAATTTTTTGCCCTCATTTTTCGTTGAAATGAATGTAGAGGGAAGCATGCCATTGCACTGTAAACATTCTTGATCATTTTCTTGAAGTTATGTTAACATTTTAGTGAACATGTGGGCTTTCTCAATATTTTGTAATACATATGCAAAAATTATTACTTAACCCGCACTTTATTGCTAACAAGGGCAGAAATGAAAAATAATGCCAAAAAGAACTGTTTGGCATTATATTCTACACAAGGTTCATTATTTCTTTGACACAAGTTGGGCAACTGTACATGTTGTAAAAGCTCTGAATGATTTCATCTTTTGGTAAGAATGACACAAATCGTCTCAGGTTTGCATTTTCTTCTCATTTATAGGCACATTATCTTGATAAGCCTGACAGTTTGGTGGAATTACAAATGGTTCAGCCAGTTGGAATATGTGGAATGTTGGAATGTTTCGGTGACACAGTGGCTGCATAACACAGAAAACGCCAGAACATAAGAGGTTTCTCCACATTATGATCGGCCAATATGTTTAATAGATAAATCAATTCTGTTAAAAAAAATGGCCACGTGGGGTTTCTCAATGTTCCCATTCATTTAGCACAGCAGGATTCATGTGACAGAAAAGGAAGTAGACTTGATCCCTAAAGAGTGAGAAAGCTAGTATTATTGAACAAAAACTTGTAAGAGTGGACTGTTTTACTTTTTAATGTCTGTAGAGTTTAAAAATAAGAACACTGAAGGTTTTAAGTTTTGTCTCATTAAATATGGGTACATTCTATTTTGTACTGAAACACAAGTAGAAGTGACGGTATCGAGTATCGAAGTACCGGTATCGTGAATCGAGTGTCTAGGGAAACTGATATCGACCCATCCCTGTGAATACAAGTCAAAAAGATGAAAATCGATGAGAATTTTCCAACAATAAAACAAGCGAAAAAACTATAACCTCGTTTGCGCTCTGCAAATTAAAAATGAAAATTTTCTCTACACTTGTGTTTGCTCTCAAAATGCAAATTTGGTAATCCCCGCCCCGAGAGTTCAGTAACAAAAGCAGATGAAGTACGGTGGGGACTTTGAGAACCCAGGTTGGAGACCTGGGCTAGAAACCCGCCAGCTGAAAAACTATCTACCAAGAATAAGGAGTTAAACCAATATGCCGACTAATACAAAAATGGCTATGCTATCTTTTATTAAGGCTGAGACTCTCCTAATAAGTTTGGAACTTAAACCTGGAGGATACAGATTGGCTGGAAGGACAAAGAAATGCTGGAGAGAGCAGATGTTAGACTGGAAAGGGTGTAGCCAATTCCAAGAAGTACAATTTTCAAAGTGGAGACGAACACTTTTTTTAAATTGCTGTGGTTTTCCAATGAAGACCCGTTACACAACCTTCATTCTTGTGAGAGAGTTTTCTTTTCTCAAATATTCGTCTCCTGAATGTCCTCATGACACCTGCTCACTTTGCATACAAAGACAACACCAAATAAAGCGAAGCGTATGTCGTAGGCGCACGACTTCAGGACACTTAATTTAAAAACAAAATAACCTATAACTATATACAAAGACAGTAAATCGAGCATATTATTAAAAATTTGACTCTTTTAGACTGTTATACGAAGAATTTTACACTAACCAATAGTAAACAATGATAAACAAAAATTAACTTTGAGTATTCCAAGTTACATATAAAAGCTTAGTTTATTTATAATATATTTCCTTCTGTTACTATGGCAAAAATATGTTTAACGTTTTAAAATGTTTTAATGGCGTTTTTATCATAGTAGACTTACATCTGTAGCTATATTGTCATATCGGACAATGAATAAAATGATGTTCAGATGAGTCCAGGGTACATAGAGCTTAAAGTTACCATTCATCTTTCAGGATGAAGGAAAACCTCCAACGTTAAGTCATATCGGAGGACGAATGAAATGTTCAAATGAGCCCAGGGTGCATAGAGCTTACAGTTACCATCCATCTTTCAGGATGAAGGAAAACCTCCAACGTTAAGTTATATTGGACGATGAATGAAATGATGTTTAAATGAGCCCAGAGTACATAAAGCTTAGAGCTACCAGAAATGTGTAGTGTTTAACGCCCGCTTTTACTACATACGGCACTGCAGGCGGTGACACTGATGATGCATGAGATGAAGATGGAGCACCGGTGGAATGAGATGGCGGGGAAAACCGGAGGTCCCGGAGAAAACCCGCCCCAGCACCGTGTTGTCCAACACAATTCTCACTTTGCGGACGCCTAGGATCGAACCCGGGCCGCCTTGGTGAGAGCCAAGCGGTCTAACCACAGAGCCACGGCGCGGCTTAGAGCTACCAGACATTCGTATTTCAGGATAAGGGAAAACCTCCAACGTAAAGTCATATTGGACGATGAATGAAATGATGTTCAAATGAGTACAGGGTACATAGAGCTTAGAGTTACCAGACATTCGTATTTCAGGATAAGGGAAAACCTCCAACGTAAAGTCATATCGGACGATGAATGAAATGTTGTTCAAATAAGTACAGGGTACATAGAGCTTAGAGTTACCAGACATTCATCTTTCAGGATAAGAGAAAACCTCCAACGTTAAGTAATATCGGACGATGAATGAAATGATGTTCAAATGAGTACAGGGTACATAGAGCTTAGAGTTACCAGACATTCATCTTTTAGGATAAGAGAAAACCTCCAACGTTAAGTCATATCGGACGATGAATGAAATGTTGTTCAAATAAGTACAGGGTACATAGAGCTTAGAGTTACCAGACATTCATCTTTCAGGATAAGGGAAAACCTCCAACGTTAAGTCATATCGAACGATGAATGAAATGATGTTCAAATGAGTACAGGGTACATAGAGCTTAGAGTTACCAGACATTCAACTTTTAGGATAAGAGAAAACCTCCAACGTTAAGTCATATCGAACGATGAATGAAATGATGTTCAAATGAGTACAGGGTACATAGAGCTTAGAGTTACCAGACATTCATCTTTTAGGATAAGAGAAAACCTCCAACGTTAAGTCATATCGAACGATGAATGAAATGATGTTCAAATGAGTACAGGGTACATAGAGCTTAGAATCACTAGACGTTAATTTTTCAAAATAATGGGAAACCCCGGAAAAAACTTATGCAATAAGTCACCCAGACCGAGATTCAAAGTCGAGACACCTTGGACGTGAGGCAGACACGTTAAACATCTACGCTACATAGGCGAGCTGCTATTTTATATAAATGTATTTATTTCCATGCTATTGTACTGTTTTTTGAACGAAATGCAATCTTCATAAACTACGTGCCATCTCACCGGCTATGTAAAGTGGTCTCTTCCTATCCTTGAGCACACTGTCGGTGTGTTTCTAATTCTCGCGCAAATTTAAATGGACAGTTAGTGCACTTCGTTTGGTCTACACTATATTCGAATAGCTTATACGAGGACTGTTCAATAAAGAATGATCACAATTTTTTATGACAACGTACCTTTACTCATGCTCATAATTTTGATGGTCCTTCTCAAAATAGTTTCCCCTGAATGCGATGCACTTGTGCCCGCATTTCTGCCAGTCTTCAAAGACATGCTGGAAACCATTTTTGAGAGATCCTTCAAAATCGCCTTCACAGCCTTCACCACTGCTTCTGATGATGGATGCCTCCTACGAAGGCGTTTCTTCAAGTTAGGGAATAGAAAAACGTCACGTGGGGCTAAATCCGGACTATAGGGAGAGTGGGGGATGCACTTCACGTTGATTTTTGCAAGATATTCAGCAACAACATCGGCAATATGCGGCCGCGCATTATCGTGGTGCAGCATCCAGCCTGCTTCACGGAAATGTGGTCTTTTGCGCCTGGTATGGACTTGCAATGTTTTCAGGAAATCCCTGTAGTATTGTCCAGTTACTGATGTGTGTGCAGGTACAACATGCTGATAAACCATTCCATGAATATCAAAGAATGAGATGACCATAACTTTCCCAGCAGAAGCAACCACGTTTACTTTTGGGGGGGGGGGTTGGTGATGGAGATTTCTACACTGAGCTTTGCTGTTTGCTCTCAGGATCAAAATGATGTAGCCAAGTTTCATCAGCAGTGATTATGTTTGAAAGAAACTCCGGATCTTCCTCTAACATCAACATTAACTGCATGTTGCCTCCATTACAACGGTAGGCGATACTGAACATGTCTGAACTTGCCTGGTTCTCACAGGCGGGAACCAGGAGTACCAACAATGAAACTACTACGGCGTGTTTGTCTCACATTAAGCTAACAGAATATAATGAGATTGAATTTTAGTGCGAAAAATTATGATCATTCTTTATTGAACAGTCCTCGTATTACGGTGCCTCAACAGTGATATAAAGAGGGGTTAGGAGAAGTAGGGTGTCAAATGTAGCAAAATACTTCAGTCAGTATACGGGGATGGGAATAAGCTCTATGGAACCCGAACTCGTTCGACATGAACTAAGTTTTAAAATAAATTAAATTCCATACATCATTAGCTTAAGTCTGCAATCTGACTGCAGTAGTTACATATTAACGCAGACATGGAATATTTTTGCAACTGACAACAGCTAATATCCACCACACTCACGTCTGATCGTGATATCAACTCAATTAGCGAATTACTAAATAGCACACAGCTCCCACTATCAATTACGGTTCTGAGTCACATATAAATGTGATAGAGCTAAAGCCTTGGCAGAAGGTCGACGCACTACACGTAAAACGTGACTCACGTAATAGAGGAGTGGCTTTCACTAACACTGTCCACTTCACTCTGGGAGGTGCGTCTATCTATTTTTAGCTTGCGGGGAAAAAAGAAAAATGGAACTCTATAGCTACCGAGGTTCGGTGACGATCCGACGTAAACAACGAAATGTCCTTTCCTTTGGCATCACTTTCAGCAGCACGTGGCATCTCATTTCTCTCTTTTCTTCGCTTTCATCAGAAATTCTTTCCAGCTTGTCCGCTTCCTTCTCTCTTCATCATTTTAGTCTAAAATTGCCTTCTCTGCCAACAGAACACCAAGTATGATTTTCTGTACTGAAAACTATGTTTGAAATGCCACGCACTTAAATCTACACTGTCAAAACCTTTCTAACTAAATGCCGACACTTTCCCAAATTCACTATATACTTTCACAACATGCCACATTCAAGGAAATATACTATTAGTTTCAGATTTTCTGTTTTTATTAGAATTTCATTTTAAATGTTTTTCTTATTTTTCCCCTTTTTATTAATCTCCTTTAAACGGTTAGGTCATATCGGACGATGAAGAAAATAACTCGCCCTGGCCGAGATTCGAACTCTGACCTATTGAACGTGAGGCAGACACGCCACCACCTACGGTACAGAGGTGACTTGAAGAGAGCGACTTGCTCTAATAAAGTTATTTAAATATAGAGAGCGACTGAAATTTTAAAAGTTTTTCTTTTTCCCTTTTAACGAGAAACCAATTATATGAAACAGGAATGAGGTATTTTTCGAAACTACAAATTGTATTTTCTATGATTAAATTCATGTAGAGCTATTGTATTTTCTGGTGGGTTTTATTAATTTAAACGCCTGGAAATGGGAACAGATCTTGAATGTAATTAAATTGCTTTTTCTATGCTGTAATCATCTGATTCTATTTCCAGTTCTGAATACTTTATTATTCCACCCACTAAACTGGTTAAATACGCTTTCAAGTGTGGCTGCCAACAGTCCGTCAACAGAAATGTTTAAAACTTAGCAATTCTCTCCAAGAGCAATTCTCTCCAAGACGCTGTTAAACTGAGTTTCTTTTGATGTTTGCTGGCCATTTTAACACGATATACAAATAAAAATTTGACATGTTTATTAATCCGATAGTGTCACTGTGTTTTTAGCTATTTAGCGTTGGGTACTATCCCGTCTGAAGCATTGGAATATATTTCCAAATGTTCGATGTGGACTTGCAGCTTGTTTTCCAAAAGAATTCGCCCGTTTGCACATCAATATAACGCGATCTAATTTTCACCGCTTTTTCATTGTTTACGCACGGTCGATTCGGCGACTAAAGCAAGGTGAAAGGAAGCTGATAAAGGCGCTCAATATGGGGTAGAATAAATCAAACTTCATGGTTTAAATTATCAGGAAAAATATTCAATCTTAAAAGTACGGCAAAGCTGCTTGGTCTTATGTATATTTATTACGCTTCCGGTGCGAAGAGACCCGCCGATATACAAGTAAACACTGTACCCAACGAGGTGTAGAACACCGAGAGAATCAAAAGTGCGCGGTGTGTGCCTGTCTGTGCCCTCGGCACTTGTTGCCGTCTGCCGCTATAACATAAAGGCGCAGATAAAACCATGCATATTTGGCACCTTCATCACTTGCCGTAGTTCACGTTGAAAAATGCTCGCATTTCTCCTTTGGCGGAGGAAGAATTATAGACCCAATATTTTTCGAGTCAGTAGTTAACACCCTACCTACGTCAATACAATTTTACATCCCCCCACTTTTTTTAGACAAGAGACAGACAAGGAGTGTGGTTGTCTATTTTCAACAAGACCCTGCAACAGCTCATACGGCCAATCTTTCGATGAGGACAATTGGAAATGTGTTTCACGACAGAATTATTAGTCGAGATCCCCTCGGTCCACCAACCTAACCCCTATCTATGAGGTAGCTTAAAGCATATAGTGTACAAGACAAACCCACACACCCTGGAAGGACTAAAATAAAATATCCGCCAGGAAATTGCCAGAATTTCTCAATGTGGACTACGGTGAGTGATGGAGGTGCCAAATGTGTATGGACAACGGCGGTGGCCAGTTTCAGCATCTCCTTTAATATGAATAAGCAACGTCCTTAAGAGTAGTTTTAAGTGATGCATGTATTCATCCGCGCCTTTCTATGATAGCGGAAGACGGCAACGAACGCTGAGGTCACGAACAAATACAGCGCTGACGGTTCCTAAGTTTTTGGGTCTCTCGGTATATGCTACATAACAGGTTCATTGCGACAGCAAACAAAACAGCTGCATTGTATCACACACAACTGTCGCGCCAGCACATTGCTATGAAATTCAGAAGAGAAAAAATGTTATTTAAACTTTACTGAAACCTTCTGTATATTTACTATAAGAAATTTGCCCTTAAAATCCTGGTACGTGTAAACAAGCTTATTACGCCTCCATTTCTCAAATTGAAGCACATGGGTGTTAACAGGTCAAATACATTTTGATTTTGGAAACAAGTAAACATGATTTCTCAGGATATCTGAACAGCCTTTCAATGTGTGAAGCTGAAACAAACCTTAAAATCCCCATGCCACAGCCAAGACTCGAACCATGGATGCAACTAGGCGCCTGCACAAGGGCTACTGTGGAATTCTTATCAAAGAATATTACATACATACATGCATGTATACACGCACACTATCGTTCTGTGAAGCAACAGCAGCTGTTTTCACATAGCATGCATTGTTTATTTTACCATTCTGAAGGTGAGGACACAATACAATTATGAAATTCTTTACCTAATTTCATAGCTTGACTATTACGCATGTGTGATGTTCCCATTGCAAGGTGTCCTGCGTCTAGCGTGGAATAAAAATTAGAGATACAGAACGTCAGCTGAATGTAAAGTATGTGCTATGTTTATAAACGTAATAACACACACCAATGTTAGGCTCTTGCAGTCCTCTCAGAATGTCTTTATGGCATGACATAACAGAAATATGGCATTTTCTTTAAGATGGCGAAGCTGTGACTGTTTATATATACTATTCTCTCAACAAGATGGCACGCCACTAAAACACCTACTAGGCGTTATTTCCACTGCTACTGGGCATAGTTACTGCTAATGGCCATCCTACTGCAGAATAACTATTGTGTGCCATCTTCCTGTTCCCAAAGTTTCTTTTCAGCAACTTCGCGTAGGTTCTTTCTAGCACTTAGCCCTTTGTATTCGGGGTCTATATAAGGAACTGATCGTCCAACCAAGAGTGTCTAACTAAGAGTTTAGTTGTGATTCGATCAGTTGACTTGTTTTAAATGCGTGCAACTAAGTGTAACCACTAGCGAGTAAGTCATGAAGTCGTTTAGCAGTTACTGGTGGTCATCTGTTACAGCACGTTACAGCACTTTATATGTAAGGTAAAGCAGTATTACAGAACCTGAAGTTAGAACATACTTGCGAAGGAGGCTTTGATCCTTGGACGAGATTAACATGGAGTAGAAAATAGTTATTCCATAGAAAATTCATGCATAATAAAATCATTTATTTCAAATTCTACATATAAATGGCAACGATTTAGGAAGTGAAAAACAGCAAAACAGAAAATAAATATCACCTGCCCGCCTCTGTAGAGTAGGTGACAGTGCGTTTGCTCACGTTCGAAGAGGTCCCAAGTTCTTATCTCAGTCAGAGGGAGCTATCTGGATAAGGTTTAAGGTTCCCCTTATCCTGAAAGATGAATGTTGGGTAATTCTAAGTTCTATGGATTCTGGGCTCATTTGAGAAATGAAATATAAGGCACAAAGGTTTAAAATTTCACCTAATAAAATCGCCTTAAAATTACTGCATTCTAACTAAAGATTGTTCCGCCGCCAGAGAGAAGCAACATTTTGAAAACTTGGAAGACTCGGGAGAGTTTAAGCCAGCGAATCTTATCAGAGAATATCTGATTTTTTATCCGTTATTAGGAACAACCGGGAGTCTACAAATTACTATCATAAGGATTCACCAACGATCTTCAAGAATCATAGTACAATAACTGCATAAAGAAGAAGATACGTAAATGCAATTTAACCGAGTTTAAAAATCGACCTGAGCAGCGTCGGTTAAGGCAGCTAAGCTAGTCACAGTGATACGAATAATTCACGACATATTTAGAAACAGTGGTGAATAAAGCGAGGAGTACGAATCAGGCACATCTTTTTGAGCTTTCTTCCTGTGCTAGTTTTCACAATTCTTCTCTATTGTACTGATATTTCCTTTACATTTATTGCATGTTTCTCCCACACATTTTACGTTTGAAGCTGCAACATGCAGAAGAATGTTGGACTTCACTGTTGGGTTTTTGTTTTTCCCCCTTTCATGCATTCCATTCCTCTTTTGAAATGTCAAGTCTGTTTTGCTATTTTCACAAGGCATGTTTTAGTTTAATGAGGGTATAAACGAGGTACATTTTTGTAACAAGTCTGCGAGCTATTTGTTCTTAAGTTTGACATCTGCGCTCTGCGAGAATTTACTGCCAAATAAGAACAGAATATATACCGAAACGCTGCAAAACAAAATTCACTGGATTGGGTTTAATAATTACAAAAACCCATTTTCTCCTTCCTTCACTTAAACAGCCCAAAAATCCATACAGATACTTATTCGGAAATGTACCTTGAGGTACATTAAAGTAGCTTTTAATACTGACATTTCATGCTCACGACCTCATTCTCATATACATTTAAGTACCTAAGAAATTTTAAGTTTCATAAATGACTCAAATTAAACTATATTAAATTTTGTTGCAAGATATTTCTGAAGGAAATCGAAGTTTTTATTTTAAAAGCACTATACTTTGAAGTATTAAATGATATGAAAATGAATGTCAGTTTATTATGGCTGGTATTGCAGCCTTGTTTAATTCCTGGTAACGTATGAGATGCGGTGAATGAACCCTAGCGCGTCACAAGGGTCCGCCGCAAACTCACGATTACCGAGGGAGAAGTGACCTGTTTTCCATGTCCGGGATTCCCTCTGGGATTTGTGCTCCCACTACGTCAACTATGCCCTTTTCAGGACTTAAACATCAGCTATCAGAAACTGTGCTTACTCTTAGATAAGTTTATATTTCACAAATGCAGTGTTTCCATGGATATTAATGAACACCCGCATTTAAACCTTCGCCTCTGTAGCGTGTCGAGGTCACGAGTTCGAATCTCAGGTATCTGGATGGTTTTTTTCCCTTATCTTAGAGAAACTATGTACCCTGTACTCATTTGAACATCATTTCATTCATCCTCCGATATGACTTAACGTTGGAGGTTTTCTCTTATCCTAGAAGATGAATCTCTGGAAACTCTAAGCTCTATGTACCCTATACTCATTTGAACATTTCATTCATCGTTCGATATGACAACGTTGAAGGTTTTCTCTTATCCTGAAAGATGAATGTCAGGTGACCCTAAGCTTTATGAACCCTGTACTCATTTGAGCATTTCATTCACTGCCCGATATGTTTTAACATTGGAGTATGTAAATTAAAAAAAAAAGACAAACCGCAATTTCATGGAAGTCTCAGCTTTAAGGCACTTTCTTTGACTTCCTCTACTGCTCTATAGTAAGTGCAAGTATTGGGGTCCACCCAAAAGTTTGATATCCACAAAAAAAAATATCTTGAAACTCAAAAAAAATGTTTGTTTTAATTAATTTACCAGTAAATTATGGATCAAGTAATCGTAAAACCAATGCTTTCAAAAAAAAAGATTAGGGTGCCTCAAAACATGCATTTCTGGTAACGTTTTGATATCGAAATTTTGGATGGAATAGAATATCCACACTGCTTAGTTGAGATAGTAAAAATACACATCCTAAAAACTCATGCTCATTTTCAAACTCAATTCTATGAAAGCAACTCATCGCTAGCACATCTCAGTTTCACAAGGAGTGATTCAGGCTCCTTTTTCTGCGTACGTTGGTGGAATATGGCCCACGCCCCAGCGAAAGAAGTCTACATCCATTCTGGTTATGACCTTCAGGCGGTGAATTCATGGCGCTAGCAAAAGAACGCGAGCAAATAAAAATAGGTCCACGCTGTGCGGTACCAGTCAGGTGTTAAAATCGCTGGCTTGTGGAAGCAATACGTCAGTCTTATTGATTCTGAAGCTCAAATGCTTGCATCAGAATAACGTGACCATAATACTTGGCATTTTTGCTTACATCCGTGTGTCATTTTGGTTTCGTCTAGGAAATTCGATGTGAGCGATGTTTGGAACTATTACGCAAGCGAGTTTGAGGCAAAATATTCAATTATATCCTAATTAGAGCTGCCACAACAGGCACAACATTGTCAACTAGAAATTAAGACAGACTTCTAATAGAAGAATTATAATGATTTATATTTAAGGCAGCTCAACTCCATGGTCATCAATCCCCTATCAAAAACTGTATTTTACTTAACTATAACTTTCCTTTGACTTTACCTTAACTTTGCCAAGGCTCTGCTCTGGCTCCGCTCTGACTTTGCCATGGCTCTGATCTGACTTTGCCTTCGCTCTGCTCTGGCTCTGATCTGACTTTACCATGGCTCTGATCTGACTTTGCCATGGCTCCGCTCTGACTTTACCATGGCTCTGATCTGCCTTTGCCTTGGCTTTGCTCTGGCTCCACTATGGCCTCGCTCTGGCTTTGCTTTCACTTTAATTTACTTTATTTAGATAAGGGTCAAATACGGATGTGAACCTTGTTTGGGCGTTTGACATTAGCTTTCTCACCACTCAGAGGCACACAATCGAGAGATTTGGCTCGGAACCCCGGGATCGCCAATCCCGTACCTATCGCAGAAGACCCCTGGGGGGCTAGAAGAATCGTGTATTCATTTAGCACTTGCACATTTTGACATGACAGCAGTATGGAAATAGCAGATAGTCATAATCCATACGAATATATCCAACTTACGTAACTACACTTTCACTGGATAGGTAGTGTCAGACTTAAAAATTCAATGTCATAGCCGGGATCTTCCGGTCTCCGTCCGGCTACTCTTAACCACTGAGCTACCATGGCCAACATGATGCCAGCATGTCATTAAATTCTCTAACTCATGCTTTTATAACTAAACCATTGGAGTTCTTATAAATACACGAGACAACTACCTTAACGACGACTTATGCTGTACATGCTTTAAGGCCCGGGCTTTATAGTTCAGACCTCTATTAGGTCAATTAATGAAAATTGTTCTTTCACATTAGCCGTGTATAGGACGCAGTATGGAAACGTCGAGTCAGACTGAAATATTCAATGCCATAGCCAGGATTTGAACCACGGAGCTTCCAAACTTCGGCTGCTCTTAAACATTCAGCTACCATGTAAGTGAACCATAATTATTAATTTCCATACTCTATTCTCTTCTTGCAGTGTTATCTATTTAGATAAAACTGGTACTCCTTCAATTCCTATGTATTTATATGGCAAACACTTAACAACATCCAATCTTTAATGCATTTTACATTCCCATACTGGTAACTAATAATAGTAGCAATAATAATCAATTACAACGAATTTATTATTGATAATCAGGCATTTGGTACATCTACAGTGAAGTAATAGTTTTTTTGGGTCAGTACTAATTTTCACCTACATGGAAGTGGAAATCCATAAAATCATCTATTAATCGATTTCTCTGTCATAAACTTAAGGATTGCTTCTTGTTTATTTACCGTGTGAATTATTGAGCTTAATAACCACTATAACACGAAATACTGATATTGTACGTCATATCGTACGATGAATGAAATGTTCAATTGACCTCCAGGTCCATAGACCTTAGTTATCCGATGTTCAACTTCCAGGATAAGGGAAAAACCCGGAGAAAAATCTCATCCAAATAACTCACCCTGACCGAGATTCGAATTCGGGATCTCTTGAACTTGAGGCAGACACGCTACCACCACGCTACAGAGGCGGATAGGAAATGGATCTGTTATTAAACATCACATACGGAATTTTTTCAACCGCGACTCATAGCGTATCATTAATAAATAACCAATTACGGACAACAAAAACCTTAAAAGCACGAAAAGGAACATAACAAAATTAATTGCAGGTGCTCTAAAATTAGTCTATTATAAAATCTAGTCTGAATTTATTCTAATAAGCACGGAAATTACATAATGGTTAAATCCTACAATTTCAAATAAACAAAACAATGTCCCAATACAGTCATTGCTTCTTCAACCTATACAGATGCTTATCTGCTCAACTCAGCAGAAGTATTTACATATTGCGATGTCAACAGAAATAGGTATTTTAAAGTGCGACAAATAGAAGCATTTGACACATTCAGACCACTCTTTCCCAAACTATCCCTAAGATAACTTATTCTTGTCAACATATGATTGCAGAAAGGTTTCATGATACGTAGACCAATGTAAAACGCTCTATTCCTTTCTGCATATCGCGACAAACTGAACGATGACACTTTCAAAGACGATTCGAGTATAAAGAAAATTATAATGAATATCTGGAACGGAAATTATTGAAGTTAACAGCACGGTATTTTAAAGAGATTCACATTTTAAACTATCTTACGATTTACCAGTTTACTGTTTACATCCACACGGCTTTCTTTACCCACTCCACTAATTTTACAAAGGTTTTTGTTCTATTTCTACTTTATTTTAAAATGAAAGATTTGTAGGGACGCTTTATTACTCGTGTCCCTATAGATAGTGGGGATAGGGGAACACAGCTTAATACGGAGTATTTTAAGAAGAGTTTATGTAGGAGCAAAGACCACTATGGAAAATGCCGTGCGTCCGTTAGGTTTTAAATGAACCCTGTATATCTTACGTACTGTATTGTAGGTCCTACCGTGGCCAAGTGGTTAGACCCCTTGACTCATTTCTACGGGATCTGCGGTTTCTCCCAACATCATTCCACCAAATGGTCAAATCTTACCTTCCTAATATTAACCATCGGGCATGTATTCTTAAAAAGGATGGCCCATGCCAGTGAATAAATTAAAATTGCGCTACTATAACCAAAACCATTACAAGTTATTCATTTTTGCGGAAGAAAAAGTAGAGTAAAGCGTAGTTTGCGGTGAGAGATTTTCTTGTAAATCCTATATAAACCTGATGCTGAATTTAAATATCAGTTTGGTGGTTAACATTTTCTTTGCGAGTTTATGCTGTTCTCACCTTTTCTAACGTTTTTGAGGTTAAGAAAGACATAACGGATAATGCCTGTAACGAATGGGATGGCATCGGGTGGAATGTGATATCTTCTCTAGTTAAGTTGTATAAAAGTTTAAAACTTTATATAATATTCCGAATAAAGAGGACATGTCAAACTTTGATGAAAAATGTTAGGCTAACCCAAAATTATTCTTTCTTGGTAAATAAATATATTTCGGAAGCAATAGATTGTGTGGGTGTGCGATTTTTGGCTAACTGCGCAGTTTAACCTTTGGTCAGTGACAGCAAGAAGCATTGCGCTGTGGACATGTGTAATTTACCGAGTGCCGACAAGCTGACATATAAGGATGGATGTGTCCCTTACTGCGTGTCACCCAGCAGGCATAGCCACGTGGCATCGCCCTCATTATTGCTCACGGCGACAACCAACTGGACCAAGTAGGTGCTTTTTGTTTTCATAACGAATAATTCTCTTCTTTCTCTATTAAAAATATTTTCATCCCCACCATTTTAAATGCCTTAGCGACCATTTAAACATGGGATCAAAGCATTTAAATACCCATTAAATGATATTGTTTCTTAAAACTACCTTTCCAAGTAAAAAGTCCTCTGCGATGCAATTTTGGTCATAATGTTGTGAAATATGGAATATAAGCTCCTTAGTACCCTTATTTTATATTTTAGTCTGGGTTTTATTAAAATGCGTCCTCCAACATTTTCATATCGGACAATAAATGAAAGTGAATGTTCTTCCGGGCTCATTGGCCGTGGTCTAACAGTGCGAATTTTTCCTGACGTTTCGCTCAAGACTGCGTGGAGCATTCTCAAAGGACTCTTCGAGCAGTCAACGCAGTCTTGAGCGAAACGTCAGGAAAAATTCGCACTGTTAGACCACGGCCAATGAGCCCGGAACAACATTTACTACAAATGGAAGCCGGCCGTGAAGGCCTAAGTACATAAATAAATGAAAGGGTGAAATGATTTTCAAATGAGCCCAGGATCCATACATCCTAGTCTTAGCCGTAATTTCGTCTTTTAAAAAACCCCGATAAAACCTTACCTTCTTGAATGTGATGCAGATACGCTACTATCTACGCTACCGAGGCGGGTGAGGTCTAGTTTGCTGGACAAGTAAATGTTACTAACAGAAAAATTATATTTAAAAATTAAAAAGACAAAATAGAAGAAAAAAATATCTTCAGCTTTTATTACACAGCAAAATCCAACCCAACTCGTTTCCGTAGTCACGATTCGAACACGGCGATCATCGTTCATTAACTGGACGGAGTAGAATTGGTTGTACTCAGCTTCCATCCAGTAAGAGTCGACTACAACTGTAGCCAATCAGACATCAGAATATCCTCCCCATGTGGAGGGAGTAAATCACATGATACGAGTTGGTTTTGCTTTACTGCTGTGGAGTCCTTACTGACGATGTCAATAGTGTCACCCAATTATGGGAAGGCACGACGACTGGCAGCTGGGTGGGCGACAGGAGGCATTCAGTACAGGCCTACCCATTTATCTTGTAGCGTTCACTGAGGGGATGGTTGGAAAAGCATCACCAGCCGTCCCTTTCCCCTCTCCCTCACGTCTGGAATCATAGGGATGATGTTCCGAGCCGCGAAGCTTCCAGAAACAGCGATCTTTCTATATAAGGGCTGCAGTGGCGAGTCAGTTCAGTTCTTGGCGAGCAGCCGTGAAGAGCGCAGTGCTAGCGAACGGACTGGATATCAGAGGAGTTGTACGTAATTGTGAGTGTGGAGTCGAACTGTGACAGACGAACTGGTGGATTGTAATTGTGTGCGCTACGTAATTCTATGTAATAGGCAGGTGTACCAACTGTAATTCGGCGAAAATAAAGAACATTTTGAGTTTGTGCAACTGGACTTGCAATTTCACGAACCCACAAAGTCAAAATATATACAAAATAATATACATATTCTTGTGAAGTTGGACCCATCAGTCCCAATACCCTTTTGTTTTGTATACTACAAAGATTCGACATGTAACTTGAAACCAACTGCTTAAGAATTCCTATGCATGATGAGGTAATGTTTTATTTGTAGCTGTTTTTGTGGCTACTAAAATAAGGACACTGATGTTAATAATACACCTGCAATAGGGCCAGACATAAGCAACTTATTTTGAGTAATGAAGGAAGCAGAAACTGAGAAGCTCGAAAGGGTCAATATGAACAACTGAAGTTTAACCTTCTATATTCGCTTCATACTATGTCATAATGCTTGAAACAATTTGCGTCGAAACCATTCAATTTAGAAATAATTCAAAAGTAAAGGTAATGTATGCAACCCGGGTGACTGTCGTTCTTGGGACAATCTTCAGGAGTTTAATATTAAATACGAGCTGAGTGGAGTATGTATGCGAAAAAAATAAATTAAATACATTTTATTCTTCACAGCATTTTTAGTTATACCTCAATAAAAAAAATCGAAAAGCCCTTTGGGGGAGAGAGAGAAAAAGGAAAGCTTTCTCCATGTAAAGAATAACATAGGAAGATTATATGGAATGTTTCGTGCTGAGCCCATCAAATATGAACAAGTGGAATTCATGGTATTCTATCTGGGTGTAATATGGATATCACTGCATCCATTTCAATCTCCGTTGACACGAGCTGTTGAAAAGGATGTTAAATGGATTAAAAAAATTAGTGCAACGCAAAAAAGACCAGCACCCCTGATATTATCCACTGTCGTTTAATGGCCGTGCTGCAAGGCGACACATACCGTGGTTTTCCGGCGACACTTTCTCCCCAGCTATCGTCGTAAACAACCCCTGCTATTGATTATCGTCTGGCAACGAGTACTTCCCCATTACGTACCCAAAACCGTACCCAATTGTCTGTACAGCCAAGAAAATTAAAATCAATGCGTCGGCGGCAACATCATCTCAGAGAACCAGCTCACTTCCCCTCTCGTCCTGGTGGTTGACTCTTAGCAATGTTCTAACGTGAATCTCAACTAGAATCTGCATCAACCTTCTCAAACCATCAGCTGAACATTAACGTCTCAGTGACCGGATTCATATTATGTATACTGATAGCGCTTATACGGACAATGAAGTAGCTGGAGCAGGTGTATTTTATCCATTCTTTTCCTTTTATAAAAAGATGGAAAAATTTACAACCAATTTTGATAGTGAAATTGATGCATCACTTCAATTTTAATGGTTATATAAATTCAAAAATGTAGTCTGATTCCAAAGCTGCCCTTCAAGCTATTTGGTTCAAAATGATAAACATCAAATAAATATTAAACAAGTGCAAAACCTGAACACTATGGTGTTTTTGAAAAATCAAATAACTGATTCAATTTAATGACAAAACGTCTCCTATGAATAAATTTAAAAAATTGTTTAAAGGAACATAACTTCAAATTATAATCAGCAAATAACACTTCGACAGTAAAAATGGAAGAAAATTTTGGATAATCGATCAGCAGTTTCCAATTTACCAAGAAAATCCTCTGCTGCTGCTTTTCGACTGATCGTGAGGACTGCATGAATCAACATCTTTTCAGAACTGGAATGGTGACATCTCCAAATTCTTTATTGTGATCCAAAGAAGGAAATGGACACGGAACATTAAAAAAAATATGGATCCCTTGCGACTTGTTGAATTCTAACGTCAAGAAGGAGATTGATTTCATTAACTCCTGAGTATTAAATACACATTTCTGACGCACAATTATTATGTATTATCAACACGTACAATAGACCATCATACTGTAAGTTTCAACGAACATGTTACCCAAAAGGTAATTTGTATTTAAGTGTTTACCAGAGAGTTAAGATAGCCTGCAACTTTTCCACCTTATTCAATTATATATATCCACCTACAGTCCAATCCTCTCCACAAATGCCTAAGCCCCAAACTTCGGAGGTCCTATGTCCCAAGAAAAAAAGAACAGGTTTGGGACATTGCAGTCTAAGAACTTCGACTCGTTTTGGAAGCTTTTGGGGTATAATTCATGTACAATTTATATGTTTATTGCATGTGATGCGATAATGGAAGCCACGAACTCATTTGTGAATATTCAACACTATGGATTTGGTAATTCCCTAAACATTTCTACGAGTATAAAAGTGATATCTATCAGTGTCATAGATATATTTACTGCTAAGGGAATTAATTTTCGCATCTGCAGCGTTCCTGCTTCACGTTCAACAAGTCCCGAGTTCGAATGTCGGTCAGGGAGTAATATGCATAGTTTTTTCTCGGGTTTTTCCTCATCCTGAAGATAAATGTCGGATAAGTAACAAGGAACTATCATTATGCTCATATCTGTATTCGCTTGAGAGTTTGATGACATCACCTCTGCTCTGTGGGACCTGTGTGTGGAGTATAGCTGGAAGTAACCGAAAATCGGTCCAGAATACATAGAAACATATAGGCATTGTAGTGAGGGATTGTTTACCCCTGGCAAACAGTGATCTACACATGACGTACGTAACAAGCAGCGGCACAGAGCTCACGGGGGATGTCCAGCAGCTACTTGCAAGTGGTAACATGCGACACCTTTCGGGCTTCAGTTTTGGGCGTTGCTGTAGTACTCCGCAGCAGATTTTTGGTACACATGCCATCAAACTCTCAAACGAAAATAGGTGTGAGCATAATGATAGTTCCCTTGTAAGCTCAATGGACCCTGGGCTCATTTGAACGTCATTTCATTAATCGTCCGAATCGAAAACTGGCACGTGACCCGTTTTGAGTGCCTCTCACAATTAACCCTCAACTACAGTTGCGAGTTCCAAGGAATCGAAGCGTTGCTTTTGCTTTTTATCTTTATAATACTTTTTACTTTGATGCTCTCTCTCTCTCTCTCTCTCTCTCTCTCTCTCTCTCTCTCTCTCTCTCTCTCTCTCTCTCTCTCTCTCTCTCTCTCTCTCTCTGAATACCTTCAACTTTGATGTGGCAAGAAACATATGGGAACATTTTTTATCACGAGCTTCATTGTTCCAGCGGGCACTCACAACCGTGTAATATGGAAACTGGGGAGGGAACTCAACTTCGAACGGGAACTTGAAAATGTTTGCCGAGATCTGAAATGTATGAACAGTGATCCTGAGTGGTGCAAAATTTGAGGATTTTTTATTTGTGTCGTAGAAAACAATAGAACGACCTGGATTTTTTAAGAATGAATACTATACATAACTCAGGACTAAATTTATTCTGACAGCTGTGTAAAATACTCAGTTAATAGGTTTTTGAATAAGTGAATTTGTTTTTCTTTAACTCACAATCGACTTTTTTTTTTAAGGAACCAAGTTTTGCTCTAAAGACCAGTTAGTCCAATGAGTAACACAATAAAGATCTTATTTAAAATATATGCCGATACAATTACAATCCTTTCATTTTCAGAATCCCACGGATATCACGTCGACTGAGGTTAGGGATTAAGCCTAAACATGGTGAGCTGACTTCCTGGAGTCGTTTGACGTTTGTTCTCTGCTTCTGACTAATGCATTTTCATAAGTGATCCTGTTTTGGATAGCTACATATAATAGTATTCGATTTCACACCCCTAAAGTATCAGTGTTTGTATGAAGTTTTGGTAGACATTACTGTTGTGTGCCAATAACCATGTCCATAGGCTTTCTGCAAGAGAACAAACTAAAGGTGCATACAAAAACAGGGACCACGTTGACGCTCAGCGAGGCTATTAGCCGTTACGGCACGCTCTCGTCCAAGGATTCAGGTTGGCTCGATATATGAAGTATGAAGCAGCGCAAAGGTTAAAAAATTTACACCGTCACTTAAGCGTGTACGATATCTCTTACAGCACATAGCCGCAGTGTTATTTAGATAACCGTCTGTGGATAAACGACACAAAGGCTCGCTATCGCAATGTTTTGAGAATAAAATCTACGTAATGAAAGGTGTCGGTGAAGAACGGTAAAACGGACCTTTGGTGGTATATCTACTCGTACAAAGATAAACATTCTCATTGGACAAATGCTGCTGGCTTTCCCTCCCCGCTTTGTGGGCAAGTTTTATCTACACATTTAGGCACGTTAAATCTTAGAAAAAAACATTTAGATCAAGATGTCAGAATTACGAGCTCATAAATATTGGCCAACTCGACAATTCAAGGGGATTTTCAATATGAAAATTATCACTGCAGTGGGCCATATACTTTCAACGCCCCATTATGAAAATACCAACTGAAATAAACTCCTTACAGCCAGAACTCAGACACATGCCGGGATTCAAACGCAGTAAAATTCCGAACAACCCAGCCTAAGGAATAACATGTGAGCACTCCAGAGAGCACTCTACACAGCAGTTTGACATGTCATGGACGCGGAGCCACGAGTTCGATTCCGACGCCTTTCATCTACATTTCTCGTTTAAAACCACATGTTCTCGGAAGCGGTATGTATTTTATTCGTAGAACACTATTTCACTTTCATAATAGGATATTACATAAATATCTTATCATTTTCATAGATATATTCAATTTTCTGTGCTCCAGAATATAAAGGTGCAACTAAATGGTTCAGTGCCAGAGTTACCTAACACACGAAGTTGACAATAGCTAATTAATGTACAACAGATCTGTGACCAACCTTAACACCATAAAATCCTTCAGCACAGAGAATTAAAAGCATTTATCTTGTTTTCCTTTATCTTCGTAAGCTGTGACAACTGACAGCCGTTTTTACTTTCTCAGCCACCTTCAATTCCACGTCAGAGGACGCAGTGTTTACAACAAAATTCGCAGGTTCAAACCCGATAGAGGTTGATGGGATTCTTTTTGAGGCGTAAAACTCCTTAGCATGGCTTTCTTCGAAAAGGAATAAAGCTGGTAGTCCCATGTCGTACGAGTAGATTTACGGCACATAAAAGAACCTCGTCTGATAAATAGGCCTAAGCAGTATTTGCGCATAATATTGGAATGGGTGCTGAAAACCATAGAAGTTAAACAGCTCTATAAATAAAAACTCAATTTCATCCCCTCCCACCAAAAAAAAAAGAGAATTTCAGCACACATTTACGCTTTGGCATTCCCAGAACACCGAAAGTTCAGCATCTTCCAAGTTTGAAACACGATTTTAAAGAAAATCCACTATCCTATGCTACTCTTAAATACAAAATGTTTTAAGTTTTTATTTCCTCAAAAACGGTCCAACCGACTTTTATTAAAATGAATTATTATATAAATGAGAAATGAAGTGTAGTACGACTTATTTAATGTGCCTACATACAACTGAGATTTGCGTTATTTTGCACAAGAGTTGTTAAGGAACAAAACTTACTGCAAAAAACGTGTAGCTCATTAAAATATATAATTTGTACAAAAACTTGCACGAGCCCTAGAATAGGAAGAGACCGTTATGTCCACATGAATTGCAGTGGAACCGGAATGCGACCTCTGTCAGTCGACAATGGGCTGCACCTGATTAAGTGCAATTACCAAGAATTTCTCCGAACGAAAAAACGTCATGCCAATTTATCACTCCCCTGAGAGACGCTGGGGAAACATGAGCTTTGAATTAACGGGACCTTGTCATACGAGTCTTGGATTCCACAGAGGGAGCGAAAGAAGTGTTGCCTCTAACGTAAGTTTCAGGCCGTTAGTGCATTATAGCATAACGGATGGTATGGTAGCTGCTTGACCACTTCTTTAACTTCAATATGGTCGGCGCTAACGTTCCACTACCCCAAGATCACAAATAAAAGTCGAGATATTACGCTGGCGTAATATTCACTTTCGTGGAAATTGTTTCACACTAGCTGTGTGCACGACAAGGTTTTGGAAAGGTATTCAGACTGAAAAATGCAATGTCATACCGGGATTTGAACCACGCATCTCGCGGTCTGCGATCGGTTGTTCTAACAAGAGCTACCATGGAAACGTGTAAACACAACATTAAATTCTTCAGCAGACTTACTAGGTGTCCTGCGTCGTGCTGGCATGTTGTATTGGTTGCTCAGTGGTTAGAACCAGATGGAAACCGGGGAGATTCATGGCTTAAATCCTAGCTATGGCATTGCATTTTTCAGTCTGACTCTACCTTACCATTAACTTTCGTGTTTCCTCAGTTTGAAACGTAAGCGAAACTTTTATCGCCACACTTAGTCATTGAAAGGATAAACTAAAATTTAGCTGGAGTCTAACGCCTTTTCTGTCCCCACGTCGCCAACCGTGCTCAAATTTTAAATGCACACAGAGCCATAAAGAGATTCTGAACGGGTATCAGGTTCGCTAACACTAGTGCATGAAGACGTGCATCATTTGATATATGAATTTCATATGTCTGTGCATTATATTGCCAATAGAGTGGTATAAATTGCTCAAGAAAATAGCTTCAAATTATCAGTTCTCGTGTTACAGCCATAAGCAGCGATCCAAAAGGACTAAGTGTATTTCCTACCTGCCGATTGGAGTTTATAGCTTGCCTCTCTGTCATCTCTCAAACTCGCAAGGAAGCAGCAATATTAATTTCAATATTTCGTGGAGCAGTGCGATAGGACTGGCGCCTTCCGACTGGTTAAGATTTTATTGCCCCAAAATATCTACTATATTTCATTAGTATAACTGGTGACTACTTCTACGCCCCAAAAGCACGCGCCTCGGTAGCATGTCTGCCTCATGTTCAACAGGTTGGATAAAGTTACCTGGATAAAGTTTTTTCCGAGGGTTTCCCTATTCCTGAAAGATGAATGTCAGGTAACTAACCACTATTGACGATGGACTCATTTGAGCATGATTTCACCTATTTCATTCATCGTCCGAGAAGATTAACTTTGGAGGACGTAATTTAAAAATAAAGAACCCCAAAAGTCTTCTTTTGCATATATATTTTGTTCGGGAGCGAGGCAAAATTAAATTGTATTTCCAATTTGTTTCCCCCAACAGAAGTGAATAAGCTAGTCATCTGGTAGAAGCTAAATATTTATAATAGACATAGGGCCATTCTGAAATAAGTGAGAAATAAAGTTTTCAAAATATGCAATAAATCTGTTTGAGACCACCGCCCACACTAAGTCTGCAGGGGTTGGAGAGAGGGTGTTTTCTTGAAAGGGCTTCAAACGATAATACGTGGCGACGTCGGGCAAGCTGTTGACTGGACCAATACTACGTGGGCAGTTAAACAAGCGACTGCTGCCGTCGTGCTGGGCTTCCCTAATGACATTACAACCACTTTAACAAGGTTAGGGAACGCCGTTACGCCGATCAAAGTTTAAAAATACTTGGACAGGTGACGCACAAGGGCATCTCTCCTAGAATGACGGACAGACAAGCCAAAGCCATTCTTCAACTCCCATCACATGCTTTCAGCTCACACCTGGGATCCGTTCCCGCACACACCCCTTGCAACTTGAAGCTGCATTGATTGAAGACTTACTCCTCTGTCAACTGCACAAATTGGAACGCGAACCCTGCACTAGTCTCATATGTAGAAAATTCAAGATTAGAACATTTTTCTTTTGCTCACAATTACTAGTGATGAAGCAAGCTAGCGGTTGATGGTACACAGTTTATATCTTTGAAATAATTATTGAAATTTCTCTAAAAGTGATTCAACATTACACGGCATATGTAGATTATACGCTTATTGAAAATCGCCTGATGTATTATTCACCTTAATGATTAGTCACCAATTATTATTGTTTTCTCTACAAGAGCAGAATAGCTGCTACAAAGCTGCAAATGTCAAAGGTAGAATAAACTGGAATGATTTTATCTACTAGGAGTGTTCGTCAATCAGTTTTATAACCTAACACACATCAGTGAATACTGGATCTTTATCATAAGTACTTACAATTAGCATAAAATAAATATATTTCTAGTGCAATGCTCAAGACGCATTATTTTTTAGTTTACTCCTCCAACATTAAGCACTATATGACGAATGAAATAGGTGACACGATGCTCAAATAAGCCCAGGGTCTATAGAGCCCGAGATGCATTGTTGATACGTGCATTTCAATACAGATAAGATACAAAAATATGTAATGTACACAACCATATCTACCTTTCTTAACTTCATCAACGTTAAGTACAGAAGGCATAGTCAATTTCAAGATCACTATCATTGCAACTATTGTAAGGTGTTCGCCTCAGTTAAGCGGAACCAATTCCCATCCGCGATATACTCCACGGGGAGAAATTTCTGATTTCTGATTAGCTAGATACAATCGATTTCTACCGAATAAAACCAGAGTAGCGATGAACTCTATGCCTGCTGCCGGAGTTCGAATCTGGGTTATCTTGATGTTTCCGGGTTTCTTCCTCATCTTGAAAGAGGAATGTGCTCTAGCTCTATGGACCTTGGACCCATTTGAGTATTTTACGCGTTCATTCGTCGTTCGCTATGACAACGTTAAAGGATGGAAATTAAAAAAAAAATGAAGGGTGTGATGAGTAAAGCGTGGCAAGAGACAGCGAGCACTGCGGTGCTCTTAGTTCAGAAGTCAGTCTAATTTTAAAATGGATTAGACTGCATTCTGCGCAAAATTTCGATAGAGATTTAAGTGGGAAAACACGCCTGCGGTCCGACGAATACCAATTATTTTCAGGGGAAAAAAAAGGACATATGCGTGATTTACGTGGAAAGTGAAAAATTAAAATTTTATTTCTTCCAAGAGAGCAAAGCAATCATCATTAAGTGCTCCCAAAACCACTACACATACATTTCCCCTATCTTATCACGGCGTTTTGGAGTGTGTAAATGGTCAATTAAGTCTTCATTCATGTGGAATTTTATTCTAACTGGGAAATAGATATAGCAAGCAGTTATATTTTACGGTCATTATAGTAACATTAACTGTTTTCAATATGCTTAGTATTTTATTTCTGGGCATTTGAACATTTTACTATATCACCTCATAGAGAAAGACACATCCACTCGTGATATAAGCAGTCAAGTGTCCCTATTACATCTTGCATCAAATCTGTTAGGAAGTCGGGCCTTGAAAAGTGAAAGTTTATTCATAATTCAGAAGACATGCGTATGTAATGATCATGATATAGGGTGTCTAAATATTGCCATCTAAAAATGCAGCATTTAAACACGATATAAAACCTTTTTAAATGAATGAAAATATCTTAAGCAATTAGATGAAGGCAGTCAGCGTGCTTTTAAACCATTTCAAATCGAACTAATGTTCAGTAATGCAGGTTCCTAACATATGTACCTACATTTCACCATCATTGACATTATGTATAACTGATATAATTCCGAGCATCTTAAGTTGTTCGTAAAAGACCACAGTAAACTCATCACGAAACAAATACTTGACCGTTTGCATTCATCAGATACACGATGTTGACTTATTTATGTTCTCTAATCACGATTACTATAATTAAACGGATTAAACCACTTGGTACATAATCACTAATATATCCAAACATGGCTCGACTATAGAAACAAAAATAAAGACTCGGGCCACAGCATAAGATTTAAGAGAACAGCTCTTAGACGGTCCAGAAATTAAAAAAAAAGGACCTAAAAGTGAAAGAGGTAAGCAGTGGCTTCAAAATTTGGGGAAATGGAAGAGATTTATGCAAAAATATTCAAAATACCTACTTTAAATGTAAATAGCACACACTGATAACACGCATTAAATATTCTGAATTATTTGTTAGTGATGCGTGAGAAAAAACAAAAGAAGTTAACGAAAAATGTGGATCAAAGTGATCTTCAAGGTTACACGTATTTCTATTAGCCTGAGTGATTTCACCTTGAACGGATTTCCCACAGCTTTATGTATAAGTCCTTGGAAATGTAGACTATAAAACGGTTGCTGAGAAAAACAATTAGAATTAAGCGCTAATGCACTTCCGTAGACATACGTTGTGTGATAAGAGAGTTGGAAAACTGCTGTGATAAAAATCGACGGAACCCACACTAGAGACACCGTCACTGCAAGTTCAAGCCTTCCTGTTCTCTCTAGCTTCCTGTTTACTATTACTACATTACTGTAGTATACCAGTACTATATAACCACATTAACAATAAAATCGAGTTAAGACCTGCATTTAGAGTCGAGTGTTAGTCCAGATGGACTGATGGATAAAAGCTAACTTGACTGAGCAGCGACTGCTGTTCAAATTGCCAAGAATGAAGCGTTAACATATGTGGTCTTCTTTTCTCTTTTTAAATCTATGCCCTCCAACGTTAAGTTATATCGCACGATTAGTGAAATGGTGTTTAAATGACGCCGGAGCCAACAGAGCTTAATTACCTGACATTCATCTTTCAAGATAAGGGAAATACCGAAAAAAAAACCTTAACCAGATAACTCGCCAAGACCGAGATTCGAACTCGGGACCTCTTTAACACCTATCTACGCTAGAGGTGGACACGCAGTTTCTAAGTAAGCGCCCTCAAAAAATAGAAACGATCGGTTTGCGGGGGGAAGGATAGAAATGACTGGTAAAATATTGTAATCCGGGTTTTTACTACATGGAAAAGCGAGAAGGTGTATCGGAAAAAATTCGCAACACAGATGTTTACCTCAGTTTATCGCACATACACGGCGAGTCCAGTAAATGTACTACATGGCAAAGCGAGAAAGCGTAGCGGGAAAAATTCGCAATGCAGAGATGTTTACTTTAGCTTATCGCACATACATGGCGAGTCCAGTATATGTACTACATGGCAAAGCAAGAAAGCGTAGCGGGAAAAATTCGCAATACAGAGATGTTTACTTTAGCTTATCGCACATACATGGCGAGTCCAGTATATGTACTACATGGCAAAGCAAGAAAGCGTAGCGGGAAAAATTCGCAATACAGAGATGTTTACTTTAGCTTATCGCACATACACGGCGAGTCCAGTATATGTACTACATGGCAAAGCGAGAAAGCGTAGCGGGAAAAATTCGCAATACAGAGATGTTTACTTTAGCTTATCGCACATACACGGCGAGTCCAGTATATGTACTACATGGCAAAGCGAGAAAGCGTAGCGGGAAAAATTCGCAATACAGAGATGTTTACTTTAGCTTATCGCACATACACGGCGAGTCCAGTATATGTACTACATGGCAAAGCGAGAAAGCGTAGCGGGGAAAATTCGCAATACAGAGATGTTTACTTTAGCTTATCGCACATACATGGCGAGTCCAGTGTATGTTCAGATATGTCTTCTGGACAGCAACGTGTCATACACCGGCAGGCGCGAGAAGACATCATTTAGACACACGCAGCTTCCAATCGCTCTATTTGTGTTTCGTAACTTACTGTACGTCAACTTACTAATATTTCACTCTTCTAATCGGATCACAGCGCTGGTCACCTGAAGGTCAATACGTCTCAACGCTCTGTCCAGTAATATTCACGGATGCCCTTTAGCTCCTTTGGTTCTCAGCATCGTATAATGGGCGTAAATATTACTTAATTTTGCTCAGAGGCCTGCTCATCAGCATCGAGATACTTTTACGTACCGTATATCTACGACACAGGACCAACGACTTAGCCATACTATGGATTCTTACGCCCGATAAAATTCACCACCTTACGCCGGGCTTGAACCCGTGACTTTGGGAACTTACGCCTATACCACAGAGGGCATACTACTGCTAGGATTTGAAATATTATGGAGAAGTTTGGAGAACTAAAAATGAACAAAGTAACAGTGAAGTTGGATGAAAAACTGCTTGCTTAGGCATGCACTGAATGGAAATAAGGAAAATGTTCAGGGCAGAAAACGTACCAGACAGTACAGTATTGGATGTCATATGTTATGCAGAGGAACGCTCAACAGCAGAGAAATGGCTAAGGCATTATTACATTCCGTGATGAAGTGGGGGACAGTTGATACCTATAAACGCAGAACAAATTCCTGACCCACCCCTCACAATGTGCAAACAAGGGCCGCTCTTTGCACATGGCACGGGGTCGACGCACTTCCTATAAACAAAACTTGTAGAGCAGGTGCTTATCATCTGTTCTGAAGGGCAGCTGTCGGCCAGAGGAAGCACTTTTCAACTAAATCGAGGCTTGGAAATCGTGTTTTCCAGCAGGGAGCACCAGCGGCCAATTCATTAGTTCCGCACACTCGTCGCAAACACGTGTGGCTCAGTCGAAACTCGCACAACAGATGAAATAAAATTTAAAAAACGGGGGGAAAAGTTTAACAACCAGCGAAATGTGTAAACACTACCGATGCTGGCTACTGTGGAATTAAAATGTCGGCACGCTGAAGCTTCCCTTTCCAATTTCGTCTTTCTTTTCTAACTTTCAAAGAACAGTGAAAGCATGGAAATATCTTTCAAAGTTTGAAATACACCAAGGTAAACACCATAGCAAATGCATAAACTAAAGCAACAAATCTCGATATAAGCTTATAGCACCAAAAGTTTTCTAAAACGGGAAAAGCTGTGGACTTATCTAAGTTTATCCAAGTTAGGGTTCACGTACGTAATAAATCAGTGCTCTAACAGATTGGTGTGTGACGTCCTATCAATACGGCTCTCGGGCTCTATGGCGTCCTGAGAGGAACTCGCCGGGAGGCGATGAGAAAGACGAGGTCAGTGATAAGAGATAAAATAACGGAGCAGCTGAAATTTTGGTTTATACTTTGCACAGCCTGCCCTTCTCTGTACCTCTTATTCAAGCTTCTGTGGAGTTGGCAGGACCTCCATACCCCCAAACTAACGTAGGTCAGACAACTTGACCAAATATAATTCAAAACCAGACCTACAACATAAGAGGGCAACTAAACACCAACAAGACAGCTATCAACCTATTGGTCTAAACCATTTAGTGGACGTGATCAGTCATCTTTGCTCATTTTCGCACAAAGATCTTTATTCTATACATGTTCCCGCACACTTAACTACCTTTCTTATAAACACACAATGCGTAGCCGCTCATGCCCGAATTTTGCCCGTATATATCCACGTGGATTAAACGTCATCTCGTTCTAAATATCTCACTGAATGTTTAGGACGATTTCAAGTTGAGTTTTAAAACCTTTAACTGGGAATTTACATATAAGCACAGTTTATTAACTATTTCATACAACAACAGCACACCTAAAAGCAGAGAGTCTGTTTACTGAGGTAAAGACATGTAACGATAGTTCAATTAGGCACATTTTCCGAATCTGGCAGCCCTCAATGTCTATAGCCTCCCATATAGTGAGAAACTCTGTAAAACATTCTACTGAACTTTTTGTTCTTCGTGCTTCAAGCAGTATGCTACAACGATATACTCTCTCTCCGACAGTCCTCCAAGTTCTGAAAATGTATTGCCCAAACCATTTGGTGGTAGAACAATCGGAAAAATGATCGAATAATTTTTAGATTTTCTTTTTTTTGGGGGATAACGAAGTTATTAAAAACCTTCGCATAAACAACGAAATAGGGTTGAAGCTAACGAATGTTAAGATTCCGCACCCCTCGGTTACCAAATGCAATATCGATTGACAAATTATTTTGCACGTCCTCCTAAATGTATTAAGTAAACCTTTCGTACTAAGGTTATCAGAAAGTTTGTCTCCAAAAACTTTATTGAACACTATAAAATTAGAATTAAGATTATTCAGATAGTTCTATTATTTTGTCTGCCTAGATAGCATTGATGGTAGAGTGTGCCTCACGTTCACTAGGTCCCGAGTTCGAATCTGTCAGGGTGAGTTACCTGGATGAGGTTTTTCCGGTGTTTTCCTTTATCCTGAAAGACGAATGTCAGGTAACTAAGCTCTATGGATCCTGGTCTCATTTGAGCATCATTTCACCCATTCCATTCATCGTCCGATGTGAAAACTTTGGAGGACGTACATTACAAATTCTACTACAAACAAATAACGTATTCGATAAATATTAACATAATAGGAATATAAACAAGACAGACCCTTTCTAACCTTTATTCTATGGTTAATATATCATGGCCAAAAATAACCAGCTTTTGCTGTACACTATTTTCTGCGGAATACTACAACTATTGTATTTTGTTGCTACACGCACGCTCTTTTGAGTACAGCAACTATTTTTCACTCGTGTCATTCTGAAAGGTTTTGTAAATATTTTTTTAATCTTTTCGGAACATTTGAATTAAAATTGGGTGTTTCATAGCCCATGTATGTCGGAAAGAATGCGGCTAATCCATGCTAGAAGAACCATCAAATCAATTGAATATACGATGCAAACATTTCCTTTTTTATACATATTTACATCCTCGCGTAAGTTCAAACTTAATGGAAATTAAAAGAAAAGAAAGTGATATTTTTAATGAATGTTGGTAAATCAAAATGGGTCAAGAAACTTTCCAATTTGCCTCGTGTTCTGCTTGTGCTTCTTTTGTCATCTCGCCAATGCTGCTGACCGTATTAACATAAATGACTTTTGAACAGGAGAAACTGTAGTTTAAATTGGAGCATTTTAATACAAAATCAGACTTTCAAGCGTCCATTCACTGATGAAGGTCAGATCTGTGGAATAGCTTTCTGAGAGGTTATTCACATCTGCAATGATTGTTATCCTACTTTGCTTCAAGCGATATTTTGAAGTACACAAATAGCCTGTACACCTTTATGCGGTAACTTGTTTGAAGTATTTCGGACTGTAACAAAGTTTGCTGGATTGCAAACTCCGGAAGTGCTCTCACGCAACGCGGAAAAGAAGACCGAGAACCGCCTCGTCCATCCGTCGAGATAATCGATAGAAACAAGAGAGAATCAGTTCAGTGCACTCGCTTGGGCTGCCTGGACAGCTGCACGAGGCCAGGGTCACAAGTCTTTTTTAACTACAATGCGTCGTCATTAATTGTGAAGAAGCCCTCCTCTTCTCTCACATACACGCGAATTCTGGAAAAGCTTACAGGGGAGTGAGGGTACGTTTCTGGAACAGTGCCATCAAACACCAATTCCCGTGAGAATAATATTCAAATTTACTCCCAGATTATGGAATCGTTGCTCTCACAGATCTTCAGTGTGACCGTTAGTATTGTGTTTTATACGAATTAAAGGCATTAGTGTTTAAGGGGACAAGATAGTCTAAATTGAGTTAAATTACCATTGCTCTAGAGTTTTTTCTTAGAAGCATTTGCAACATCTAGTTTTTGTTCTTGACCACTCGGTGTTTGGAGGTTATCTTCTGGTTTATTGTTGTCCGTAGGTTGGTTTATACGAAACGTTCGCTTTTTACACAGCTTTTAGCTGCTAGGCATTACTTTAACACGTGCTAAACCACTTACAACATAGTAACGAATAAAAAATGAGAACTAATGGTTTTAATTAAACTTATTTTCGCACTCACTTAAAACAAAGCACAACACAGTAAAAGACACTACAGGGTAGCCAACAACTTCCTGAACATGACAATTTTATTGCATTAGGAAAGAAATACAAAAATTCTGAAAAGGGGCGTGGCACGTAGACTAGCGTTTATTTAAATGCCTTGAAAACCTAACCTCCCAAAACTATTTTTAAACTAGCAATAAAATATTCTGTTAGCGTCTAAAACAAACACAAAATGCAATTTTTGGACATTTCAAAGCAAAGTACACAGCCTGCCAGTATTACGATTTCAGCGAAATTCAAAAGAATTCTTTGCGTTCACCCTATCCCCATGCTATAAAGGACTTCAATCGCACACATGAAGTCAAGGATCATGCACTATCAATTGGGTAGCACTAGTCTAGTGGCCTTCAAATGAGCAGTAAAAAGAAATTACAACGGTATCTACAGACCTTGGTGTGAAGAAAGAAGTCACTGTCTACTTTCTGGAGTGTTACTGTAATTCAGGGACTCAGAATCAAAATTTCGCGTTTTTCAGCTTTTATCATTGTTTGCAGATCAGTAATTTGCTAGTAACAGTTCTAAATATATATTCGTCGTAACTAGGTATTATATAAATTGCGGTTTAGCCCGCCTCTGTAGCATAGGTGGTAGTGTGTCTGCCTCACGTCCAAGAGGTTCGGAATTCGAATCTCGGTCAGAGTGAATTATCTGGATAAGGCTCTCTTCCGGGATATTCCCTTATCCTGAAAAATGATCGCTCTATGGACCATGGACTCGTTTGAACAACGTTCCATTCATCGTCCGATATGACTTACACTGGAGCATATAAATTAAAAAAAAAAAAATTCTGCCCTTTTATCTTTAGGGTGCTTCACGCCGCTTGACGCTTATTGCCGATCTGTTGACTCAGCCAAGTCTATGTATGATCTAAGTTGCGTCGTCACCTTCCTAAACGCTCTATTAAGTTTCTGCCAAAATGTGGACTTGAGATAATGGATGCCGGCTATTCCTTGAAGTGCGCGTACCCCTTGTTATGTTGACGGGTCTTAGTTGCGTAATCGCATTCCTGCACCATCTCATTAGTTTGTTCCTTAAGGATATCTATGACTAAAAATTTCAAATCCTGAACTAATAACGCCAGCTTTTTAAGATTTATACCACAGTGTAACTTAGAGCAAATATGATACAGCCCAAATTTTGTCAATTTCACTTTGACGTTTTGGAAAATATGGTCAAATTCACTTATTTTGGTTACGTCACCTAAAAAGTCCCTTGCGACAAAAGAAATTAAATTTTGGTCTAACATTTGAACAACAGGTTCCCAATACATCCATTTTTTAAATTTGTCCTAGGTTTCTCTGTCTCAATAACTTTAGGCTCCAGAAATTTTTAAAGCTATATATATATAACTTTTTTGCCCAAAATTTGAAATTTTTGTGTTTTGAAGTAAAGAAAGTGTGCTTAAAATACATATCACAATAAAACCCAAGGCAATTTCTATTCACTGTGGCTCTATGTGTATCAAGTTTCATTAATCTAACACTAAAACTGCGACGCAAGGAGCATCTTAAATAATGAAAAATGCTGAAATTTTCAACAGCGAGAAAACAAGGATCAAGAATTACAATTCATATCTAACACTAGCACTCACGCAACCTTTCAAACTAGATTAGAGTATTTAAAAATGGCTTATGGATGCTATCTAAGCTTTCTTTGGATTCAGGAAAGCTTACGCTATTTTATTGACTAAAAAGAGGAAAAGTGATTTTTTTAAAATATTCATGAAATTTCAGTCATACATATCCTTAAGCGGAATTGGATCGTGATACTGAGTATTCCTAGTAACTGGGAGAAAATACCAGTGGCATTACACAATATTTCAACCCACGACCTGCCAAATGCGAGACAAAAGTGGTCTGATCCAACTGGTCCGGCACTACTTGTTTTATTGCGTTGTATACTCAATATATAATTTACGAAAAATTACCAATTTTATATTCCAACTTTACAACCAAATCCGAAACTTGTTAACACGACTTACTTTAATATGCGTGTAATACTTCCCTCAATATTGCCTCTGGTGGTTAGCATTCTAGCTTCCAAATACCAACGCTCCAATTTCAATTCCAGGAAACCTTTTATTTAACCAGCATGGTTTCTTATCCTCCCTAGTATGAGTGAGTGTAGATTTTATATTTATAAATAAGACTCAAGGCAAAGGCAACAACTGTTACTTTTTTAGAGAGAGGGTGATGCCCTTCGACTTGAGAGCAAAGAACGTAATTCTATTCACACTAGCAGGGATTCGAACCTGAGACCTTCCGTATAGAAGCCCAACTCAATCATTATGGTTGTGGGCTTTCTTTTCCCACACTGTAGTTTTAAAGGCTTTAAGGGAATGTACATTTATACAAACTCATTGTAAAAACTTAAGCTGCATTGTATTTTGCATGCTATTCTGAATAAGCAAGCGAACATGACATCCACTGATATTAAGCTAACCAACGATCTCTACCGTGCTTGCTTCGGAAAATGAAACAGAAAAATGCGAAGTATTAAACATCAAAAACCTTCGGAAGAAGTTTTGGCGAAGCCGAAACACAAGATTCCAATGAAACAATTTTATAGGCTTCAAAATAACAGTAATGTAATTTTTCAGTTAATGAACCGTTGTTGTTCACTGCACTCACATCTGCCAAAGAACAACTATATAAATATCCACCAGCGGTTTGGTCCAAGTTTATTACCACATCTAGACTATGATGAATAGAAGATTAGAAGAAAATTCAAACCGTCAGTTAATATGAAGTTTGCACCGTTCGTAAGATAAATGGAATATATAATCCACAATCTCTGCATTTTAGTTGCTGCAGTAGCAATTTGCCAAGCATTGCTGCAAATACGAGGTATTTGCAAAGGAGAGTACAAATATAGGATGTGAGGAATCTGAGTGAAGTCGTACTGCCCCGTGACAAACTTGTCATAATGAAATGCCCCCAAAAGTTCAACTCCCATAAAACTTTGTTACTATTTCCAACTCGCATATTTTTCAACGTAATGATTTCAGGAGTCTGGCGTAATCCATTAATTGGAGTTAACTTTCTTCGGATTCATGTCGAGCGCCGCAAAATTTTAGCGGCCGGAATAGATCAAGGTTTAACGCAATGCGGATGGTTCTTGAGGATTCACCCAACAAAGCCTCTGAGGAAGGGCAAACATTTCCGTTTGTTTTAGGTTAAGGAAAGTTCGTAAGCACCACGTCCGCCACCCTGCATTATGTAGCCAGCTACTTCACAATTTCCCCTGTTTAACCTTCACCTCTATTCCATTTCGGAATCCCAGTTGTGTAAAGAAGTGGGCAAATATGGCTAACTGGCCGACAAAGCTTGCATGCGTAACATTTAGCTTTAAAATTACAGCACACTGGGTTTATTCCTCTGTATACAAATGAATTCTTCAATGTGATAGGCAAAATCGCTCCTGAAGTCCTACGTCTCCATCAATTAGCAGAAATTGTACAGTCAACGCCAAAGATGTCATCGCACATCGTGTCTAAGTCACATTCATTGTTATACGTGGCCTTGCAAAGTCATGGGCGCCTCATTGGTTGCTTTAGCCGGGATTCGCCCTTAATGAACTGCACCCCTAACCACACCTTCCTACCTTCTATAAAACGATTTATCCAGTTAAATAAAATAAGAATTGCGAGCCTTTGATCTCAACATTCAAGCGATGCCATTTCTTCATATTTGGTAAGAGAAAAGTCACTGGTAACAAAATCTGCGACTAGGGGTTCAGACAGCAAGTTCTGCAGCTTTGCAAACCCCGCGTCTTTTCAGTGTGGGCCAATGCATTGAGGTCGAATCTCGGTCAGAGTGAACTACATGAGTAAGGTTTTTTTCCCCGAAATTTTTGCTTATACTAAAACAGGAAAGATAACTGGTTCTATGGACCATGAGCTCCTTTGAGAATCTTTTCAATCATCTTCCGATTTGTCTAAAAACATTAGATTTGTAACAAACGCGAATGATCGGCCTTCGTTGCATCTTTTACCTGCTCCAGCAAAGCCACATACTACCCTCCTTTGATGACTTTTCTTTTCCGGGTACACACAACAACGGATATCCGAAGAAACAATAGTCACCATTTTCTCCTGCTGAAGAAATACTCCTGACATTCTATGGAATGTTTCCACTCTCTTGTACGATGAATGAATGATAACTGATGCGAGTCCAATGTCCATGGAGCTTAGAGTTATCATTCATCTTTCAGGATAACGTAAAAAGCCATATCCAGATAAGTCACTTTGACCGACATTCGAACTCCGGACCTCCTGAAAGTTAGGCAGATGCGCTACAACCTAAGGTACAGAGACGCGCGGATCCAAGTTTCGTCAACAGCGATTCGAAGTCGGTTGAGTTTATCCAAACACATTTAGGTGTGGTTCTGATACTCTGAATGCTGCGAGCTTTCTCATTTTGCAAGCACTATTTAATGAAATCTTGGTAGTGTCAAAAGCTGAACTATCTAGTTGGACGTCATTTAACGCGGCATCCTGATATTTTCCTCAATTCGTAGGAATGACTGGACGCCCGTCATTAAAAATGACAACGGTCGCGTTTCAACTTCGCAACCCATTTCCTCTAGTGGAATTCAATTTGTTTTTATTTCCGCTGACGTTAAACCATTAAATACATTTGACGATATTCAATTTTATCTTTTTCAGAACAATCCTCCGCTTGTGTACATTGCAACAGCCAAATGAAAGCAGATGTATGAAATTATATTGTGGCCAAGTAAACCATCGTACTGGAGAAATACCTATATACTATTTCACATCGCATTCTGCCAGTCACTCTGCCAACATTTCGAAAACACTACTAACCGCACAGAAAGCTATAAAGGAATCATTAATCAGAAATTATTCTCCCGCTTCCAAGAAATTATTACTAGTAATAGACTGGTTATGTGAAAATGATTAGAATGCTTAAATACGATAATACATTACACTTAAGATGAATGTTTTTTTTCATCCAATTTTATGAGTAAACGAGAGTTCCGGACATTTTTCCCTCTGAGAAGGAACCATTCGAAAAGCTGACAAGACTAGGCAATTAACCATTGCCAATATTTATACCCGGTTTCTTTGAGTCGCGCATATGCGGAGGATGGCCGTTTTTAACATTTTGTTCCTTTTCAGAATCTATTTCAATTAGTAACTTACACAGAACACTGGTTGAATTACTGCAGCCTGATTAAAGTATGACACGCACAAATCCGTGGACACCGTAGAACATGGTGCAGAGGACACCAGGTTTAACCCATCCTCATGTTCTTGATTTGCTTACCGTCCAAAGAGCTTCAATTCCGATAAATCCGAATCTCCGTAAAATCTGACCACCCGCAACACACAATGGAGGAGAAAGTAGAAATACACCGGGGTCACAGACTAGCACCCCTGATAGGTGCTGTTTTTCTTAATTTGCCTCAGTTATGAAGGTTGGCTATAGCTTATCATGGCAAATGTACATACTGCTTGTTATCGAGAATTCACTCACAGAGCACGATCTTTACGGAAGATAGAACCATGCTATTAGCATCAGAATCAAATCTAGGACCTCCAGCACGCTAATAGCCAACACGAACTCCAGAGGTTTCATTTTCACCATTTCTATTGAATTATTACGTTTAATAGCGATCGGAGGTTCAACTTACTCGTAGATACATGATTGAAGTAACTTTTCCCTTCAAATGAGTGAATAAAAACTTTAAAAACAATTCCTAGCTTCAAATGAAGTACAACTTTTTCAAATTCATCATCTCAAATGGGACTATTTTGACACGATTGTGTACTATTCAATTGTTTGTACTCATTACGGGTCCTAGACTTTAATCCCATATTTTCATTCCATTTCCCGAACTGTTAATTATAAAAGTTTGTTTTAAAATGGATGGAATGTGCATATTTTTATTGGTCGAGTTTTCATCACATAAATAATCCCACTTCAGCCAAATTTTGAAAATGCCTGCCTCTGTAGCATAGGTGGCAGCGTCTCTGCCTCACGTTTAGAGGTCTTGAATTTGAATCTCGGTTAGGGAAGTTATCTGGGTAATTTTTTCCCCTTGGTTTCGCTTATCCATAAACATGAATGTCTGGTAACTTTAAACTTTATGTACCCTGGAGTCATTTGAACATCATTTCAGTCATCGTCCAATATGACTGCAAGCTCTATGGACCCTGGGCTTATTTAAGCATCATTTCACCCATTTCATTTACCGTCCGACATGATCTATTTGTTAAAACACGTCAATAAAAAAAAAATCTTTCCAACGTAGGCTACCTTTGCATCGAACATTTTTGAAGCTTTTTCCTCAAAAATGACTGTTTAAGAGATAGCTGCATGGCAAATAAAGTGTACCTATATCTTGGATTTTTCAGGAATGTCCTAAGGAATCTTCATCATTCTGCATGACTTGTATAACTGGTAAACCATACGAGGAGATATTCCTCGCCATTCGTTTGAATGTTTTTACACTGGGAAGTACTTATTTATGCTTTATCCTTTGACCGTGCAAAGAGGACTGAATCTCAAAAACATTGCACAGCAACCAACTCTTAAAATATTTAACTCGCTCAAAGGCCATTGCTCCTAGAAGGAAATACGTAATAAACTATTTCTAGAAACGTCCATGTATGATAATACTTTGACAACAGTGAGTGTACACATGGTAAGCAATCTTCCACTCTGGCGTCAGGTAAGGGTCGAGATGCCTAACGAGTGTGTTCGACGCATTTCCTTGTTCCAACCCTTCATCATCATGCAAGCGATGCGGCGCAAGGGTCAACGCAATTTCTTCCGCTATATTAGACCCCAGCTCAGTGATTCGATTATGACGAGGAGGGATCGATATGGAGGTGACGCCGGTGAGGGCTTTCTGTTTCCGTTTTAATTATCTCAAGAAAATTGCGACACCCTACTTGCTGCTACTACGGCAGCGTTACATTACACAAATTACCGAACTCACAAGATGGGGAGGAAGTTCGTGAAGCTTTTCAAACGCACCAAAATCAGCTGATTACACAACAGAAAATCACGGCTGGCAAGATCGTTACGGATGTGCATGTGCAGTTAGTAGTATTCATTGGTTTATATAACTGCCTTCTCTTGTTTCAAACACAGCTCTTCAAAATTTTGTACTCAAAGGCCACATTTAAATCACTTACAATATGGAGAATCTCCTGTAAGCCCTGAATTTCCTGAATATAAGACAAGAAAATTATGTAGTAGTTAGAACAACGTTAAGATGTGATTTTATTTTTAGAGTATTAACGTTTGTACAAGGGGAATGAAAGTCGAGTAACCATTCTGAAAACAAAATAAAATTGTATCTATACACTTAGCTCTAAATATTAAAGATTAAGTATCCAGTTGATGTTTATGTGGAAATACAGTTCAGTAAAATCTTGCTAACCGGGTTCAACTGGGACCAGAGCCGATCAGCGTTTGACGACAATCCGGGTTATCTAGAGAATTACGAAAAGAAAAAGATAAAATGCCTGTACATCACCGAAATATCTTGTGGTTCAAAAATGACTCGGCAAACTTTCAAGTAAAAACATACACTTTATGTACTGTAATGGCCTTTGCATTTGTACTCTACTAGACTAGTCTTGCGAAAGCCTTATCTACTTTATATTAACTGAAATAAACCTCTGCAGAAACAGTTCTCCACATTTCGTTGTAAATACAAGGGGAACAGGGAAAACTGAAATCAACTCGAATGTCTTAAAGTCAATAGCGTTAAGCTGACCTTTACTCATTTCACTACACTGCGAAAAACAACCGAATAAGAACAGTATTATAATAGATACAAGTGCAGTAAGTGGAATACTACTGTTGTAAGATTTTAAGCTGATCGACGTGACATCTAGATCCAATGCACGCTGTTCCAATTCGGAACCGTCTGTAATACATAAGAAACAATTTATCTCCAAGCAAGCAAACATACTGGTTGGGCTGTAGACTAAAATAAAGGACCTAAAGGCATGAGCAGGAGGGTTGCTCCCTTTCCGAGCGCAGCGCGCCCCTGAATGAGTATTCTACCCTTGAGCCATTACACTCGGCATTTCTCTGGGCGGTTTACAACACTACCTCTTACTTTATACTTCACAAGAATCCCCGGCCTCTATTAATACGTATGTCAATCTACAGGACGTTCAAAAATTAGACCGACAAATTTTGGGAGCGAATAGGTAACGTTATTTGAAACACTTTTTGTTAAGGAAAGTTTTCTGCTGCGGTGCTTCGTTTAAGAGCTAGACGAGTTAATGTCAAAGCAAATGTTGGAAAGCACGCCCTTTGCGATTAACTAAAGAGTGCATCGGCGTGCCATATTCTGCCACACTGCGCAAAGATACAAACATTTCTGCTTGGATAGACGAGCAGAAGGTCAAGGACGGCGACGGCCTGTACAGACTCTTGAGAAAAATACTCCAGCTAATACTCGCACCATCGCTCAACAATTGCACCTTTAAGTAGTAGCACTGCGGAAAGAATTCTACAGGAAATGCACCCTCTTCAGCCTGAAAAGGTCCACGCAATGAGGCCTGAAGACTATCCTCTGTGACAGCAATTTTGTCAGTGGTACCTGGAGAAAATTGAAAACCATGTACTGCTTGCATTCCATGCTATGTTCGCAGATGAAGCAATTTTCACACGTGATCAGTTATTTAACTGTCGGAATTCACTTGTTTGGGCCTTCGAAAATCCCCATGCTACATTTCTGAGGTCACCATCTGAGGTTTGGTGTTAATGTGTCAACCGATATTGTGGATAAATTTAGGACCAAATATTTTGCCGACCCGACTCAATACTTAGTTTATTTCTGCAACAAGTTTTGCCTGATCTAATGGAAACAGTTTCCCTTATATCAGATACGACATGTGGTTTCAACTGATGGGGCACCAGCTCACTTTGGTGCTGAAGTACGCTGAATAGGCAGAAGTGGACCCATTGCCTGGCTGACACAGTCGTGAACTTTATGGGGGCGCATGAAGACTGTGGTGTATGAAACACCTGTTGAGTCCGAAAAGGAGCTTGTGTCACGAATAACCTGCACAGATGACTAAAAGAAATGGCTTGTCTTTGCGAGATAGCAGCAGAATATGGAACGTCCTCTTTATGATAATCGCAATGGGTGGGCGTTCCACCATTTGCTTTCACATCAGCTCGTTAGGGGTTAAACGAAGCGCCGCAGCAAAAAAAACTTTCCTTAATAAAAAGAGTTTAAAATAATGTTATCTATCAGCTCCCAAAATGTGTGGGTCTAATTTTGGGGCACCCTGTATGACCATAATTAAGCATTCAAGTACTTACCACTCAAATGCACATGAGGATCGTGAAATAAACACTGAACACAACCGGGTCTATCGAAAAACTTGAAACTCAATTTTAAGAGTTTTTAAAAGCTATAATGGATAAGTGGTTTAGCTTAACTCCAGAGAAGGTAACTCAATTAACTAAAATACAAGTATATATCTGCAAACAGATTAGAGGGGCTGTATCGAATTTTGTTCATTCAGTGCAAACAGTGCGATATTCCATGCAAAACTATCGGCTTTCCGCAGCAAGTTGGCGAATACGCTTGGCCAACACTGGACAACGGACCTCTGACGTTCAATCCAAAATGCTAATCAGAAAATACCAGGCTGCTTCTAAATTAAACTGCTTTTATTGCTTACTACTGCGAGCACACCAGCATAAAAAGCGGATGAAAAGACGTTTATAAAGGTCACCACTCACAAGCTAAATACATCATTAAAAATGGAAGAATGAAAAGAGAAGACAAAAAGTGCTTAATATAACATTAAAATGGGACGAGCAACTTCGACATTTGCCAAACCAGCAGCTGTTTTTTATCTTATACTCGCATGCTTTTAATTTTAAATCCTAAACCCTAACATAAGCCCTTAGAAAAACTGTCACAATATTCTTTAGGACTAAAATACAACAATGAGATGCGCAGATAATATTCATTTTAAGTTATTTTTTATTATTATTTTATGTTGGTTGCGATAAATGTCTAGATATTATCGAACTATGAAATGTGAATTTTTAAACAAAATGTACTCGTGCAAAGTAAAACGAATCGCACAAGATGTTTAACAAATTATAGCCCGTCTCTAGCGTGTCTGCCTCAAGTTCAAGAGGTCCCAAGCTCGACTATCGGCCAAGGCGAGTTATCTGGATATTTTTCTTTTCCCTGGGCCTTTCCTATCCTGAAAGATGAATAGTAACTCTAAGTTCTATGAACCATCATCTCATTCGTAGTCAGAAGAAAATCAATAATCGGTTAAAACAAATGACATTAAGCTGTTACAAAAGCTGTTTCGTGAACATCTATAACATTTTATTCTTCATTCAATTACAAAATCGTTCGTAACCTTTCTCATAACTTTACTTGAACAGATTATTTGGACTTAGTGGTAATTCTGTTGGTTCAATTTCTATTAAAATCTGCTTCACAGTAAGACCTTAGAGAATTTTAGTTTTATATGTACGCTGTAATATTGCTCTAGAAATGGCACATGAAACTCGTTTATACTATATTAAACTACAATTTCATGAAATATTTGTAATACACTAAGGTTGTTCGGGTATTTCAAAACAGTTAATGCTACGGAAGTTATTTGATAAATTGAACATTTCAACGATATATTTAATTGTTCCTACAGTAGATTTTATCATTTTCCGATTTATAAAATCCATTCCAAGTGAAAAGAACTTAAACGGGTATTCATACACTTCAGGTATCCATTGTACAAGTTATGGTGGAGAAATTGGAAGATCTTCGTCCAGAACTTGCAGTGTCGGATTGAAATATGAAATTGCGTATTTTTCCGACTCCTCGTTTGAATTATCTCGCTCTTCTTTCCCCCAGCCACTCTCTCCATTTTCATAACATCGTATTTACGGTTCAGGTGACCTCAAAACGTACATTTTCGGTGAAATCTCCACAGCCGTACATTCACAATTCTTGATTTAGAAATGTTAAATCAAGACACCAAATTTCGAAATAGAACTTACTTACGTTTCCCCTAGTTATTTAATTTAAAATAGACAAACATTATGACAAACCATTACAGCCAAGATGTACAATTAAATGCATCCTTGATCATTTGCTACGGAAAGCCAACGTTATTTCTCTAAAATGCTCAATATTAAATTATCAGGGTACCTTGACACTGTGTTGAATCACATAGTCACTAGTAAACGCTTGAGGCAAGAGTAGCGGCATTTGAGTCGTTTAAAGGGTCCCTGTTCGATCCCCTTCGAGACCAGAGTGCCTCCCACTCAAGGACTTCTAGGTCAAGAGCTCTTAGCGGCGCTTTGGTAGGATTCAAGTTGTATTGTCTTCAGTATGCAGAAGAAAAAACAAAATACTTGACAAACAGGCAACACGGCCGTGCTTTAGGACTATAAGTGCTCTGTAATTTGTGTGTCAGTTCATAGTCTAACCTGGAGAAAACGGCTTAGGAGAGAAGAGTATGTGCATTACCCGTCTGACAAATGACTGCAGTTGATATGGGAGATCGCTCGGTAACACGACGTATTTCGATATCCCATGCCTTTAAGTAGTCTCCAGAACGTATCCCTCTACCTTCAAAAGGGATATTTTCTTTAACATCCATACGTTTGTGTAGTGTAGGAATTTCTCTTCTCAGTTCGTAAAACTCTAAGGAATTTCTGTACAACACATTTGTCAAACTCGTCGAGATCAAATCTTTTTGTACGTGGGCGATACTGAAAATTTTTCCCTCGTACACTTAGACTTTTGAACCTCTTTCAGTATTATGTGTACAGTTCGTTCACTGCCATTGCTGTAGAATTATTTAACGTCGTCATACCTTTACGTTTCTCTTCTTTACAAAAACATACTAAATACAAGGGGCGTCCAGAAAGTAAGTTTTGTTTCAATTTATCTCCGCTGCAGCGCTGCGATCGCAGTTCCGCACATGCGCGGTACACTGTATCAAGGAGAAAAAAAAACGTGCGCCATTGTGAGATCGCTGTCAGCCACGTACGCTTTGTTGTGCTTGTTTACAATGTCGGTGTTGATTGAAAATCCTGCTGCTTGTTAATTATCAGATCCGTGATTCGTTTTCTCAATGCTAGGAAAGTGAAACCAATTGAAATTTATCGTCTGTCAAAAGGTTATTTCTTCACGACAACGCACGACCACCACTGCAAATGCTACGAAAAACATCCTACAGGGATTTGGCTGGGGCGTGTTTGACCACCCCGTACAGCCTTGACCTCGTTCCTAGCGACTTTCATCTGTTTTTGCATCTCAAATCTTTCCTTGGCGGTCAACACTTCAACAACGACGAAGAGCTGAAAGAAAAGGTTTCCAACTGGTTGAAGACACAGGCGGCAAACTTCTATGAAGAAGGTATACAAAAACTTGTGCCTCGCTATGACAAATGCCTGCAAAATTTCGGCAGTTATGTGGAAAAGTAGTTTAAGAGTTGTAGAATTTTGTGCAATAAATAATGTTTCTGTACCTGTACACAATTTAATTTTATTATCAAACAGAACTTACTTTCTGGACGTACCTCGTATATTCAATTGGAAAGTCGCTATTAAAAAGTTAAAGCGGAGTAGAGAAATGCATGTGAATAAACACATTCGATTTTTAAAATGAGCGTAGGGGATACTGTTATTTTGTTTGTACAGCCGTGATGTGTCGTTACATCTACTTGGGTAAATTAGTGCAAGTCTTGGGCGACGGAAGGTTAGGATGGTGTTACGGAGCAAGTGGTTACGCAACACATTTGACAGGTGCTGATTGATGGAGCGTGTGTAGGATGTACACATGGCCCAACCTAGACCATATGGTGCTCCTGCCGTGATAGCAGCGTAGGTCCATTGCGACTATTTCGGTAAGCACCGTCTCTTTTTGTGTTTGAATACGCATGGTATTTAAATAAACATTTGCACATATTTAAAAATAATTGGCTTATATTTGTCATGGTCGTGTAGCAATTCCGACGGTTATTGGAACGAAGTAAGGGTCCTGCTAATTGCATGGCTTATGTGGCAATCACGGTTGAGCACTCTGGAGTGGTGGTAGCCAGTCTGCCTCACGTTCAAGAGGTTCCGAATTCGAATCTCGGCCAGGATGAGTTGTCTAGATAAGTTTTTCCGGGGTTTCTCCGTACCCTGAAGGATAGATGTCGAGTAACTAAGCTCTATGGACCTTGGGTTCATTTCAGCAGTTCATCCATTTCACTCATCGTTTGATATCACAATGTTGGGAGGACGTTAATTTTACAAAAGTAACAAAACCTTAAAAAGCTCAAAAAATAGGTTTGAATGTATTACTGTTAAGGATGTCGTTAAATTAATGAAACAACTCCGTGTCTTCGAAAGCTATTTCTAACGCAACGAAATGTTCTGGAGAAAAAAAAAGAGGGGATCGATCAATTTTTAGTAACGCAGCCTTTGTAAAATGTACCATGCCCTTCAGGTGCATGGGTTTTTCTTAACGAGTCTCTGCTTCATGTGATAAAATATATTTCATATTTCTTCATCCTTATAACTTGAACATAACTTCATTAGGTATTGGATCACGTGCTTGGCTTATACTCAGCGCTGGTGATTATTATAAAATTGTGAGGTAATGCTTAAAATTTAAGAGATCCGAAAGTAAATATGTAACTGGAGGGGACAGAAATGTCAAGCACGAACGAAATATTTCATATTTCTTCATCCTTTTAACTTGAACATAACTTTATTGGGTATTGGATCACGTGCTTGGCTTATATTCAGCGCTGATGCAGTGAAAAATAGCTGGTGATTATTATAAAATTGTGAGGTAATGATTAAAATTTAAGAGATCCGAAAGTAAATATGTCACTGGAGGGGACAGAAATGTCAAGCACGAAGTTGTAAGCATTGTTTACATGCAGACCCATTCTCGGACGGGCAAGATTATGGTGCAGTGAAATGCGACGGTTTGCCAAAACGCGTTTATGAGTGATGCAGCATGTTGGAACAAAACGTCCCCCGACGCGGGAATCCGCCAACATTACCCGCTATAGGCTATACTGGTCAGGTAAGTTGCACATAAACTTCTTTTGGGACTGGCAACGCTTGGATATGCACTGCACAACCTATCTCAAGAATAAATTAAGACAGTCAACAGTAGGAAGTTTGCTTAAAAACAAATGAGTGGTATTACGTCCCAATTCCCTGTACCGTTCGCCAGTACAGTCTCTTATAGTGGACAGGTTCGAATCTGAATCTGCTCAAAATACGAACGGCGCAGATCGAAATTATATGCTTACAAAGTAAAAAATTAATACGAGGTACGTCCAGAAAGTAAGTTCTGTTTGGTAATAAAATTAAATTGTGTACAGATACAGAAAAATTATTTATTACACAAAATTCTACAACTCTTAAACTACTTTTCCACATAACTGCCAAAATTTTGCAGGCATTTGTCAAAGTAAGGCACCGTTTTTGTATAACTTCTTCATAGAAGTTTGCCGCCTGTCTCTTCAACCAGTTGGAAACATTTTCTTTCAGCCCTTCGACATCGCTGAAGTGATGAGTCACTAGGAGCCACCACCGTACGGGGGGTGGTCAAACACGTTCCAGCCAAATCCCTGTAAGATGTTTTTCGACGCATTTACAGTGTGGTCGTGCGTTGTCGTGAAGAAGCAACACCTTTTGACAGCATTCCTCGGCACTTATTCTGTATTGCGCGGCGCAATTTCCTAAGTGTCTCGCAATAAACATCTGCTTTCACAAGCGGCGGGATTTTCAATCAACGACACTGTAAACAAGCACAACATAGCGTACGTGGCTGACAGCGATCTCACAATGGCACACGTTTCTCCTTGATACAGAGCGTCTACCGCACATGTGCAGAACTGCGATAGCAGCGCTGCAGCGGAGATAAATTGAAACGGAACTTACTTTCTGGACGCACCTTGTATATAAATGCAGACTAGTAACAATATCTGAGAAATTGTTAAATCCACAATTTTGACTTATTGTGTGCTTTAACAAGATTACTTTTCTGCAGTAGATTTTATCTGTTACGATTTACCAATTATACAAAAGTACTTCAGAAATAAAACTACGTACACGCTAGCTTTCCCACAAAAATGTATAGAAAAATAACTTCAAGTGAATTATTTGTTTTTCAATTATGCCGAGTTCGAGCACACATCTCGAAACATATTTGCAGTAAAATTTAATTTCGAATTTTTCCCCAGAATGCAGGGTTTTCTCTTACTATTACTATGTGACTATTTTATGTTCTCTAACGTTAAGTCACATCGAAAGATGAATGAAATGATGTTCAAATGAGTACAGGGCCCATTGAGCTTTAAATTACCCGACATTCATCTTTCAGGATGAGGGAAAACCCCGAGAAACCTTTTCCAGAAACTCATCCTGATCGAAATTCGAACTCGGGACCTCTTGATCGTGAGGCTTACACTAACATGTAGCTAAAAATTAAAGTAAAAATTATGAATTCTTTAAGATCGCAATATATATAAATATATATAATAAAAAGCACGTTGTAGTAGATTTGTTTCGCCAAGAAAATGTGAAGATGCACACTTGATCACACTATTATAGAAAATAAGGCAATTTTAATGTTTGCCGTAATTAATGAAGAAATAAGGGATCTTTGGCATACATATAGCATCGTTTGAAAATCATTTTGGTAAGTGCGATTACAATGTCTTAAATTAGAACAACCCTTTGTAAACACAAAGAGATGCTTAACAGACTGCTAGTTGGTTCGCTATCCGAAAGTGTCACATGCGCAGAACATCACGCGTTTCAACGCTTTACCACTTTATATTTTACAGAAATTCTTGACGTCAATGTGGGGAGACACATAACCTATAAACCGATGGTTTTTAACTGTGCTTAAAAGCGACAAAAGCGATTTACTGGCATGTAAAAGAATCATGCAGGGTCAAATTCGGGCACACCGTCGGCAATTGACAGTGCCCTTAAATTTAAAGTGTTTTCAAAAACTACAAAAGTTTCGAGCATATTTGTTCACAGTTATGATTAAGGAATAAGATGCTAATGAATAACTGTACATGAAACATATATGAAAATAGTTGACATACGTTTACAGTTCAGATTTGATTTTAAAAAAAGGTAGAGTAGTCGTACTTTTATGAAGTCCCGGCAATGGCGTCGATTCCAGTATGCGAGCCGTCCAGCGGCCACATCCGCAAAAGTCAGCGTGTTGTTGATTACATACGAGTAATCTCTACTGTACGGGACAAGCTCTGTGTGATTGCGGGATGCAGTTAAGTCAGATAAGGGGGATAAGCTAGTGACGTGAGGCAATGCTTGTATGAACAGAAATCATCACGTGAGATTGTTATTGTTCCTTACACGAGCGAAGCAGACGATTTGGATGACATCCCAGAGCTTCCCCAATCATCTTAAAGTAACGTACCAACGTCACACTCCATACCATTCCCACTGAGATGGATGGGACTCGCTTCTAAGCTTAGCTACTTTAAATACAGGGACTTTATGTAAGCACGGCTATTCTAATAAGGATAAAATGCTTTCAATTTTCTGTAGGAAAGACCTAACCTAAACCTCAGCAAAGCGGTATGAAACAAACAGGGTATTTCAGGGCAATGTTCTGTCCAAACGAGCGCTGACTGGGAAGTTTTGCTTCAAAGATGCAGAATGCAAAATTCACATTACCAAGATTATTTCTTTCATTCAAGTCGCATTATATCAACAACTAGACATCTCATGGTGAACTGTCAATTTTATTCTGAATTCAAATTCTGCATAGTTTTGCCTCCGTCATCAAAAAGCCGGCCAACATATATCCACAAATCCAAATTAAATACACTGTATAAGAAAATCTGAAGCAACAAGTAAAAAGGGTCGTGGAGATACAGAATTCGATGTTTTTCTGGCAAAGTATCAACAGTTTCAATTCAGCCAATATGCCAATTTCTAACCGTTAAGAAGTTCAGTGAAGGATGCCTTTGGCTTGTAAGACTAAGTTGTGTATACATTCAATTAAGACTGGCAAAAATAACACTAAGAAAAACTGTTAAAAAGAACACAGCAAAAGGATAGACGGAACAAAAAATACTTCTCACTCAGCTGTCACTTGGCACATGTAATGAGTATTAACAAAAAAATAAGTTGATTAATTACAATAATTAATGCAGTTATCTACTCACAGCTTCAGTGATAACTTTTTATGCACATGCTCTCTGCATGACAATGTGGTATACAAAATCTTTTGAACTAAATTAATTTTTTTACTGTTCGGAATGATACATTTTCCTTCCCAATATATATATATATATATATATATATATATATATATATATATATATATATATATATATATACACACACACACATATAGACAAAATGTCCCAATTGAATCGGCCTATTTTCACTTCAGTATTTCTGCCAACTATTTGAGATATTGGAAATGAATATAAATATGTATCACTCATCAAGTTTGTATACAATAATCAAGAAAGTCCTATCACTTCCAGATGTCACCCACCAGTCACACGAAGGATATCCTGGCGATGGTCGAGCGCCACCCATGTGCATTGAAGCATTTCAGGAGTGACGGTTAAATGACCAAAAATAATTTGCCACAGCTTATTTATCAAACGGTTTATACCTAATATTTCTAAAATGTTCCTTCATTCCGGTTTCTAAATTACGCATGTTCTTCCACTGTAAACACGATCACAATGTAACAAACTGATAAATGCCAGATATTTTTTATTATTGGTTCTGTCCTTGTTTTATTTTATTTTCCAAGTTTGGTAATAAAATAAGTGAAGTTCGTAGTAAATTATTTTATATTAATTTTCTATACATTTCATGACAAAATATTTTCTTCAGAACTTTTGAGATACAAATAAAAACATTCATAGGATTTTCTCTTTGTATTCTTCAACAAATTACAAAAGCTTATTATTTTACCTAGATTAATCGAAATGTCATTGTCTTATGCCTGTTTCATATTATGTAAAATGGCAATAGGAATTAAACAGCTTAAACAATAGTCAACGTACAAAAAAAATGACAAATTGTGTCCCTTGACAAGATTTTATGGTTAAATCAATAATAATGAATTCATTCAGAATGAAGACTTCACAGCAAATTCTTTGTCAGCAAAATATCATTAACATTTCGTATTATAATCAAATTCACTAGATATTTTGAGAAAATAATGAGAAATATTACTTGAAAACTGTGCTACCTCCTTTAAGGATGCTAAAGTTTTGTTTTATCACACTTTTCACTTTCAAATTATTGCTGTTCACACAGAAGACCACTTTATAAAAATGTTGTAGATTTTGGGAACCTCAAAACGAATGATGAAATCTTAATATCAAATTCTAGGAATATGCAATTACTTTCTCAACTCTCTAACAGAGAAAGTAAAAAACAAACATTTTAATCTGTATCCTTGATATACAAATTTGAACAAGTATTACATAAAACAAGATTGATAAAGATTTAAGACAGCTTTGTTATCCTGAGTTATGATAAATTGACATGAACTGGTTTGTTAAACACAGTGTTAGCCTCACCCGGCTGTGTAAACATCTGAAGTAGTCTACAGTAGAGGACAGGTGCACTGGTAGACTAAATAGAGTCAAAGACCTTAGTGTTTGTTCTGTCCAGCACAACTTTATGTTTATGCATCAAGGACAATACTGGAAAACCAGACCTGCAAACTTATAAAAATGCCTGACATAGCCCTTCATTTTCCCATAAATGCATGCAATCAAGCTTCACACTGACAGTTCAAATTTAAAAAAAAAGGAATATGTACATTTCTTAATGCAAGTAGTGTCCTTCAGTAAGTCTGATGGTTTATTTAAGTTAATTGGTTGAAATTAATTATTTCTTCACACTAGCTGTACATAGACTAAGGTTTTGTATGAATAGTCAACATGAAAAATTCAATGCCATGGCCGGGATTTGAACCACAGATCTCCTGGTTTCTCCAGTCGTTCTAACCCATTGAGCTACCATGGCCAACGTGCTGTCCTGACATTAAAATCTCCAGTTGACTCTAAGAGCGGCTGGACGGAAACCAGGAGATCCGTGGTTCAAATCCCAGCCATGGCATTGAATTTTTCATGTTGATTCTATCCATACTGATGGTTTATGTTCCTTACAAATAGTGAACAATTTCTTTATATAACAGCTGATGCATTGACAGAAAACCAGAATATCAGTGCTAAGTTCAGTTGTACAATCTCTTATCAGTAAATTTGTTTATAAATAGCCACATCTTAGTTCCGAACAGTACTGAATATCCAGAATCTAATATAATTAATTTTTAGAGGAGTAAACATTTAATTTTTTGCCCTTCCAAGAATTGGGAGTTCTAACTCTACTCCACACCTGAAGGTATTAATTTAAATTGGTCTGTTCATCCAGTCCTCAGCCTTCCCATAAACTGCAAGGGACTAAGCACAAGAATGTAATTTAATAATGCTTGAAACATGTGTTGCTTAGTGGCTATAATACACCATTTACACCAATAACCAGAAATATGTTTCAGAGGTCAATTGTATTCATTTTTAGTTGTGCCTCCAGGAACTTTTTTTTTAATTTACGTCCTTTAACTTTTTAAGTCATATCGGACGATGAATGGAATGGGTGAAAATGATGCTCAAATGGGCCCAGTGTCCACAAAGCTTAGTTATCCAAATTTCGTCTTTTAGGATAAGGGAAAACCACGGAAAAAACCTTATCCAGGTAACTCACCCTGACCGAGATTCAAACTAGGGACTTTGAACATGAGGCAGACATGCTACCATCTATGCTACAGAGGCGGGCAAACAATCTTTTAAGTGGAACTTCGAAAATGAACATTTGGTCTTTGTTTTATAAATGCACATTAACCCCCAAATGATCAGTTCCTGTTGCTTTTCTAGCATAGAAGTGGGATTTATATACCAATTATTTTTAGTTCAGAAATGAGCAGCCACTACCATTTTCCTTTGCATCTTAACTACTTTAGTGATGTAAAGCTGCCCTTTACCTTTAATTTCCATTAGATCTGTGCATCACAAGGTCATAGGTTCAAATCCGGCCCAGAACAATGGCTTTAAGTGTGCTTTACAGTTACAGCCCCATATCAGTACATTTACTGGCAAAGTACCTCTGTGGGACAAAAAATTCTGGCACAATAGTACTGGTGTGATTTTGTAATTAAAATTGTTAAACGTAATGTATCTTACTTATTTTCAAAATTTGATAATGTTCATTTTATGTTATTATCCATTTATAAGGTCAATCAATGTTAACTGATTGTTTTAACACAAACTATGCAAGGTAGAATCAGAACTGAAAAACTTAATACCACAGATCTTTCATTATATGTGCGGCTGTTCAACAACTGAGCTATCATGGCAACATGTCGATACAACACTAAATTCCCAACTAATTTTTCCAGTAGACCAAGAGGAAATCTCAGTTCTAGATCACATTCCCGACAGAAGACTTACAATTCGTAAGTACTTAGTCACAAAATTTACGATTTTTATTATAGTACTGGCTGTGTCATTCAATTTTTCAATTCTGATTTTACCTTTAAAAGCTTTTTATGTATTTGAAATTACAGAAACAATACTAATAGAATGTACTAGAAATATGGATATTTAGGTGTTGATATTTGGTGGTTGATGAGCATCACAACAGGAGTATGATAGAATGTGGATGATATTTACTTTTTTTGGTATAATTTATGTCCTCCAATATTAAGTCATATCGGATGATAATTGAAATGGGTGAAATGTTGCTCAAATGAGTCCAGGGTCTATGGAGCTTAAAGATACCAACTTCGCCATTCAGGATACAGAAAACCCCAGAAAAATCCTTATCCAGGTAATTCACCACAACCGAGATTCGAACTCGGGACCTCGTGAACATGAGGCATGAGGCAGACATGCTAACATTTACGCTACCGAGACGGGTGGATATTTACATTGGTTAATTGTTTACAAGCTAGCAAACTTTTACTGTGAAACATTTACAAACATTTGTCATTTCTTTGTTGTAAACTGTAAATATTGTGAAAAGGGCTCTGATCATAAATCAGGTGGGTTCAAAACCATCACCAGGCTGATAGTTATAAAGTATTCAATACAAGATTCAAGTTCTGTGAACACCACATGCAAGATAAGAAAAAAAAATTCATTATTATCACATACTTCATTTACCATTATTTAAATAGCTCCTACGAATTATTCACATGAAAGTTTATTTTTTTTATCTAATTTGTCAAACTAGATAAACCTTTGTAGAAATAGTTTTGTTAAATATTTCATTGTAGGTGTCAGGACCTAGAGATTTTACAAGTGGGACACTTGCCTTAAAATTCCAATCTTTTTGTAACACAGCAAGAAACAACTTGTAACGGGAGTTTTTGTTTGAACTGAGTTTTGTTTTCTGACCTGAGTATTAGTGGGCCATGCAAAGACAAAAAAAGATGAACGGTTGCTCGGGAAACGAAAATCAATAATCTTCATAGATATACGTTCTGTAATCTTGTTTCATGATTATTCAAAAATGTTGTGGTGAATATAAAAGTTTTGCATAGCAACAGAAAATGAATAATCTTCAAAAAGAGATATTCTGTAATCTTGATAGTGATGAGTGGACGTGCAGGAGTAAGGAATTTATCAATATGCTGGAGGTAACCTACAATGATTGACTAGGAAAGAAAGTTCAAGTAAAATGTAATCCAGATAACAAAATTAAATTATACGTTACAAAATTGGACTTCTCCAAAATTGTATTTATTTCACTCTAAACCACACCTGAAAACAAGAGATCTCACGACTTATTTAAAATTAAGATGATACAATTTGTGACCAGAAGAAACTGATAGCCGCAAAAACTCACACGTGGAGGGAAAGAATTATGCTTACAACGAAGAAATTCCTGCAGCATATGGCGTCCGAACATGTGGCTGATTAAAATGGAGAGAAATTACCAACATAGAAATCCTGCTGCAAATTGCATGAGAGTTCCACCTCCAGTAACATCTCAGAAATGGCTGACATTACAAAAATAATTATTCACAATAAATTTTGTGGCATAGGGTGTAAGGGATATGACAACCACATCACCCACTTCCAGCCAACAAACTGCCAAGATAAGCAATCCATCTTGTATTCAAGGAAGTTTTTTCATTGCCTTGGAAATTGAAAAGCTCCTAAGACTACAATGGTCAATGAGGCAACTGAAGACTATGCAATCCAACATGGCTCGAATAGCGGAAGCAGCAACCCTCTTTGTAAGCATTTATACACAAATGAACTAGGCCAAAAGCTCCAAGAAGGCAGCCCCTTCATCGGCCTTACCTTGTGTAGCGCCTGTAACGCAGCCAAGGGACATTTTCTTACTGAGAATCATCAAGACTATCGCTTGATGCAAAAACCGGTAAAAGGACTAAAGCCGTAAAGTAGAAGATTTTTTTTTTCAGGCAGATCTACATTTGTTGAACAGTATATTCTTGTCCATCCCTTATGGCTATGGTTCACATGTTATAAAAAGAAACATCAAATTCTTCCAAACAACGAAGTTCATAGACTAGTTCTAGAATTCAATATAAGCAGTTTATATTAAATAATATCGTAATTATACAGCAATTAAAAAGGATCATAAGCCACATTGAGAAAATCAAAAATGTTTTTTCATGTTAACACAAGGTAGTTGGGCTGGCGTAATATTGGGGATTGTTTTTTTAAAATCCTTGTTTTAGATTATGCTGCTCAAACACAGGAACTTTTCTTTTAAAAATGCTAACTCATGGGGTCCTCAATATATATGTCTAGTGAAACCCCAACTTCAAATTTTTGGGTGGAATACATATAAGTAAATAAAAGAGGAAGTATAGAAAAGAGAATAGAGGTAGCCGCATAGAATGAAACTTCATTCACTTTAAACTCATTTTAGGCCTAAGCAGAGTTTTGGACATTTATATCCACAATCGGCAAGGTTACACTCTTATCTTGTGTGATTAGCTTATCTTGAATCCTCTGAAAATCGAACGTTGTCTTGAAACACTCATTGTGTATTATTCCTCCATTATGTAGTTTCTACTCACACTAGTTATTTTAAACAAGGTTTTTTTTTTAATTTGCGTCCTCTAACATTCAGTCGTATCGGACGATGAATGAAATGGGAGAAATGATGCTCAAATGAATCCAGGGTTCATAGAGCTTAGTTATCCAACACTCATCTTTCAGAACAAGGGAAACCCTGGAAAAAACCTTATCAGGGTAACTCACCCTGACCGACATTCGAACTTAGAATCTCCTCAACATGAGACAGACATGTTACCATCTATGCTACCAAGGCGTAAGATTCTTGAGATGTTTCCCAAGTTTAAAATGTTCATAGCCACTCTGGATAATCCACTGTTCACGTCATTTAAAAATGTCTTATGTTAAGGAGATACACTCTTTCTTTGTGATTGTTTATTAAAACAAGTACCTAAATCACTTCGTTAATAGCTCACGACATTTGTTATGTATGAGCTTGGTAATGTACAACATTTAACTCTTGCATATAAACAGTTCTTCCAAATCTGACTGTTTCTCTAACATTTTGCCATTTATCAGTTTCACAAAATGATACTGCACTGGACCAACAAGCACAAAAGAACTTGTAAAAGCATTAGAAATCAGATTAGAAAGCAGCTCAATGGCAGCACAAGCCCACAAATTAACGAAGTGTAAAAACTTGTGAATATTGCAAAGAATTGTCTTCTGGTAAACTTCCTGCCTGTACTTCAGCTACACAAAATAATGGTAATGAACAGTTCTTTGACTGACTAGCTCACAGAAGATAGATTAACGTGACACCACCCAATAGAGTAGCAGTGTTTAATACCTGTTCCTGGTATAAAAGGATAACAGTGGACACTGATATGTGCAATAAAATATTTACGAATGGAAACATACCTTGCCAAATCTTAGAGTACCTCACATGCAGTTATGGGGACAAAACCTCAGTCAAGGAAGACAGTGGAAAAATCTCACTTTAAACTCTCAACTGTTGACCTGGGAAACCGTAATTAGTTACTGGTGCTGAAAGTGTAGATTGTTTACCATACCATATGCATTTGTTTCACTTTATTACTTAAGCTGGTACACTAGATGATGTACACTAGAATAGCTTTTGTATTTTTTGAATTACAGAAATAATCTCATGACTCAGTACTATTTTTAATTGCTTACATCTGCAGTTTAGAAATTATTTTCTTTTACAACAGCTTCTTATTAAACACAGGCAGAGGATTTTTAAACACAAATAAGAAAAGTATAGCAAGTTTTGAAAGTACAAAAACATTAAATTCCTTTAAACCATTACCAACAACATATGAAAAACCACTATGCATACATAATCTCATACAAATCTAAGGGGTATAAGGAAACCTATAAATTGTTCTTTGCAGCTGTTGCAGTTTATCCTGAAGAACTGCCAATGTTTAAACAAACAATACAATGACGATGAGAGAGCACAGACCATCTGAATTGATTTCCTTACATCCTTCATAATACATGGTAAAGTGGGAAGTGTACTGGAAAATATGTACACAACGGTGATGTTTACGCAAGCTTTTCACTCATAGCACAGCCAGTCATTATATGTACATTCTGTTCAGATGTAATTTTGTCTTCTGTACAGCAACATGCTGTACATCGGCAGCCATAAGAAGTCATATGTAACATGATTGAATTTTGAACAAGGAGAAAAAAAAGAGGAAAACAAATCCCTCAGTACTCAAAGTTTATACCTACAGATATAATTAACAGTTCCATATACATACCTACTGAATGAAATACAGTAGATAGAGAATTTAAGAAACAAAAATACATATATTATGCTCTAAAAGAAGATCCAAACACTTAGAACGCCTGTAAACCACTCACCCTCTGTTTACGCCACTTTCTTAAATATGTAATTCATTAAATTTAAAGGGAGTTTATTAATGACACTAAGCAACACTTACTTTTAAGTTTTCCTGGAACATGTTTCAGAGACTTTGCCTCCATCGTCAACCGGATACTGCAAAGTCTCTGAAACATGTTCCAGGAAAATTTAAAAGTCGAAATTTAACTGTAATGGAACACCACAGTGAAGCAAAATAATTATTAATTTATAGATGAGTCGTATTTATTACACATCGGCTTCACTTACGTACCCATTTTGATGCTTGGCTCTCACCAAGGCGGCCCGGGTTCGATCCCAGGCAACCGCAAAGTGAGATTTGTGGTGGACAACACAGCGCTGGGGCAGGTTTTCTCAGGGACCTCCGGTTTTCCCCTGCCATCTCATTCCACCGGTGCTCCATCTTCATCTCATGTATCATCAGTGTCACCGCCTGTGGTGCCGTATGTAGTAAAAGCGGGCGTTAAACACTACACATTACCTATTTTGAGGACATGTTTTGCAAACCATCATTTGCATCGTCGGCTCTTATGCAACTCCATCTATAAATTAATAATTAAAAGTGTTGTTTAGTGTCATTAATCGACTCCCTTTAAATTTAATTTATTACAACACTGTTTTCAACACTTCCAAGAAAGGAAATGTAATTCATTGCTAAATTGTTAAAGTACTCAATTTTACATACTGCACTTGTGCATAAAGTGCCAAAACGAAGACTAACATAATCTGTGAAAACAGCAATATTTTAGTCTTCCAAACACGTAACTCATCTCTACACATCACTGAGTAACCCAAAATTTAAGTTCTGTATTAAGTTTGCTCTTGCCTCCTTTAGTACCCAATTTATAACATACCTGTTATTTGAAACAGATGTTTATTGCACATGCACACATTCTTACACTAACCTCAGAATATTAGAACAAAAGGACCCTGTCGATTTAGTCTGATTTGCTATGGTCTGATGGCCTCCACTTGCCCTGATATTCGTTACTCCCTTCCCCTGCCTTTCCTATTTTCTTTTGGTATAAAATAAGTTAATACACAGAGCAACTCATTTTTAAATGTCCTGGTTCTGTCAAACAAGATTAAATAACTGCATACAGAGAAAACAAAGGAACTTGGAAACAAGGAACACTTCAGATTCATGAAACACCAAAAATGAGTAGTTACCATCTATTTTTGGAACATTAATCCAAAAACACATAAAACTATTAAAACACATAACAGCAAATCAAGAATTGTTAACGGGGGAACAGTACATCACTAGCTATGGTTGGATACACATAATGAAAAATAAATAATGTTCTCTCTTCCATATACACAACACTGCACGAAGTTATGCATGACCTAATTATGGTTGATCCAGCCTTAAAACAAGGCTCAATGATTACGTAACATTTTTTACCCCAACACATTAACTTCTCATTCATATCAGCTGTATCGAATGAACTATGTCATTTTATGCAAGCGGGAGAGATGAATGACACCACATAGTATTAAACAGAAGATACAACCTTCCTAATATTCATATTTACTATTTATATTAGTAAAAAGTTTAAAATTACATTTGATTAACATACTTCATAATCATGCATATTTAAGCTAATATATTGTATATGTAAATGATGAACTCTGGTTTCTCCTCTATCACTAGTTAATGTGATATTTACATCAAGTTTGATTCTAAAACTGAAATGGTTACAGGGAAGGTACACATGGAACAAAGTCCACAATTTGTGGTAAAACTGAAATATCTAAGATACATTTGGGTTTAGGTTAGATTTATGTTGACTGTTCCCACACGAAACCTGGAAATATATGAAGAAATTCTGTAAGACAAGTTTGAGGTTATATTAGCTCCCTTTGAGGAATTTCCCAATAACAGCAGGACCATACCTTTAGAATACCTGCAGATACTTCCATGAATTGTGGAGGAAAAAAAAAAAACTACTCCACTTCAGTTGCAAATAATTATGCACAAATTAAAAGCATATTAAAGTGGAGTAAAATTTACCATAGTAAGTTCATATACAATGAGGTCAATCCAAATTAAAGAATGTCACAAAATGATCCAACAACTTCAAAAACTACACAACAGAATTATATTACAGTGAATACCTGCACATTGTGGAATTGCTGGAAATGAATCAGCTGATTTTCTTGCCAAAAAGAGTGCAAATTTAATTCAGAACAAAAGTAAAAACTTACCCTTTACACCCATAAAAAGATTAATTAAAAACAAATATAAAAATAAACAAAACCAATCAATATCTAACAAAGATAAAAAATGGAACATTTTATCTTCTCTGTAATTTGCACAGTCACAAGACAAATCTTCATGTTTACTGAAAACATGTCTATTTAAGAAATTTTGAAATCCCAGCATTAAATGAAGTATTAAAACGTAGTGCCCCTAACACCAGATGGCAGAGTGATCGGAGCTCCGTAGTAGTGGAAGAAGAAGAAGGTTCATTTAGTCACCAAACAGCTGAGGATGAGATCGAATGATCTTGAAAACGTTTCAGTTATACAAGTAAGTGAAGTTTGAGTGTAAACATAGTGACTCATAAATCAAACTCAAATATGAAGAATACTTCAGTGTTAATAATGCTTCTGCTTTTAATATTTAGAACTCTGTAATGTTATCAAATGCTGGACTTAGGGAATGAAGCCATTAGCCCTCTGGCTCTCCAGTATTTCAATGTAGTGGATCCAACAGGTAGAACTTCACAGGTTTGTAGATCTTCAGTCATTTCTTCTTGTTGCACAATTTGGATTTGGTCAATTCCTATTTTGTGTAAATGTGGCCAAATAATAACTATAATGTTAAATGAGAGAAGGTACAACCATAAGCAACCGAATTCCTGCAAATTTGTGCAGTTCAACAGTTACTAAAATTACGTGAAGAAATAAAAATTGTATTATGCAAAGTGGGGTTAAATAAGGTTTGGGAGTTTGTTACATTTGCACATATAAGGAGGAGGACAACATGACAGAAACACCTTCTGACCTGCAACAGACTATTTGCCATCAGTTTCATTAAAGAAAAATATTGGAAAGCTCGAGGGCTGGTGGCTTCATTGCCAGAGGCTCAGCATTAGAAAACATTTGCACATTTTGGTTATACTTTTCATTGAAACATCTATAAACTTGGTAGTTAAGTTTTGTAATATAGCACTACTGCAAGCAACAGATATTTTTCTAGTAGCGAGTTGAACACATTTAGTATTAACTTTAAAGAGAGTCGATTAAAGACACTAAACAACACTTTTAAATTTTTCCGGAACATGTTTCTGAGGCTTTGGCTCATCATCAGCCGGCTCTCGACTGGTTCTCGTTGGTGTAGCTGACGATATTTTGTTACAGGTCTCCTCTATCGTCAGCTATACCAACGAGAACCAGTCGAGAGCCAGCTGATGATAGAGGCAAAGCCTCAGAAACATGTTCCGGAAAAATTTAAAAGTAAGTGTTGTTTAGTGTCTTTAATCGACTCTCTTTAAAGTTAATTTATCATAACAACACTGTTTTCAACACTTCCAAGAAAGGAACATTTAGTATTACTTATTTTCTGCTATTTTAATGGTTACCCACTCGGTTATCATATTACGACAGCCACAGTGTTTTATGAGAACTGAGGGCGTGGCCATGGTGGCTAGTGTAGTGCCAACCTACTCTGCATGACCAAAATGGTGATACACATTTTAATAACTAAATAAACAAATAAGCAATATTTCACTACCTCTGCAGATTTCAGAACTGTGCAGTTGACAACTGTCTCCTATGTCATTGCACATCCTAGAATTGTGGCCGCTCTGCTGCAGCATATCCTTCCACTTTTCTTTTTAAACAATTGGCATTCATACCTGCACATTTTCCTTTTCCATTGGAACTCAAACACTAATTGACTAAGCCACAACATTTGATCAGAGCTTAGAATACATGCACTCATATTACTTCTTTCCTATGTTATACAAAATATTTAGCCTGTTTTCAGATAGCACCACAAGTAATTCACTGTTGCAGTTCTTGCATATAAAGATAATGGCAGTCATAGATAAAGATGGAATATGCTAGCAAGATATTCTCAGTGTTAGTGCAACGGCACACAGTATATACAAAATTATATTTTGCAATATTTTAAGTCATTATTTTAACAATGAGTTCTTACATGCACAATAAAATATAGCAATATTTTCATGTAGCAATATTTCATGTTTCAATAATTTATTAATAAATTATTTACACTGACTAAGAGTTTGTGACAAGCATAAGCACATGATTTTGTTTACATCAATGGGGCTGTTTGAAATGGACAGTAGATATGTAACATGGAAACACAGAAATTTCATTGTAGTCGAGTCCTCAAACTTCAGCTAAACTACATACCCAGCAAGCTGACAAAAATGCATTAAAAACATTCAAGAGTTAAAAGAACATGTGAATACTTAAGACTGAACCCACTGTCCTATCCTTTTAAAGACATCATTAGTGGAGAAAAATCATTGTAGAATAACAAAGGACTCCATCTTACTGCTATTGTGCACACACAGAAGAAACTGCCAGGTTATTCGAATCCTGTTCATCTACATATCTACCTGGCTGTTATAATCTAAACTCAGGATAAATTTTAATATCACTGGATCCTGTTCATTCCATTCATGTACATTAACCTACACATCACAACCTAGCTTCCGCCTAAATTTAGAAACCACAGAACCCCATCTTAATGTATGTTTCTTCATTCAAATGATGTCAGCTCTTCACTTCTGAAATGTAACAATGAGCACAGAGAAATGCATACTAACCAAAGGGGTTAGATAAGGAAGTTTGAAGAAATCTTTTTCTTAGTACCTCTGTACCATTAACATATAACACAAGTGAAACTACATAGCCTGTACACTTCTTTTACTCAATTTTGAACAATTTTTAGGTTATTTAGATAAAATACAAATGTATCTAAAACTCCTTGAATTGTTTAGTTTGACAGCTACCAGACCACTTCCTCAATAACCGCTAAATGGCCAAGATTTTGGTTCTGACCGGATCATTTCATTACCAAGACTCCCTAGTTGGGCAGATGGGTTAGAGGTTTTCAAAGTGACATTTAATCCAACTATAAATTAAGTACTTGTAATACATTTTCAATCCTTTTACCACTTTTAAAACATTGCACATATATAATAGATTAGTTGAATATTTTAAATTAACCCCAATGATGAAGCGTACACTTGTAATAGAAAATTCTCCTATAGTTCTTTATAATCCAAGCATTTGAATCAGTGGGGGAAGAAAAAAATGAAGCAGTCCCTCCTCTTCCATCCAATCTCTGAACCAAAAGCCCCACTTACTCAAGAACAGCAATCCAAAGTAATGCCTATAACCTATTCCACTAAACCAAAATTTCCTCAAATTAAATACAAAAATGTTAAACCAATCCCTTGAAGCGCACATTAACAAGAAGTTGTTAGGATATGAATCAACTAGTTATCCAAAGCTAAAATAAAGGTGAAGGTCATTCAAATATTTTTAGACAGGTTGTCCTACTACAAATGACATAGGTATGTACCCAGATTTTACCATATAGCTTGCATAAACGATGGTTCACAGCGTAAAATGTTACAGAAGTCACAACAAAAATTCGGAAAATTTCTGCTAATTACTTTGTTTTCAAGAACCACATGCAGGTTATAAAACTCATGTGGCAACATGTAGCCAACACATTTTAGAATTGCCTAACGCTTGTCTCATTTCACTCTTGAGTTGTGATGCTCGTCACTAAAAGCATATTGCACTAAATCACCAAATTGAAAACAAAACAGCTGACGAAAGTGCAATGGAGTGAACTACAACACTTGATAGTGCAGTGCTTTTATTTCAAATTTGCTTTATTCTATGGTAGCTAATATCTGAGAGTTATGTTTCACGTACTCCAAGAAAGGACTTACCTAGCCTTAATTCTCCGAAATTTCCACATCCTATCTTCTTTCCAACTCTGAAGTTGGGTCCAACCATTAACACACCAGAACTGCTGGATACACTGTGCCGACTTGCATGCATGTTAGTTCTTGTTCCTCCAACACTAGTTCGTGAAGCCCTTTTTGACGATTCGTCTCGTTGATCCTTTTCCCTATCCCGATCCCTTCCGTCGCGTTTCTGCATACTGTGCGGAACACTCAAAACTAACTAAATGGATTACAACTGCAAATGGCTGCTCTTGTCACAGGTAGGCCCCGGGCCTACAGACAATGCTCGCAGCCATGCAATTACCTCCTGCACTAGTGTGGCTTCCCCACTCATTCACCTTTTCCAAATATCCGTCCTTTTTAGAGATAAATACAATGGGCAAACAGGCAAACGTTTCGCACATTGCTAAATATTTCAAAATATATCCAGACGTTCACCACCAGGACAATGCACATACACTTCCATTATTTCCCATTTTCCTGTTCCGTCAGGTCGCGGAGTGATATATAAACACTAAGATCGGTGCCGAATGTAAAATGTTTCTCAAGATTTGGTAGCGGTTAAAGTAGCATAGATCCTTATTACACTAGATTTTTTTGAACAAGTGACGATTACCTTGTTGATGTATCATTAAAATTATCCTAAAACGCCTGCACTGTTTCGCGTACTAGTTGTTTTTCGTAATAACTGACTGTATTGCTTGTTATAAGGCAGCGCCTGCGTAGAGTTTATTTCCGATTTCCATAATTATTAAACTAATTAAACCTTAAAATTCTTAATCACAGATAATCTCTAAGCTTCTCATATAAATTTTCATACTATTTAGAGCACAACATTGCCTATATCATGCCAGATATTTTACACAGCACATCTGAAGTGTTACCCCAATGACTTGCGTGGTAGCAATGTTTCCATGGTAACCATGACGCCACTAGGGAATATTGACAACATTAATCTATTTGTAGAATTTTAATAGTTTCCGCATTTTTATCTAACATTGATTTACTCATGTAAACAACATGAATGAGCTGAAAGGTCAAAAAATACGAATCGTCCTTAACCTCAAACAAGGTAGGAAAGAATCTCTTAAAACACTAACCTATAATCCATAATTCTAAATGTTCTTTATTTTTGTGCTTGTAACTTAGAATTAAACAGAGATCACGAACTTTTGTTTTTCGTTGTGACATCAAATACATGTTACCTAAAGCTCAAAATTCACTAAAAGAATCTTTGATAAATTAATTTCGTTTATTTGTTTGCCACACTTATGTCATTCTCATTTGACTAGTGTCACCTTTACTGTTGATAAATATCACTCATTTCTCGTTAAAATTATTAAATTTTAGATATTATCGGGACACATTTAGCTGATATATAGCCTCATCAGTATATTGCACACTTATTATCATTAATCAATTATCAATCACTTATATTATTATAAGTTATAGTAACTTTACAGTACTGCAATTTGTCATAATATGTGGTCCTTGTACGGAGTGTTATGAAGAACTTCATAATGTACAGAGGTGGATAGAAGTATTTGGAAAACTGTAAGGAAATGCTAAGAATGACTACACATTTTTAAACTGGCATAGTGATCATAATTGGATATTTGCAATTGACTGTCTAGAACTTGCTTTTGTGCCATATCCTGTATAGTCATAGTATCTCTTTTAAAGGACTGCGGTTTCTTGACGCAGCTGTGTACCTTGCCCCATAAGACAAAAGTATTCATAAATGTGCGACACACAAGGAAAGTGACTATTAAACGACATGCTTTGTATTCTTAATTGCTTTATTCTGAATATGATGAAAAGATCAGTGTTCAAAACCTACGGTTTACCTCACTGCTTCCTACCAAGAGCAAACATGGGTCGCAAAGCAAAGGAAACCACTGTTAAGGAGCGACAAATGATAATAAATTTACACACAGAAGGGAAAACCTATGTAGAGATAGGAAGAGTGGTGAACAGAAGTCATTCAGTCATTTTAGTGTAGTTCAGGGCTTCAAGCAGAGGCTTGCCAATTTACCCAGAACTGTAAGACCACCAAAACTGAATAGTAGGGACAACAGAGCTGTGATTAATATGGCAAACAAATCTCCAAGAATTGCAGCACCTGAAATCGCAGCCCAGCTTAAGAAATGAATTGGCAAAGAAGTTCATCCACACACATTCACCAGAGTGTTGAATAATTCTGTTACCATGCAAGAGTGTCAAGGCGGAAGCCATACATGAACAAATTAAATCAGATAAAGAGGAGGGAATTTGCCAAAACATATGTTGCAGAGTGCAGAAATCTGGGGTCCAATGAAAGTAAATATAATATTTACCACAGTGATGGTAGAATCTTAGTCTGGAAGAAACCAAACACTGAATGGTAACCAAAGAATTTGGTGAGCAGAGTAAAACATGTTGGTGGCAGTTTAATGGTGTGGGGATGCATGACATCTGCAAATGTAAGGGATCTTTTTTTTTTTTTTTTTTTTTTTTTTTTTTTTTTTTTTTTTAGTTAATTGATGGAAATTAATCATTTCTCCACACTAGCCATATATAGGCTAAGGTTTTTGATAGATAGAGTCAACATGAAACATTCAATGCAATGGGCGGGATTTGAACCACGGATCTCCTGGGTTTCCGTCCAGTCGCTCTAACCCATTGAGCTACCATGGTCAATGTGCCGTCCTGACATTAAATTCTCTATTTGGCTCATATATTTCCCTGGTAGACCACTAGGGGCTCTCGCATCCAAGATACACCATTTGTGGTGACTTACTATTGTAAGTACTTGAGTCCCAGGTTTCATCATTTAACTCTTATTATTTTAGTTAATTGATGGAAATTAATCATTTCTTCACACTAGCCGTATATAGGCTAAGGTCTTTGATAGATAGAGTCAACATGAAATGTTGAAATTTAATGTCAGGTTGGCACGTTGGCCATGGTAGCTCAATGGGTTAGAGCGACTGGACGGAAATCAGGAGATTCATGGTTCAAATCCCGGCCATGGCATTGAATTTTTCATGTTGACTCTAATCTATCGAAGATCAGCCTATACATTGCTAGTGTGAAGAAATGATTAATTTCCATCAATTAACTAAAATAGGGGATCTTGTTTCCTTACAGACAATACCATAAGTAAGTGTGCTTATTTATGAACACTTAAAGAACATTTGGAAAACAGTGCTCAGAAATTAGGATTGCAGTGTGTTTTTTTATTTTTTTTATTTTACGTCCAATATTATGTCATATTGGATGATGAATGAATTGGATGAAATGATGCTCAAATGAGCCCAGGGTCCATGAGCTTACAGTTACCTGACATTTGTCTTTCAGGAGAAGGGAAAACCCCAGGAGAAACCTTATCCTGATAATTCACCCTGATAGAGATTCGAACTCAGGACCTCTTGAACGTGAGGCTGACGTGCTACCATCTATGCTACCGAGGTGGGCGGACTGCAGGGAAATTTTTATTTCCAGCAAGATAATGACTGCAAGCACACTGCAGAAGAAGTAGTTCAATTATGGCTTCTGTACCATGTTCCATATCTTCTGCATACACCACCGCAATCTCCAAACCTCAATCCAATTGAAAATATTTGGAATGAGCTAGAAAAATGAGTCAGAAAAAGACATTTCACAAGCAAAGACCTACTGAAGAAAATAGCCTTAGAGAAGTGGAAATACATTGGAGCTGATGTGACAACAAAGCATATGTGGTCAATGCCTAAAAGACTGTCAGCTGTCTCTTGTGAAAACGTATAATGATGGAGTAATTGTTCAGTTCAACATTTGAAATCTCTTGTTTATGCAACTCCAGTTCCATATGTAGAAACTCTTCGTGTTCATATGGTGAAAGGCTGCCAGACAATATGGAATTCTCCGGGCCTAACTCAGCGCATTAGGAATTTCATGCGATGGCAGGTTGATGGATACATTGGAGCATGGTGCTGTGATTTCCTGTTTTCTCACCAGTCTGCCATTGAGTTTTGATGTATGGGGTTCAGTTGTAGAAAAAGTGTTATAAAAAGGAAATAAATTCTGGATCTCTGTTCATATAACATTTTTTATGCTCTACTGTAAACATTTTTTTCTCAAATTTTTGACATACCTTTTTGTTGCATACTGTATGTACTGGTGATAGAAGTATTCAAATAATTGGGAAGAAATTAAATTTAGGATAACTACACAAGGTTTACCATTTATGAGGACTAAGGAAATCTGAAAACAGCCTCAGTGACGGAAAATTTGAACTATATGAGTCATTGCCCTAACTCTTAGCCATACATGTCAGACTCTTTATTCCAATGTGTAAGGACTATGATACAATGAAGCTACTCCACTTATTGGTAGTATTTACCTAGAATGTGTTTCGTTAGGATCTTCCTAACATCATCAGTTGTTGTTGGCTAATGGACGTTGGTTTGGTGAACTCCTTGGAGGCGATAGGTGCATCTCTGTTGGTATCTTGATGAACTTGAAGTTTGGGTTTTCTTCAAAAGTAGTGTCGAAATTAAACAATTTTCTTTCATATTTCTTTATGAAGATTTTTTCCCACATGGTTAATGCAACTGGACCTTGGACACTTTTTAATAAGTGGATTTGTCGTTCTATATCATGATTCTCCTTCCAAAAATGGTACGCTACCACCAATTTATCTATTTCTTTGTTCCTGAGGTTCCTAAAATGCTCTTTAAGCCTAATGTTCAAGATCCTTTTTGTTTTTCCAATGTAAAAGTTGTCACAGCCTTTGCAGTTTATCTGGTACACACCTGATTTTTTGTCTGTGGGTATCTCCTTTGTATTATGTGGTTTCAAAAGGTGTTGTACACTAAATTTGCTCTATGGGGCCAAAGTAATATTGTGCTCTTTGAAGACTTTTTGGAAAAGGTGTGTAGCTCTGGGATGATATGTAAATTTTCTATATGAACTTTCATTGCTGATTGGGGAAAAAGTAGTTACTTGTTTGCAACTTAGTTGTCTTTTGAATTTATCAATTTTCTTTTGACTATTCAGCACTGAATCCATTGTATTCTGCAATGTGAATTATATTATTGTACTCTTTGATATATTCCATCTTGTTTAAAGGTACATTAACCCATTGTCCCCATTTTGGCAGACCTCTTCATGAGCTTTTTGGAAATCCATATCAAAAAGGCATTCCCACTAATTTTCAAACAGTGGTATAGATATGTGGATGACATTTGGGCAATAGTAAATGAGAAACAAGAGGATGATGCATTACAACTACTTAATTTACAAAATCCTGCAATAAAATTGTCCATAGAAAAAGGGACAAACAATGAAATCCCTTTCTTAGATTTGAAAGTTACCAGAAAACATACAAAACTTGAATTTGGCATACATAGGAAGGAAACACACACAGAAAATTTCATAAAAGCAGATGGATATAACCCAAGACAACACAAGCATGCTGTTATCCACAGTTTAACTTCAGGTTGCTTAATGTACCTTTAAACAAGATGGAATATATCAAAGAGTACAATAATATCATTCACATTGCAGAATACAATGGATTCAGCACTGAATTGGTAAAAAAGAAAATTGATAAATTCAAAAGACAACAAAGATGCAACAAGTAATGAACTTTGAAATACCGCCAGAAGAGAATCCCACATTTAAGTTCATCACTAAATCAACAAATGGCAGCAGCAACTCCAGTATTACACCCACACCACCGGATCAAGCTTTAGTCGCATAAGAGCCGAAGATGCAAACGATGATTTGCGAAACATATCCTCAAAATAGGTACGAAAGTGAAGCAGATGTGTCATAAATACGACTCATCTATAAATTAATAATTATTTTGCTTCACTGTGCTGTTCCAATGCAGTTAAATCTCAATAAGTAACTACTTTTTCCCTAATCAGGAATAAAGCTTCATACAGAAAATTTAAGTATCATCCCAGAGCTACACACCTTTTCCAAAAAGTCTTCAAAGAGCACAATATTACTTTGGCCCTACAGAACAAATTTAGTGTACAACACCTTTTGAAATCACAAAATACAAACGAGATATCCACAGGCAAAAAATCAGGTGTGTACCGGATAAACTGCAAAGGCTGTGACAACTTTTACATTAGAAAAACTAAAAGGAACTTGAACATTAGGCTTAAAGAGCATTTTAGGAACATGAGGAACAAAGAAATAGATAAATCGGCGGTAGCGTACCATTTTTGGAAGGAGAATCATGATATAGAACAAGAAATCCACTTATTAAAAAGTGTCCAAGGTCCAGCTGCATTAACCACGTGGGAAAAAATTCTTCATAAAGAAATTTGAAAGAAAATTGTTTAATTTCGACACTACCTTTGAAGAGAATCCAAAGTTCAAGTTCATCAAAATAACGACAGAGATGCACCTATCGCCTCCAAGGAGTTAAACAAACCAACATCCATTAGTCAACAACAACTGATAATGTTAGGAAGGTCTTAACGAAACACATTCTGGGTAAATACTAGCAATAAGTAAAGCATTGAGTACTAGTTTGACTCAAAATTATATTACATCAGACACTATTTATTCTTATACAGCTGGATAGTTTTTATAATCATTATATGGTCTCAATTATGAGCAAATTATAACCTGGAAAACTTACTCCTGTTTAGGAATATACATTTTAAATTTCTTGAGAATTTGTTGCCTTATTTTGCAGGTCGAGGTTTTGGACTTATAGGCCTTGAAAATTTAGCAGGAATCTCTGGATTGTTTATTGAAGCTACTTTAAATGGCTCTAGTTTGGCTACAGATGTCTTCCCAATAGTTAACGAACCTTTATTTGATTCAGAGTTGATGTGGGAGTCAGACAGAAAATCTTTAAGGCGGTAAGTAACTAATATCTGTAAATGCTATCATTGCATTAGACCAAACTACCAACATCTGTTTTATCACATTTTTCCAGATTGAGGGCAGATATAGCTACAGTCAGAGTTCAGTGTTTTGCAACAGATGAGCAGCACCTGAAAAAAGAGCGTGTTGGTCAGTTTGTAATTAACATACGTCAAGCACATATTGTACCATCTGGTAAACCAAATGCAGTAAGTGTAATTATTGTATTTAATACTTTATCAGAGTTGCCATGCGTAAGGCATATATGCCTCATTTATATGCTCTATTGCACTCCTAAGTGAATACAGTGCGATCCATATCAACCTGAACCATTTCAATAGGCCATAACTTTTGAACCAATAATGGGACACACGTGCAACTATGGGAGAATATAATACACAATTGGGCGATTACATTACACTATTTACATCTCAGAAAAAATGTTGGAAGTGTCCTCCACCAGCATCTATACATGATACGACTGTAGACACTGAAGTTTATATGGTTATCTCAATACATTTGTGGAGCAGCTGGATGAAATCAAATGGAGAGAAGGTTGTTTCCAGCAAGATAGAGCAACGTGCCATAATCTAATGACACCATGGAACTTGTAACCAGTTTCTTTGATAACACTGGGCAACAATGAAAATGTTTCAGGCTTAAAAATAATGAATTTACATGTATTTCCATATGCTGAATTCAAAAATCACTATAAAAATGATAGATTAGGTCTTGTTTTGAAAATAAAGTGGCATTTCATTTTTTAGAGTGAAAATTTTAAATTTGGAGGAATTTTTTTTGGGGGGGGGGAGTTGGCACACCTGTTAAAATACCGTAGATGACAACTACAGCAAAAATGCTGTAACCTTGGATGTAACATGTCCCTTAAGATCCATTTTCTCCACTCCCACTTAGACTTTTTACCTCCTAGTTGTGGAGCTGTTAGTGATGAACATGGGGAGAGATTCCATCAGGACATTTCTGTTATGGAACAAAGATATCAGGGCCGTTGGAATGAAGTAACGCTTGGTCTCTGCGGAACTCCATCACAAGAGGCAAGATAAAAGACGACGAAGTCATGATTCTCTTCAGACACAACTATCTGCGAAGTATTTTTCCAGCAATTTAGAACTCTTAGCATGTAATTACCAGTTAAAAAAATCAAATGTACTTTCATTGTTGTTAGCATGTATGTATCCTTTTCTCTCAATCCATTAATATGTAATACTTCCACCTTGTGTACATCATAGAAACTAGAGCTAATAAAAATGTTTCATTGCCATATTTGTTTTTCTCAACCCAAAATTAGTAGGAATTACCTCATGAAGTGCTCGAAACATTCAAAAATTATTTTTTTGTTGCCCAGTGTAATCGAATAATCTCTAAAGATCTGTGGCCCCTCAGATCCCCTGACCTAACCTCACCGGATTTTGTCTTGTGGGGGTATCTATGCACAAGAATAGGCCACGCACTATTGATGATCTCTAGGAATCCATTCGAACCGAAATAAGTAACATTGGCGAGTATACTCTCTGTAAAACTTCAGATAATATGGTGAGGCGAGTACAAACATGTATAGATGCTGGTGGAGGACACTTCCAACATTTTCTCTGAGATGTAAATAGTGTGATGTAATCTCCCAATTGTGTATTATATTTTCCCATAAGTTGTACGTGTGTCCTATTATTGGTTCAAAAGTTATGGCCTACTGAAATGGTTCAGGTTTATATGGATCACACTATATTTTAATTAAATTGAAAAAAAAAAAAACTATTTGTAGTCGAATTTTAACACTCTGTCACTTACATTTTTATTTTGTGGGGGACTAGTTTCGGCAGCTGTTGCTTCCATTTTTAACCTCAACGATCTGTCAGTTGTCTGTTATTGTTGCTTCTGCTTCTTCCTGCAACCTTCTTAGTGGTGATGAACTGTGAACTTATTTATCAAATTATCAATTCAAAGGATAGAGCCAGACTGAAAAATTCAATGCCATAGCCGGGATGTGGACCACGGATCTTCTGGTCTCCGTCCAGCCGCTCTAAACCATTGAGCTACTATGGCCAACGTGCCAACATGACATTAAATTCTCCAACTGACTTGTCTTTCTCCCAGTAAACTTCTAGAAGTTCTCATAAACACATGAGACAACTACCTTAATGACGACTTACTATGCTGTAAGTACTTTAAGGTCCGGACTTTATAGCAAACCACTAGGAGTTCTCATAAACACATGAGACAACTACCTTAATGACGACTTACTATGCTGTAAGTACTTTAAGGCCCGGGCTTTATAGTAAACCACTAGGAGTTCTCATAAACACATGAGACAAACCTTAATGGCGACTTACTATGCTGTCAGTACTTTAAGGCCCGGGCTTTATAGTTCGAACCACTATTAGGTACAGTTGGAGAATTTAGTGTCATGTCGGCATGTTGGTCATAGTAGCTCAAATGGTTAGAGCGGCTGGACGGAAATCAGAAGATCCGTGTTTCAAATCCTGGCTATGGCATTGAATGTTTCAGTCTGGCTCTACCCTTTCATAGTGCGTCCTACACACGGCTAGTGTGAAAGAACAATTAATTTCTATCAATTCAAAGTTCATTACTCTGACATTTTTCAATATTAAGTTGTTCTCCCACATTGTCAGTTTGTTTTGGATTATATTTAATTATTCTGGAGTTATAAGGATTGTGAAAAGTGCTACCTAGGGCAAACTAAATGGAACCAAAAAACCAGAGTCAGAGCATTTTAGAAATATAAAATTGAAACGGGAAGCTAATCAGCAGTAGTATTTCTCTTTTGGAATGAAAACCACAACCATGACTCAAATCCAAAATTATTAAAATGAGTGATAAACCAAAACAAACTGACAGCATCAGAGAACATCTTAATTAAAGATTAAGTAATGAACTTTGAAGTCCCACCAGTCGATAATTTGATAAAGAAGTCCGTAGTTTCACCACCAGAGAGAAGATAACAGATAGTAGACCTTCGAGGTTGAGAATGAAACAGCAGCTCCCGAAACTAGTCCCTAAAAAAAAAAGTATGTAAGTGATGGAGTATTAAAAACCAACTACAAATCGTTTTTTCAATTATGATCTCCATATTCACATGTGCACAACAAAAATTCTAAAAATTGTCACAAATATAGGCATCAAATTCTTTAATAATTTACCACCTAAACTAAAAGAAATAATAAATGTAAAATAATTTAACATAGTAACATCTATGTTAAAACAGAAATGTTGCAACATAGAAGTTACTCAGTAAATGTCTTGATGTGTCATTAGGGTAGATAGCAAATAGGCAAATATAATATATAGTGTAAATATAATCTTGACGAAGACATATCATGTACCATGATCAAAGATAAAGGATGTAAGTATGAATGTGTGCTATACCTCATTTACTTCTTAATTATTAAGCTATGTCTCAAGATATCAACCAAATTATTGCTAAAGATGGGAATGAAGATTCCTAGAATATGTCTCAATTATTAACAAGTAAGTGATGTATAGTGTAAACAAGCTGACACTCATTTAAAATGAAGATTCCTGAGTGCTTACATATAGGAATTTATACTTTATTCCTAAGTACATCAATACTATTTAATTTGTATACCAGTTTTCTAACATATATATTCCATGTAGATGTTCATACGTATACCCAAGAATTTTGTACTTTTTGTATTAAACAAACAGTTGTGCATTTTTATTTGTGGTTTTGACTATGACTAATTGAAAGAAAAACCTTTTTTCTTCCTTTATACCCAACACTTTTGTATTTTTTCCTGTGTGAGTTATATGTTTGACTATATAAGGGCCATTCAAAAAGAAATGAGCTGGAATCTGGTATGTGCAAACCAGTGACAGGATGGTAATATCGTGGCGAGTGTAACGAGCGAGTGTGCTGGTTGATGCACTCATTAACCAGGATCACCAAGTGGCAGTAAAAGCCATAGCCGCCGAGGTTGGATTGAGCGTCGGAAGTGTTCACACCATCATGAAGGAACGACTGCTCTTGCGCAAAGTATGTGCCCAATAGGTGCCCCACAGTCTTCAATCACACCAGGAAGCATGTCGAATGGCCCACTATCTTGGTCATCTGTAGCGCTATGCTAGGGAAGGGAATAAGTTCCTGGCACGAGTGGTGGCTGGAGATGAGTCATGGTGTCATCACTTTGAACCAGTATCAAAACGACAAATTCTCCATTGGAAGCATCCAGGGTCACCACCACCAAAAAAAAAGCCAAGGCCATCCTCACAAGTGCAGGAAAGGTTATGCTGACGTTCTTCTTTGACCAAGATGGCCCCCTTCTGATACAGCTCCTGCAGCACGGGACAACAATGAATGCCCAGCATTACTCGCAATCCTTGACCAACCTTTGCCAAGCAATCAAATCAAAACCAAGAGGCAATCTCACCCGTGGAGTCATTCTGCTCCAAGGCTACTCAAAGCCTCATATGGCCAAAACAGTCACACTCTTGCAGAAATTCAAATAGGAGGTTCTTGGTCACCCTCCATACAGTCCAGACCTCTCTCACTGTTATTATGCCATTTTTGGACGCCTTGAAAAGGCTCTGAGTAGCAAATGATTCACCTCGGATGACAGCGTCAAGCTGTACATGTCGAACTGGCTCATATCGCAGCCCCAAGACATTTATGAGACAGCCATTCACCACCTTGTGACACAGTTTGTGCTTTAAACGATTCAGTTAATTTGGCTTCTTTCACTGTTATGACACCGTGCATAAGCATTATAAATTTGTAATGCTTGAAAGAATTAAGGGTAACATGGTCACTTGAAATTACATAAGATTTTAGTTCTTCCTCAAAAAGAAGAGCAACTGCTTTCTATATTTCATATTGGTTAAAAGTAATCTTCAACCCTGATCAGTTTTCAAGAATATATAATGCAACAGATATGTAATATTTCAAAGCTAACCATGAAGCAGCTCTGTAATAGGAGAGGGCCAATACTTCTAACATACAGCTACTGGTTTCTGTAATTATGTCTCCGGCTCGTTTCGTTTCTTTTTGAACGCACCTTATATTAACTTCATTATGAGTACTTAAAATATTAGTAGAAACTTCAACAAATAATGCAGTATTGCTGAGTTGTAGATAAGCTGATAATTCATTAATATATAATAAAAATATAAAGGGTCCTAGTACGGAACCCTTAGGAAATGACGTGCATTGTGCTAAATGACTCCATCTATTATAACTTCATAAATATTCTGAATAATGCATTACAGCTACAGCTTAAAAGCTAAACAATCTGTTAAGAACAAAAAAGGTTACAAAAGTTTAAGATGTATGAATTCTTTATTGCATGAATAAATATTTAAAATGGTTTTATATGTAAAACATATAACGATAAAGAATTGAATGTATATGTTTGCTAATAACTTAATATTTCATGTATTGTTTGACAATATAGATCAGTGATAAATGGTGGAGTTGGTACAAACTAGCTGGAGCGAAGTCGCCAATACCAGAAGTTCTATGCAGCCTGCGACTTGAAGAACGACCGCAGACCCCTGACCTGGTAATGGAATCTCCAACACTAAACAATAACTGATCATCCTCCTATCAGAACATAATATTGCTTCATGTGAACCTAAATATGCTTACAAGTGCTCATTGTCATGTTTGTAAACCTGAACATGATGATTTATGATTTCTTGGGAATTAGGTGAAAAGCTATTTGATAAAACAAGTCATTTTACATGGCCTAGAAAATTACATGTTCGTATATATCAATGTGTTCACTTATTATCAATTAATAATAATTAAAATTTCTTTAAATATGTTAGGAATTAGAAATCATAAGTTTATTGAAAGATAAATGTATACCTAATTTAATTCTACCAAACTTTTGACCATATTTTAAAGCCATGTGTTTGCTATGTTGCACCATGCTTATAAATTTAAACAGTTGTAATTTTATTAAATAATGTAAAATCATATACAACCAGGATTTGGATCCGGGAAGGGTTTAACATTATTAAGTGCATTCATCATTAGAAAGTACATATTGGTGTTGCTTTGTCTGTCCAGAAGAACTGTACTTCTGCATATGTGAAGTCAAAATGTTATATATATATGAGTTTTTGAATAAAATGAATTTTTCGAAAATTTTAAAATCTATTTGAATAAAGCAGAAAATGTAAAATAATGCATATGGCAGAGCTATAAGTTTAAGGCTAGTTCATAAAAGCCCAGGAACAGCATTGCAAAATAGTCTCCAAGGTAGTCTGCAATAGTACAACGGGAACAAAAGTTTTCCGATGGACGAGGGGGTTGGAGAGGCAAGGGGAAGAAAATTCTATCATCGTTTAGTTTAGCCTAGTGAAAGCAAAGGTCAAGTTTACCTGCTGATCAACACTGACGTTACCCTCCACAGACCACTAGTGGCAAGTGACGTTGAATTATCCTGCCTAGGAGTCTACCCTACAACAACAGTAATAATAACAATAATAGTAATCGTAATAATAATAGTAGCATTAATAGTAGTAATAATAATAAATATTGGTGATGATGATAATCATAAAACCCAGAGGTGATGAAAGAATATACTGCCACTTCCAGCTTGCAACGTGATTTCAGGACTGCTGTTAGAAGAAAAGAACTAGTGAGGAGGAAAAAATGGACTACAGAGATGAATATGGAAGTTACAGGAACATTTTTCCTCATTACAAAGTGTAATGATGTGCCACCACCTAGTTGGAGATACTCAATGTATATGGAGTTACAGACTTGACTTCAACTGACCAGAACCTGGCATTAGAGATCAAAAATATCTGGAAATTACAAAGTGTAAAAATTATACCAATAGTTACATCAGTGGAAGCTGTGGTCTCAGCATTTTTAGCAGAGAACATTCAAGACATCGGAATTCCAGTGAAGATAATCAGCAATATACAACAAGCAACACTACTCCAAACGCCTGCCTTGGTAGCGTAGATGGTTAGCGTGTCTGCCTCACGCTCAAGAGGTCCCGAGTTCGAATCTCGGTTAGGGTGAGTTACATGGATAAAGTATTTCCGGGGTTTTCCCTTATCCTGAACGATGAATGTCGGGTAGCTGTAAGCTCCATGGATCCCGGACCATTTGAGCATCATTTCACCCATTTCATTTATCGTCCAATATGACTTAACGATGGAGGGCATAAATTAAAAAAAAAAAAAAAAAAAAAAGAACTACTCCAAACATGCCACACTGTGAGAAGGTTTTTGAGCTGCTGAATAGATAGATAGATAATTTATTCATCTTGTAAATCATACATTGTACATGGGTACTATGATATAAGACACGTCAAATTGTGAATTTACAGTGCAATTAACTATACTTGTAAATTAACAAGTCACATCCAATAAGGACAAGTCAGTGTTTGTACAAAATAATGTTTTATAAAGATATCTCAAGAAATTTTATAATATACACAATTAATTCAAAAATGTAACAATAACAATAAGATGAAATTCTTCTCAGCAGCATCAATGCCAACAAAAGTTGTGAAATAGCAATAACAAAACAAAATAATAATAATAATAATAATAATAATAATAATAATAATAATAATAATAATAATAATAATAATAATAATAATAATAATAATAATAATAATAATAACAACAACAACAACAACAATAATAATAATTGTTTTCCATATTTATTTGCATCAAACTATTCAAAATAAAATTATCTATTTCTCACATATTTATCTATACATATATTGCAAATTTATTGGTATAACTGATAGTGTTCAATATCTATTTCAAATAAATAATTCACTGAAGAAACCTGATTCACAACTACATATTTCATTGTAAAATTTTTCTGTGAATAATACTAATAATACAAATACTACTACTACTACTACTACTACTACTACTACTACTACTACTACTACTACTACTACTAATAATAATAATAATAATAATAATAATAATAATAATAATAATAATAATAATAATAATAATAATAATAATGGTGATGATGACGATAGTGATGGTGGTGATGATGATGATGATGATGATGATAGTAAAAGTTGACCAGGATTAGATAGATGCTGGCATTTGGATCCCAAGGTTGCGAGTTCAGACCCGGTCTAGTTCGATGGTTTCTTTATGAGGTTAAAAGTGAAATGAAATGTGTAGTGTTTAACGCCCGCTTTTACTACATATGGCACCGCAGGCGATGACACTGGTGATATATGAGATGAAGATGGAGCACCGGTGGAATGAGATGGCGGGGGAAACTGGAGATCCCGGAGAAAACCCGCCCCAGCACCGTGTTGTCCAACACAAATCTCACTTTGCGGTCGCCTGGGATCGAACCCGGCCCGCCTTGGTGTTAGCCAAGCGGTCTAACCACTGAATGCATTATATCGGTTTTACTGATATTTAAAGAACTCCTTCGTGCAACCTCCGACATGCCAGAGACGCTAATATGATTTTGTATATGAACTGTCATTATCAAACAAAATAACTATTTTATTTATTTCGTTGATCGTTAAGTCATTTGGTATCAAGTCATTTGGTCACTTGGTGGCTATATTAATTGTAGTAGTATGTCCATATAATCTGTTCTTGAGAACTGTAACAAAGGAAATAATGTATTTATTTTCGGAACAAGATACACTTAATTTTAAATACCACGCAGTTTAATATAATAGTAATTATCGCTAATATATGAAAGGTAGAAGTAATTCGTTCCAGAAAAAACTACAAGTTTGAGTATTAGAAATGCATTTAAAAAGAAGAAAGGGAGATTAAAATGGTTGAGGAATGTATGTGCGAGAGAGGAAGAGTGAGAAAATGTCAATAAGAAAAGGATCGATAAATACCTAAGTTGATACTGGAGAGTTGTATAAAACCACCTATGTTTCATGTGGCAAAATTGTTTTTATTTTCCTTTGAGGCTTAAATACCTGTGCGCCGAACTCGATGGTCAGGTATAAGGAAACTGAACCATCCTGGCACAACTAACTGATAAGAAACTCGCCTCCCTCCCATAGGTCATTCTTACAGGTATCAGAATACATTTGCTCGCGACTGTACAACAAGAACAAGACTGATCATACAACAAAGCATAAAGGCTATATTGCACATGAATGTGTTGACATTTGTTTGTGTCTGATCAATTATATTTTCACCTCTACTTCTAATATAGCCAACATGCCCGCCTCGGTAGCGTAGATGGTAGCATGATTTTCCCTTATCCTTAAAGATGAATGTCAGGTAGCTGTAAGCTCCATGGACCCTAGACACATTTGAGCATCATTTCACCCATTTCATTCACCGTCCGATATGACTTAATGTTGAAGGACGTAGAATTACAACAACAACAAAATAGCCAACACAGTGTCTGTTAGTTAATGACAAAATTCAGTAGAGTAAACGTTATTATCTAATGATTACTCCATAAAAGTATCATAATGTTATATTAAGTAATGTAACTGGGGACATAGCTGAGAGGATTCATGAGCAAGATGTGGTGGAGACAACACTTGGTTCAATTTGGTGGTTATGTATTAAGCTTTGGCTTAGTGAAGCCAATACAAAATACAAGTACACTCCAACATCTTGAGGAAACTTATGGGTAGAGTATTAGCAACAGTTACATAATTATACAAATCTCCACGCATCTTATCTTTTAAGAGTTGTGTGTTGTGGTGATCGAGGATGCATATAGATGAGCCTCCACTGACAGGCGGCATGGCAACCCTGATCAAGAGTGACCCTGAGAATGATCCAAAGAGAAGAAGAACCCAAAATTAGACCTGTGGCTGCAGAAATAAGCAGCTATTAAATACCGTCTCTCCCAACATGGCATCCTTATGCCAAATAATGCAAATCCAAAGCCAAAGGCTTTGTAAGCATTTCCTAAGCAAACATAAGCATTCCCGTAGTTCTTAGTACATTCTAGCTGACACAATGCAATTCAGAATGTGGTCTCCTACCTGTGGTTGACATGAGCAGACATGAGAAATTATGCATTAAGCTATTCTCACAGGTCAGCAAAAAGAAGGACCTTAGATATCATAAGAAATGTGCAAGAGAATCAAGACATAGGAAATAAGCATCAAATAATAAATCCTTTCATGGAAGTGCGTGTTGTTTTGTGTTATTAATCGACTCCCAGTTAACTTAATCAAATAATACCTTTTAAAACTTGTAACTTCACTCACATCCTTTTACAAAATCAGGAACGTTTTCAAAACTGTTACAGTTTCATCCTCAGCTGATTAGCGACTCATCACAGTTGGTTGTTGTCTGGATCTCTTGTAATTGGCTCCCTCTCTCGGAAGATTCTTTACATAAGTTCAATAGACCACTCACTGATGGCACATCAAAATTTAGAATATGTGGAATGTTTTTAATAATAACAAATTTTTTCCATGTTGTAAGTTCAAGTTTTGTTGACAATGGTTTTAGTAGTTTGATCTCCTCTCCGATGTGGTGGTTATCATTCCAGAAATGAAAAGCAACTGCCGATTTTTCCGTTTGTTTATATTTTATGTTCCTACGTGTTCTGTTAATCTAGTTTTTAAATTTCTCTTTGTCAAACCAATATAAAATTTGTCACAGTCTTCACAATTTATCCTATATATGCCTGATATTTGTTCTGGTGGGATCCCTTAAAAAACAGTGAAGCAATGTGTCAATATCTTCTTGATTCACTTTTGTGCTAAGTTGTGCTTCACTGTCTCTACGCTTCTTTCAATTTTATACTTTGAGGAGTATTCTTGTTTAGTGACAAGAAGAAGAAATGAGCAGAAAGGGGCAGTTATGATGTGGAAGGATGAAGGAAAAGACTAACAGAAGAAGGAAGTGCATTTAAGTTACATATAGGGTTCCAAAGAGTAAAATAAACCAAAAACACCACTATGTGAGACAAATCAAAGTAAGTGAAGGTAATTAGGGCTGTTGAAAGAAGAAAGGGAGGGGATAATGAATTAAAACAAAAGTATAGTAATGAATTAATTAACGGTAAGATTTAAGCAGTAACGGAAGTCAGAAAAAATCTATACAGAAGTAGTAAATGGTAAATTTAGAAAGTCAGTAATGTGCAAGTGAGTCAGAGTGACTATGTAACCCATGGTGTAAGAGCCCGCAAGCAGACCAGAGCCTTCCAAACCGATTGCTGGCCTGATGCCTGCATACACAAGACAGAGGTAGGTGATCATCCAACCGTTACGGGGAAGAGATATGGTCAGCATCTCATCACTCCCAGCTGGAAAGTTGGCTTTCTAGACCAGGGTTCGCTACCATTTAGTTCCTCAATTTCCTCACAATGCTGAGTGGGCACTGGTCCTATACCCGGATATTATAATCTGCGCCCCCTATGGATAGTATCGATCCTGAGCACATTTCTTGATAGAGAACCAAAGCACAATGATCTAGCTCACTGTGCCACAGCGCGGGACCAGAATAACTATAATGCTAGGTATGCTGGTGATAAGAATAAGAACTAACATGACTTTTGTATGGAAGATTAGAAATGGGAGGCAATGAAAATGTGCATTAATTTTGTTATAGATACTGCCTCATAAGCGAAGTTATTTTTTAAGAAAAAAAGTTATTTGAGATGTGTTCTGACAAGCAATTAACTAATTTTCAAATTAAATACCATTAGATTCTATGGTCTTGAGCCATCGTTCAGCGAGGTTTATTATCCCACGATGGTGCCAGTCTCTGGTTTTTGATGCAAAGAATTCGGAGACACCCACTTGTACTGCTTCAATGTTGACAAAATTTCTTCAACAAAGAAAATGGGTCAGGGATCGAAAAAGGTGATAATCTAATGGTGCATCAGGGCTGTATGCTGGGTGTGGTAGCAGTTCGATTCCTCCCTATTCCTGAATAATTTCCACGGTTGTCCGTGCAGTATGCGGTGTTGCATTGTCCTGTTGCAATAGAACTCTATTTCGGTTAAGTAATGCTGGGTATCTCCGTCTCAAAATTTTATGAACTTGTTCCAGTTGTTAGAATAAATATCTGCATCAATCGCCTGCCCATTTAGAACAAACTCCCAGTGTATCACTTCAAAATTCCACCAGACACACAACATTACTTTGGGACTGAACTGATCTTTTAACGATGACTTTGGCCGGTTGGTGGAAATCAAGCCATTGTTTCGAGGCATCAGGGTTTCAGTAATATACTCATTTTTCAAAATCTATCATACATGGGATTACGGATAAGCTGACAACAGATATCCTTCTATGTTCAGCCTGTTGAGGTGTCAGTTCATGAGGTACAGATGCTACAGCCTCTGTATGATTTTCCAAGTGCCTTAATGTGGCGATGTATGGTATCTTTTGCTGCACCAAGTTCTTCTGAAGGCCTACGGGTACTTTTTTGCAGATTTTCTTGCAAAACTTGGCATGTATACTCAGTATTCCATACTTTATATCTTCCATTAATGACATTAAAGACATTAAGTAATGTCTTCATTACTTGAACATTAGGCTTAAAGAGCATTAGAGGAACATCAGGAACAATGAAATAGATAAATCGGTGGTAGCGTACCATTTTTGGAAGGAGAATCATGATATAGAATGAGAGATCCACTTATTAAAAAGTGTCCAAGGTCCAGCTCCATTAACCACATGGGAAAAAATCTTTATAAAGAAATATGAAAGAAAATTGTTTAATTTCGACACTACCTTTGAAGAAAACCCAAACTTCAAGTTCATCAAGATACCGACAGAGACGCACCTATCACCTCCAATGAGTTCACCAAACCAATGTTCATTAGTCGACAACAACTGATAATGTTTGGAAGATCCTAACAAAACGTGTTCTAGGTAAATTCTAGCAATAAGTGGAGCATTGAGTATTAGTTCGACTCAAAATTATATTAATTTTGTCCTTCATTGTATCATAGTCCTTACTCATTAAAAAAGTGATGTTATGGAGGCGATTACCTTTGAAACTAGTCTCTCATTAATATAAAAAAGTAAGTGACGAGTATCAATAAACAACTACAAATAGTTTTTGCGATTGATGTAATTTCTTCATTGTGTATCCTTGAGCTTCAGCAAATTTCCCAAGTGGATGTAGTGTACTTAATGTGAGTGCTGCATTTAACTGTTACAGTCTGTTCCTGCAGTGAAGAATGTTACTTTTGGATCCCAAGTTCAGCAAGAGCAGCCTCTACTCCCTGCAACAAAATATGACCCTGACAGTAAAGTGCTCAATGTGGATCCAGAAGATAATAATGCCAACTCTTTTCTTCTCACCATACAGTGCATGGCAGCTGAAAATTTGGAAGCAGTAAGTTTGCAAAGTAGCCTATTACTTCAAACTATTACTTTCTTTATCATGTACGTAGTAGGATTTTTGTACAGAGCCAGTGTATGCGAGAGAGAAAGAACTAATTACTCAGGGAAAAAAAGTTGAATAAAAATCTAAACTTGCTATTTAACTTCAGAATATCCAACAAAATGATTTTGAAAAAAGATTCCCCCTCCCTCCTTTACATGTAAAAGTAATGTACCTTTTTTATATTACCATGATAATAAAACGTACTATATGCGTAAGATTTCTTGAGCGCTGGATTTACGGTATGGTGCGGACAAAGGGGAAGAAAACAGAGCTAACACGCTTTTGTTTCTGCAGTGTGGTTAACCTAGAAAAACACAATTCAGCCAAATTGCGGTAAGATAAGTGAAGATATGCACCGAAGGTATGAGATGTGGCAAAAAACAATTGAACTCCATCTGATATGCTGTATGCTTATATATTTACTGTTATAAAAACACAAAACTAGAAAACAAATTTTATGACAGCTATAAACAATCACTCGCTTTGTGATTCTTCGATTTCCAAGTCTACTGTGTCACTTTCATCGCTGGTATCCTCTAATGTGTTAATATTTCATCAATTGCATTTTCTATTACACCATCGTTTCTCCAATATTGCATTTCCTGCTCTTGGACCTTATTGTATCCTTCCTGATCCATCACTTCTATAGCAAGCTTCTGCAGATTTGTGGCTCGGTATCATTGCATACTTTGTAAACATTATTTTTGCGCACACCAGCTCAGTTGCATTCAGATCACAGTTATACGGAGGCAGACGAATAATAGTGTGTCCCCTTTTGAGAGCCATAACACTGACAACATAGTCTTACTTTTAGATTTGTTGTAAACTGGTTAGCTAATAATTAACCTCAAAATTGCTCAAAATGAAATGGTGTAAGTGTGAAAGCTTAGCATATTAGCCACTAGATGTCACAGTGTGTAGCACATTTCCTGTTTCAAAGTTGTCATCTGTGTTTACGGAAATAGGCGAAACCTACCGAATGAGGACTTGGGACCCGAACGCTCAAGAAATCTTGCACATATAGTATATTTGAACTTTCTGGGAGCACCCATGAACTTTTCTTCATTCACAAAGAAATTTTTAACAGGTAAATCATAAGAGATAAAACGTACTACAGATCTCTTTAAACTTACAATTTATTTCAGATAAGTTTCCTGAGGCATCAGCTATTTCCAAGATATCTGTAATTATTGGTTTGAACTTTTGGGTAGTCATAACTTTATTCAAGTGCTATTGCAGTCACCTATTTCTTGTGATGTCAGAAAAGCTATGGAATTTCAAGAAATTATATTGAGTTTTGGATAAGTAGAGACAAAATTTCAATGCCATAGCCGGGATTTGAACCACAGATCTCTGGTCTCCATCCCGGTTGCTCTCAGCCGTTGAGCTGCCATCCTGACATTACTTAACTATTCTGACAGTTTGAGGGGAAGTTATGAGAGGTAGGGTTGCTATGGCAATGGCAGTGAGCACACCTCTTGAAAGCCTGGGTGCATAACTTTGACCAATTAGGTGAAACTTCCCCCTTCACCCCCTCCCCTTTTCACCAAAAATGTTACTGTGTTGCCATTTAGAGCATGTGTCAGGTAAAGCATTGTTTGTTTCTTTTCTTCACCGTGCATAATCTAAACGTACTTGTTTGACTTAGTTTAACTTATAAAAAAGCCGGTTTCTGTGTTAGTTATTTAGTCATTTCATTAGTGTATTAATATTTCTTAGGTCATTGATGATTTAGTGTTATTTTTAGTGTTATTAGCATAAGGGTACAATGTCTCAAACTACCAGCCCAGCAAAAACGAGGTAGGTGAAGTACTCGCTCCCCCAAGAAAAAAAATATTCAAAACTAGGACAGGGATCTGCACTATGCGGACAAGCAAGGGAACTGGTGTATGCACTGCATGAATATTTTGAAAAAGAGAGGGAACATGGAGGCCCCCTCTTAGGCATCAATAAAGTTGTCGAAAGAACTGTTACTGCTATCTTTCTTAAGGCAATGTACAGCTGAAGCTTTAGAAGCTTTCAGAAATGTAACTTAAGTATTAAGCCTACATTAGGTGTACTTTAAGTTAAAATGCACGTTCTGAATTCTTCGATTTGAAAAGGGTTTCAGCTTTGTACTTGCTAATAAAGTAAAGCAAATGGAGAATGTTGACATAAAAATTATTCTATTATTTGGGTGTTCAGAAAATGGTTGAGTAAACTATTATGTTTAATGCAAAACCATATGTTAGGTTTCTCTTGCTTGATCTTAATCCCAACTTTCTAAGAAACACGCCAAGACAGATGCATTACGAAAAGCAAATTTAAATAGTGCTGAAAATGTTCAGCATTGTTTGAGTTTCATCTATACATTGCCTTAACAGAGTATCGTTCAAAACTGTTTGCATTTGTTAGAAATATAAATATCAATGATTTAAATTAGGTACTTCTTGCACTTTCTTCTGTCTAAACATGGCGCACACCAAGGCATTCATAAGCGGCAATGTTGCTTTCCACCAGGAAAGCACATGCTTCACGGCAATATATATATATATTGTTGCGGCAATAGGCATAAAAAGTTTCTGCGCAAATAGACAACAGACGGATAGTGTTTCACAGTAATAAAGAGCTTGCATAAGCAGTTAAAGATAGTGCGAGATAAAATTCTGCCGAAACGAACAAACTTGGTAGACTGTGTATGTGAAGTAATGTTGTTACGTGAGAATTGAACAGTGTATTACTACGGAAATAAAGGACATTTGGAATATCTGCAACTTACACTTTTAATTCTATGAAACCACAAAGTCACTATATATATCGTAGCTCAATGGGTAAGAGTGACTGGACCAAAACCAGGAGATCCGTGCTTCAAATCCCGGCCATGGCATTGAATTTTTCAGTTTGACTCTATCTAACCAAAACCTTAGCCTATACATGGCTAGTGTGAAGAAATGATTAATTTCCATTGAATAACTTAAATAATAAGAGTTTAACAATGAATCCTGGGACTCAAGTACATGCAATAGAAATGGTGTATCTCAAATATGAGAGCCCCTAGTGGTTTACCGGGAAAATATATACGAGTCAATTGAAGAATTTAATGCCAGGATGGCACATTGGCCATGGTAGCTCAATGGATAAGAGTGACTGGACGAAAACCAGGAGATCCATGGTTCAAATCCTGGCCATGGCATTGAATTTTTCAGTTTGACTCTTTCTATTTAAAACCATAATTCCCAAATTGTTACTTTTTTACCTCAAGTACTGTTCACATACTGTTCACTGAGTGTCAATGTGAAGGTGGGTGCTATGTGTTGCAATGTCTTTTTATACCTTCTAGATTAATCTACAGAATACTAGTTTCCTTTTGCCCCCAATGTTACTGCAGTATAGAATAAAGTGGTTTAAAAAAATTTTTTCATTTAATGTTGCAAAAAAAAAAAAAAAAAAAAAAAAAAAAAACGTAATAAAAATTGTCAGCATCTTTTTAATACTTACTCAAATGATCACGGTTGAGACACAATATTCTTTTAGTCTTATGAGATTTATAATGGTATGTGTAACTAATGAAATATTGTTACATTACAGATGCTTTCTAGATGTCTCTCCAAGGAGCACATCTCTAAAGAAGAATTTCATTTTTCCTATAAAATACTGGGTCAAGAAATTAAGTCTCCAACATTGCATTTATATGACATTAATGCAGAGCAGTTACATGAGGATATCTCTGTCACAGTTCACTCTACCTTAAACAGCCTAAGTAAATATCTAGAAAAGTCACCAAAATTATTTGTAAGACTTAAGGCAGATGAGGCAGATTTGGCTGGTGGTGAAATTGACCTAAAATCTTTGGATATGCAAAGATTGTCAACATCTAAGGATGAAAACAGCACTTATGTGAAAGAAGTGTGCTATCTTCAAGAAACTGCTGCTCATGAGTTGAAAGAAACAAGATCTCAAGTAAAGATCTGTGTTATACTTAAGTTGCTGCACGGTCTGAATGTATATCTGCCAAATGTAAGGTCTTCCACATCAACACTTTCCAGCGACAGCAAAAATTCAGAATCTAATGAATGCAGTACTAAAGTAATGGACAGCAATATGTCTGTAGTACACAGTGATACGTCTTTAGTACGTAGTGACACTTTTATACTTGACGACCGGAATAAAACCTCAAATACTGATAAGGAAGGAGCTAAGTTGTTGCGCAGTGGTATCTATACTATCATAGACCCACCACAGCCAGCGGAAGTTGAAGATGATTCAACAATGCAGAAGAATTTTATGCGTAAGTGAAACACTTAACATATTTTACTTTGTAATTTACTTAAGACGTGTTGGTACTAGTAACACTAACATCACGTTTTTTATTCTGTGATGACATGTTTCAGGAACATATGTTCCTATCTTCACAAGGTGTCCGATTGACCAGTGTTGTTGATTATGGTGGTTGTCTATAATGGTAGCATCATATGTTGGTGAAATATACTTCCAGAAGGTACTTGGTGGCAGTAAATCAAAATTCATTAACTGTCTTAATTAATTGATGGAAATTAATCATTTCTTCACACTAGCCGTATATAGGCTAAGGTTTTTGATAGAGTCAACATGAAAAATTCAGTGCCATGGCCGGGATCTGAACCACGGATCTCCTGGTTTCCGTACAGTCGCTCTAACCCATTGACCTACCATGGCCAACGTGCCATCCTGACATTAAACTCTCCATGTGACTCATACATTTCCCCAGTAGACCACTAGGGGCTCTCGCATCCGAGATACACCTGTCTATCAAAAACCTTATCCTATATACGGCTAGTATGAAGAAATGATTCATTTCCATCAATTAACTAAAATAATAAGAGTTAAATGATGAAGCCTGGGACTCAAGTACTTACGATAGTAAGTTGCCACAAACTGTGTATCTCGGATGCAAGAGCCCCTAGTGGTCTACCAGGTTGGTTTGTTTTTCAATATGAAGAACTTTTCCGGTATGTCCAATTCTGTTGCATGACTGGTCAGTTTGATTAGTGTAATGTTCGGTTTCATGCTATGGTTGGTCATCCAGCAATGATGTAAAATTGCAGATATATCTATTTGTTTGTATTTGTTCTTTTAGTCTGATTTCTAGATTCTTCTTGGTTTCTTTATATATACTTTATTACAGAGTAATTTATTTTGTAAATTCCAGCTTTTTTGTCTTGTAGTATAGGGTCTTTTGATCTATTACAAAGTAATTTCTCTATGCTAAAGTTGTTCTATGGGGCTGATGTTGTTTCATGAAAATTTTCTTAAATGTGTAAAATGTTTTTGGATGATAGGAGAATTTCTTAAATTTCAGTTGTTATTCTTCTTGGACGAGCTTTGCTGTATCTTTGATATGTTTCTGATTTTTAAATTTGTAATTTTCTTATCAATTGTTACTCGTTGAAACCGTTATTTTTGGCTGTGTTTACTCTATGTTCATATTTGAGCCGACCACTCACTGCATTATCGGTCGGGTGGGATAGCCTCAAGCTGCTGTTGTTTTTTTAGTGCCTGGTGGCGCTGGGCACATGAGCCAAGCTTTGCTCACAAGTGGATTTGTGCCCTTGAGTCAGTCGGTGTGAGTGGCTGACCCAGCCGGTGAAGTGGTAAGTGGCAAATATGTAATATGTAATAATTTGTTTCTTTCTAAAACATACCTTTAGTTTTTGGCCTGGTACCTTGTACTTGTGAGAAAAGAGAACTGCTTATAATTTAATGTCTTGTTGGGACCTAATTCTGTTCTAAGGAAGGAATAAAAAAACAAACTAAATATGTGCGACATATATATGTATATTTCTTCGATTGAGTAGATAGCGAGAGATAGTCGTCAGGGAATATTAATAGTCGTCAGGGAATATTAACCTGTATGTGACAAAGGGGTGAAAGAAAATAATATTTAAATCAGATCCAGCAATATTTTTGGTAATATGTAGTAACGGACACACCTTCACCTTGAGATAGATGTTGCCGTATACCTTTCTCCTTTTGATCCATCAGTTCCTTGTTGCCTTCCAGTTATCCCATTTTATTTGTTAAAAATGTTGCGGCCTTCCCTCTGATGAGGGTCAGCACATGTAGATGATATTCTTGTTTGTTCAAGGGAGCATACATCTGTATGTTAAGTTATTTAGCACTACATGTTTGTGTGTTAGGGGACTGAAACTGTTGTTCTTTATGTAATTATCTGAATGCGAAGTTTCCTGTGTAAACCAAATGTTATATTTTCTTGTCCTCTGATTATTTTAGATCTAAGAAGGGTAACATACCTTCTTCCACTTCCATTGTGAATTTTATTGAGTGATTTTGTAAGCTGAGTAATTTAATGGAGTTTTATATGAACTTGTAAGGGAGTATGGCAATCAAACCAAGTCATGCACCAGAATTGGACACACTGGAGAAGATCTTCATTTTGAAACACAATGACAGTTAATGAATTTTGATTTACTGCCACCAAGTATCCTTTGGAAGTACATTTCACCACTACATGATGCTGCCTTTATAGACAATGTCAGAAACTGCAAAGTCTATTGACAATAAATGATATTATTATTATTATTATTATTATTATTATTATTATTATTATTATTATTATTATCATCATCATCATCATCATCATCATCATCATCATCATCATCATCATCATCATCATCATCATCATCATCATCATCATCATCATCATCATCATCATTATAACCACTGCAACAAAAAACAACATGGGTCAGTCGGACACATTCCGAAGATTAGAACACATGTTCAGAGAATAAAAAAATAATAAACAAAAGTGATGTTAGTGTTACTAGTATTGACGAGGGGCAGACTGTCATTAAGGACCAGAGAGTTCAGGCCCCTCCAGCAATCCGGCCATTGAGTCATGAGCCATCTTGGCAGAGTCTACTTACTGGCTAGAGGGATACGAAACAAGGTAAAGGTATGGTTTTTACCAGGCCCATTTCTGGGCTTGGGATTACTTGTGTTCAGGAATAGTGGCCGTGTTCAGGCTAGGTTGTCCAAAGCTTCTTTGGGCAGCCAGTAGCTCGGTTTTCGGTGAGGAACCCTATGGTCGTAACAGCCAAGGATGTTCACCAGTGGGTTAGGACGGGAGTCAAGTTTCTTGTATTCTCTGTTTCATATAACCTTGCCCGGCTGAAATGTATCACTCCGCGTTCAATAACCCTCCCCCTCGCCCTAATTGGCTAATGCTTTCGCGTCATACGCCATAGGCGGTGCCTTCCCGTCATATTTAAACGTGCAGTAAATGTAATAATTGCCGGGAAGATAAATAAAATCATACAAATAAGGATATGAAGGCATGCAAAAATACAAGTTTATAATGAACTGAGCAAATTGAAACAGAATGGCTGAGCAATGAAACTGAAAGAGTTTATAATGAAAGGCATTTGGCCTTTTCCACTGGGATTTTTTAAACCAGCACACATACCTTCCAAAAATGCTTGTCTTTCAGTCTTAAAAGTCGTGTCACACCATACTTTACTTTTCGTGTGTTCTTCGTGTATATTTAGCGATTTGTATCTCGGTGCAGTGTGGTTGTCCTTAAATAGCGTCTTCGCCACACAGCAATATCGCCTCTGTCTTTTAGCACATTTTTCTTGCCTCTTTTTTCATTCACAAATCCCAGCTGTATAAGCAATCTGCTGAAATTTGGTAAACCTGCATCCTCATTTACAGCAGACGAAATGTTACTTATGTTAGGGAGTTCGTTTCTAAAGAAAAACTACACACATGACGACGCACAACACTTTTCACGTATTTTCTCCGAGCACGCACTTTTGTTTATTCCTGCTTTTGCCTGGAGTGGTAAGTTTTCCGGTTTCCTCAATTTCATGTCGCGATGTTCCTACGGATCTAACACTCACACCTGTAACTTCATAGCACAGCTGTTTGACTTCTCTCACTGACAAAGATGGATTCTTCTCTGTGAGTGCATTAAACACATGCAGCACAATTCTTTTTTCGCCTGTTTGTAAATAATTATCCTTGCGATACTTAAACGAAAAACTGGCGGTAGACTCTGCCATTATACATATAATACATATATACATATAATGCGCAATAAACGATCAATAAAATAATTTAGCTCCCGAACTCTCGAATGGCGATGCATGACTAATCCAGTTCAAAACAAGGTCAGTGATAAAAGTCATAAACAAATGTCACCACTACCGCTAAATCACGTGCTGTCGTGCCATGTACTTGAGAGCAAAGGAAACTCTTCTTCGTTTAAGAATTAACATGCATTTCAGATAAATAAACTCTGTTGCGTAATATATTTAATTAAAACAGTTACGAAAATATAAATTTGACAATTCTCTTCCAACATATAATGATATATCACCATGCTAAATAACGAACTAATTTTTACCGCACGACAGTCATTACCACAACAGCAACCAATGAGAGGTGATTAGGTCACGTGACCGTTAAGAGATACTGGGCAAGCTTACGTGAAACAAGGTATAGATGGTGAGGGTTCCCTCCCGCAGGTAGTGCCCTGTTCTACACATGCTGCAGTCTACGAATTGTGGTCAGAGCTGTCGATTCCCAGACCTCGCAGTCATACAGAATCTGGAGCAGGATAATTGCCCCTCCAATTATATCACTCAACTTATAGGCATTTTTTAATTTGAAGAAAAAATGATTTTATATTTTACTAAATTGTAATACTAATTACAAACAATTTGCTAACCACAATTCTTAATGGTTATAGAAAGTTGCAACCTGCAGTGTTATACGCAACAACTGCACCACTCTCCTTCATGAAGCAGAACATTGGGCCAGATTAACGCAGGCCCGCCATCACTCCTCTCCCCTCTACACAATTCGCCTATCACGTGCCTATACCTTCCTTGCTCCCCTACTCTCATCTTCTTACATCGCCCATTGCAGTGATGGGGCCTCCTAGCTGCGGCCCATTACATGAAGTTTTAGTATTGGTATGATTGTTGTTGGAACATAATTGTTTGGTACACAGTAGTGTAGTTTTAAAATGAATAGAGTGGATTATTTATTGAAAAGTTCCTTCTATTCATTAAACGTAGAAGAAAAACTTGAAATTAAACAATTAAGCTTACATCAGCCAAACAATTCTACATTTACAAACAGGATGGAAAAACGAGGAATTTGTGTAACAATTGTGGTTAACTACAAGTGAGGAGAAACAAAGTGTCTTTTGCTTTCACTGTTTGTTATTTGGTGGCAAATCCCATTATCTCGTATAAAAAGTGAAAAATGAATTGTCAGTTATTTATTATAATATACTTTCAAAACTATTTCTTCAGTCAGTGAACTGTTTAGTTTTTCAATACAGCCCTCCTTTGAATAAGCCTTTTCTGAAATACACAAAATGCTCCAAATTGCACTAAAAACTCAAGTTTCAACAGCCGAGGTAGAGAGAAGTTTCAGTACATTGAAAAGAATTAAGTATTTCCGTGGAACATCATGGGCAGGCTTATTTCCTTGGCTGTTTGTTTCATATCCAAAGAGCAAATTGGTGAAATCCCTAACTTCAAAAACAAGAGTAATTGAAGTTTTTACATCCTCCAACGTTAGGTAATAACGGATGATGAATGAAATGCTGAAATGATGCTCAAATGTGCCCAGGGTCTGTAGAGCTTAGAGTTATGTGACACTTGTTGGTAAAAACCTTATCCAGGTAACAACCTGACCGAGATTCAAACTCGGGACCTTTTGAACATGCAGACATACTATTTTACCGATGCGGGCAAGTAATGAAATGTTTGCCGCCCGGAAATTAGACATGCTCAGCTCTTGTACAAGTAACACTGCCACTTGGTGAGTTCTATTTTATATTTTATTAGTTATTTGATATTTAAAAATATATAGTATTTTGACACATTTCTGCTATTACCGTGTTTTTGGCAATTCAAGTAAAGTTGCATCATTACCAGCATCTTCACATCTTATCCCACTAAGAAAAATGCTCATGAGCTGCCACTGGTACTGACTCATATTAAGTAAATTATATCTTAACACATCATTTTTCCATATATAAAATATTTTACTTTCTCTGTCACCTACCTATAGTTGTATTTCATCCAAAAATTCAATGTTAAGACTTCACTGAAAATAATGTTTTGAGACGAGACAACAAAATGTTTAATATATATATATATATATACACAGTATCTTTCAAGAAAATCCCTCACACCTACCCTTTACTTTGAAAAAAATGTTTTTTTGTCAAAAATGATGAAATATTTTTGATTGAAATACCATATATTTTAGATATTTACATCATTTTCAATATGTGTGTGTGTGTTTGTGTGTTCCAACACTCGCCACATGGCAACCTTGGCCTTCGGGGTAACCTCGTCCCACCACGTAATGACTGGACCCATTTCTCAAGTGGAGGCACCCAGAGGGCGGTGTCCATTACCTCCAGTGATAGGGTGATAGTGAAGATGACGGTGAGGTGAGAGGACCTACAGCTTATACCATGGACTCTGAACCATGTTGGGCATAGGGGACACTTCACATGTGCTAGACAGAGGTGAAGGTGCAGATAGGATCGACTTAAAATCGCCAACCCTATAGCCGGGAATCAAACTCGGGATCCTTAGCATGGGAGCCACAAACGAAATCACTACGTTACCTCGGCACCCTTACTTTCAATGAGTTAGCATGTGGATATGAGGGTGATTCAATAAGTACCTGTGGTAGGAATGAAGATGCCAATTTTTTCAAACACAAATTATTTCAATTCCTTTCTTGGAAGTGTTGAAAACAGTGTTGTATTTATTTCTCAACATTGTCCCGTTTTAGTGATATACACTTCTCCTAATGCTCCTGTCTTTTTTAACCCCTCCAAAAAATAAGAATTGTCAAGCTCTGCAAAATATTTAAGTTTGATGAGTCACTATGTTTACACTGTTGTAAACATAGTGACTCATAAATCAAACTTAAATATGAAGAATACTTCACTGTTAATAATGCTTCTGCTTTTAATATTTATTCTGCAAAATATGCATGTCTCCATGATGACCTTCTCATTTGATCTAAATTCCTGCGAAGCATTTCTTCATGTTTGGGAACAGGAGGATATGGGGTTTGTGGCAGCAATTCATAATGTAATTCATGCAGTTTGACAGTGACAACTCCAGATGAATGCTGGAGCATTATCGTTGTGAAACAGAACTTTCTTCTTTACCGTGGGGCCATGTCTCTTTAGGCTTCTTGTCGAATTGGACTCCAGTAATCGTTTTTCCATTTTCCAGAAGTCAATGAGTATGACAACCCTTGCATCCCAAAAAGTCATTGCCATCACTTTTCCGGCCGATGGGACCGTCTATGCTTTCTTTGAAGCAACCCATTGTTTTGAATGTTGCTTAGTTTCCGGGGTATCATGATGAATCCAGATATCATCAACAGTAACAACTCGATGTCAAAAGTCCTTTGGATTTTGCTTAAACAGCCAAACACAGCTTCAAAGATGAAAGATGCACCCGCTTGTCCACTGTGATCAAACACAGCACCCATCAGGCTGACAGCTTTCTCATCTCCAACTTATCGTGCAAAATATGAATTGCCATTCCCGTTGATACACCTATGACCTCTGCCACTTCACAAACTTTCATTCGATGATCAGCAAGAATCATATCATGGACTTTTTCAATGATTACCTCGGTAACCACATTTGCAGGGTATCCTGGATGTTCCTTGTCAAAAACGAATGTTTGATCACATTTAAATTCATTATACCAATATCTGTTATCATAAAAGGTGTTAGTTCTCCATTAACAGCATCTAATTTCGCTTTTATCTACTCGCAAGTTGTCCCATATAAAAGTAAAAGGCAAATAACTGGATGATACTCCACTTTCTCCCTTTTAGCAAAAACCATTGTACAACTTATTGAAATGTCTATAAAATCCAAACTAACATATGAATTAGCACCAAATTTGTTTTTACGTGTAACAAATGACAGTACATGATAACACAAACTTCCCTTAGCAACACCATATATTTTGAAACCCGGTACTTATTGGTACTGGTTTCCAAGTGTGTTTTTCATATTTCTCTATAGATAAATATAGTACCATTATCGTTATCATCATTTAAACTGTACTGCATCACACAATTGCTTTTTCCAAAGTTTTTGTTGAAATTTGTTTTTGTTTTTGCAGGAAACTGTTCTAATGATGAGAAATCAACACAGACTCTGCTTGAAGACCAACCGCACCTATATGTATTGGATATAGCATTGACAGATGTAACATTCAACCAATTCCCAATAAATCAAAACATTACTTTCAGGTATGAACATCATTTCAATTAAATATTGTTTCTCATAAACAAATGTCAACATCATCTAGTAAATATAAAAATTCCACTCATTATTGAAGTGTTTCTGTAGATTTTTTGTTCTGGTTCTGATAGGATCCTTAGCTCCAATTGTCCTGTAAATTGTGTTCTAAGGACAAGGGAAAACCTAGAAAAAGGGAGGAAAATACCTTAAAAATGTGTAACAATTGTAGTATATTTATAACTAAACTTCACTTATCTTATGAAATAATTATAATAATCTAGGACGTTTCACCATTTCATTGATTGCATCCTCAGTGTGTCGAATGTTTGTTTTGTTAACGTGTACTGTTGCTAGGATTGTTTGTTACTGTACAGCCAGCTACTGGAAGTGAAAAAGAATATAATGTTTACGTAAAAAATAAAGCTAGCTATAGTGAAGCAATAAATATTACACAAATAAAACTATTTGCATCAAAAGCTTCACTTATCTTAAGAAAATAATGTAAATTTTTCTTAACATAAGTGAAGTTTTTGTTGCAAATAGTTGTATTTATATAAGAATATAATATATGTACTTGAAAATAACAACATTCTGGCTGGGGGATGCTGAGATGCTGACCACATTTCCTCCCCGTATCAGTTTGATGATCGCTCACCTCTGCCGTGTGCAAGTGGGCACAATTGTAGTATATTTACAAGGCTGGCAGTTGGTTTGGTAGGCTCAGGCCCACTTGGGGCTGCTACACCATGGGTTACGTTACCTGAAAATAAAACCCCCTCAGTTATAAGACCCCCCCCAAGTTTTCCAAGAAAATTATAGAAACAAAACATGTATGGGAATTAATATAATTTTGAGTTGAACTAATAGTCAGTGCTTCACTTATTGCTAGTATTTACCTAGAACACATTTCATTAGATCTTCCTAACATCATCAGCTGTTGTCGACTCAAGCTGATGTCGACAACAGCTGATGATGAAACTAACGAAACGCATTAGTATCGTAATCCTTACACATTGGAATGTATGGGAATGTTGGACTGGTCCATCAATTTGAGATAGGCTGTAGTTCCAAGAAAATCCGTTCTTCTTCTTTGATACTATACATACAGTTATCGGTAGACAGTTCTAAAACCATTGTTACATTCAATTGAGCAAACTAGAAACAGCATGCTCTAACATAATTATAATTTGAATTAATATAATTTTGAGTCGAAATAGTACTCGATGCTCCATATATTGCTAGTGTTTATCTAGAACACATTTAATTAGGACTTTCCTAACATCCTCAGCTAATGTTCGCTGTTGAGTTTGTTTTGGTGAACTCCTAGGTGGCGACAACTTCCTGGTGTATCAAAGAACACAACATTACTTTGGCTCCACAGAATAAATTCAGTGCACAACACCTTTTGATATCTCATAATACAAAAGAGAAACCCACAGGCAAAAGCTCAGGTGTGTGCTGGATAAATCCCAAAGGCTGTGACAAATAAAAGGATTTTGAACAATAGCTTAAAGAACATTTTAGGAGCATCAAGAACAAAGAAATAGACAAATCAGCAGTAGTGTACCATTTTTGGAATGAGAATTATGATATAGAACAGGAAATCCATTTATTAAAGTGTTCACGGTCCAGCTGGGAGAAGATATTATAAAGAAATCTGAAGGAAAACTGTTCAATTTCAATACCAGCTTTGAAGAGAACCCGAACATCAAGTTCATCAAGATACCAATAGATGCCCCTATCACCTCCAAGAAGTTCAAATCAAAAATTCAACAGTCGATGTTAGCAGAAGATGTTAGGAAGGTCGTAACGAAACACATCCTAGGTAAACACTAGCAATATATGCAGCATGGAGTACTACTTCAATTCAGAATTATATTAATTTTGTGTTTCATTGTATTACAGTCCTGATTCATTAAGAACCCTGGTTTTATGCTTTATTTACAGGTTCCATCATCCGAAAATGAATTTGCTGCATGAAGATAGTGCACAAATTTCTGTATCGGAACTAAATCGTGAAATTGCCTTATACAATATCAACTGTAGGTTTAAATTTGTTGCAACATCACAAAATATTGGTCGACTACTGAAGGCTCATCCTCCAACAATAAGTGTTTGTTACACTCTTGTGGATAAGGCACAGGATATGGCTCATGCCACATTAGATCCTGGGCCATTGCTTGTTGATTTTAAAGTAAGTTTAACTATAGTTTTCATTTCCGTGCACTGACTTAGTTAATAAAGTAATTACAAGGTATATTATAATTTACCGTAAACCCCCTCCTTGAGATACTAAATATATGAGCTATCATTTCAATTAGCCAGTTCTACAATTTTTTGCTTTGTAGAAGAGTATTTATATCTTCTTTATTTGTTAAAGCTTTTCAAAAAACAAATATTGAATTAAGGAACGCTATATGGTATCTATTGGCAATTTCAAGTCAGGTAAGTGCTGCTGAATTGGATGAATATTTTGAAGATCTTTCACAAATGCTCTGTTTGTCTGTCAGGGTTTCTGCATCACTATGATCGACCACCTCTACCTTGCATATGTGGGCATGAGACTGGCAGTTGGGTTGACAGGCCTTGGCCCGTTAGGGGCTGTTGCACCATGCATTAATGTGTTGCATCACTGATGACTGTACACAGCATGTATATGCAATTCCTAAGTTGGAAGCAAATAAGGTTTTGGTTGTGTGTCTATTAAGTGCTACCACTTCTGTGAATTTTACTTTCTGATATAGCACCTAACATTTCCATTATTGATTAAAATCAACTGAGAACTGAAAGATAAAACTGCTGCTCAATTACATCTTTACGTCTCATTTGTTACTACGATACTGTTGTGCCAAAAGATGTATATGAGCTAACGTCTTTATCTTTTGTTTCAGTGGCTGAAAGTGACCTGCTCAGCTTGCAGCTTTGTCAGCAGCAATAAGAAAGATGCACTTCTAGTTTCTTTTAAGACAGTGTATGCCATATAACTCAGTTGTATTTCACTGAAATTTAATACTGTAACTTCGTGGGTTGGTAGAATGAAAAGTCTTGTTTGCAGAAATTTTTGCAGTAAAAAGACGCTTTGTACAATCCTGGTAGCAGCAAAATGACCTAACACACACAAATGCAGTCTTCGAGGTCGTCTAATTGCCCTGCTGCACGAAAACAAACGAAAGAATTCGCTGTGGTACAGTTCAGTAACCCTCACTCAACTAACAACTGCCTAGCAAAACACACTTTGTGGGGTTTTTATACCTCCAGTCATTGTTCTAGAATGCAGTAGAGCTCTCGAGAAAGATTGTGGCAGCGAGAGAAAGACGGAACTATCCAGACATCACTCTGTCTCTTTCTCTCTCTTAGCAAGTGTCCAACTTTAAGTTGGAGTTTTAAGTTTAAGTTTTAAGTTAGTTAGAAATATTTATAGATGTTCAAGCTTTTCAAATGCTTTTAAATTTTTTTTAACAGCAAAAGAGAAGCTATTATAAAACTCTGCTAGTGGACGTTAATTCTATGATAGAAATGGGTGCTATTGGTGTTCAGATGCATCTTCATGATGAAGGACTTTATAAAGAAACAGAGGAACCTTCATCAGAAGAGATTTGTGGTATGTATTTACAATATATAAACTTATATTTCATAACTATACCCATAGACACTCAGGGACAGGTATCACATACATAAATGATTTGAGTTTCAAGGTCAGTTTTGCTACCAATGTGTTTTTAAGATTAGAGGTATCACACATTTTACATGAATATCACAGATCATAGACTATACTTTGAAGTGACATCTCTCAATGTATTTGGTTGGACACTTTTCACTTTGATTAGCATGTGTTGAGAGATGGCCAATTTGCCGTCATGACATTAAATTCTCCATTTGACTCGTATATTTCCCTGGTAAACCACTAGAGGCTTTCACATCCAAGATACACCGTTTGTGGCGACTTACAATTGTAAGTATTAAGTCCCAGGCTTCATCGTTTAACTTATTATTTAAGTTAATTGATGGAAATTATTTTCTTCTCACTATCCATATACAGGCTAAGGTATTGGATTGATAAAGTCAACATGAAAAATTCAATGCCATGGCTGGGATCTGAATCATGGATCTACTGGTTTCCGTCCAGTTGCACTTACCCATTGAGTTACCATGGCCAATTCGCCATCTAAACCCAGTATATGATTTTTAGTGCTTTTACTTAAAGTAGATAAAAATAGTCAGTGGCACATAAAACCAGCCTGTCAGATCAACATATAAAATTAACATAAAATACAGTGCTATGTAATGTATTGAATATAATTACTCAGCAGATGTGAGCACACTTGAAGAGATTCATATATACCATTGTCAGTTTTTGTGTTGTGATGCTATTGATGACATCTTGGATCCTGGTCTCGAGTTCTGCAATTGTGTGTGGATTGGTTTCATATACTCTTCCCTTTAACAGTCCCTGGAAGTAAAAGTGTGCAGACAGAAGGTAATCTTTTCTGGGAGCATTTTGAACCAATCTTCTATGTTGCCATTTTCAATTAATTCCTGTATGTGCTCTTTGATGGCACAGAAGTCTGGAAATTTCCTGTGAAACACATTCTTTGTTTTTACAAAAGATCCAGGGCAAATGAACACTCAAATGTGTGATAATGATAACTTCAATACAGACATTGACTCACTTCAAACTATAATGCCTAGTTATTATCCTGACTGATTTCAACAAGTTTCACTTACTGTGGCTGCAGCTGTCTTACACGTGTCAGCCCCCACCTCGACATGCCATCTCTTGATAAGAAGGTAGTGTGATTGGTTACATTCATATATTGTAATTTTGGCAACAAACAATTGTAAATAACACAATATACCCCACTGTTATGGCAGGTTGGTTTTACGTGCCACACCTTATATAAGTAATAATGTAACAATATTTAGAGAACCTCATACAGATTGTGATAATACATTAACAAACTCTCTACATGAGAACTACTTGTTTTATTTTCTTTTTGCCTATAGAGAAAGACCTTGGTCCACCAGTACTGGATGACTGCCTTGCATACAAAATTTTAGAAGAGTTAGAAAAATGGAAGGCACAGCAGAAAAAGCTGTATGAAACACAGGTAAAGGGTAGTAAATGTAAAAATTAAAAACTTTTAACTCCCAAAATAATACCAACCTACAACTAATGGTCATAAATCAATTAGAAACAAATCCAGAATTTGAAAAGAAGATAGAATGAAATAAACTGGCATGCCAGAACATTATCCCATAGGACTTCTTGATCTGAGGCATTTAAGCACTTTTCTGGGATGGAATTAAATCTGTTCCCATAGACACACAAAGTATAGATGCACAAAATTAAATGTGCCAACTTAAAAATTGAAAAGGGATTCAAACTGTTTCTGAAACAAATATAGAAAATCCACCTGTAATTATGTATACTTTAGACAATAAAGTATTGAACTGCACCATTATTTCATTCATTTGATTTACCATCTTAAAAGATGTCTGCATCAGTATCCATTTGATAGTAAATTAAACTAAAAAGGAAAAAATATATATAATTTATTAATGTTATACAACTTGAACAAGATGTTTCTGAAAAAATAATTTCATTTAATCACCCAACAATACCAGTTACAACCATACAATAGTGTGCAATGCAGTGCTAGTATTTAAAAATGTTAGAAATAAAATTTTGATATAAAATGATTTTGCAGCTGAAAAAGAAGGAAGATGCACACCTAGCAGCCCTTACAGCTGAGTGGAAAAAGCGTCGCAGTGAGCTTGAATCAAATCTCATCCAGAAAAAAGAAGAATTTGCAAGAGTTGCTCAAGATTTGAAAGATGCCACAGAAGAAATCCGACTCAATATATTCCACAGTAAAGAGAAGGAAATTGAGGTAACTAAGCATTAAATTGTGCTGAGAAATATTTATAATTTACTCCTCTTATATTAAAGTATGGCATAAATGTGATTATGATAAGGAAACGTTGGTAGTGTTTAATTAAAAATTATCTGTTTCAGCTGAAAAAATTGAAGGCAATGCTGTTCCAAAAACAGAAACAAAAGTTAAAGCAACTAAGTGAACCACTGAAAGATCTTGAAGCTGGCATGGGTTCAAAGGTTGGTTTTGTATTTAAGTAAGAATTGTAAATTAATTGTTCTTTCACACTGGCCTTGTGTAGGCTAAAGTATGGAAAGATAGACTGAAAAATTCAATGCCATAGCCGGGATTTGAACCACGGATCTTCTGGTTGCCGTTGAGCCGCTCTAACCCTTGAGCTACTATGGCCAACGTGCTGACATGACATCTAATTGTACCTAATAGTGGTTAACTATAAAGCCCGGGCCTTAAAGTACCTACACGTTGTAGGTCGTCATTAAGGTAGTTGTCTCATGTGTTTATGAGAGCTCCTAGTTGTTTACCGGTAAAAACACAAGTCAGTTGGAGAATTTAATGTCATGTCGACACATTGGCCATAGTAGCTCAAGGGTTAGAGTGGCTAGACGGCAACCAGGAAATCCGTGGTTCAAATCCCAGCTATGGCATTGAATTTTTCAGTCTGACTCTATCTTTCCATAAGTAAGAATTGCTTTTCAGTTTTGAAATTTTAGAACGTTGATGGATATTCAGTGTTTGGTGTAGAAATATGGTTCTCCAATTACAAGGGTGGTCTGAAAAGTTCTCAGTCTCACCAGAGATTGCAGGAATACCTGCACGATTTTTTTTTTACTTATGTTGGTACACATGTTAATAAATCATATGTACAATTACAAGTCATTTCAGCCAATAGTTGACTGTAGGCAGTTGTTTGAACCAGTGGAAGTGTGCGTTGCTTTGAAACTGGAGAAAATCAAGTATCCTGCTGTGATAAAATTCTTTGTAAAAGAAGGTTTAACACCTACAGCCGTAATCTTACCACAGCTAGGCAGGCTCGATCTATGATTGAGGGACCTAGCAAGAAGAATAGCAGGATTCTGCTAACCTTTAATCGGGTACTACTTAGAGGTGTTGCTGGCCTGTTGACAGGGCACAGCACCCTAAAGAGACCTGTGCATGTGATGAAGCTTAATGCAGATTCTACATGCAAGAAGTGCGGTGTAGAGGATGAGTCTTCTCTTCATAATTTGTGTGAATGTGAAGCACTTGCTGCACTTAGACACTTTATTCTGGGCTCAGACAAACTGAGACTAGATGATATAAGGAGTGCTCATCCAAGACTTATCCTGTCCTTTTTGGAGGCCACGAGACTTGAATAAGCACTCCAGTAAGAGGGGCACAATGGGTCCAATATGCTAGCATGGTGGTAGCATGTCTGCCTCACGTTCAAGAGGTCCCAAATTCGAATCTCGGTCAGGGTGAGTTACCTAGATAAGGTTTCTCCGGGGTTTTCCCTTATCCTGAAAGATGAATGTTGGGTAACTCTAAGCTCAATGGACCCTGGGCTAATTTGAGCATTATTTCACCCGTTCCATTCATCGTCTGATATGACTTAACGTTGTAGGACGTAAATTACAAAAAAAAAGAAAATGCGGCCTATGTGCAAGGGACCAAAAGGGCTCAACCCATTTATTTTCATTCATTCAACACCTACAGCTATTCATTTGGAGATTGTAAATGTGTATGGTGACTCTTCACCTTCAGTTTCTACTGTGAAGAAATGGGCATCCAGTTATAACGTAGCCATGAAAGCGTCCAAGGCGATCCTCATGAAACACTTCCAAAAAGTGTAACCACATGGAAAATCATTGAAAAAGTGCAGGACGTGATTTTGAAAGATCAGCGTAAAAAGGTGCGTGAAATTGCTAATGCTGTTGGAATTTCAAAGGAACGTATTGGTCACATCTTGCATCAGGAATTAAACATGAAAAAGCTTTGCGCAAGATGGGTGCCATGTATCCTCACTGTGGATAACAAAGCATTCGTACGACACTTTCTGAAAAGTGCTTGGCGCATTTTCAGAAGAACAGAAGTGACTACGCTGATAGTCACAATGGATGAAACATGGATTCAGCACTACACACCTGAATCCAAGCAGCAGTTGAGGCATGGACAGAAGCTAGTTCTTTAGCTCCAAAGAAGGCAAGGATGGTGCCATCGGCGGGAAAGATCATGGCATCAGTGTTTTAGGATGCCAAAGGAATTTTGACTATCTCGAAATTACTGGAGAATGCTACTCTAAACTTCTAACCAAACTGAATGCAAGCATTTGTGAAAACAGACCATCAGGACAGTGTACCTGCCTACAAAAGCATTATGGTAATGGAAAAATTGAGAGATCGACACTATGAAGTGTTGGAACATCCACCCTATTCCCCAGATTTGGCTCCCTCGGACTTCCATCTGTTTCCAAAACTGAAGAAATTTCTCGCTGTTAGATGCTTTTTGTCCAATGAAGAAGCAATTGCAGCTGTAAATGGGTACTTTGCAGTGATCCCAGAGAAACATTACAGAGAGGGGATAATGGAAATGGAACACTGCTGGACTAAATGTATTGATATTAGAGGAGATTTATGTTGAAAAATATAACTACTTTGAAAGCATGAAGTGTCGTTTTTCAGTATGAGGCCGAGAACTTTTCAGACCACCCTTGTATATAAATTTAGCCTCTAGATATCCCATAAGGGCAAAGTCCTCCTTATAACACAGAGATGAACTGGTACTTTGGCTCCAAAGGTGAGCAATTCCTTGGGAGCTTTGTCATATTCTTACTGCTTCTTCTTTTCTCTATTCCTATTTTCTACTCATGTATCATTTCTACTCTCTTGTCCCCCTTGCACAGAATGTACATACTGCATTCGCTATCATTGTCTTTTTGTCCTAGATACCAGTTGTTTCCATACTTCTCTATTTCTTACACTCTTGTCCATTGACTTCCCGCTTTGGTTCTGAAGTAGTCTGGCCATCTGGTTCTTTGGCATCCCACATTTCTTCATCCTTCTCTTGAGTACTACATTGTGGTCTGGTGTGTCCATTTCTGATGATCCTGCATGATATGTCCACCCCATTTCCATTTTAAGTTTTGTGCCCTTTCTACCACATCACAAATTTTTGTTCTACTTCTTAATTCTGTCCCTTAGTGAAACATTTAGGATTTTTTGCTCCATTCTCTTTTGACACACCTTTAACTACTTTTCCAGTTTTTCTGTCAAGAATCATCTTTGACAGCCATAGAGTAATATTGATATGACACATTTATCTATGATATATACTTTTGTACATAGTTTTTCTTTGTTCCATTTATACCCTGCTTTTAACCGCAGTGGTCATATCGGCGGACATTCTCCTTTGGAACATATCGAAGGTGTTAACTCATATTCGTTGGGTTTTAATCATTAGATCACGCACACATTCACACTCTCATTCATACTTCCAGACTCCGGGGAAGATGGGGAATCATCTTGGTTGGAGAAAAACCCCCACCCCCAGCCAGAAATCGAACCTGGGACCTCTAGCAGGCAGGTGCTCTACCGACTGAGCTATGGGGCCAGCAACTTTCTTTTCGTCTCTTGCTGTGAGCAGGAACAGGGTTTCCAAAATTTGTTCCATGTTAGTCCTATCTGTTCCATATATTGTTCCTTGCACGTCACCTCCATTATTTCAGTAGGTGATAATGAACACGTCTCTGTTTGCCCACCTCCCAGAGGCGGAAACCAGGTGTATCAACAATGAAACTACTACAGCATGTTTGTTATACATTAGGCTAACAGAACATCATAAGATAAAATTACAACACAAGGAATTATGACCTAAAAAAATTGAAAGCCTGCCTCGGTAGCGTAGATGGTAGCGCATCTGCCTCAAGCTCAAGAGGTCCCGAGTTCGAATCTCGGTCAGGGTGAGTTACCTGGATAAGGTTTTTTCTGGAGTTTTCCCTTATCCTGAAAGACTAATGTCAGCTAACTCTAAGCTCAATGGACTCCGGGCTCATTTGAGCACCATTTCATCCATTTCATTCATCGTCCGATATGACTTAATGTTGGAGGATGTAAATTACAACAACAAAATTGAAGATCATTCTTTATTGAACAGCCTTTGTGTGTGTGTGTGTGTGTGTGCGTGTGCGTGTGCACGTGCGTGTGCGCGTGCGGGTGGGGTGGGGTGGGGGTGGGGGCGTGTGGGTGGGGGGTGCGGGTGGGTGTTTTTTTTTTAACCTGGCATGCCCCATTCCTTAGGAATACTACATGCCTTATTTTATTTACATTATATACAACTTTTACAATAAATTTACAATGATTTTACATATCTTGTATTTGTATTGAAATGTATCCTCTACAATATTTTACAATATTCTTATTAAAATAGTTGCAATTAATTAGCAGTTTTAATGATTTTTTTTTTATGCTTCATTTGCTTACTCTATATCTGTGAAGTTTATTGATTTAACAAATTTGACGAAACATTTTAGATGTGTGTTAATAAGTTCTTCTTTGGCAATGGGCCACGCGCATTATGTGCTTTTTATTTTCCTGATCATTTCGGTTCTTTGTTTGTTTATGATTGGACATCTGAATATTATGTGGTCTACTGTTTGGTCCTCTTCTTGACATTTGCATACTGGGCTATCCAGTAAAGCAAATCGATGGCGGTATGAACGGAGCTTTCCATGTCCTGTGACAATTGCTGTAAACTCTTGGCATATGGACAGTTCTTGTTTTAGTCTTTTTCTCACTGATGGGAAGAATTCTTTGGTGATGGCTCCTTTCCTTGATGCTGTCCATAGTAGTTGCCATGCATTCAGTCCAATGTCTCTCTCCATGCTTATCAGGACTTCTTTAGGTGTTTTATTATATTGTATTTCACGATCTTCCCCAGCAGCCTCTTTTGCTAGCCTATCTACTATTTCATTGCCATATATGCCCGAGTGTGCTTTCACCCATCCAAAATGCAGCATCCAGTCTGATGTTCTCAGGTCGAGGATTTTAGCTTTGATTGCCCCAGTCAGGTAATTGTGTTTCGAATTGTTTTTCAGGAGATCCAGTGTTATCCTGCTATCAGTGAACAATGCAACTCGTTTATGAGTGTAACCTTCATTTTCTAGTTCCTTTAGTTTCTTCAGCGCCTCAAGAATTGCAAGTTGCTCTGCCTGGTTATTTGAGCATCGAGCATGCAGCTTGAACTTTAACTTATGGGTTAACATGCTGTTTATAAATATTACTGCCGCTGCCCCAACTTTGTCTCCCATTTTGCTGCCGTCTGTGTATATTTCAAATGCGTATGTACTGTTATTGTCTATCTCATATATTGAAGGATTTTGTGCCAGGTGTCTCCAGTGTCGCATTTTTACTGGTGCGTCGTATTCCTCATTGTGAGCTCTTGTTGCCAGATAAGTCCTTACCTTTCCCTCTATGGTTACTTGTAGAGGTTGTGTACCGGCTATTACACATGAAGCCTCATATGAAACTGTACGGTATGCTTTAGCAATTTTTATATTAATTAGTCTGTGCACTCTTCTGTACTTAATAATGTTCTTGTATTTCTTTATGGCTTCTATCCACACTGGTGAGCCATATGTCATCGCTGGAACTATAGCTCCTTCATAGATCGTTCTGAGAGATCTGTATCCTAATCCCCATTGTAGTTTGACTGTCCATGATAACATATTGATGAGTTTAATGGATTTTTCTGCAGTATGAGCTATGTGCGCATTGAAGTTGCTGTCAAAGTAGATGCCTAAGTATTTCATTTCCTCCGTTTGTCTGAGTTTCTTGTTATTTATGTAAATGCTGATTTCTTTATCTTCGTTTCTCTTCCTAGAGATAAACATAGTCTGCGATTTCTTGTCATTGAATTCTAGTTTGTTGTCTGTGGCCCAGTTCTGGATCTTCAGTATGTCCTGGTTCGCCGTGTTTTCTGCTTCGAGTTTGGATGTTCCTCTTGTTAAGATGATAACGTCATCTGCGAAAGCAATCACTTTTGTTCTTCTGGTGAACTGTAGATTTAACATGCTGTTGTACATAATATTCCAAAATCCTGGACCGCAGCAGGATCCTTGAGGACACCCTTTCTGGACTTCTTTCACGGCCGTGTAATTATTTATTGATAATGTTGTTTTCCTATTGCTGAAGTAATTTGAAGCCAAGATAAAAAGGTTCTTTGGACACTTAAGTTCTTTTAAGTTTTTTAGGATGCTGGGCCACCATGCTGCATCAAATGCACCTTTTACATCCAGGCTCGTTAGGATTATGCACTGTTTTGATCTCAAGCCTTGTTCAATGAAAAGTTTTACAGCCATCGCTGCTTCTATTGTTCCTCTTTGGGGAGTAAACCCATACTGATTTTTGTTGAGTAGATCATTGGATCGTACATGGTAGTTAATTCTGTCTATCATTAGTTTCTCAAGTAATTTTCCGCCAACATTTATCAAACTAATTGGGCGGTATTTAGACACGTCCTTGCAGTCTTCCTTGCCGGGTTTAAGGAGTGGAATCGCAACAGAATGTTTCCATCTTTTTGGAAAGCAACCTCTACTCAGGCATATATTGTACAGCTGCGTGAAGGATAACGGCAGAACTTTAAAACCTCTTAGCAGGATGTCGCTGGTTAAACCATCCTCACCAGGTGCTTTTTGTGGGTTAAAGTTTTTAAGAGCAGATATTATTTCTTCTGTTTTAAAAAGTACATCATCCTTGGTATCTATTGGAGCTCTAACTTCCATTCGAAGTTCCTTATGGTGTGCGCTATCGTTGTTTTCATTATCTTCGGGCACAAAATGTTTTAGCATATGTTTAATTGTATCCTCGGTGTCCGTGGTGTATGTGCCATCTTCTTTCTCGAGAGTTGTCAGTGGTATGGTGGTTATGAGTTTTCCTGCCGCTATTTTATAAATTACATTCCAGGGGTTGGTTCCATCAAGTATAGTACAAAACTTTTTCCAGGAGTTAAATTTCACTTCTTGCAATTTCCTCTCATATTCGCGTTTGCCTTCGTAGTATTTTATCTTCCTTTCCACCCTTAGATTTTCGTTTGCTGTTGTTCTTTGAAATCGCCTCCGTAGCGCATTGTTCCTTTTCCTTAGTATGGTTAGATCATCGTTCCACCAGGGTAAGGTATTTCCTTTCAGCGCATATTTCGCGCCTCGGCAAATCTTGAAAGTTGTGTTACATGCTGCTGTAATTGCTGAGAAGAATAAGTTTTCTACTTCATCAACGTTCTCGTATTCATTGATTTTTTCTTTCAACTCAAGATCTATACTCCTCGTATCTGCAATGTTGTTCAGACGGCCGAACTTGGATATGATTTCCGTCACAAGAGCGGCTTCAAATTTCTCCAGGTCTCCATCTTTTATTATACACCGTCTAGTTCTCTGACCGATGTTTGTGATCTGTGGCCGCTGGCGTTTTACGTTGACTTTGAAAGATAGAATTTTGTGATCCGAACAGCTTTCTTGAGTGCCACACTCCCAATCGGTCACTTGTCTCAGTAATTTATTATTGACTATTGTTAGATCAATATAGCTTCTGGCTCCTATGGTTTCAAAAGTTGGTTCAGATCTCTTGTTAACGATATTCAAATCATTCAGTGTTACAAATTCCTCCAGCGCTTTACCCCGTTGATTTGTTAACAAATCGTGCCATGTTTTGCTACGACAGTTGCTGTCAACCGCGATCAACAAACCATTGCCTTTGGTGTAACTTAAAATATCTTCCACTCGGCTAATGTTTCTCTCAATATCTTCTGTGATGTCGAAATATGCGCTTACTGCGTAAAATTTGCATGTTCTGTAGGCGAGTTCGATCACTATAGTATCCTCATTAGAGAGTTGTGTGATTACTACTGCATCTATTTCGTGATTTTATATAATTATCGCTGCTCTTTTTCTTCCATTTCCACTAACATAAAGCCTGAGTGATTTGGGTATTCCAGCTGGGCAATTATTTATAAGGTACGGCTCTTGTATGAAGGCTACGTCAACATGATTCTCGTTCATTATACTTATTAGATTACTTGCCGCCACACGTTTATGTTGTAAATTAACTTGTATACAATTTATACACTTCATATTTGTTTTTGAGTAATTATGAGCCATGTCAGTACTCAATTCTGTCTGCGTTTCTTTTCACTGTGTTTTTGTAGCACGTGCAGTTCCTGTCCAGCGGTGAATGGTTTACGTCTACTGGTTGTTGTATTTATTATAATTTGTGCAATTGATGCAGCAATAGTTCTCTTTTCTCGCATTACACTCACTGATCTTATGTTTTCCTTTGCAGTGTGGGCATGTCAACTCTGCTTTGCAATCTTGTGCTCTATGGTTGTATTTCGAGCAGTTATGACATCGTAGGACTGATATATAATCATCATTATTGCAGATTTGCCACCCAATTTTCAACTTCCTGCCTATAAGCCGTTTCCGCAGTTCGGAGCTGACTTCAATGACCAAATTCTTGTGTTTCTTCCTGTCCTCAAAAATAAATTTCGGTGTTATCTCCCCCTTGCTAAGGTTTGCTTCTGAATTTTGCGATATAATCGCCTCTTCTGCATTTTCCATAGTTATGTCTTCCGGCACGTTAAAAACTATTAGTCTTGGCTTTTTGAGTTTCGGGAGGTAGCTTTCTAGTTCATTGCCGCAAACATGATTTACTTCATTGCACACCTTCTCCAATTCACATTTTTTATCCAATTCTATTAATACCTGTCCATTTCGTAGCGTTTTCATAGCTGTAATTCCCACTTTCATTTTCACTGGGTTCACCTTTGTTTTAATTAGAGTTTTGATATACTCGGCGCTCTGATCATTTTTCGACTTAACGAATAACTTGAAAGTCTTAATTTCTGCAGGTGAATTTCTTTGTACTGCGCTGCTATTGATTTTCAGTGCTTGCGCATAAGACTTCCTCCAACTGCCGGCAGGGCCCGCTAATATCCACTCACCATCCTCGCAGTTCCTGGCCGCCTGAGTAAATGTCGCGCCATCACCACTGCCGCTCTGAAAAGCTTGCAATATGGATTCCGTTTCTGTTACACGACGTTCTAGTTCCGAAATTCTATTCCTCTTCTCAGACACGTCGGTTTTCAAGCTTGCGAACTCGCCTCTTAACACGCTCACTGCCTGAAGAATTTCTTGCTTATACTCATTCTTTAAATTACCACTTTTAACTGTCACATTAACTAAAATATCAAGAGCACTTCCAACCGCATCCCCACTACCTTCCGCCATCTTGTCTCGTCCGTGTGTGTGTGTGTGTGTGTGTGTGTGTGTGTGTGTGTGTGTGTGTGTGTGTGTGTGTGTGTGTGTGTGTGTGTGCGTGCGTGCGTGCGTGCGTGCGTGCGTGCGTGCGTGCGTGCGTGCGTGCGTGCGTGCGTGCGTGCGTGCGTGCGTGCGTGCGTGCGTGCGTGCGTGCGTGCGTGCGTGTAAAGAAAATATTTTCATAACAATTACCAAATATAAGATTATGATGATATCTCAACTCAGCTTAATTTGTCAATTGTTTCAGCACTGTCCATATTCATACAGGACCAGTGCATATGTCTCAGTAAAATTGTCCTACATTTCACAGCATAATTAAAAATAAAGCAAAGCATTAATAACTGTTGTTAGGCAAGGTAATTATTTTTATGAGTGTAATTTTCAGATGTATTTCCTGTATTTATTTTAGTGCTATCATCAAAATAAATTATGATAAATAAATTCACAGATGGGTACGATTGAAAACAATATGCAGAAATTGCAAGACACAATCTCCAAGTTGGACCAAGAAAATGCTAAACTCAGAGAAACACTTGCTGTTCAAGAAGAGGAGCTGGATAAAATGAGAAAAACAGCTCTCACTAAAGACCAGACAGCCTCCTTGCTTCAAGAACTGGTATGTAGACAATTAAAATTAGAACTAATATATAATTTTGAGTTGAACCAGTTGCTAGCGTGTAGAATTAGAACGTTTATCACTGTTTTTACCTAAAAGCAGGAGGAAAGAGTTCTGCATTATGCGTGATTGGAGGAATTTAGTAACAGTGACGTCAAAATTAATCTGACACTTCATCACTTACATTTTTATATTATCGACGGACTAGTTTCGGAAGCCTTTGCCTCCTTTGGAGAGAGGTCGAAAATGGAGGTAAAGGCTTCCGAAACTAGTCTCTTGATAATATAAAAACGTAAGTGATGAAGTGTCAATAAACGGATTACAAATAGTTTTTCAGAGTTTGCATTGTTCCTCTTTCTATATGAGTTGATAATTTTCTTAACAGAAATATATATTTTGTGACTTTGTGGGTTCGTAGAATTAAAAGTCCAATTTGCAGAAATTCAAAATGTTCTTTATTTTTGTAGAGATACACTCTGTTCAATTCTTACGTAACAGAATGACGTCACATACACAATCTACCAAGGTCGATGATCACAACAATAGCATTCTGATTACATCTGTTTACAAAACTCCTGTTACAACATCTCTTTACTACTGACTGTTTACAACTGCCTCTTGGGGAGTCGTCGCTTCCTTAAATACATCATTGATAATTCAAGATTGTTCTGTAACAATCACTAGATATTTCTGGAACAAACAAGAAATCGAATGTTCTATAAAATAACCAAGACATCACCAGAATGTTCCAATTACCTCACTTATCTGTGTCGGTAAGTCTTTTATCTCGCGCTATCTTTATCTGTTTTAGCAGGCTCTTTATTTCCACACTGTCTGCCTATCAGTTCCTTTATGTAAAGAAGCCACACGAAACCTTTTAGTTCATATGCTGCCAGTCGTAAAAAGGATTTGCGACAATTTATATATATATCGAGATTTAACTGTATTGGAACACCACAGTGAAGCAAAAAATTATTAAATTTTAGATGAGTCGTATTTTTTACACATCACGAAAGTGAAGCAGATGTGTAAAAAATACGACTCATCTAAAATTTAATAATAATATATATATATATATATTTATTTTAATTAATGACAGTCATTTCTTCACACTAACCGTATATCAGCTAAGGTTTTGGATAGATTGAACCAACCTGAAAAATTGAAAAATTCAATGCCAAATATATATATATGAGTCAACTGGAGAATTTAATGTCAGGGCGGCATGTTGGACATGGTAGCTCAATGGGTAAGAGCGACTGGATGGAAACCAGTAGATCTGTGGTTCAAATCCCGGCCGTGGTATTGAATTTTTCAGTTTGACTCTATCCAAAAGAAAAAAATATATATATTAGTGTACAGATTTTAAAAAAAAAAAAAAACTCAACATATCAACATATTGTTGCTGCTGTATTTTATCTCTTTATTTGGAAGCAATATGTTTGTTAAAGACCTAATAACTTGGGCAAAATACAAAGTATGCAATGACTTTTTTCTACTGAAGTTTAACACAGATTTGTTTTTACAGAAATCAATAGAAGAAAAGCTTGAAAATGCATTGAAATCAAAAGCATTTTTCAAAGAGCAATGGGCAAAAGCTGTCCGTGAGATACATCATATCAAATCAGAGCATCAGAAAATCATACAGACACAAGTACGCAAAAATATGGAGGCTCTTCAGAAATTTGGGTAAGCAACATCAGCAGTAATGATGTAGGAAGAAAAAGGATCAAATCTCCAACATAATCCAATTAATCACATACTATATATAGCCTTTACTCTTAAAAAAAATAATAGCTATTTACGAATCAGGAGTTAAAATTAAGGTTTTGTTCTAGTCAAAATAAAGTTGCTTTGTACATGCATGCACATTCTGCTTTTTAGACAGTATTCTTAGAAAGTTATAAATTAATTATATTATGTTTACCAATTCTCGTCTGTGATGCTCAGTGCGGCTATATGATCAGTACTTTTGCATTGGGTTGAATGAGTTAGAAAGAAAGCATTATACGCAAAGAATGATAAAAAGGTGAAAAATAGGAAACAACATTTGAATTAAAACAAAGAACATTAATTAACATAAAACTACTTTATTATAACCTTATAGGTCTTTGCAGTAAACAGAAATATTGATTCAACACATAGGGTTTGGCGACTGGTGTCTTTAATATCTAACTCTTCCAGCAAAGGTAGCATTTACTTTCTTGGAAGTGTTGAAAACAGTGTTGTTATGATAAATTAACTTTAAAAAGTAAGTGTTGTCTAGTGTCTTTAATCGACTCTCTTTAAAGTTAATTTAAAGGTAGCATTATTCTTTGTCTGTTTGCCAAAATTTCACCTATCCTATTTTGGGCTTTTTCTGAGCGTAGTGCTGCTGTCCTATACATACTGCCTGCCAGTAGCATGTCTGCCTCATGTTCAAGAGATCCCAAGTTCAAATGTCGGTCACGGCGAGTTACCTGGATAAGGTTTCTTTTTGCAGTATTTTTCCTTATTCTAGATTTATTTATTTGTACAGTTTCCATTACAGTTTCACTACAATGACTTTAACATTGTACACGCACATATTATATATACATCCTGTACAAATACATGAAATTGCCGCTGACTCAGGTCCCCTGGCTATAAGCCTTTGGTTTACCTGAGCAGCTTGGTGTCACTTCTTCTTGACCTTTTCTTCTTTTGCCCTAATCCACTTTTTTCTTATCCTATATAAGAAATCTCCTATACATCTATTTTTCTTTTCACCCATCCCCGTTAGCATGCGTACCGCCAATATCTCTTTACTCACACTGTCCCATTTCTTATCCCATATTTTTCTCCTGTAATTTGTTAACTCCTTACATTCTATCAGGTAATGAACAGTGCTCTCTTCATCTCCAAAAAATTCACATATCCCTACCTCATTATTTCTCAACCCTTTTAGATATATTATTCCTACTCTCATCCATGCTATGCCTTCTCTTCCAGTTTTGTCACATTGATCTATATATTTTTCCCTACCCCATTCTGTCTTTAATTGCTTATAACATTTCAAAAACTTTTTTCCTTCTATACATTCCCATATTTCCTGCTGTCTTGTACCCTGGTTCTCACTTCCTTCCGCTATGATTTGACTCCTCTGCTCTCCATAAATCTCCCATGCCTATCTCCAATACCATTCTTTCCAATTCCGACCACCAACTGTTTGTGCTCTTAATGTTTTTCTGTTGCTTCATGCACAGATTCAATAATTCCCCTTTCTGCCCTTTAATACACTTATACCAGAATTTCAATATTCCCTCTATTATTATTCCCCTCCTTTTTGTATTACCCAACATTAGCTGCGGATGTTAGGAAGGTGTACTAATTCAACTCAAAATTTCATGCGTTAGAGCCCTTAGTAGTATACCAGGGAAATACACGAGTCAAATGGAGAATTTAGTGTCTGGATGGCACGTTGGCCATGGTAGCTCAATGGGTTATTAGAGAGACTGGACGGAAACCAGGAGATCCGTGGTTCAAATCCATGGCAGTGAATTTTTATGTTGACTCTATCTATCAAAAACCTTATGTATTGGATATTTTTATGTATTTGTTTATTTATTTATGTTTCCTTCATTCTGAGGATGAACATCAGGTAGCTTTAGGTTTCTGAGATCATTTACACATTGATTTCACTTCTTTGTTCATTACGAGCTTAGGAATCCATAATATTTACTTGAAGAATAAAATATGTTCATTATAATCTTAAACACCTTTTTGCATTATTAAAATTTTGTATGTAATAAACTATTTACTATTATTGAAAAAATATGTCAAAATTAGATCAAAGATTCATTAATTCTATGTGAAAGGAAAATACAGCAGAAATGATTGGAAAAAGAGACCTAATGCAGTTATTTGTTTCTAATAGGGTGCAGCATCTTCTGGAGAGTGATTCAAATCTTGGAGATACTCAACCTTCTGGTCCAGATATGCTCAGAAAGATGAACACCATGAAATCAAACAATGGAATTGGGGACAGCAATGAGCACATTAAAGAATTTGTGCCAACACCTCACAGAATACGGGGCTCACAATCTATGCATTCCTTGCGGACTGTAAAGGTAAGCTTTACAGGACAGGATCAGGTGGCAGTATAATTCTTTTAGTAACAAGACTATTCTCTGTTTCATATAACCTTGCCCGGCTGAAATGTATCACTCCGCGTTCAACAACCCTCCCCCTCGCCCTAATTGGCTAATGCTTTCGCGTCATACACCATAGGCGGTGCCTTCCCGTCATATTTAAACGTGCAGTAAATGTAATAATTGCCGGGAAGATAAATAAAATCATACAAATAAGGATATGAAGGCATGCAAAAATACAAGTTTATAATGAACTGAGCAAATTGAAACAGAATGGCTGAGCATTGAAACTGAAAGAGTTTATAATGAAAGGCATTTGGCCTTTTCCACTGGGATTTTTTAAACCAGCACACATACCTTCCAAAAATGCTTGTCTTTCAGTCTTAAAAGTCGTGTCACACCATACTTTACTTTTCGTGTGTTCTTCGTGTATATTTAGCGATTTGTATCTCGGTGCAGTGTGGTTGTCCTTAAATAGCGTCTTCGCCACACAGCAATATCGCCTCTGTCTTTTAGCACATTTTTCTTGCCTCTTTTTTCGTTCACAAATCCCAGCTGTATAAACAATCTGCTGAAATTTGGTAAATCTGCATCCTCATTTACAGCAGACGAAATGTTACTTATGTTAGGGAGTTCGTTTCTAAAGAAAAACAACACACATGACGACGCACAACACTTTTCACGTATTTTCTCCGAGCACGCACTTTTGTTTATTCCTGCTTTTGCCTGGAGTGGTAAGTTTTCCGGTTTCCTCAATTTCATGTCGCGATGTTCCTACGGATCTAACACTCACACCTGTAACTTCATAGCACAGCTGTTCGACTTCTCTCACTGACAAAGATGGATTCTTCTCTGTGAGTGCATTAAACACATGCAACACAATTCTTTTTTCGCCTGTTTGTAAATAATTATCCTTGCGATACTTAAACGAAAAACTGGCGGTAGACTCTGCCATTATACTTATAATACATGCGCAATAAACGATCAATAAAATAATTTAGCTCCCGAACTCTCGAATGGCGATGCATGACTAATCCAGTTCAAAACAAGGTCAGTGATAAAAGTCATAAACAAATGTCACCACTACCGCTAAATCACGTGCTGTCGTGCCATGTGCTTGAGAGCAAAGGAAACTCCTCTTCGTTTAAGAATTAACATGCATTTCAGATAAATAAATTCTGTTGCGTAATATATTTAATTAAAACAGTTACAAAAATATAAATTTGACAATTCTCTTCCAACATATAATGATATATCACCATGTTAAATAACGAACTGATTTTTACCGCACGACAGTCATTACCACAACAGCAACCAATGAGAGGTGATTAGGTCACGTGACCGTTAAGAGATACTGGGCAAGCTTACGTGAAACAAGGTATAGAATGTATATGGATGCTACTACTCTAAACTTGATAAAACACGGCTACACATCTTGACTTATGTACATTTTAAGAAGCTTTTATATAGGGCAGTTAAATTATAATTGAACCTACTTGTGGCCTCTCTCTACTGTGCGAGGTGGTTGGCAGTCGCTGGGGAACTTAAGCTGGCAGAGGCGGACTACAGTCTCAACTTTATAATAGATGCTGGAAATGTTGACATTCTACTCTCAAACTGGCAGCATGTCTTGTGTAAATATTCTCACTCACTCTCGAAAGCTCAGCAGCAGATATCTTGCGATTTCTTGCACAATGTTTTCCCTAAGTTCCTGTAGTGTATGAGGATTGGAACATCTTTTGAAACTGAAGTGCTGTCACTACACTTGTGTGCAAGCATTAAAGCCAAATGATCCCGCTAAACATGTGAATTATTGTAACTGATTTTCCAATCCATAGAAAGGGGTTTCATTGTTTTTCACTGATGAATCTTGGTTTCATTTAACTGGACGTGTGAACAGTCACAACGGTCAATGCTGGGCTTCAGAAAAACCTGTGCTACTGTATGAAACACCTCAATATGATCAGAAAATTGGAGTGTGGTGTGTGTTAAGTGCTAGAATAATAATAGGAACCATATTCTTTGATGAACAAAATAAATACAGAGCAGTATCACAGGTTAATTCTGAGGCTATTTTTCAATTGACTGGCAGAAGAAGAGAAATCATTGATTCCAGCAAGATTCTGCAACAGCACATCGGCTGCCAAATCATTAAACGTAGTAAGAGAGGTGTTTGATGACAGAATAATTAATGTTGATTTGTGGACCCCTCATTCTCCTGACCTAATGACTTATGAGTTTTATTTATGGAGTTCTTTAAAACACAAAATGTATTAATTCCTTTCATGGAAGTGTTGAAAACAGTGTTGTTGTAATAAATTAAATTTAAAGGGAGTCGATTAATGACACTAAACAACACTTACTTTAAAATGTTCTCAGAACATGTTTCAGAGGCTGTTTCCTCCATTGTCACTAGAGTCGATGTCTGGTTGACAATGGAGGAAACAGTCTCTGAAACATGTTCCGGGAAAATGTTAAAGTAAGTGTTGTTTAGTATCATTAATCGACTCCCTTTAAATTTAACAAAATGTATTGTTGCAATCCTTATACATTACAGGAACTTAAGGAAAACATTGTGCAAGAAATAACAAGAATATCTGCTGCTGAACTTTGGAGAGTGAGTGAGAACATTTACACAAGATATGCTGCCTGTTTGAGAACAGAACGTTAACATTTCCAGCATCTATTATAAGTTAAAGGTTCTAGTCTGCCTCTGCCAGCGCAAGTTCCCAGCGTTTGCCTGCTGTCTCATGCAGAAGAGAGAGGCTATGAATGGGTTCAGTTATAATTTAACTAGCCAATACATATGCACAGTTGTTAAAGACGTAATTACTTTTTGGATCATATATATGGGACATGTACAATTGAATGCATGCACTAGCATATCAAGTTCCCCCTGTGATTAGATATAACCATTCACCACATATTGCTTATCTGGGAGTTTGTCTTTCTGAAGGTATTAATCCCAGAGATACTACTCCCTCCACTAGCTGATTCAAAGGAACAATCACAAATTACTTATGTACACAACAACAAACATCCTCAAGAAAAACTCTTGGCTGGCTCCGTAGCTCAGTCAGTAGAGCACCTGCCTGCCATGCTAGGGGTCCTGGGTTCAATTTCCGATGGTGGGGGTGGGGATCTTTTCCGACCAAGATAATTCCTCATCTTCCCCAGAGTCTGGAAGCATGAATGAGAGTATGAATGTGTACGTGATCTAATGATTAAAACTCAACAAATACAAGTTAACACCTTCAATATGTTCCAAAGGAGATCAGCCACCTATATGTCCATTGGAGTTAAATGGAACAAGAAAAAACAAACTTTAAAAATCTCTTTCTTTCATCAGACAGCTTATCATCATTGTCACTGTCGGAAACAGCTATAACTGTATAAGCTGCATTTCGTATATATGAATATTGTGACTTTGTGGGTTCGTGAAATGAAAAGTCCAATTTCACCACTCAAAAATGTTCTTTATTTCCACCGACTTACAGTTTAACACTTGTCAATTACACAGAATTACGTACTGTACACAATTACAATTCACCAGTTCGTCCGTTACAATTTCACTTGTACTCGCGATTACATCAACTCCGATACTCATACACAGTTACGTACAGTCTTCCATTGCACAATCTTTTCGTTCATTAACACGTCACTGACTAACACTGCCTTCTTACACCAAGAACTGTCCTCACTCACACTAAACTTCCGACTAGCTGCAGCCCTTTTTATAGGCATCTCGCCGTCTTCTCGGCTTTTCTTGTTCCCAGGCGAAGATTCCAGTAGACGAAAGATCCCGTAATTTCCAGAACAGGTGGAAGAGAAACAGACCACACAATCATGTTTTCTTTCCCTCAGCCATCCCTGTCACCACTATAAGACGGACGAGGGGGAGGCGTGGCTAACACGGACCTCCCCTGTCTTCCGCTCTCAGCTGCTTCCATAGGGTGTTCCAAAGCCCGGGTGACAATATATATTTCACATTTTCAAGGCTGTCTGCTACTGTGTATATACAAGGGGCGTCCAGAAAGTAAGTTCTGTTTCAATTTATCTCCGCTGCAGCGCTGCGATCGCAGTTCCGTACATGCGCGGTAGACGTTCTGTATCAAGGAGAAGAAACGTGCGCCATTGTGAGATCGCTATCAGCCACATATGCTTTGTTGTGCTTGTTTACAATGTTGGTGTTGATTGAAAATCCCGCCACTTTTGAAATCAAATCTGTGATTCATTTTCTGAATGCTAGGAAAGTGAAACCAATTGAAATTTATCGGAAAATTTGTGATGTCAAAAGGTGTTGTGTTTCTTCATGACAACACATGACCACATACTGCAAATGCGACGAAAAACATCCTACAGGGATTTGGCTGGGGTACAGCCCTGACCTCGCTCCTAGCGACTTTCATCTGTTCTTGTATCTCAAATCTTTCCTTGGTGGTCAACACTTCAACAATGACGAAGAGCTGAAAGAAAATGTTTCCAACTGGTTGAAGACACAGGCAACAAACTTCTATGAAGAAGGTATACAAAAACTTGTGCCTCGCTATGACAAATGCCTGCAAAATTTTGGCAGTTATGTGAAAAAGTAGTTTAAGAGTTCTAGAATTTTGTGCAATAAATAATTTTTCTGTATCTGAACACAATTTAATTTTAATACCAAACAGAACTTTTTTTTTTTTTTTTGTATAATTGTACGTCCTCCACCATTAAGTCATATCGGACGGTAAATGAAATGGGTGAAATGATGCTTAAATGTGTCCAGGGTCTATGGAGCTTAGAGCTAACTGACATTCGTCTGTAAGGATAAGGGAAAACCCCGGAAAAACCTTATCCAGGTAACTCACCCTGACCAAGATTCGAACTCGGGACCTCTTGAACGTGAGGCAGACATGCTACCATCTACGCTACCGAGGCGGGCAACTTACTTTCTGGACGTACCTTGTATAAGGGCGATACTGAAAATAGTTATAAATCAAAAAAGGATTAGTTTTAAAAAATTTAAACAGTTTTATAGCTTTTCAAAATATTCCCTTTTAACATCAGTACATTTATTTTACATTTGATGAAAACCATTGAAAGCAAGTGTACCAGACTTGCTGAGACACTTTGGAAACAAAGTTGTTATAATGTTCTGCTGCTTCATCTCACATCAGAAAATTGATTCCATGCATTTTATATTTAATTTATGGAAACAAAAACAAATAACAAGATGCACTCAGGTCTATATTCCATGATGCTGACGTTTTGCAGTATCGATATACTTAGTTATTAGTTTTGCTGTATGTGATGATGCGTTCTCATGATGTGAAATTATTATGCCTTATGGCAGTAATTCACAAAGTTTTTCAAAACTTTTCCGCAAACAGACATTTGTATACCAATTGGCAGTAATGGTATATCTATCCTCTAATCCTATAGCAGCTCTTAGCATCATTGCAAATTCGTCTGACTTCTGTAGTCTTAGTTTCTGTTTGAAAGATCCTTTGAGTCAGTTGTCTGTAGTTTTCAGTATCTTAACGTAAATCCAAGATTTATCACCTGTAATGATCTTCCAAACTAAATTTGAAGTTCTACCTTTGGCTTTTTGCAGACTTTTAGCACCAATCAATGTGTTGTTTTTAGTCAGTTTATGTGGAAATCACTGACAATAAAGTTTTCTCAAATCTTCTTCAAGCATTGCTCGAACTGCGGAAATATTTTCATCAGTAATATCATTCGGACATCCTTCACAAAATTTATCAGTAAGAACAAAATCAAGCTCTTTTCAGTTCACTATACCAATTATAAATTATTGCATCAAATGGACTTATTCACCAAATTTATTTTTACACTGATCTTCACAATTTAAAGTCATATGAAATCATTGCCAGGGAATTTCTTTAGTTTAACACTTTTTGAACACAAAATCTTTAAATAACTTGCAAAACATTAAAAAGTAGCTGTCACTTATAAAAAAAATTAAATTTATCTTTGGAAACATTCTATTATAAGCATGTTTGGTGTTGTCATCGTACTAAAGAACAATTGATAAAAGCTAGTGTTTATTAAGTATAAAATCTAATTCTAAAATCTTTCTGTTGCATTCAGTTGAGCAAACTAGTAACTAACTTAATTACTCGTATAATTTGAATTGTTTCTCATTTTGTGTATTATGTCATTTTTTCAGTCTTTCTCAATTCCAAGTAAGGAGCACTCCAGCATAGAAGCAAAATTAAAGGCCCTGGTAGAAGAACGTGATTCTTTGCTTCAGACAGGCACATACACTCTCGAGGATCCTGTTGTTTACAAACTCAACAATGAAATTCGTTCCTTACTTATACATTCCAATGGAGTCACATAAAATACCTTTTACTTTCAATGTAAAATTTATGGTCCTTGTAATCATTAATTTACAATCTTTATATGAAAAATGTATGTACATTTATTTACTTAATTAAAAAAAATGCAGATATATTTTTAAAAATAAATTTTTATTTATGTACTTTAAATATATTTTTATAAATACATGTTTTAAGATAAGCACTAACTTTAATATCATTGTATTTTATAGCCCTCAGTTTTGTTGTTCTGTGAGGTAATTGAAAACACTCATTTTATTTTTGTATCTGTTTTGTGTAAATTATTCAATGTCTGAGTTTGTCTGTTAAAGTCTTCTTGCTCTCACATAGTTGGTATTAACTGATATAGAGCCTTCTGTAAACATTTGAAGTTACTTACATATAATACTTAACCCTGTGTCAGTTGAATTTTGATCTTGATAAGCCCAGTCAAATGGTATCTAAATGACCCCACAAACTTTTCTGTACTTTGTATTGAAGTTATTTATTAGGTCCAACACTGATCAACTTTCAAACAAATGCACTAATTGTTAAAGTGATATAGACAGTGCTGTAGTTGGAAAAAATGTTTAGACGGTACTAACCAAATTTGATAAAAGTTTAGGTAGTACTCACCAAAAGTCACTTAACCCTTTCACCGATATGAACGTCATATGACGTCCAAGATAAAATGCCCCAAACTGATATGGACGTGTATAGACGTCTTGCACATAGATGCATTTAATGCTCATTTAACGCCAATTATTTTAATCTTGCTATTTTACAATAAATTTAAATTAGTTCTATAAGGAATGTAAACGTACCCAAAATTATTAAAAGGAGTGATAAACCAAAATAGATTGACAACATGGGAGAACATATTCATCTGGAAAAATAAGGATCGCGTAATGAACTTTGAAATCCCGCCAGTAGATAATTTGACAAAAAACTTCATAGTTCCACCACCAGAGAGAGCAGACAACAACAGATGCCAGTTGGAAAGAGATTGAAAATGGAGGCCAGGGCCTTTGAAACTAGTCTCTCATAAATATATGAAAAAGTAAGTGACGAGTGTCAATAAACCAACCACAAATAATTTTTGTACCCTTAAAGGTTTCTTTTTGAATTGTACACCTCCAACCTGGATAAACACTCAAGGGCACATCTGCAGATTCACACCAAATAATATTGGTTTCCTTGCAAACTTCTTTTTCGCAACACACTACACATTTTCGAAATGGTTGCGACTTTTTTGTTGTGGGTGGTATCCTTTTAGGAAAGTGTTTTCTTTCAAGTATGAGGGGTGATGTCATGGTGAATTTCTTACCCCTTACCTATGAGTATTATAATACTCAATTAGGTTACGAACTATTTATAATGCGCAAGTACAGGTAGATGAATGTCTTGCATGAATTTACAGCTCTGAAAATTACTAAACAACTGTGCATAGGTACATTCAGTGGTATAAAAATACTTTTTTTACCATTTAACTATTTTCCGTGAAGAGGGATAGCTAGTAATAGCTGATCCACATCACCCATATTTGACCCGCCATTTCCCCAAACAATGGAGTAGCTAACATGCCATCTGTAGACCAGTACACGTCACTGCTACATATGTCCTAAAGATCTCCTTCATAATCGTACAACAAAGCTTCCAGATTTTCTACAGTAATATCAGAAGCCTGTACACATCATACCCAAGCTAATTTATTTGCTACATTACCGGGATAAGCCATGGTTAACACTGAAATTTAACAATTTCAAATGTGCCATTCATTTAGCTCTTGATAGCTACAAGAAATCACTCTGAACACAGAGTATAAATAACTAAAATACAGTGCGAAATCAGCTGCATAAGGCTACCAGAAACCTTGGTTGAGAAACACTGTAATAACAGATGCTGACAGAGAGTTTCCTTTCCAGTGTGTGAGTGTGTAACACAATATATTCTCGTATGATTATCGCTTGGTATAGCATAAATAAACTAAACTTGAACCGGAGAAGTCGCTTGTGTAGCTATACATATATACATCCGTTCGTATATACACAAAACAAAATGATTCAAATGTTAGGCGTGTTCAGCGCAAAGAATGGCTTTTGCTACAGTGAAACAAAGTAGTGAAATTTCAACGATTTATTAATGTAGTGTCTACTTAATTGTTACTGTAGATTTATACTGCCTTTAATGAGTTTTAAACCATTTTTTGTTTCGTTTAAATAAGTTAATAAATACGGAAGATACGGAATTGTATTTATGATGCATTTTTACAGCATTTAACAATTTAAATGTCCTGTTCTGTTTATTCTGTATCCGTTTCCGGCCCCTGAAGGGTTTAAATGGCCATCGGCGAAACGGTTAAGAATTGCAGTTTGCACCGTCTAATTCTTCATTGTTGATTAATAAAATAAAACGAAAAGGATCTAAGATAGACCATTGATTATTTTCTGCACCTCTGAACATTTTTTTGCAGTAGCAACCATTTGCCGTCTGTTATTTAAGTAGGACTTTATTAGCTTTGTGTTTTCACCTCTAATCCCATAGTGCTCCAGTTTACATAAGAGTAATATACAGTCAAAAGCTTTAGTGAGATCACACAATACTATGGACATATTTTCTTTGTTTTCCAAAGCAGTTATTATTTCTTTTGTTAGATATTCTATTGGCAATGTTGTAGATTTATTTTTCAGGAAACCAAATTGCTTGGCAGTAACAATCAAGTACTGATCAAACCATCTTAGCATCTGTTTATACATGAGTGACTCAATAATTTTAGAAAAAATTGGAATAAGACTGATTGGTCGATAGTTATCCACTGTGTTTTTATCTCCTCTTTTATATGTAGGAATAACTTTGGATAGTTTTAAGCATTCAGGGAATAACTTATCTGAGATGCATTTATTAATCAAAAAAGTCAATGGTGCTACTATTGTTCCTATAATTTGTTTGACAAAAAAGTTGGAAAGACCAAAAATGTCATGACTATGTGAACAAGAAAGATCAGACACTGCATATAATACTTGTTCTTCAGTTACATTTTTCCATTCAAAATCAGTATCAGGAGAAGGGGCTTTTCTACAATATTTTACTGCTTCCAATGAATCCGAAACAAAATGTACAATAATGTCCTCCAATGACCGAACACAATAAATCATCAAAGGCATTTAAGAAGCTATATTCCTAATATACAAGCTGTTGCCCTTCCAGTTTAGTGCTAAGAACAATTCAATAAACATTATTTTATGTCAAAGTATAAACTTGGAAGAAGCATATGGACAGTGAAGCACAAATTAGTACAAAAGTGAATCGAGAAGATATTGACACATTGCTTCACTCACACTGTTTATTCACAGGACATGTTTCAAGAGCTCTTGCTCCTATCCTCAGCTGATACTCGACTAGTGCAAGTTGTAGTGGTTTCCTCTTTCTCCATTTTGTCAATAGATGGCGTGGTGTACTTGTCAAAGATGTCCGGTGGTGGAGTTTCAAAATTCATGACTATGACAATTTTTGTTGATGAAGATTTTTTCCCATACGGAAAGGTCTATGGGGTGATTAACATATTTTATTAGAGATGTTTCCAAATTGATGTCATGTCTAGTATTCAAAAAATGAAAAGCCACTGCTGATTTTTCTGTTTCACCATTTTTAATGTTTCTCATATGTTCTTTAGTTCTGATGTTAATATTTCTTTTTGTTTTTCCTATATAAACTTTAGGGCAAGTTTCACATTTGATCTCATAGATTCCTGGTTTTTCTTTGGTAGTGATTGAATTTTTGGGAGGGCCTTTTAACAAATTTCTGATATTAAACCTATTTTGAGGTGCAAGAGTTATGTTGTGTTTTGAGAAGATTTTTTGGAATTTGTTATAGGCTGATGGGTGGAAGGTGAATTTTTTTAAAAAAAATTTCTCTTTTTCTCCTGTAGGTTCTAGGGTGGTAGTTTCTTTTATTTTCTTAGCTTTGTTGAGTCTGTTAACTGTTTTGTCTACTAAATTTGGGTTGAAACCGTTGGATATAGCTACTTTTTTTATGTGTAGGTATTCTTCTTGATAATCTTCTCTGTTTAGTGGAAAATTGATCATCCGAAAGATTAAACTGTTGAAAATGGCATGTTGGTGTTGTTTTGGGTTGAAACTGTTGTTCTTAATGTAATTATCTGTGTGTGTCGGTTTCCTGTAAATACCAAAAGTGAGTTTGTTGTTCATTTTTTTGATCTTGATGTCCAAAAAGGGGAGCACACCATCCTCTTCTGTTTCCAATGTAAATTTTATAGCTGAATTTTGTATATTCAAAAGTTTAAGACCATCTTGTATGAGTTTTTTAGGTACTATTGCAAAAATGTCGTCAACATAGCGATACCACACTTTGAAATAATTTGGAAAAGCTTTTGTGATATGTGTTTCAAAAGCACTCATGAATAAATCTGCCAAGAAGGGAGACAATGGGTTGCCCATAGCTAGGCCCGTTTTTTGTTTATAGATCTGTCCATTAAAGCTGAAAAAATTTTGATTGATACAAATTTCTGTAAGTTGTGAAAGTTCTTCTATTTCTTCAGGTGTTATTTGTATTGATTCCAGCCATTTTTTGAGAAGTGGAATAAGCTTATTGGGTATCGCTCATTGGGTAAGTGATGATAGGAGCAAGAGCTCTTGAAACATGTCCTGTGAATAAACAGTGTGAGTGAAGCAATGTGTCAATATATTCTCGATTCACTTTTGTACTATTATTTTATGTTTTATTCTAACCATCGCTTCATGAATTTAGATGGTACACTTACGTGTTCAAATTTTAGATAGTACATAGTACCGGCCCAACTACAGCACTGGATATAGATTAAAGTATCAAAAGTTGTGTGAGAAATAACAAATCTGGCTCAATATGGATCCATGTGATCGGCAGTATTGAAAACTATATGCAGGAATATCACTGTGTCAGTAATATCACTTTGTATGTCAGTCATCATGATTGCATAATGGGTAGCTGATTCAATACCTCTAGCTATAGCTAAACAGGGTGCAAATTCCAGAGTATAAAGAGCATATAGAGGTTTGGTAACTTGTTAGTATTAAATTTTCATTGCCTGTGTAACACCAAGATTGGCAGCTTCTTAATTAGCAAAAATGATATCAGTTTTGGAATCAGAAATATTTCCACAAAAAAATAGTTGGTATATGAAAAACAAATGGGTGCAAAGCAACTAACAGAATTAGCTCAAATTGTACAATGATTCTCTTGCTAGATGCTTATTTTGTCAGTGAACTTGGACAGATAATAAAATAGAAAATTTTTTCCAACAAGTTTCTTTTCTTCCCTTTCCTACCTCTCTCATTCTTTCCACATGCATGCATACGTTGGTCTGTGTGGTTACCTAGAGGGATGGTTCAGGCGTTTTGTCTGTGACCCACATTCTGGAGGTCCAGTTTCGATTTCTGTGACCAAACTACCTGACCCATGGGTTTTTTCAAAGGTTTTCCCGGGTCGCTAGGCGAATGCTGCTTAACTTAATTACATCCCCCAAATTTCCTGTCCTTCCCTTTCATTTCCATTATTATTTCATATCAACTCTCATCTGGTGGTCTCTTTCAGGGTAGAAGTGTTGGTGGGAATCTTGGCACTGCTTGGCTGGATGATATGCTCTTGGTAAAACTTTCTTCTTCAGTAGGATGGTCTCTGAACCTGATCTGGTGGGCCATGTGGTCGTTGGAAAGTTCATACAGATAGTTTAGGCTTTGACCCCGAGAGGGCAGTAGCTTCGAGATCGTGTGCTAGTGGATTGAGTATTATTCTCCCATGGCAGAAGGCACGAGTTGTTTCCGTGTCTGGCTGCTTCGAGTGTGTTTTCGGCCTTTACAGAGCGTTCTCGGGGCCTCCAGACAGGGGTGTGGAACTAGTGATGCCGATGTCACTTCCATCTTGTTAGCTTGGGATTGAGGGAAGTGATTGTAATCAGTCAAGAGGACTCGTGGCTACTGTGTGAATGTTTAGCGAGTGCAGTGACGGAGGCTGAACTTTCCACCCGCTACAATGTGGTCCCAAGTAAGGAAATGTGTTAACTAATAACTTCACTTAATTAGATCTTCTTTGGATTACTTTAACAGTGATTTGCCTAAAAATCCTGGTCCTCATGTAAATGCATGCCAAGCAAGTTTGATTTCCCAAGTTCCCACCATATGGCCATGATTAGCTAGTTTTGTGATTTCTTTAGAATAAGGACGCCAGTAGGACGATCTCTGAACCGGATCTGGTGAGCCATTTAGGACCATAGTAGGGTGGAATGCTGGTTGTTCTGGCCTGCCAAGGAGTTTCCAACTGGTAAAGGACCCTGCCCTCTGCATTGTCATGGCTCCTAGGGAGATCTCCCCTCTGTCTCCTCTCACTTCATCCTTCCTCCCGGGGGTGTCCCATTTGGAGACATAAGTGCAAATCAAATCAAATCAAATTTATTCACCATAAGATTTCCAATTACAGAAATATCGGCTTCGTCAATACAATTTTACATTACAGATTAACAGTAAACACATGATCGGATAAACAATACTTAAGTATGTTTCCTTATTTTAGAAACTTAAACTAATTTGTTCAATATTTAAAGAAACAATATCAACATCTTTTACTAAAAAGATTAAAGATTGCAATATATATAATACATATGTCTAACAAAATTGATTCACTGTTCATCAAGGTATTCATTTACTGAATAAAAACATCTTTGTATTAGATACTTCTTTAATTTCCTTTTAAATATTGTTAAATTTGGTAATTCTTTGAAATATTGAGGAAGTTTGTTGTACAATTTAATACAGTTATAGTGTATACTTTTTTCATATAGGGTTCTCTTATGCCCTGTAACATGAAGATGTGATTTACCTCTAGTGTTGTGACTATGTATTTCAGCGTTTGTGACAAAAATATTTAACTGTTTATGAGCGATATATAGAGATATATAGATATATAGATGGAACTGACAGAATATTCAATGATCTGAAATAAGGTCTACAACTTGTGGTACTGGAAAGATTCATCATTAAACGTATGGCCCTTTTTTGTATTATAAATATTCTTTTCGTATAGCTCGTCTTTCCCCATAGGAAAGACGATAACTGCCATAGGATAACTGCGAGTGAAAGTAGGCAAAATAGGCTATTTTAAGCACATCAAGATTGACTGATGATCTTAAAGTATATAGTGCAAAACAAGTATAAAGTGCAATATAGTGCAATAGACCAAGTTTGGACTTCTGTGTCGAATCCCTTCTGTAGTGTAGTCCAGTCCAGTCTAGTCTGTGTGATTCAGTTAAGAGCTGGCCCATGATTACAAGGTTGTGGGTTCAAACCCAGCCCAAACAGCTGGTTTTTAAGTGTGGTTAAAAGCAACAACCCCTGTCAGTAGACATACTGCCTTGTAAAAGAATTCCTGCAGGGCAAAATTTCAACACTGACACCACTGATACGGTACTGGACAGCCTTCTTAACAATTAAACTTTATTTATACATAAACAGACAAAAAGAGTGCTTTTTTGAATTCAAGTGACCTTTAAATATTTATTTCTAAAAAATGTTGATGCAGATTTCTTAAAATAAATATAGAATTTTTGGATTTACTCTAATACCTTCTCTACCTGTGTGTTACATTCAAATGCCTTTTTTTTTTTTAAATCACTTTTGCATTTTTATAGCTTCTACTGTTGATATCGATTTCATATTAATCAGCTGTTTCATATTTTTTATTCTAATTTCTTGTAGTATGGCCCCTTTAACTTCTATAGTCATATTGGATCATTTAGCTTGTGAAACAGTTGATGATACAAACTAGCTCTCTGAATTGTAGGTTTATCTTTTTAAGAATTTATTAAACAGAATGTGTACAGTTGGGTGTTTACCTGTCTTTCATTAACTTATTTAGTGATAGAGTTCTGTTTTCATATTTCACTAAATGATACGTGGGGCATGACTTGTTGCAGTTTTGCAGTTCTTAGAGACAAAATCCTCCTTGTGTTCTTGGAATGAGACATTCTGGCACATTCTCCATGAGCGGCAAAACATGTGTATATATAATTAAAATTATACTTTGAATCGATTGAGACAGTCTGTACTTGACATACCACAAATTTTCTTTTAACACGTCATGCCTGCACTTGAAGACATTATAAGTGGCAGTGAAATGCATTGAAAGAAAATTTGTGCTATGTGAAGTACAGAATGTGTCAGTAGTATAATTTTAATTATTATTTATTTATTTAGCATTTAATTTCTGTACAGAAATATTTGCTTTTTCAAGATACAGTACAAACAATACAAACTAGAAATTCAGAAAATACAGAATTAATTCTACATGCAATAATCAGATTAAATTGTATCAATGTCAACAAATACAGAAAACTTACATGAATTGTCAACCATTAGTATCATAAAATTATTCTTATGTAATCATTTACTCTACTTAATCTGGTACCTAAAATATTCAAAGAACTCTTGAGTACTATAGAAGCACTGATTTATTAAAAATGATTTCACATCTCTTCTGAATCTTTTCTTATCATTGTTTTCGATTTTCTTTAAGATTAAGTTATACATGTGAACCCCTTTATGAAGTACTGAGTTAAGTTTTTTATTTGATCTTGATCCCAGTATATGTAATTTAGCACCATTCCTAGTATAATGTTCATGAATAGTGTTATTTGTTTGAAAATATTGTATGTTGTTGTTTATAAAGCATACGGTTTCTAAGATATACAGACATGGCAGAGTTAGTATATTATTTTCCTTAAAATATTTCATACAATGAGTCCTTTTGCTTAGATTAAACATTCTTCTTATTATTTTCTTTTGTGTTACAAATAAATCTTTTATTTCGGTAGCTGATCCCCAGATAAAGATACCATATGCAAGATAAGACTGCACATATGAATAGTAAATCAGCATTAATGTTTGTGTATTACAAATTTTCCTTAGCACTGATATTATGTAGTGGGCTTTATTAATTTTTGCAGTAATATACTGAATATGCGGCTTCCAGGTTAAAAATTTGTCAATAATTACCCCCAAAAATTTTGTTTCATTGGTATATTGTATTACCTCATTGCCAAAAGCGATTACAGGAGCTATATTAGCTTCATTTCTATTTGATAGTGAAATATGCATACTTTGTGTCTTTTTAATATTAAGTAGTAATTTATTATTAGTTAGCCAATGCATCATATTTGTCATCACAGTATTAGCATAATGTTGCAATTCAGAATTATTGCAGCCTTTGATAATTATATTAGTGTCGTCAGCATATAGAATAGTTTCTGCATGGGGAATATTAAGTGGAAGGTCATTAATATATACTAGAAAAAGCAGTGGTCCCAGGATAGAACCCTGTGGAACCCCACATCTCACAATTTCAATATTGGAATTAATATTATGACCATTTAATTCATTATTAACTACAGTATACTGTCTTCTACCCTCAAGGTAGGATTCAAACCAATCATGAGATACCCCTCTTATACCATAGGCTTCAAGTTTGGATAACAGAATATTATGGTCAACCAGATCAAATGCCTTAGACAAATCCATAAAAATCCCAATAGTATAATTATTTGCATCAAACCCTTCTAATGTTTGTTTCATAAAGGAGTATAGTGCATTAGAAATTGATTTATTTTTCCTAAATCCATTTTGTTTATCACTGAATACATATTTTTCAAGAAAAGGAGATATCCTGTTGAACATAACAGTTTCCAAGATTTTTGAAAACCCCGATTGAACTGAGATAGGTCTATAATTATCAACATTTTTTGTATCTCCCTTCTTAAATACTGGTACAACTTTTATTAATTTTAAGACATTAGGAAATTTGCCTGTTGATATAGAACAATTACATATATCCATTAATGGTGCTACTATATATTCTTTGCAAGATTTGATTATACACTCTGGTACATCATCAAATCCAGCAGAGAATGTGTTCTTTTTTGAATGTATTATTTTAAGAATCTCCTCAGAAGTTACTGGTTTGAGAAATACACTTTTATCGTTTCTGATTAATTTGATAGGAGTATTTGTTATATTGGGATGAGTCAAAGGTACTCTATCAGCAACACTAATAAAGTGTTTATTAAGGATATTTGATACCTCAGCAGGATTATCTAATTTTGTATTATCAACTATTAAAGTAATTTTGTCTCTAGTTCTGACCATGTTGTTAGTGCTTTCATTTTTTACTATATTCCAGATAGTCTTATTTTTATTCGACGAATTTGAAATGCAAGTATCTATATATTGCTTTTTTGCAGCTTTTATTACCTTATTATATATTTGCTTATACTTCTTATGATATTCTATAAATGCTTCAGTTTTGTTTACTTTACTCAACTGATTTAGATAGCGTTTTCTTTTGCTAGAGATAATAATTCCCTTTGTTATCCATTTCTTCCTTTTACTAGTTTGCTTCTGTTTAACAACTGTATAAGGAAAAGCTGTATTAAAATTATGCAAAAATGTCAGTAAAAACTTTTGCAATTTTTCATCTATTCTTTTTTCATTGTAGACATCAGTCCAGTCTTCAAGGTTTAAGAGCGTATTGAAATATTGAATATTTGCAGTAGAAAATACCCTTTTATAACATGTTTGGGGAGTTATTTTAGCATTATTAGTCCTAAAGTTTGTTAAATTGGATACAATAGCATTATGATCTGAGTAACCAGTGTTAATATTCTCCAGCTTGACAGTAATGATAGATTTGTCTAGAATTATAACATCAATTGCCGTATTTGACTGTAAAGTTAATCTTGTGGGGTTACTAATTACATTTGAGAGATTGAACAATGCTAGTAAGTTTTTTAATTTATGTACTGATGGGTTGTCTTTTAAGAAGTCAACATTAAAGTCTCCACATATAAAGATTTGTCGAGAGTGTTTTTGGAGTGTATTAATCAAACTCTCAAGTTTATCTAGGAAAGTAGCATAACACCCATTTGGAGAGCGATAGATACATACAATAAATAATTTTAGTTCCTGTATATCAATTATAGAGTGTTCAAATATCAGTTCTTCATTTAGCATATTGGTTTTTAAATACCTCTTATATTTGATTCCTTTTTTTACTGCAATCATGGTACCCCCATGTGTGTAGTTTTCTCTACAGAACAAGTCTGCAACTATAAAGTTTGAAAAGATATGCGAATCTAGGCTAATGCAGGTTGTTTTAATCCAATGTTCTGTAAAACAACATACCTAAATATTTTCCATTGAGTTTAAGAAAATTTCAATTTCAAGAAGCTTATTGCCAAGGGACTGTACATTATGATACACTATACTCAAGTCATTTATGTCTGTTATTTTGCTAATACTTGACTCATATTTTGCATGACAATACATTCTGCAGTCATCATTTAATTTGTTATAATTTCTTATTTGTTTGGAATCCTTAATTGCTTTATATTTTACTCTGCCAAAATTATTATTAATATTAGATATTGCTCTTAACTTTATAAGATCACAACTACCATTTAATATGAGTTTTTTGGTTTGCAGCATGCAATGTATCTATTAAACAATTTACCAATAATTAGTGAACCCCTTCTATTTAAGTGAAGTCCATCTCTCCCAAGATCCCTATCTGTGATCCATGAGTTTCCGTCAATAAATATACAGTTCTTTTGTTCACACACCCATTCTAACACAGAATTTATTGCATCAATTAATTGCATCAATTTATTACGTTACTTCACAGTGTTAATTCCAATTTAATTTTTCAAATTATGTGTATAGATGTCGAAGCTTGAAGTTTGTACCCTTCCAGGTTTCTATCTTCATTGCTTCGATCTCCATTATTTCTTCCAGAATATCTGCAGCTTTCTTCCATCTCTCCTCTAGGATAATTGAATATACTGATATTTCCGGTAGTCTGAAGTGTGTCGTATATCTTTGATAAAGAAGGGTTCTTGTGTTAGTTTGTAAGCATAGCTGTTTCCTGTCAAATTTGGTACTGAGAGAGCTTGTTTAACAAATCAGTCTTTCACATTCTCCAACTTCTTGAGGTTGTTGACTGTCAAGTAAGGCCATATGTGAACATACCCTCCCTCTCGTCTCCCTGTTCTCAACAGCCAACGTAGGCATTACCAACTAAACTGGTTGATTCTAGTTATAGTTGCATGGCAGTCTTATTAGTGCAGTGATGACTTGCATGTGCAACATGAGTGACCTACGAATGTTTAATCAGGATTGGGAGAACAATTACTTCTTTTGTTCTTCACGGTGGTAAAGCACAGTGTTTGATAACTAACTTAGGATTCATTATGAGCTTTATCCTAAGGAGACATTAAAATGTGACTCATGTTGGAGCCTACAAACTTCAAAGCAGCGCACCATTACATAGTTTAGGAAAACATGGTTTGTATTTGTACACATTACTTCTGTAAACATTTCCCAAGGTACAACTCTTGGTACTACTTATCAATGTAAGCAACTATTTAGCATTATTTGAAGCAAAAGGTTAGAAACAGTGATGTATTTAACATTTGAAAGTAATGAACCGACTCATTACTTTCAACTGTTTAGAATTTTAGTTAATTGATGGAAATTAATCATTTCTTCACACTAGCCGTATATAGACTAAGCTTGTTGATAGAGTCAACATGAAAAATTCAATGCCATGGCCCGGATTTGAACCACGGATCTCCTGCTTTCCGTCCAGTCGCTCTAACCCATTGAGCTACCATGGCCAACTTGCCGTCACGACATTCAATTCTCCATTTGACTCGTATATTTCCCTGGTAGACCACTAGGGGCTCTCGCATACGAGATACACCATTTGTGGCGACTTACTATCATAAGTACTTGAGTCCCAGGCTTCATCATTTAACTCTTGAATTTTCTACATTTTACTACATATCTATACCATGTTTTAAAAATCAAAGGAAAAGCTTTAGTGACTTGAATTTCGAAAAAACTCATAAAAAGATCAGCAAGAAAAGGTGAAAGAGGATTACCCATTGCTAAGCCAGAAGTTTGTTGAAAATGAATATAGTATTAAAAATTTACTACATTTTTCTAAAAAAGATAAAATTCCTAATAATAAAAAATCTGGTATTTATCAATTTAAATATTTAGATTGTGATTAGGTTTATATTTGAAAGATGAAACATAATTTGGGAACCAGAACGACAGAACATTTTCGTAACATTAAGTATAAACAAACTGATAAATCGGCCATAGCAGATCATTTTTGGTCTTTAACCATCAAATAAATCTTGAAGTTAAATTATTAAAACAATTAAATGTCCCAATAGATTTAATGGTTTGGGAAAAGATATTTATTTTAAAAAATAAACTTCGCATAATGAATTTTGAAATACCAGCATTCGATTCTGTTTTTAGGTTTGTTTCGTTTTCGGATGTTGTTAATACTAAAATAACATAAGAAAAACATGGTAACCAGAATCCTTGACAACGGAGTTTGTTTGTGGACTGAAGATACAATTTGTTTGTGAAAATCGATCTCCGTTAGAAAAAAGTAGTAAAACCAATTTCTTAAGATAAGTGAAGCCTTAGTAACAAATATTTATATTTGTGTAATGACAACTCATTTCTTTTCATTAATCCAAAGTCATTTAAGCAACAATTCATGGTAATTATGTTACACCAAGCTGTTGAAATTACTAAATGTACAAAAGCAAATTGGTACTTACAGCTCTCTCTTTTTGTTCTGCAAGATTAACATTTCTGGATTTATAAGTTGATCTTCTTGCTGATTTTTCTTGCAACAAGCTCAGAGAAATGTAAAATGTGTTTGTGCCTCTGCTTTAGCCAAGCAAATGTTCACTTGTGTCCATTGCATATGTCATCTACTTGTACACTGGACAGGGCAAATTAAATATTCTTGCTTAACACAATCACAGAGACTTTACTTCACAAATGTTTTGAAGATATCCTAAGAAACAGAAGATAAAGATAATTGCAACATTTGATGATATGGCTGGAAGTCCAAGAGCAATTTGAGGAAAGTAATCACCAGGAAAAATTCAGTTCTTATTTTAATTCATATAAATATAAATCTATATAATGGAACAGAGAAAAATGGTCTTAAAAGAAAAACCAGAGATGGTATTACTTCATACACATACCAATAAGAAATCCCAGAGTAAAGGCAGAAGAAATGAGATAATTGGGAAACTATGGTCATAGTACACAATTGTAATATTAAATATAGAATAAACAAGTGTGCAAAACGGAATTAGTTCCATAGGATTGATGGCTCTGAGTTAGTAAATGTCATTATGGCCTTATGAAACACTTGAGCCCTAAAATACTATCCAGAAACATTAATCTTCATCTATATATAACCCTTAGGCCAGGGTTCTTAAATCGAACACAGACTTGGGTACTTCCAAACAAGATGAAAACCGTCTCAGATGCTTTCAAAGGAAAGTCCTTCCAAAAACTTATGGAGCAATATTTGATGGTGGAAAATATTACAGGACCAACTCTTAGTTTTAATATCTCTATAATGAACTTGATTAAAGCTAAGTAGGCTGAGATGGTCAGGCATGTTATCCAAATGATAGAAAATGACCCAGCTAGGAAAGTTTTATTATAGATCGAGTCAACATGATGGAGATCCGTGGTTCAAATCCCGGCCGCAGCACCGAATCCCTCATGTTAACTCTATCTAGACATGAACATATTTGGAATTGCACAATTGCCAAAGGAAGTAATTAATATGATTTGTAAAAACAAATTGGAATGAACACTGAAGTACTGAAATAATTAAAAATTATAAAATAATGCATTATTGGAGGAATTTAGTAACAGTGATGTCAAAATTAATTGGAAAAACTGCCTCTAGCTGGTCTCCAACACCTCGTCACTTACATTTTCATATTACTGAGGGACCAGTTTTGGGAGCCGCTGCATCCACTCCCAACCCCGAAGGTCCGATCGCCTGCTCTGCTTCCTCCGCTAGTGGAACATGAGGGATTCAGTGCCACGTTCAGGATTTGAGCCACGGATCTCCATCATGTTGACGCTATCTATCAAATACCTTAGCCTATATACGGCTAGTGGGAAGAAATTAATTTCCATGAAGTATTATTATCTTAATATAAAAATTATTTGTGGTTGGTTTATTGACACTCGTCACTTACTTTTTCATATATTTATGAGAGACTAGTTTCAAAGGCCCTGGCCTCCATTTTCAATCTCTTCCCAACTGGCATCTGTTGTTATCTGCTCTCTCTGGTGGTGGAACTATGAACTGAAATATGGCGGGATTTCAAAGTTCATTACGCGATCCTTATTTTTCCAGATGAATATGTTCTCCCATGTTGTCAATCTATTTTGGTTTATCACTCCTTTTAATAATTTTGGATTTGGATCAATGTCATGGTTTTCATTCCAAAAATGAAATGCTACTGCTGACTTGTCTTCTTGTTTCAATCTGATGTTTCTAAAGTGTTCTTTGACTCTGGTTTTTAAATTTCTTTTTGTTTGACCTATGTAGCATTTTTCACAATTCTTGCAATTTATTTGGTATATTCCAGATTTGTTACCTGAAGGAATTTCATCTTTTGTTTTTGAATTTAGTAATTTTAAAATTGAGTATCTATTAGTAGGTGCCAAGATGATATTTTGTTCCTTGAATATCTTTTTAAATTTATTAAATGTTTTTGGATGATATGTGAATGAACTGAATATGCTGTTGCTTTCTTTTTCTTTAATAAATGTGGTTGCTTCCTTAATGGTTTTCTTTAGTTTAGATTTTCTAATTTTCTTCAACACCAAACTTTTGTTGTATCCGTTTTCTTCTGCTATGTGTATTATTGCTTTTTGTTCCTTGAAATATTCTTCTTTTTCCATGGGTATGTTGACTAGTCTGTGTGTAAGGCTGTTTATTATTGCATGTTTATGTGTAATTGGGTTGTGGCTATTATTTTTTATATAATTTTCTGAATGTGTTGGCTTCCTGTAAATTCCAAATTTTATTTTTGTATCATTCCTGATGATATTTAGATCCAAGAAAGGTAGTTGTCCATTGATTTCCTTTTCTATTGTGAATTTGATAGTCCTTTCTTGCAGATTGAGTAATTTTAATGCATCATCTAAATGTTTACTTGGTACAATTGCAAAGATGTCGTCAACATATCTATACCAAACCTTGAAGATCAATGGGAAGGACTTTTTAATTTGTGTTTCAAATGCACTCATAAATAAGTTAGCCAAAAAAGGTTAATAAATTTAAAAAATTTAATAAATTTAAAAAGATATTCAAGGAACAAAATATCATCTTGGCACCTACTAATAGATACTCAATTTTAAAATTACTAAATTCAAAAACAAAAGATGAAATTCCTTCAGGTAACAAATCTGGAATATACCAAATAAATTGCAAGAATTGTGAAAAATGCTACATAGGTCAAACAAAAAGAAATTTAAAAACCAGAGTCAAAGAACACTTTAGAAACATCAGATTAAACAAGAAGACAAGTCAGCAGTAGCATTTCATTTTTGGAATGAAAACCATGACATTGATCCAAATCCAAAATTATTAAAAGGAGTGATAAACCAAAATAGATTGACAACATGGGAGAACATATTCATCTGGAAAAATAAGGATCGCGTAATGAACTTTGAAATCCCGCCAGCAGATAATTTGACAAAAAAGTTCATAGTTCCACCACCAGAGAGAGCAGATAACAACAGATGCCAGTTGGGAAGAGATTGAAAATGGAGGCCAGGGCCTTTGAAACTAGTCTCTCATAAATATATGAAAAAGTAAGTGACGAGTGTCAATAAACCAACCACAAATAATTTTTATATTAATTTTGACGTCACTGTTACTAAATTCCTCCAAACACACATCAATATTATTATCTTACCCAGGAGGCAAGTACTGTAACTGAAGCCATAAGTTGTGGTGTGAGGAAGGAATCAAAGAGGACACAACAAGAGCAGGATATAGAAACTAGATAAGGATTGCTGAAAATAGAGAGGAATGGCAGAAGCTCTTGAAGGAGGTCACGGACCACTCCGGATTGTAGTGTCAAGGAACAAAAGGATGTTTAATATGTTGTGGTATGATGACCATGTGGTTAGATTACTCGTCTCTCATAAGATGGTCTAGGCTTGAGCCCAGAGACTGCATGAGAGATTTGTGTCTAACAAAGAGACATCTCGGCAGGTTTTCTGTGCTTTCCAGCACCATTCCTTCCACCATCTGCTCCGTAATCATCTTTTCTTTCATTCATTGCAACCTCACTTTGTATCATCCACTTCTTCACCCTTATACGAGTTAACCCCCATCCTGAATCTTTTCTCAGATCCAGAGTTTCTCACTCCTTGATAAGCACATGATCCCGGTCACTCACTTGTAAGTCTTGGGAGTTCAAACCCCTCCGTATAAAGAGGGTGAAATCAAATTGAAATGTTCTATGTGTGTATGAAGCAAGCAAAAGTATAGAACATTTCATAAACTTAATAGTCACTGCTTTATAAAGATTGGACACAAGTGAATATTTGTTTGTTGCCACCCCCAAACCACGATGAGGTACAGGGGCAAGAAGGGGGAGGGTCCAGGAAAATTTAGAAAATATTATTGAATTTCCAAAATGGGGTTTTGTTGGTATGCTGATGCTATGTGAGCACTGGTGCTTTTTCTCCTAACTAAATCCTACCTAATGGTCAGCTAACCTCACACTGCCCCCAGAGTCACATACCATACTCACATATCCAACAATACAGTATCTGGGGTCAACAGAGCATGCCTTCCTGGACAGCATCTCTGGAAACAAACAAAAATAATCTGAATACTTATAACCTCTGAACATAAGGTTATAAGAACATGTACAGCCAAAGATGCAATTTTACTTTGGCTGTTGGTTGCTGAGAGAAGTATGCCACCGAGAAAACAAATACAATATATAAGAACCCACATCGTCGTAACCTGAAAGAAAACAACACAAGATGGCAGCACACTTCTCTCAATGCATGTACAGCCCTTGTTCATGTGTCTAACATTGCCCAGCCAACGGAGGAATCAAGCGGGACACGGAGGTAGCTGGTACCAGGTTTCGCCCGTCCTGGCGCACTTATAAAATATTGTTAGTACCGCGACCTAACCAGGGCAAAGGGGAGGACTGGGTTAGTGACAGCACCCACCCCGCAGGCCCCATTGGCTGTCTACTCTACTCCCTAACATATCCTCCACAGCCCCCAAGTCGGGTGCAGGATCCCGGGGAGATAGTCACCTGTGGCCCCCAGATGCATTCCTATGAGCAAATCTGCTAATAGTAAACAGATCACTCAAAGGAAGTACATCTTTAAACTCGGTCGCATCAGGCACGTGGAGGTCCTACAACAATGGCAGACAATGATACAGCGGCAGTACATACAAGTGACTGGCAACTCTTCTCCTACCTTTCGATGTCTTCAAGCCCCGGTGAGAAATACCTGCAGCAATGATCCAGTGATACATGTAACTGGTAACTTCTAGCTTCAAGTCCTGGTGACAAACTACCAGCAAAATCCTGTAACAAAATACAGACTGTCTGTTGGTGCAGCAGTGAAACAGCGATACCAGGTGCGTAACTGGTGATCCATTTCCTACCTGACGTCCTGATGACAAACTCCCAGAGAGAACCTGTAATAAAACAAAGATATTTCATTAATAGTAATGTTAAACAGTATAATTTTCTCTGCTTTTTCTTTTCTTTTAGAATTTTTTGAGTTAGCCAGTTTTGCCTAATATAATGCCCAGCCCAAAATTAACTATCTCATGCAAAGATCATTATCCTTACATTTGCAGTGTGTTATAAATAAGAATTGAGCACTTCCCTCACTGATAATAGTACCACATTATGTTTTTAATCAGTATTTTTTTATATGAAAATCATGACTGAAATTTAGGTTAGGTTAGGTTTAATTTGTTATATAAGCTTAGGTTACATCTAGATTAATTTGTTCTTTTTGCTTTATATAACTTTACATCCTTATTCATAGAACCTGACGTGTTGCTATTTCTAGGTGGCAGACACAGAAATTTTACTCAAGTTATATAAATATTACTTATTTTTATATCTTTAGTACTTTGATGACTACTCCACTATATATAAAACCATATAATAAGTAATTAATAATTTCTGTACCTTCTTGATGTGGCGATGAATCCTCCTCCAGATGTCTTACAGAAGAAATCCTGTCACTCTTTGCACTAATCACAACAATCGAGCGAGGTTTGGAATCCTTAAAACACTAATACTCGTTCTTGGTATGCAAGTTTAAAATACAATTTGAAATGTTATTGAAATTACAGCCAATGTATCCTCTCTCATGTGACAGCTTCAGATGTAACGTTCAACAGTCAAATAACTCCTTTACATGAACATTACAAGAGGACAAACATAGAATTGTAGAAATGCAACAAAAGTTTGATTGTAGGACTTTGGGAAAGGAAAGTTAATATGTAAGAGAGATACAATAGGAAAATGTTGCAGCAGCAAAAACGTGTAATGAAAACAGCTCTGAGTATTGTAAAAGATTTTCTAACATTTGCAACAAATTAGTAGAAAGACAAGAAAAGTAATATAGAGCTCTGGGTGTATATAGAGCATTAGAAACCACTTTACGAAGTATAAGATGCTGTATTTAAAAGTAAGTGCAATTAAGTATATAGATGAATTCAACTAACCTTCCTGTCTGTTCTTCAGGATAAAGAAAAAACAACAAACAATGATGCATTTTGTCAAACTGGATTATTAATAGAATTGTTAAGATAAATATAATTGAAAATGTGAAGAGAAGATCTAGCTGTAGGCAGATATTTAAGAAGCATACAATTTTAACTATTCCATGCATATACATATATGAAAGCATTAAATATGTAATAGAAAGGGATACATGTAAAAAGAACTGTAATGTACACTCATACAATGTAATAAATAAAGCTGACTATTTTAGGACCACACTAAGGGGAACACTAAACAACAGATCATTAGAAAGTATCGGAAAAGACATGTGTAATAGATTGTCGAGTAAAATAAAGAATACTAAACTATGTAATATTAAGAATATAAAAAGGTATTTGTCAGAACAAGCTTTTTATAGTGTGGAAGAGTACAAAGCAAAAAATGGAAAATAAACAATGTACGTTTTAGTTTCTAAGTAATGTTTATAGTAGACTTTAAGGTATATTTTTTATGTTTTCTTACAAAATGACGTATGAGATGTAAGGGATGAATAAATTGAGTTGAATGAAATTGAAGTAAATAGAACTCCCAAAATTCCAAATCACACTTTAAGCAGTTTGAGTTTTATCACAAAACTGTAGCAAGAAATCCAAAAGACTGCAGATAAAGTGTGGATGTGGTCACTGAATACAACAGCAAGGTTTAAAAAGCTGGTAGAATGCCTAAGGAACTGCAGAAAGACATATTAAAGACATTTTTAGTTATGGCAGATTGGGTGATTTTGATAATCATTAACCTTGCACATGAAGTTGGAAAGTTCCCCTCATTTTATTACAGAAGATAGAACACAAAGAGGAAATATATTCCAACAAAACAAACAAATGCATCACTTGATTAGCTGCCATCTGATAGGTAGCTTGTTGGTATACCACAATCACCTTACTGCAATGTCTGCCAAAGAAACAAAAAACAAAAGACAAACTAAAATAAATAAAGGAGCCCCTGCATGTGTGTTTCTTCTAATAATACTTGTTAGTACTAATACTACAGCTACATCTACCACTACCACGAATACTGCTACTCCACAGAAACCACACACAGAAGGCGTTAAAATAAAATAAAATAAAAAAGCAAAACATTGCAGTTATGTGTCGTTGTGACATACTGAAAACGTAAAGTTATGAAGTGATTGCATCAGTAAAACATAATGCAACAGAAGTTCTGTATCACAGAGGAACGAGGCTCTCAGCTGCGTTCACTCATGACTATGGTCTTGATAATAAAATTGTGGCTCTCTCAGATAAGAGGACTCTGTAAGTTAGGTCTAACCTGGCAAAATCTAAAAAGTGCAACTACTGAACAATTAAAATCAAAACAGATGAAAGTAATCAAGTCACAAATCTTGTTCTATGTGGATGTAATTGTGATCACTGATAATTCTGAGAAGAAACTTTACAAAGCAATTGTTAAAAGGAGGAACCAGTAAACTGTCAACAACATGGGACTGAAGATTGAACATGTTGTGCAGAAGAACAAACAGTTTTGTGGAAACTTGGTATTACTTACAACAATACTGACATGTATAAACAATACTGACAAGGAAAGATTGAACAAAATTAGAGGAACGGTTTACATGGGAAAAAGAAATATAAAGGAAAATATCTAATAAGCTGCAACTTCCTCAGTCATAAAATACTGCAGCATTAAAGCTGTCCATTGATGAGTAACAACAAAGAACAGTTACTGCAACCTTAGCATAATGAATTATCTTATTGGCTTGCCAAAATATCAACATCAGCTGCTATAGAAATATCTTGAAAAAAATGCCATTTTTTTTAATTCAAATTTTGTAATCTAAGAACTGTGTATTTATATAAAGCAGGCAAGAAGAAGCAGTCACTTGTTGCAAGTAGAATGTAGCCAGTAGCCAAATGTGAAGTGAGACAACTTTACTGACAGTAATCAAATTGTTTGGCAGCCTTCAGAAGATGCTGGTTAATAACCTAGTGAAAATATTGAAATATACAGCAACAGTTTTATGTATAAGATAACATAAGGACAGTTTAATTCTTTGATTGTCCAGCATTTTCAATGACCAAAACAGTCTAACGCTTAAGGATACCCAAGAATTTGAAAATAAACGTCTAACAAATACAGAGAAGGGGTATTTTTTGTATATATGTAACAGGATTATTTAAAAGAATAATTTATAAAAGGTGTAAAGTTTCTGTAGTCAATACAATTATGATAAACAGCAGCTAAAAGTAAGTAACACTGGCTGTGCTCCAACAAAGATACAAAGTAAAGGATCTTTAACTGTAATTAATTCTTAAATTTAATAATGGGGTTATTGGTTTGCCTTATCAGTCAGTATAATTTTTACCTGTTACTATATTAATGTTATTCTTTATATTGTGCTTGACGTGTCCATTATCTTGTTCAAGAAATCAAGAATGAATAAAGATGAATATGAATATGAAAAGCAAATTAATAAACTTTTAAATTAATTCCTTCTAGAACTTATAAGTCAATTTAGAATTACAGATATTCTGCATTATAGGATGGATAAAAGCAACTGAATAATCGGTAGTATAGCACGTTAAAGATTCCAAACCAATGAATTTCCCGGACAAATTCATACCGCACACGATAACGTCTTTTCATTTTGGCGGGTGTCAGGCTAATGACCTCGGCACAGTGCTTGAGAATGGCGCGCTCTTTGTGACGTCGTATAACCACAGAGTTCATAGAATCTACGCTCGTTGAAATTATTACATGTTCACACATACCCACGGCACATACCTTAGACAAACTTACAGAATAAAACTTTTAAATGTTATAGTTTTTTATTATGAATTTTTAAGTATTACAAAATGTTCATAAATTAATATATGTACGATATGCTATAGTTGCAAAAGACATTTCCCGCTATTGTGACGTTCGATGGGCAAGGTACGTTCATAGATGTGTGGAAATAGTGATGTCAAGGGAAGCAAAAATATCAGTTGATGTGCTAAACAAAATATCGTATATTAAATATGTTTTTTAATTAATTTCAAATCAATTTATTACACATGGAATTCATACAGAATTATAGACATCGTCAAAACACTAAAGGGAGTATTAGACAATATTTACAATCCATTTATCGCTTTTTTCAATAGGAAGATTACAATTTACTTATACAAATTAGTGTTTACATTTGAAAGCATTAGGAAAATGTGTGTAGTCATATCACAACTCATATACAGACATTGACAGCTGGTATTATAGCGCAGGAATTTCGAAAATCTTTCTTTATTGATGAATCTTGCGTTATCGATCATATGAACCAAGAATAAGAATATAATGTATTGGTTTTAAGTACACAGAACTGATAAGTTTACATTTTTTCTCAATTATACCCTAAATATTCATTTACTAAGTAAAATTAGTCTTTACTTTTAAAGAATTTAGTTTCTTTGACTGTGGTTTAAAATTTTCTCTTAGTTTGACCTATGTAGCATTTTTCAAAATTCCTATAACTTATTTGGTGTATTCCAGATCTATTGCTTGGTGGGATTTTATCTGTTGTTTTTTAATTTAGCAATTTGAAACTGGGTATCTATTAGTAGGTGCCAAGATGATATTTTGTTGCTTAAAGATCTTTTTGAATTTATTTAATGTTTTGGGGTGGTGCGTGAACCCACTGAATATGCTGTTGGTTTCTTTTTCTTTAGTAAATGTAGTTGCTTTCTTAATGGTTTTCTTTATCTTAACGTTTGAATTTCTTAAATACTAGACTTTTGTTGTATCCATTTTCTTCTTCTATGCCTTTTTGTTTCTTGTAGTATTCAGCTTTATCTATGGGTATGCCAACTAATCTGTGTGTAAGACTGTTTATTAACACATATGTATGTCTAATCAGGTTATAGCTATGATTTTGTACATCTTTTCTGATCATATTGGCTTCCTGAAGATTCCAAATTCTATTTTTCTATCATTCCTGATGAAATTTAGGTCCAAGAAAGAAAGTTTTCATTAAATTCCTTTTCTATTTCGAATTTCATAGCTCTTTCCTGCAGATTGAGTAGTTTTAATGCACCATCTAAATGTTTATTTGAAACTATTGCATAGATGTCTTCAAATTATCTATACCAAACCTTGAAGATTCATGGAAATGCAATTTTATGTGTGCTTCAAATGAACTCATAAATAAATTTGCCAAAAAAAGTGAAAGTGCATTGCCCATACAAAACCTGGATTTCTGCCTATAGCATTTACCATTACAGCTGAAGAAATTTTGTTCAATGTATACGTTTGTTAATGAGATGAATAATTCGGCGTCTATTGTTTCCACTTCTACTAAACCGTTTTTAAACAGTGCCTTTAATTCTTCTGTAGGTATGCTTGGGCATAATGATGTGACATCAAATGAAACCAGTTTGTCAGTTTTGTTCATCACCATCATCATCATCATCATCATCATCATCATCATCATCATCATCATCGTTGAAAATTGATACCAAATAGTATGTTGAGAATAACAGCGACATCTGTTGCCCCTTTAGTGATATTATATATTCATATATAGACTCTATGTGTAACTAGTGTAACGTCTTTTGTTTTTGTTTGTATTCGGCCACCAACAGATTGGATTAACTTTTATATAATCTTCCTCCTCCTCGCCTGTTGGGTGCACTTTAACAACTTCATCCCTTATAATAACAGTCAAATCACATTTCAGATTGCCTCTTATTCTTCCTGGATGATCGATACGATCTTCCAGTACAGCACGCTTGTGACAGAATTGATGATTTGATCGAATCCACATCCAGAGGGGTTCACCCAAGTTCTATATACCACATAGGCAGTTTTCTTGAATGTAGAACCTCATCAATAGCTGGTGTGCTCTGCGCCTTCACGTCCAACCGAGTAGGGGTACGCAACATCTCTGTGTAAACCAACATCACCGTCTCCTAGGCAATCAGTAAACTTCACGATAGGAACCGCCGTATTCAAGAGATGCCGCCCAGTATTCTGATTCTTTGTGTTGGTGGGAAGAACCATGCTGGTGGATGAAGGTAGGTCCAAACGTTGGTAGTAACCCACGACCTGTACGATCCTTGTATATAGCTGCTAGACTCAGAAGATGTGTCACAATGACTGTATGACCTATAGCGTCACTACAGAACATATAGTTATTAGAAGTGAACCTCCCATTAATCATTGGCAGCAGGAAGTGATCGCAGCGCCTCTATTTTCGGATGCCAAACTAAAATCTCGTTGCAATTTCCCCTATCTCGGCTTCACCCCTGTGAGCGTCACTGTCTCATATCTGAAGACGAATGCGCTACCATAGCGGAGGATAGACATGGTAAAATATGAGTTCTTCATTTCATATAGGCTTCCATGTGTTGTTTTGCGTACCTGTACTTCCCCTTCGTACTGCAAAAGAAATTTCGACGTAAGGATCAACTTTATCCTTTTTGCCAAACTTTGTGTATATATAGTGGGGAATGTCGTCTGTTCTATAAGCACGAATAATATAACGGGCTGTCGGTCTTTCTGCTTTGTTATACTATATGATGCCTCAGCCCTCACTTGACAAGCCAAAAAGAAAGCTCACTACTCAGCGCTGAAACATTACACGTTTTACGAAACAGATAAACCATTTCAGCGGTACTACGGCTCTAGGTGATATAGAACACTGCCTGGAACGCCTTCAAGACAGCTTTCAGAGCTTAATTGTTCCAGGTGATGCTATCCACAATCTCATTGAGAACGACGATTATGACAAGGATGTACAAGCCTGTGAAAATTACATAGACAGTGCCAAGCGTGCTAAGAAATTTATAACTACAAAGAATTAACATGCTTGTTCAGCTTCTTCAACGCCACCCGTAGCTATTTCCGAGGTTAACCTTCCTACTATTAGGATAGAGACTTTTTCAGGAGACATAGAAGCACGGCCACAGTTCTGGGAGCAATTTCAAACTTTGGTGAACAAGAACTCAGAGGTATCGGTGATAAACAAACATGTATTTCATCGAGGATACCTCGACGGCGAACCGAAACATCTTGTGGATTGGTTGTCAGTAACCGCTGATACATACGAACAGGCGAAGAAGATTCTGCAGTCCCGTTATGGAGATAAAAATAAAATTACTCAGTCCTGTCTGGATTTCTTGGAACATCTGCGACCCGCACATTCCGAGAGTTCCGAGATTCTCAATGCCATGTATATCGAGTGCCACCGACGGATTCAAACGTTGGTGGCACTGGGTGAATATGTACATGTCTATGGAAAACTATTAGCTCCTAAAATTCTTCGCGCATTCCAATGCAGAGTCGGCCTTGGCGCATTCCCTGACGACTCGAATGCGAGAGCCCCTGGTGGTTTGCCGGGGAAGTGTATGAGTCGAATGGAGAGTTTAATATCGGGATGGCATGTTGGCTATGGTGGCTCGGTTGTTTGGAGCGACTGGTCGGAAACCTGGAGATCCGTGGTTCGGGTCCCGGCCGTTGCATTGGATTTTTCATTTTGACTCTATCAAAAACCTTAGCCTATATAGGCTAGTGTGAATAAATGATTAATGTCCATTAATTGACCAAAATACTTATCTTTGTTTAGGAGGGCGATTGAAGAATGGTCAGAAGTATTACACTTCTCATTCAAAGACTGATGATGATAAATGTTCGAGAATGATAAATCTCCTTGGAACAGCAAAGACTTCAGTTATTCTTATATTATATGTACATACAGCTTCTGTGTCTGCAGCAAGTAAATCACCTGAGAGAGTTACTGGTGCTATCTAGGACAGCCCTTTGGGAGTGCTGGAGATAATATAATTTATATATCAGGTTGTCTTCAACTGAATAGCAGCAGAAAGTCAGTCATATTAATGATTACTGAGATATCATCATTATAAGATGGTTAAAAAAATTAAGAGTGTTTAAATTAACCCAAAAAAGAGTGAAAATATGTAATTAATTCTTCATTAGTACAAAATTAGTTATCATAATGTAAATATATCTTTTGTTCAAAGCATCAGAATAGTTTTATGCTCTTTTGTTTAAAATTGATTTCTTTTTTAAGTTTGTACCACTGTTACAATTACAAAGTAAAATTACCCTTTCCTTTATTAAATTACAGATGAGTCGTATATTTTACACATCAGCTTCACTTACGTACCTATATTGAGGATATATTTCACGAACCATTGTTAGGATCATCAGCTCTAATGTGACTGAAGCTGATGTGTAAAAAATACAACTCATCTATAATTTAATAATTGTTTCACTTCACTGTGGTGTTCCAATACAGTTAAATTTTGATACCATTTCCTTTCTTATAGAGTTTGTGATGGGAGAAGATATCCTCGTCTTCCCAGTTCTGGATGAAGATGATGAAAACTTACCTGCCAGATAGTACCATTAACATGGGCCCACATGACTTAGAACTCTTCTGTACTTCAAACACATTCCTAATTACACAATTCCTCAAACTAGGCTAATGTAATTACTTTTTTTTTGTGTCTCAATAAAATATGAATCACAAATACGCTCTTTGCTCTTTCTTTCTACGAAAACATACGCTTTTATAGTCTTTTTTATTAGAATAATAAGGTGATTATTAATATGTAGAAATATTAACTGCTTGTGATTTTGCATTTAACTTGTTGATGTAGTGTTTTAAACTGACTGTTTTTAAAAGTACCTCAGATGTTTTGAATTTTGTTGTCACGGTGGTATACTTTACTTGAGGAAACTAAGAGTGAAGCAAATATTTAATATTACTAAATCTTCTATTTGTCATACTTCAAGAATTTTCTGATAGAGGTTAACTTAATTTGTATTCCTGTCTGTTTGATGGCTACACCTGCTAGCTGTAATAGAAACTGCATTTTTTGACCTGTGACATCTACCTTGTCCCAACCTTGTCCTTCCAGGAGGCTAAGAGCGAGCCAGGAGACTGGGACAGTTGCACCTGATGGTTTGGAAATACTTCCCAGGGAATTTTTGAACGTTTAACTTCAAAATTGTAGAGTTTGTTGTAGAAGATATTTGAATGATCATATCCTAAAAGAAGAAAGGTGAATAATACAAATAATGATATTAATGATATTATATTTTGATCTGCTAAATGAGAAGCATTAGTGTAGGAAAGATATACTAAAAGAGTTGTGAGTTAAGCAATCTACATATAAATAGAAGAACCTAGTACCTTTACTTACATTTTAAAAATAGTTGACTTATACAAAATAAGATCAGTCATGTAAGAATGAAAAAAAAAGCTTCTTTACCACTTACATTTTTGCTTAAATGATAAAGTCCATATTTCTGTATTTTTGACCATCTGATGTATTTATAACCTAACCTCAATCTTTGTAGCGCAATATAGTTAATCGATCTTCAGCTGTTCTTGTTCTCATCCAACTTTCAAACTGCTTGATTTTTGAAAGTACCTGTTCTCTTATAGCTGTTGTGAGGAGAAGTTTCCAATAAATATAATACAAAAGAAGTTTTATATTTAATGATGTTCTAGTATGTTATACCTAAAAATAAATTAACTCATTAATTTTAGTAACAGAGGTATATTTCAGAATACAAAGTTTAATAATAAATTAACTAGAAAATAGATATTAGCTATAAAAAATGAGGAAGAAGGAAAACAAGAAAGGCTAAATGAAGAAATTATCATGCTCACTTTCGTCGGCATTGTCACTATCAACATTACTTTCTCCATCACAAATATCTTCATTGAACGTTTGAACACCCACTTTTCAAATTCAGGATCATTAGGCATCACATGATGGGATAGTCCAGCACGATGCAACATTTTAAGCAGCACTGCTCTTGACAGAAATATCATGCAACTGGTGATGCAACGTCTGTAAAACATGAGCCTCTCCTGGAAAGTAAACAACAAAGATAAATGTGAAGTAAATACCACGCTTCAGATTTCATTAGGCAAAGGAGGTTACTGTGCTTTAGTTTGCTCACCGCTTAAAGATAAAACTTCTAATTATTATGTAATGTTTACAAAGCGATTTTCCAAATGCACTCATTTCCTTCATTAATCCAAAGTCATTTAAACAACAATTCATGGTAGTTATGTTACATCAAGTTGTTGAAATAACTGAATGTGTAGAAGCAAATTGGTACTTACAGTTCTCCCTTCCTGTTCTGCAAGATTAATATTTCAGGATTTAAGAGTAGATCTTCTTGCTGATTTTGCTTGCAACAAGCTCAGAGAAATGTATAATATTTTTGTGCCTCTGCTTTAGCCAAACAAATGTTCACTTGTGTCCATTGCATAATTTAAGTACTTGTACATTGGACAAGGCAAATTAGATATTCTTGCTTAACACAATCACAGAGACTTTATTTAAGAAATGCTTTGAATGCATCATAAGAAACAGAAGACAAAATAATTGCAACATTTGATGATATCGCTGGAAGTCTGAGAGCAATTTGAGGTAAATAATTGTCAGGAAAACCTCGGTTCTTATTTTAATTTCATTTACAGGAAGGAAATCTAACATGCAATTAAAAAACACCAAGTTATAAGAGAAAACATAAGGTTTTTCAGCTTCTTGGCTTTTTAACCAACATGTTGAAACAAGAGTTGAGTTTTCCTGGAGACAAAGACAATGCCAGTCTTTCAAAAGTTGCAATTACAACCCTTGATGATCTGTCTGAAAGCCTGACAATAATTTGGGAGAACAACTTTAGTTGACTTGAGCAGCAATTCCAGAGGTCTCCACAAGATACCTACCAGATAGTGTGTACTGACCTATAACCATGTAAACTTATTGTTAAGCTTGCGTTAAAAGTTTCAATATGCAGCGTTCTTTGTAACAAGTTCAAATGAAACATCTTTTGAAGTTATGAAAGCATAAAAGAAATGGGGAACAAAAATGATTTTGGAGTGGACAATACAGTCTTGAAATTAGCAGGTGATAAAGGCTATGAGGTGCATTATTACCTAGTCATAAGGTTATAGGAAATGCAGTAAAAAATAAAAAGAATGACCTTAAAAGAAAAATGAGAGATGGTATTGCTTTATGCACATATCAGCAAGAAGTTCGGAGTAAAGTCAGAAGAGATAATTAGCAAAACTATGGTCATAGTAAGAAGCATTATGCTGCAGAACCATGCCATAAAAATAAGTGTTGTTTACACTGTCATGAAGTTATAACTAGAAGAAAGAATAAACAGTGAACTGGGCTGACTGTCCGCTAGAAATGTAGTTCCTGGCCTGGGGTAAGATGACTGAAGTCCACGTAAATCAGAATGGATTCAGAAAATATGGAAATTTGTAAAATATTACATTCTCATTCCTTAAGGCAAACTAGGGCACAAATAGTAGATGTAAATTTGAATGAAAATTGTTTAGGTGCCCAACTAGACAATAGATTGCTCAGAATATTGCAAAGGTTTGGCAGTAAATTACCTAAAACCATTAAGAACTTAAAACACCTTAAATGTTTTAAAAGGCAGCTTAGATATTGCCAGTTAAATTCATTTCAGTCAATATAATTAACTCATCTCTTGATTTTGCAAAATATTTATTAAGAACTTGAGCTTATATCGTCAACTTCGTGCTGACTGATGGAGTTATTCATGAGATAACCTGAGGTGTCCGCTAGTGGCCTGTTGAAACTGAAGAAGTGATTGTCTGCCTCTATAAAATTGAAGTTCATGAACCGATTTGGACATTTTCATCTTTTTTAGTTCTTTAGATTTCTGGATTGGCCTCAATAACTTGATGTTGGTTCCTATTTGATGGTTTAAAGTCAAGAAAAGTAGCCAAGAAGTAATTGCAAGTATAGAGTGAAGAAGTTAGGTTAAAAACACTGAGGCCAAGTGAAATGATATTAACATGTTTAAATAAGATAGGAAAATAAAAACATTGGCACATTTAGAAAAACTGATGCAAGATACAAGTAAAACAAAACCATCATCCATCAGTAGGGTAAACAACACACACCTAGAGTGGAAGTTGAAATTAATAATAGAAACTGGCAAACAGATACCAAATGTGTAAATGTATTGAAGGAATGTCCAAGTGGCAAAAGTGACATGACCAAGATGTGTTCTACTTAGTACTCAAAAGTCATGTCAAATCAGATATCCAAATACCTTCAATCCAACATTATTTTGGATAATCAATGCTCTTCCTTCCACAATCTGCACCATAATCACTTTTTCTTTCATTCATTGCACCCTCATTTCATATCATCCACTCCTTCACCCTCATACTAGCTGATCCCCCATCCTGAATATTCTTTCACATCACACAGATATCGGATCCAGGTCTCTAACTTACATGTGTGCGTGTCTGTGGAAGCAAGCGAATGTGTAGAACATTTCACATACAAACTTAATAGTTACCGCTCTGTTAAGATTGGACACAAGTGAATATTTGTTTGTTGCCACCCCCAAACCACGATGAGGTACAGGGGCAAGAAGGGGGAGGGTCCAGGAAAATTTAGAAAATATTATTGAATTTCCAAAATGGGGTTTTGTTGGTATGCTGATGCTATGTGAACACTGGTGCTAATTCGCCTAACTAAATCCTACCTAATGGTCAGCTAACCTCACACTGCCCCCAGAGTCACATACCATACTCACATATCCAACAATATAGTATCTGGGGTCAACAGAGCATGCCTTCCTGGACAGCATCTCTGGAAACAAACAAAAAAAATCTGCATAATTATAACCTCTGAACATAATGTTATAAGAACATGTACAACCAAAGATGCAATTTTACTTTGGCTGTTGGTTGCTGAGAGAAGTATGCCAACGACAAAACAAATACAATATATGAGAATCCACCTTGTTGTAACCTGAAAGAAAACAACACAAGATGGCAGCACACTTCTCTCAATGCATGTACAGCCCTTGTTCATGTGTCTAACATTGCCCAGCCAATGGAGGAATCAAGCGGGACACGGAGGTAGCCTGTTCCAGGTTTCGCCCGTCCTGGCGCACTTATAAAATATTGTTAGTACCGCGACCTAACCAGGGCAAAGGGGAGGACTGGGTTAGTGACAGCACCCACCCCGCAGGCCCCATTGGCTGTCTACTCTACTCCCTAACATATCCTCCACAGCCCCCAAGTCGGGTGCAGGATCCCAGGGAGATAGTCACCTGTGGCCCCCAGATGCATTCCTATGAGCAAATCTGCTAATAGTAAACAGATCATTCAAAGGAAGTACATCTTTAAACTTGGTCGCATCAAGCACATGGAGGTCCTACAACAATGGCAGACAATGATACAGCGGCAGTACATGCGAGTGACTGGCAACTCTTCTCCTACCTTTCGATGTCTTCAAGCCCCGGTGAGAAATATCTGCAGCAACGATCCAGTGATACATGTAACTGGAAACTCCTAGCTTCAAGTCCTGGTGACAGACTTCCAGAGAAAATCTGTAACAGAGTACAGATTGTCTGTTGGTCCAGCAGATTTATAGTGATGAAACATATAAGTAACTGGAGGTTCTTTTCGTACCTGACGTCTTGATGTCTTTCAAGTCCTGATGAGAAACTTCCAGGGAACCTGTAATGAAACAAAAATGCTTAGTCAGTACTCGTGTTAAATAGTATTTTCTTTTTTTCTGTTTTCTTTTAGAATTTTTAAGGTTGGCAATTTCCTTAGGTTAACACCCGAACTAAAAGTAGCAACATCACAAGAAAATTATTAATCTTACTTTTGTAGTGTGTTGTAAATAATATTTCAGGTCTTCCCACAGAGGGAATAGTACCACATCATGTGTTTAATGACTTTTGTTTCATATGGACATGGGAGAAAGTTAGGTTAGGTTAGTCTAATTCAAAGTATAAATTCAAAGTAATTCTCTGTAAGTACATTTTGACAAGTACATCATGCCATCTATCGATTATACGGAGAAAGAGGAAACCACTACAATTTGCACTAGTCAAGTACCAGCTCAAGATAAGAGCAAAAGCTCTTGAAACATGTCCTGTGAAAAAACAGCGTGAGTGAAGCAGTGTGTCAATATCTTCTCGATTCACTTTTGTGCCTAGTTCTAATTTGTTTATATAAGTCTAGTTTTGGTTATGATTGACCTAATTTAATTTGTTCTTTTGGCTGTATATAACTTTACATCATTATGCATGGAACGTGACAACATGTTATTTCTAGGTGGCAGACACAGAAATTTTACTCGAGTTATATAAATATTCATTATTTTTATATCTTCATTTCTTTGATGTCCTTTCCATTTTAATTAATGCTAAATAATAAGAAAATAGATAATTATTTGTACCTTCTTGATGTGGCGATGAATCCTACTCCAGATGTCTTGCAAAAGTAATCCTGTCACTGTTTGCACCAATCACAACACTCGGACGATGTTTGGAATCCTTAAAACAATACTCATTCTTAGTATGCAAGTTTAAAATACAATTTTGAAGTGTTATCGAAACTACAGTCAATGTATTCTCTCTCATTTGAAAGTATCACATGTAGAGTAGAGTTAAACAGTCAAATAACTCCTTCAGGTGAAGATTACAAGAGGACGAACATACAACTGTAGAAAAGCAACAAATGTTTGATTGTATGACTTTGAAAAAGTAAAGTTAATATGTAAGAGAGATACAGTAGAAAAATGTTGCAGTTTCAGTACTCCAGAGCTAGAAAAATGTATAATGAAAACAGTTCTGAGTAATGTAAAAGATTTTGTAACATATGCAGCAAATTAGCACAAAGAAAAGAAAAGTCATATGGAGCTCTGGGCTGGTGATTAATCACAAATAACAATATTTGAATCCATTTCATGAGGTATAAGCTGCTGTATTTAAAAATCACTGTGTTAATTTTGTTGATGAATTCAATCTACTTTGTTGTTTGTTCTGCTTGGATAAAGAGAAAGCAACTAACAATGATGCATTTTGCAAACCGAAATATTAGTAGAACTGAAAAAATAAATATGTAGTAAATAGAACTTTCCACATTCAAAAGCACAATCTTAAAACTTGAGGCTGACGATTTTTTTGATTAGCCATGGACTTTTGTGCCACATATAGTGTAGAAACGACTGGTTCTAAAAAAATACAAATATTAGTATCTTGAGGTATAACTAAGGGATAGCTTCAACTTGCTAGCAGTTGTGGAGTGTCAATGACAAAAAAAAAGTAAATCATCTTTTGAAATATTTTCTGATAACATATCCTCTTGCAATTCTCCAATGTTTGTATAAACTGAAAAATATATGTCTAGGAGAGACTAAATGAGAATTTTATGGTTCATAAGCAATGAGGACAAAAACTGTCAAAGAAAACCATCATCCATAGACTCCATCAGAATCATACAAACAAAAAAGATTAAAAAATCTGGAAACATTTCATCATAAATCTTGTAGGAGTGTTTTCAAATTCTGGAATTCTGCTCTCATTTTGTTTATTACAGAAGACAAAACACAAAGAGGAAATATATTCCTCTAAACCATGAAATGCATCAATTGATTTAAAGCTGCCATCTGATATGTAGCTTGTTGCTATGCCACAAGAACCAAACTGCAATGTCTGCCAAAGAAACAAAAAACAAAAGAGAAACTAAAATAAATAAAGGAGTCTCTGCATGTGTGTTTCTTCTAGTAATACTTGTTAGTGCTAATACTACTGCTACAACTACAACTACCAGTACCACTAATACTGCTACTCTACAGAAACCACACACAGAAGACTTTAAAATTAAAATAAAATAGAAAAGCAGAACATTACAGTTATATGTAATTGTGACATAATGAAAATGTAAAGTTATGAAGTTATTGCATCAGTAAAACGTAATGCAACAGAAGATCTGTATCACAGAAGCACGAGGCTCTGAGCTGTGTTCACTCATGATCATGATCTTGATAATAAAGAGGTGACAGACTTGAATAAGAAGACTCTGTAAGTTAGGTCTAACCTGGTAGAATTTTAAAATCAATTAAAATCAAAACACATGAAGGTAATCAAGTTACAAATCTTGTTATATGTGGATTTAATTGTGATTGCTAAAGATTCTAAGAAGAAACTTCACAAAGCAGTTGTTAAATTGCGGAACCAGTAAACTGACTACAACTTTGGACTGCAGTACGAACATGGTGTACACAAAAACAAACAGCTTTGTGGAAACTTGGAATTACGTCCATAGACAATGTAAACAATAATGACAAAGAAATTTTGAACAAAAGCACAATGAAAAGTTTACATGGGAGAAAGATAATATAAAAGAAAAGGTAAATTGAATAAACTACAAGTACCTCAGTAATAAAATACTGTGGCATAGAAGCTGTCCATCGATGAGTAACAACAAAGAAGAGCAACTGCAGTATTAGCATAATGAATTATCTTATTGACTTTCCAAAATATCAACATCAGTTGCCACAAACAATGAGGAAGGGATGCCATTTTTAATTAGATTTTTGTAATGTAAGAGCTGTGCATTTATATAAAAGAGGCAAGAAGAAATAGTCACTTGCTGCAAATAGAATGTAGCCAGTAGCCAGTAGTGAAGTGAGACAGTTTTACTGACAGTAACCAAATTGTTTGGCAGCCTTCAGAACATGCTGGTTAGTCACCTAGTGAAAATACTGAAATGTACAGCAACAATTTTATGTATAAGGCAACAGTAGGGCAATTTTAATTCTTTGATTGTCCAGCATTTTCAATGACCAAGTCTAACACTTAAAGATACCTAAGAATTTGAAACTAAACTTCTAAGAAATAGATTGGGACATATGCAACAGGATTATTTATAAGAATAATTTATAAAAGATGTAAAGTTTCTGTAGGGCAATACAATTATGATAAACAGCAGCTGAAAGTAAGAAACATTGGCTATGCGTCAATAAACATACAGAGTAATAAATCTTTAACTATATTAATTTTTAAACTTATAAACTTAGAACTTTTTAAACTTATAGCAATAATGTTTGACTTGCCTTATCAGACAAAGCAAATTAATAAATTTTTAATTTAATTCCTTCTAGAACTTATAAGTAAATTTAGAATTACAGATATTATGTATTCTAGGATTGATAAAAGCAACAGAATAATCTGTAGTATAGCATGTTAAAGATTCCAAACCAAAAGAATTTCCCGGACAAGTTCTTACCGCACACGATACCGCCATTTCAATTTGGCGGGTGTCAGGCTAATGACCGTGGCACTGTGCTTGAGTATGGCGCGCATTTTGCGGCGTACCAGAGACTATAGACGTGGAAGCTAAAACCGGAGTGGTTTTAAACGTCGGTATGAAAAATTAGAGCATAACGCATTTTAAATATTTAGATGTTCCTTTACTCATACATTTAAGTATAAAAAAGCTATAAATTAATAACATTTTAATTTATAGTTTCAAACTGTGGTTTCAATAAATATTTCCCGCTATTTGTGACGTTCGATCAGCAAAGGACGTTCATAAATGTGTAGAAATAGCGTGCAATATAAGAAAATTGATGACAAGAGCATTAAAAATATCACTTGGTGTGCTAAAAATTTTATTTAAAACGAAAAAAAAAATTAAAATGTTTGGACAGGAAAATATTTAAAATTGCAAAGTTCTCGCGACTACCATAGTCAAGTTAAAGACTCATTGTACGATTACTCTGTGCATTGTGTCCATTGTATCTATTAGCACCACAATGTAATGCAGTAGAACGTATTAAGAAATATTCATGCCTTTGCTCCAGCTACACAAAGAATACTCAATGTATTTATTTAGTTGTAACAATTAGATTAGTATTGTATAATAATGTACTATGTGATACAATAGAAGCTGTATATATTTCAATAAAACAAAAAGTTGTTGTTAGTCTCCGTAGTCACTTTACTATGACGTTAATACGGTGGTAGCCAACATGATAACTGTAAATTAGCTAGGTGCCAGTTCTAACCTTTAACATCGCTAGAAATTAAACAAGCATAACACATACAATTGTGAAATGTGCGTTTTAAATAACAAAACAAACCCGGAAAACAATGTACTTCACAGGCAGTGATTACTGTCTTAGTGATGTAATTCTTCATATCAGGGGTTAATAAAACGGAAGCGAATCTTTTACAGTTAGCCAATGAGGTATAGATTAGATTGATTTGCGTTCAGTAGTTTCACTTGAAACCAGAAAAGGCTGTGAACATTGAACATGTCCAGCGGTATAAAGTTTAATAGCATATATGTGTACAAAAGTTAACATAAGACACATATAGTATACAGGCAATATATACAAAACTAATCAGAGTGGAAAGTAGTTTGTCTATTCGTGTTAAATTGAAGATATAAATTTTATTTAACATGTAAAAACAGAATTTTCTATGTAGTGGGTAGTTTCAGATGGGAAGATCGCCTTGAAAGCGGTAGATAGGGCGGTCTACTCTTGCACACTGTAGAGGTTAGGTTACTATGTTCTAAAATCGGGGCAAAAACTCTTAAAAAAAAAAAGATTAAACTAGTGGAAAGTTATATAACGAGAGCTTTTAGGGGATTTATGGACATTTGGACAGCGTGCAACACTCCAGCCCTCGAGTTTTAAGACTTTCATAGCAAAATTGTTGGAGAATGTCATCTTGTTACTACTACATATGCCGAGATGAAACTGCCAACCTAGCGACATGAGTGCAATCTGAGAGGACCGGTTATTTGAATCCCGTCATTTACACACAAGTTGACCTAAATATCACAAGCTAAATTTCAAAATCACCGAATTCTGCGTTTTACTTGCTCATCTCGTACTTGTTTCTAATTCGAATCTGGCAATGTTTTTCATTCCAATGTTGGCTGTAGCTCAGTGTGATTTTCATGAACTACTGGCTGAAGCATGAACCAATCACAATAGCGTAGATTAGATGTGATTTTTTTTCAATTGAATTCAAATCAGTTTATTAGCCATGTAATTCATACACAATTATTGACATCGTAAAAACATTAAGAGTATTAGACAATATTTACAATCCATGTATTGCTCATTTACAATATGAAGATTACAATTTACTTATATAATTTACTGTTTACATTTGAAGGCATTAGAACAATGTGAACAATCATATCACAGCTCTTTTATACAGACATTGACAGCTGGTATTACACTTTAGGAAGTTTGAAGATCTTTCTTCATTGATCAATCTTGCGTTCTCGATCACATGAAACAAAAATATATTAGTTAGGTTAAGTAACAACTGATAACTTAACATTTTCCTGAATTATACCCTAAATATTCATTCACTGAGTATTTTTAAAAGAATTTACGTAGTAGCGACTAGTACACTATTTAATTATACTTTTTTAAATAGCAAGTTGTCTTTTTTTCCCTTCCTCCTGATCATGCAAATAGAATGGAGAGCCAAAGGTATTGCATAGCGACCACCTGTTTATAGATCCTATAGTCTTTCATTCTGTATTAAAGAAATATGTAATAAATCTACGCCTACAGTAGTCTGATTAATATTATGTAGATAGAGAACTCAACATTTATAAAAGTATGAGTAGAAAAATTCTTGTGAGATATTTTTCATTTCCTATGCAAGGAACTACAAATTTCTTAATCAAATTATCGGTGGCCATGTTATCAGTTTGTTATGGTTTATCATCTTAATTTTGGATTTGGATCTATGTTATGGTTTTTGTCCCAAAAATGAATGCTACTGCTGACTTGTCTTATTGTTTCAGTTTGAAGTATCTAAAGTGCTCTTCGACTCTGGGTTTAAGGTTTCTTTTAATTTGACCTATGTAGCATTTTTTACAATTCCTACAACTTATTTGGCATACTACGGATCTATTTGTGAGATTCCTTCTTTTGTTCTTGAATTTAACAGTTGTAATGCTGAGTATCTATTAATAGGTGCCAACATAATATTTGTTCTTTAAAGAACTTTTTGAATTTATTAAATGTTTGTGAGTGGTATGTGAATGCACTGAACACGCTGTTGTTTTATTTTGCTTGCTTCCTTAATGATCTTCTTTAGCTTACCTTTTTAATTTTCTTAAACACCAGACTTTTGTTGTATCCATTTTCTTCTGTTCCTGTTTTATCTATGGCTTTGTTTATTATTCTGTGTGTAATTACTGCATATTTATGTGTAGTCAGGTTATAGCTATTATTTTTATGTAATTTTCTGACCATGTTGGCTTCCTGAAGCTTCCAAATTTTATTTTTATATCATTCTTTATGAAATTTATGTCCAAGAGAGTTTGGATTTACTTCCTTTTCTGTTGCGAGCTTGATAGCTTTTTCCTGCAGATCGAGTGGTTTTAATGATCATCTGAATGTTTATTTGAATCTATTGGAAAGATGTCATCACCATATCTATACCAAACCTTGAAGATCCACGGAAAGGCAATTTTATGTGTGTTTCAGATGAACTCATAAATAAATCTGCCAAAAAAGTGAAAGTAGGTTGTCCATAGATAACCTGTTTCAAAGACTTATGGATGTAGTATCTACCATTAACACTGAAGTTTTGTCCAATGCAATTAGTTTGTTAATGAGATGAATTCTTCTGATTCTACTGTTTCCATTTTTATTTTAGTTATGTGTGTGTGTAGTGTTTAACGCCCGCTTTTACTACATACGGCACCGCAGGCGGTGACACTGATACATGAGATGAAGATGGAGCACCGGTGGAATGAAATGGCGGAGGAAACTGGAGGTCCCGGAGAAAACCCGGCCCAGCGTCGTGTTGTCCACCACAAATATCACTTTGCGGTCGCCTGGGATCGAACCCGGGCCGCCTTGGTGAGAGCCAAGCGGTCTAACCACTGAGTCACGGCGCGGCCGGTCTATTTTAGTTACCCAGACATTTTTAACATGTCTGTGATTTTTCTGTTGGTATGCTTGGGAATAAACAAGTGATATCAGTCTTTCTTATATGTCTTTATTTTATGTACTATGTCTAAAGAAACTTTTAAATCTGCACTTTCAAACTTTGGGAGGTTATTGAATTTGTTTAATGGCCATTTTGCGAAATTATATGTGGAGGCATTAATGCTACTGGTAATAGTTCTCATGCCTTTTCCTAGTTTATGGACTTTGGTAATCCATATATTCTTGACACATTTTTTTTATTATTTCTTGTAATTCTTTGTTACTGATTGATTTGCCTCCTTTTAAGAGTTTATTTGTAGATTCAATGCAGTAATTTCATAGGTTCGTTTGCACCTTTGTGTAATTATTGTCCTGTAACAGGTCTTCCAGCGTCTTTGTATATTCTACTTTCTCTAGAATTACTGGTTTATTCTCGTTACCTGCTTTAGTATGTCACTGGTATAATAAGCAATCTTATTATGTGGTTATTAAAGTTGATTTATTTTCATTATAGATTTGGTCTTCTATTTTGGAGCATTTGTTTTACACTGGTTTTTAGTTACTTCATTTAATGTTTCTATCTACATTTCTATCCACAATCCATCTATGACTGTTGTCCAATACCACATTGGGCTCTAAAAGGAGAAACTCCAATTTGTAATCAAAGAATCCCTGAACTTCTCAAATATTGTCGCTCTGAGTTATCTGCAGTGATCTTAAGTCATCCAGTCTTCATGTTCTGTTTCCCCTAAATTCATGGGTGCATTCCACGTTTGTATAATACTTTGTTTTATCCTTTAAATCATCTTTAAATAGAGAAATTGGTATGATTATATATGCAAGGCAAGAAAACCAGTCTTTATTTATTTTTTTATTCAGGAAAGTCTTATACAATTAAGATTTGTAGCTTTCCTGTCGCTGGAAATTGATAATAGACGCTGAGTAAGTGCAATCTTGTGCTTGGATCTGTAGTTTAGTTGTCTCCCACGTCGCTGTATGATCCGGGGCCGCTCCTGTTTGTACAGATCTCTATGGAGTGAAGCCCATTATCGACTTTTGTTTGTCTTTAGAAGACAGCTGCAACCGCTGCCATTGTAAAAGGAAACGCTCTCAAGTAAAGACCAAGGCCATCCGTTCTGCTTTTTAGCATCGGCAATGTCAAAATAAATGCTCTAAGCTGGCTTTCATGTTGTTTTTACATGGCATACGCAATGTACTTGCAGGTAGCTACTTTAGTCAGAGCAATATAGCCTTGTACTGTAATCCTGAGTGTATGGCGGTACAGCCTAACCATATTAGACAACCTTCGGAGAAAACTTCCCAAATGGTGAAATTTGATAAATTCCACATTTAGAGGGCTACAAGAGGACTATGTTTGATTGTTTAAGGTGGGCCGATCCTGGCGGTACTGCAATGCCAGGCCAACCCGTGACAGAGGTGGAGCAAGCCCCTAGCACTCCGTCATATTCCAAAAATCAGTTTAATATTCTGGTCCCCCAATGGAGGACGTATCAGATATTAAGCTGATAAGAACAGATACTACACTTTGATCTTAGCCAAAAGGCCGAGAAGCGATAACAAACCTCCAAAATTTCTGAATATTTATTTCTGAAATCGTGGTCACGTGATCCCAGAAACCAAATATCGCACCGGTCGGAATTTCCGTATATCAAATATGCGGCCAAATGTAGCTCCATGTAGACAATCAGAACAATTTTAAAGCAATTTCTTTGTAATGACACATATTTTGTACATATTCAACAATAACTTTGTAGAAATTTGTACCAACAATACTTCGTAACCCTTTAGCTCCATCTCTCATAGTTACGGTATAATGCATTTCACTTCAGTTCTCCCCTCCTCATTTAACAAAAGACTGACACTCCTGAGTGAGCGCCATACAGAGGAGTCTCGTAGCACTACTTGTGAGGCAGGAGTAGGATGATAACCACAGCTTCCCTTCGCGCGAAATTCAAACTCTGAAAATGTAGAGTGAAAAGCCACATGTTAGTTACCTCATTAAATTAGTATCACACTCCTTAAAAAACCTAATATCTTGTTCAAAAAGCACTTCTTACCATGTGTGATAACAATAACACATCCTCCTGACAATAACAATAGGTGTACTTACATAAAATGCTAATTGTCCCGCGTAACCTAAAAGTATGACACAATTCCTGATGAGACTAACACTTCAAATAAGACAGACACCTGAAAACAGCAACAGTCAGTTATCATAAGGATAATCTAAAAAATCAATATTCTTATGGCATACCTAACCTTACTTACATCTCAAACTTAACGTTGTCATATACTAGAACTAGATTATTACGGAGGGAATTCGGTTCGGAGGTCCAAACTTGGTCTATTGTACCTATAACAACAAGTGGGGCATACCCCGGGATATAGAATGAGGTGAGAGGAGGCATAGGGCGGTCGTCATGTGGAGTCATGACGGTACAGAAGGCAGGGCCCTTAAATTTTACTGAGATGGAAACTTCCCCCAACACGCCAGGACAATGGACATCCGATCCTATTGTGGTTCAGATACAATACGAGACTTAGTTTCGGAGACCTGCAACCATCTTACCATCTTACTCTGGTTTAATCAGAGCATATCATCCTGACATGCAATGCCGACACACATGCCGATACTTCTGAAAGAGACCACCATATGAGAGATGATGTTAAATGATAGTGGGACAGGAAATGCGGTGGGTGCAATTAACCTACATAGCATTAACTGGCAATGCCCGAAAAAACATGGGTCAGGTAGATCGACGACGGGAAACGAACCCCAACCTCCCAAATGTGGGCTACAGACGAGCCATCCCTTTCGGTTTGCCATATGCAGTCTGACCACCAAAAAGGCGAGCTACAGGACTGTGTTACTTAAAGGTTTTCTGCTGTTTGTTATGCTAGTACAATATACAGTACTGACATAAATGTGTAATATGTATCACAGCGTTACATAGAAGATTAATGTGAGTTTTTTTTTTTTTGTAGTTTACGTCCTCCAACGTTAAGTCACATCGGACGATGAATGGAATGGGTGAAATGATGCTCAAATGAAACCGGGGTATATAGAGCCTAGTTACCCAATATTCGTCTTTCAGGACAATGGAAAACCCCAGTAAAAACCTTAACCAGGTATCTCATCCTGACCGAGATTCGAACTCGAGACCTCTTGAACGTGAGGCAGACATGCTACCACCACGCTCCCAATGCGGACATTAATGTGAGTCACATACATACAGAGAATCTCAAAATCACAATGTGATGAGGTAAGATCTCAGTGAATTCGCATTGAGAAATTACGTTTGTTCTTAAAGTAGGCTAATAGAGCTCCGACCCCGGAGAAACTTACAAAAGACCCAGACTTGTGCTAGGCCCACCATAAACTCATAAAATCACATCTTACACCTTCCAAAACATTTCTCTAAACGCCATCACCGCCATTTACCCACCCCCCTTAGTTAAAAACCAATCTTTATGCCAGTAAGGGACGTAGTCCCGGTATGGCAGCAGTCGAAGGACCCTCCTTTGCGGAGGACTACCTTAAACGACACCTCTGTGCTGTGCTGTGTGTGTGTGTGTGTGTGTGTGTGTGTGTGTGTGTGTGTGTGTGTGTGTGTGTGTGTGTGTGTGTGTGTGTGTGTGTGTGTGGCGCGCGCTAATAGAGCTCTGCGTGTTCATGCTGACCTAAGATAAACTATAGCGCCTGTTTATATGTTCCGAGAATTGAGAAGAATATGCTACTTGCTGCTTGGCAACATTACGTCTCTCAATAAGGAGACGTTGATGGTTGATCGTGCATCTTCTTTTAAAAATCAGACTGTACATAAAACAGTTCGTAACAGTTTGTCGTTATTCTTATGCAGAGACATTTAAAAACCTTTAGTATTGCAACAGTTCAATTTTTGAAACAAAAGTCTTCGGATTCAGTTCGTTAATACACAGTTTATGACGTCATATGCAGAATCTGTAATTTGTTTCCGATTGATGTTGTAGAGAAATAAATGAAAGTTGTTCTTCTATTGTTTCCCGCTTTTCAGCTGTTTATTCCTCAGCGTGCTATATTAGTGCAACAGCACAGAGTATTATAAAACTGCTTACACAACTACAGAATATTTAACTAATTCAATGAAGGGTGAAGAAATCTTACGATATATTTGTTATTAATAAAAAACTTACGTGTTTATCAGAGTACAGTCACGACACTAAGCTCGGAATCGAAGTGGCAATACTCTTAAATCGTCTTCCAGGTCTGTTGCCTGTCGCAATGCATTCACAGACACAGAAATTACGTTGAACTGGTTGTATCCTCACCGAAAGGATATAACGATAAGTGGATTCAAAACTATTGCTGTTTTTTTCTCATTAGCCGTAAGGGCTTGCCACTTCAGTGTTTAATTACACTGCTCTGAGAATAGAACACTAACTGCCTGCTGTATACAATTAGTCATGATCGTAACATAATACTACAGAATATCAAACTGACAAGAATACCAACCTAACAATATTGATGACACCGGCCGCACCGAACTTTAAAAGATTTACCGCATCATTGTAGAACACAAGCTAAGTTGTTGAGCGGCATATTTTTATATCAGTAAGTGCTCATTGTTGATAGCTACTTTCTCATTTTCGATGAACTTTTATGTATTTAGAAACATAATACCTAAGAACCTATTACACAAACAGAGCAGTGAAAGAGATATTGCTTCTTGTTAAAGTATCAGGTGAAATACTTCTTCGAATCATTGTTGAAAAAGTAAAATATATGCATATATGTGCACTAATCCCTTAAATATGCATTTATAGGCACTATAAAACCTCCGTAATAATGTTATTACAATGTGAAATTTATTACTTAGATGCGTACGTTTAACTATCAACGAATAAAACATGCAAATGTGCAAATATCGGAACTCCAGTGGTAACAAAAAACTACAGGGTAATTATTTAAGTTAACGTATTATTACAGTATATAATTATCTTTATTGCTCGAAGTTTGAAATGATAATAATACATATGAATACAGTAACGAACTATTTCATTTGTTTGAAAATGTGTTGCAACGTTTACATTCATTTGTTTACTGGTAGACAACCGAATGGTCGGGAAACAAAAGAATGGCTCTAAAAGTTTAACTGATACGTAAATAATGAATTAAAAGATGGGTTGTTATCAGTTATAAACTACACGGTATATTTATGTGTATCACGACTGTGTTCTGCGCTCATCAGTAACTGTATTTCGGAAATGTCCTTTATCCCAATGGATGAAAGTCAATCAATTCAAAGCTCCATAGACCTTGTCTCATTTGCTAATATACATAGTGATATTAATCTTATTGCGCGACATTTGAGAACTGGTGTTTCATACGCCATAAGTATACAAATATACATATTAATTAATTATTATTAGTTTATTTTAACATTTAGATAAAGAGTGAAAATTTATGTCTGAACTTACAATTTTTCTAATTTCCTTTTCGAGCGGTCAGCAGCATTGCGGCAGCCTTAATGTGAGCAAAACAATTTCTTGCTGAAATTTGTTTCGCTCCTCAAATCATTTCATCAAAGCCCTAATATATTCCACCTAGCCATAACATATTCCGCCTAGTAGCACCTGTTCACGATAGCACTTGACTCCCATTCAATCACAACTGCGATTGCTAGGAAGAGGGCGCCTAATTATTTGACAACCTCTCACCAGATGTCAGCATTAACTGTAAGGTAGCGCCATCGCAAGTGGATATTCGTCAACTCCGAGGTTGCTGTTGATGCCACATGGGGCGCTTTTCGTAATGTTTCGGAACTACCGCTGCCGTCGGTACTGATTGGAACTACTTACACCACAGACTTACACTTTCAATTAGTCATGGCTGCCACACATTGCTATTAAAAGTTATGGAACCAAAGTGAAACCAAGGCAACTAGAATACTCAGTGAAACTGCAATTTTTAAATAAAATCACCAGGCATTTAATAGTCTCCTAAAATGGAGAGAAAGCTATCAAAACCTGCAATCCTTTGTTTCCCTTATGTTCAAAATATAAAGATAATTTATTATAATTGCCTTTAGTTAACTGTGAATATATTGATTTGCAATACGGAGGGTGAACAAGAAAGGCTGTAATTTCCATTATGTGATGACAATCTCTGTATACACCAGCTTACTATTCATTAACTTAAAGATTATTATCCTACAATGAAAGAAATGTCTTTGATTTGCATTCTACAATAACATCCAAATTACAAGAAAAGTGGTTACATGCAATAATAAAAAGAAAGTTAAAATAAATTTGTATATAGAAAACACCATATAACAATTTAATTCGTGTATTCGTTGAGTAATTGCTATTTAAATTACTCGAAATCTCCAAGCATTATTCTTTTAAATGTATGACACTAGATGGCAGGAGTTCATGTTATATATTGCTCTTATTGCATATATCTTATTAGATGGATAAAGCGACCTGATATCCTTTTTAAACATGGGAGTGTAATAAAATTGAAAAGGCAGACGAACGAAATGCGAATAATTTAATTATATGCGACCATCTGGTTATAAACTTTTGACAGCTTTCTAGTTAACTTTTGTCTCTACTGTCGCTGCAATCGCCCTCGAATTGCCAACGTTCTTTTATAATAAGGCTTGCTACGCTTGCTACTATGTGAATGTTGGCAATTTCAGGGCGATTGCAGCACTAGTAGTGATTGTACGGGAAACTCGACTATGAAAATCTACGCTCCCACATGGTTAAGGCGGTAATAGCTGGCTACAAATACAGTTTGATACGGAAATACTATCATTTAGCACAAACGTCCACGATTTCGAATCTCAGTCAGGTTATCAGGATAAGCTATTTCCAGGGTTTCCACTTATTCTGAATGTCAAGAACGTTCATTGCATTGTTTATTTTAAAGTTATGACGCTACGCACATCTGAGCATCATTTCATGCATTTTCATTCATCGTCCGAAATCACTTAATGTTGGAGAATGTAAATTAAAATAAATAACACTCATTAAACAAAACTAACATAGACTGATAATACTAACCCCTTTAAATATAAAAGCAGCAGTTATCGTTATCAAGTATAACGTGTCAATATTCACTGTAGCAAACATAACTTGAAAAAAGAACAAAGTATTCTTAATTGGATAACATGAAACAGTATTTAGTATCAACCCTTCATAATTACATTTTGATCCCCGTGCTATACGTGTAAATCTATGGCGTGGTAATGGCTAATACTTACAGATTGTGATCACTTCTACATTTCTTGGACATCATCAATAAATCACCTTTAACAGACACAACGGGCTGATATAAAATTTCTTTGAATGTTGTATCTTGAAGTTCACAAATGCACCTACCTTTTTACTGCTCTCTCCAAGAAGAGAGACATTAATGTCCGTAGATTTGTAAGAATGTTAATGAACAAGCACCGATGTAATAAACGGCTTGAAAGTTGTTGGAGGTGGGTGTAGGGAAGCATTGTATGTCATTGTGAAATTCTTGGAAGATCCTAATTAGTAAACCTCGACCGGGATAGCTACCTGACACTGGACCGGCCTTTCATCTTAATCCCATTTGGTAATACTAATTACCTGTCATTAGCGACACTTTTTTTTTTTCAACGGAAACGCGTACGGATATTCTTTTCTCCAATTATTTAACAATTTGGCGTTTCCTTTTATAATCGCACGGTTCAGCTGCCGTCTGAGTGTCTATTAGTAGGTGTCATGATAATATTTTGTTCCTTAAAAAACTTTTTAAATTTATCAAATGTTTTTGGGTGGTATGTGAATGCACTGAACATGCTGTTACTTTATTTTTCTAGCTTGTTTAATGGTCTTCTTTAGCTTAGCTTCTTAATTTTCTTAAAAACCAGACTTTTGATAGTCGGGTAGGAAATGTTCTCGAGTAAAGTCTGAAAACGTACATAAGTGAATACTACATGTAAAGTTTCATCATTAAACTAGTATCACACTCCTTAAAAGACCTAACATCTTGTTCAAGAAACACTTCTCGCCGTGTGCGATGACAATAACAATAGGTGTACTTACATAATAATGCTAATATCCCTGCATTGCACGCGCTTATAACCTTAGAAGTGCGCCCTTAACCCTACTCCTACTCCCGTATTGCACGTGGCGCGTTGTCCGTAGTAACACAATTCCTGATGAGACTAACACTTCAAATAAAACACCTGAAAACAGCAACAATCAGTTATCTTATGCATAATCTAGCAAATCAATATTCTTATGGCATACCTAACCTCACTTACATCTCAAACATAACGTTTTCATATACTGGAACTGATTATTACGCAGCGGATTCGGTTCGGAGGTCCAAACTTTGTCTGTTGTATCTATACCCCAGGTGGGACATCCCCGAGGAGAAAGAATGTGGCGATAGGACAGAGGCCGGCTCTCCCAAGGAGACACGAGGGTACAGAGGGCAGGGTCCTTACATTTTACTTAGAAACTTCCCCCAACACGCCAGGACAATGGACATCCGACCCTACAGTCGGATACACTACTACCGCGAGACTTGGGTTCGGAAACCGGCAACCATCTTACCCAGCTTTACTCAGAGCATATCATCCTGACATGCAACGCCGACACACCCGCCGACATTTCTACCCAGAAAAAGACCACCAGATGAGAGATGATGTTAAATGATAGTGTGACAGGTAACAAGGGTGATGCAATTAACCTACACAGCATTCGCCTAACGACCCTCGAAGAAACCCTTGGCCCAGGGTTCTTCATTACCTTATATCCAAAAATCTATTGTAGACCTAGTTCTAACATAACTTATTCTTTTATTTGTTAATAAATTTTCATTACACATTTTGTCATCCATAAGTGAAGAATGCAGTGAGCTAAACCCGCCACTACAATGTGGGGATAGCATGCCCCCTTCACGTTCAAGAGGTCCCAAGTTCAAATCTCGATCAGGGTAAGTTATATGGTTCCTTTCAGGGGGTTCTCTTTATCCTGAAAGATGAATGTCAGGTAGCCCTAAGCTCTATGTACCCTGTACTCATTTGAACATCATTTCATTCATCGTCCGATATGACTTAACGTTGGAGGTTTTCTCTTATCCTGAAAGATGAATGTCAGGTAGCCCTAAGCTCTATGTACCCTGTACTCATTTGAACATCATTTCATTCATCGTCCGATATGACTTAACGTTGCAGGTTTTCCCTTATCCTGAAAGATGAATGTCAGGTAGCCCTAAGCTCTATGTACCCTGTACTCATTTGAACATCATTTCATTCATCGTCCGATATGACTTAACGTTGCAGGTTTTCCCTTATCCTGAAAGATGAATGTCTGGTAGCTCTAAGCTCTATGTACCCTGTACTCATTTGAACATCATTTCATTCATCGTCCGATATGACTTAACGTTGCAGGTTTTCCCTTATCCTGAAAGATGAATGTCTGGTAGCTCTAAGCTCTATGTACTCTGTACTCATTTGAACATCATTTCATTCATCGTCCGATATGACTTAACATTGGAGGTTTTCTCTTATCCTGAAAGATGAATGTCTGGTAGCTCTAAGCTCAATGTACTCTGTACTCATTTGAACATCATTTCATTCATCGTCCGATATGACTTAACATTGGAGGTTTTCTTTCATCCTGAAAGATGAACGTCTGGTAGCTCTAAGCTCTATGTACTCTGTACTCATTTGAACATCATTTCATTCATCGTCCGATATGACTTAACATTGGAGGTTTTCTTTCATCCTGAAAGATGAACGTCTGGTAACTCTAAGCTCTATGTACCCTGTACTCATTTGAACATCATCTCATTCATCGTCAGATACGACTTAACGTTGGAGGTTTTCTCTTATCCTGAAAGATGAGTGTCAGGTAACTCTAAGCTCTATGTACCCTGTACTTATTTGAACATCATTTCATTGATCGTCTGATATAACTTAACGTTGGAGGTTTTCTCTCATCCTGAAAGATGAATGTCTGGTAACTCTAAGCTCTCTGAACCCTGTACTCATTTGAACATCATCTCATTCATCGTCAGATACGACTTAACGTTGGAGGTTTTCTCTTATCCTGAAAGATGAGTGTCAGGTAACTCTAAGCTCTATGTACCCTGTACTCATTTGAACATCATTTCATTCATCGTCCGATATGACTTAACGTTGGAGGTTTTCCCTTATCCTGAAAGATGAGTGTCTGGTAGCTCTAAGCTCTATGTACTCTGTATTCATTTGAAAATTATTTAATTAATCATCCGCTATGACTTAGCATTGGCGATTTTCTCTTATCCTGAAGGATGAATGGTAACTCTAAGCTCTATGTACCCTGTATTCATTTGAACATTATTTAATTCATTGTCCGATATGACTTAGCATTGACGATTTTCACTTATCCTGAAAGATGAATAATAACTCATCGTATATGGTATAGCAAAACAAAATGCAAATTTCCCTCTCCGATAGCAATTGAACTGTACAAAAAGTGTGCAAATGAAGTAACTAAAATGAAAAGGGAACTTCAAGAAGCATATTACTCAAATAAACTGAATAACTCCTATGATCCAAAAAAGGTATGGATGACAATAAATGGAATCTTAAGAAATAAAACCCCAGTACATTCCAATCAAATAGAAACAATAACGGTAGGTAATCAAAAAATAGTAAATCAATTAGAAATATGTGAATCTTTTAACCAATACTTTGTAAGTATAGCTGATCAGTTAGTGAAGATATGTATAACTACACAATATACTCCACCACCTTATAGTTCAGTACCAAATAGTCTTTTTCTATATCCAACAGATAATAATGAGGTTCTAAAAATGATAGCAACAATAAAAAACAAAGGTAATAAAACAGATAATATTTTATCAAATGAATTGTTAACAAAGTGCAAGTACAGTTTGGTTCCACACATTGTAACCTTTATTAATTTATCACTTAGTTCAGGTTCTGTACCTGATGGTTGTAAAATCACACGAGTTGTCCCAATTTATAAGACAGGTGATAGAGTAATTATGGATAATTACAGACCAATAAGTATTATTCCTGTATTTGCCAAAATTCTGGAAAAAGTAGTAAAAGTTAGGTTATTACAGCATCTAGAAAAACACAACTTTTTTCGCAATCATCAGTATGGATTTATTAACAAATCTAGTACTCTTGCTGCCACGGTAGATATTATCGTACCTATTCAAAGAGCTCTGGATAGAAATCGTTTAGCTGCTGGTTTATTTATTGACCTAAAAAAGGCTTTTGACACTGTAGATCATACTTTATTACTAAATAAACTTGAGCATGCTGGTGTAAGAGGACTTCCTCTCAACTGGTTTCAGAATTATCTCAGTAATAGGAAACAATTTGTAAATATTAACAACATTTCCAGTTCTCTATCAGTAATTCATCATGGTGTTCCACAAGGTTCTGTATTAGGTCCTATATTATTCCTAATTTTTATAAATGACATAGGATGTTTAAGACTAAAAGGTAAATTGACTATGTTTGCTGATGATATATGTTTGTTATATATAGATAACTCTGAGCACCAGCTGATATATGACATACAGCAAGACCTGAATGCATTGAATAGCTGGTTTAAGGGCAATAAGTTAACATTAAATGTCTGTGAAACAAAATATATGTTATTTCATAAAAGATCATACGTACCAGTAGTAAATAACAAGATACATGTTGATAACGCAGTGATTGAAAGAGTAACAAAAATCACATATCTAGGTTTGATTCTAGACAGTACGCTCACATGGAAGGACCATATCATGCATGTAAAAAATAAGATTCTTCCTGTGTTAGCTGTAATTCACAGACTGAAATTCAAAGGATTCAGTGTAAATCATTTACGAAGTATCTACCATGCTTTAATTCAATCTCATTTGGATTACTTAAACATCTTATGGGGTAACTCTGTTAAATATTTAATTCATGACCTCGAAGTACTTCAAAATCGTGCCTTGAAAATAATCTACAATCTACCCTTTAGAACAAACACAAAAACACTCTACCACGTAACTAACATTTTACCATTACAAGTAAACATAGAGTTGTCCTTGCTAATTAATATATCTCCACAAAATAAAAAATAATCTTCTAAAGTCCAATCTAACATTTGAAAGCTCCTCACACACACACACATATATATATATAATACAAGAAATAAAGGAAACTTAACAAAACCAACAGTGAACACTTCTACTTATGGCGTGAACAGCTTAACCTCACACGTTATCAACTTATATAATGCGCTGCCACTGGAACTGAAAGGCTGCAGGAACATAAAAGGTTTTAAAAGGAAAGTTGCTGAAAATTTACTGAAGGCATATATTGATAGCTGATAAAGTGTTACACATTTATAGCTGGTTTGAAAGCTGAACTGTTTAAAAATTAATATGGATTAATGTCCCATAGAATATGTAGCTTCTATTTTTCTGTAAGTTCTTTGTTACTATTATTTCTTGAGTTATGGTGAGTGTCTGTGTCTTTGTATGTTTCATATATTTTATTCTTGTACGGTAATTCATTCCTACTCTAAAAATGTAATATAAGTATTGTCAAGGGCTGTTTGCCATCATTTTATTTTTGTATTGTTCCCTAGCATGAGCTATGGCTCTGGGAACCTTTTCAGATAACAATAAATAAAACAAAAAAAAAAATAAAAAAAAGCTCTAAGCTCTATGTACCCTGTATTCATTTGAACATCATTTCTTTAACTACAATAATAAAGTGATCATTAGCATAATGTTGGAAATAAGAACTGCTTGTGATTTTGCATTTAACTTGTTGATGTAGTGTTTTAATCTGATTGCTTTTAAAAGTATGTCAGATGTTCTTTGAATTTTGTTCTGTCACAATGGTATACTTTACTTGAAGAAACTAAAAATGAAGCTAATATTTAATATTCCTACATTTTCTCTTTGCAGTACTACAAGACTTTTCTGATAGAGGTTAACTTAATATGTATTCCTGTCTGTTTGGTGGTTACACCTGCATGTTACATGTTACATGTAATAGAAAGTGCATCTTTTGACCTGTGACATCTCATACCTTGCCCCAACTTGGTTCTTCCAGGAGGTTAAGAGCGAGCCAGGATTTCTATAAATGAAGACCGGGGACAGGTGCACCTGATGGTTTGGAGATTCCCCCAGATAATGTCTGAACATTTAACTTCGAAATTGTAGAGTTTGGTGTAGGAGATATGTGAAGGATCATACCCTAAAAGAAGAAAAGCGAATAATACAAATAATGGTTCTAATCATAATTATTATACTTTGAATAGCTAAACGAGAAGCATTAATATAGGAAAAGTATACCAAAACAAGATCACCATGGTAAGAATGAAAAAAAAAGCTTCATTACCACTTACATTTTTGCTTAAATGATAAAGTCCATATTTCTGTATTTTTGACTACCTGATGTGTTTATCACCTAACCTCAATCTTTGTAGTACAAGATAGTTAATTGATCTTCAGCTGTTCTGGTTCTCTTCCAACTTTCAAACTGCTTGATTGCTGAAAATATCTGTTTTCCTGTAGCTGTTGTGAAGAGAAGTTTCCAATAAATATAATAAAAAAAAAAAAAAAACTTGTGTTTAGTGATATTTTTGTAAATTATAAATAAAAGTAAATTAACTCACTAATTATATTAACAAAGTTATGTTTCACAACGTAAAGTTTAATGATAAATTAATTAAAAAATAGTTATTAGCTATAAAAAACACGGAAGAAGAAATATCAAGAAAGGAAAAATGAAGAAATTATCGTGCTCAGTTTTGTTGGCATGGTCATTACCAACATTACTTTCTCCATCACAAATATCTTCATTGAACCATTTGAACACCCACTTTTCAAATTCAGGATCATTATGCATCACATGATGGGATAGACCAGCACGATGTAACATTTTAATCAGCACTGCTGTTGACAGAAATATCATGCAACTGGTAACGTGACGTCTGTAAAACATGAGCCTCTCCTGTACGGTAAAGAACAAAGAATAGTGCAAAATAAGCAAAAAACAAAATTAATAAGGTTCTACAAATACCAGGCTTTAGATTTTATTAGGCAAAGGAGGTTACTGTTTCTTAGTGTGAAGGGTGTCTGAGAGACATCATGTCACCAGTTAAAGGTTAAACTTGTAATTAGTTATGTAATGTTTACCAAGTGGTTTTCCAAATATACTAACTCTTTTTTTTCACTAAGCTAAGGTTATTTAAACAACAATTCATGGTAGTTATGTTACATCAAGTTGTTGAAATTACTAAATGTACAAAAGCAAATTGGTACTTACAGTTCTCCCTTCCTGTTCTGCAAGATAAACATTTCAGGATTTAAGAGTTGATCTTCTTGCTGATTTTTCTTGCAACAAGCTTAGAGAAATGTATAATATGTTTGTGCCTCTGCTTTAGCCAAACAAATGTTCACTTGTGTCCATTGCAAGGTTAAGTACTTGTACATTGGACAAGGCAAATTAAATATTCTTGCTTAAACACAATCACAGAGACTTTATTTAAGAAATGCTTTGAAGACATCATAAGAAACAGAAGACAAAATAATTGCAACATTTGATGATATCGCTGGAAGTCTGAGAGCGATTTGAGGTAAACAATTCCTAGGGAAAGCTCAGTTCTTATTTTAATTTCATTTACAGGAAGGAAATTTAACATGCAGTTAGTTGAGCTTACATCGTCAACTACCTGATGACTGATGGAGTTATTTTTGAGATAACCTGAGGTGTCCGCTAGTGGCCTGTTGAAAATGAAGAAGTGATTTCTTCCTCTATAAAAGTGAATAAGTGTCTCCTCTATAAAATTGAAGTTCATGACCAATTTGGACATTTTATTTTTATCAAAATTTAACTGTAGTGGAACACCACAGTGAAGCGAAATAATGAGTCGTATAAATAAATAGATGACTCATCTGTAATTTAATAATTTTGTTTTTAGTTCTTTGTATGTCTGGACTGGCTTCAATAACTTGATGTTGGTTCCCATTTCATAGTTTTGAGTAAAGAAAAAAAGGCAAGAAGTAATTGCAAGTATGGAGTGAAGATGGTATGTTAAAAAGATCGTGGCCAAGTGAAATGATATTAATAATTTGAAATAAGATATGAAAAGACAAAATTTGGCAAATGCAGAAAAGCTGATGCAAGATATACAAGTAAAATAAAAGCATCAACCATCAGTAGGGCAAACAAAACATAGCTAGAGTGGAAGTTGAAATTGATAATAGAGACGGGCAAACAGATACCAAGTGTGTAAATGTATTGAAGGGACGTCCAAGTGGCAAAAGGGACATGTCCAAGACGTGTTTTATTTAGTACTAAACAAATTAGACCAAATATATGGATTGTTTTGTAAAGAACTACTAGCGATGCCAAAATCGGCAACAAGGGGAGTGGCATTACTAGAGCTGGGTGATACAAAAAGGAGGGCAATAATAATAGAGAGAATACTGAAATTCTGGTATAAGTGTATTAAAGGGCAGAAAGGGGAATTATTGAATCTGTGCATGAAGTAACAGAAAAGCATTAAAAATACAAATATTTGCCGGTCGGAATTGGTAAGAATGATATTAAAGATAGGCATGGGAGATTTATGGAGAGCAGAAGAGACAAATTATAGCGGTTTTTGGAAGGAAGTGGGAACTAGAGTAGGCAAGAGATATGGGAAAGTATAGAAGAAAAGAAATCTATGAAATTGTGTAAGCAATTAAAGACAGAATGGAGTAGGGAAAAATATATAGAATAGTGTGGCAAAACTGGAAGAGAAGGCATAGCATGGACGAGAGTAGGAATATTACACTTAAAAGGATTGAGAAGTAATGAGGTAGGCATATGTGAATTTTGTGGAGATGAAGAAAGCACTGTTCATTACCTGATAGAATATAAGGAGTTAAATTACAGGAGAAAAATATGGGATAAGAAATGGGACAGTGTAAGCAAAGACGTAGTGGCATTACGCATGTTAACGGGGGATGGGTAAAAGAAGCAAAGGTGAGGAAAAAATGACAACAAGCTGCTGAGGAAAACCAAAGGCTTATAGCCAGGGGACCTAAGTTAGCGAGTAAATCTTAGGTCAGTAATTTGTACAGGATGAATAATACAGCATGTTCTATGTTAAATTTTATTGTAATGGAAACTGTACAAATAAATAAATAAATAAATCATATCAAATAAGTTATCCAAATACCTTCAGCCCAAAATTATTTGGATAATCAGTGCTCTTCCTTCCACTATCTGCCCCATAATCACCATTTCTTTCAGCCATTGTACTCTCATTTCATATCATCCATATCTTTACCCTCATACAAGTTGATCCCTCACCTTGAATCACCTCTCAGATACAGTTTCTCCCTCCTCGACACACCTGATCCTGGGCATTCACTTCTAAGTCCTGGTAGTGTAAGCCCCTTGATAAAGGGAAATGGAGATGTTCAATGTAGGTGAAGCAAGCGAATGTAGAGAACATTTCACATACAAACTTAATAGTTACTGCTCTGTAAAGATAGGACACAAGTGAATATTTGTTTGTTGCCACCCCCAAACCACGATGAGGTACAGGGGCAAGAAGGGGGAGGGTCCAGGAAAATTTAGAAAATATTATTGAATTTCCAAAATGGGGTTTTGTTGGTATGCTGATGCTATGTGAACACTGGTGCTAATTCGCCTAACTAAATCCTACCTAATGGTCAGCTAACCTCACACTGCCCCCAGAGTCACATACCATACTCACATATCCAACAATATAGTATCTGGGGTCAACAGAGCATGCGTTCCTGGACAGCATCTCTGGAAACAAACAAAAAAAATCTGCATACTTATAACCTCTGAACATAAGGTTATAAGAACATGTACAGCCAAAGATGCAATTTTACTTTGGCTGTTGGTTGCTGAGAGAAGTATGCCACCGAGAAAACAAATACAATATATGAGAACCCACCTTGTTGTAACCTAAAAGAAAACAACACAAGATGGCAGCACACTTCTCTCAATGCATGTACAGCCCTTGTTCATGTGTCTAACATTGCCCAGCCAACGGAGGAATCAAGCAGGACACGGAGGTAGCTGGTTCCAGGTTTCGCCCGTCCTGGAACACTTATAAAATATTGTTAGTACCGCGACCTAACCAGGGCAAAGGGGAGGACTGGGTTAGTGACAGCACCCACCCTGCAGGCCCCATTGACTGTCTACTCTACTCCCTAACATATCCTCCACAGCCCCCAAGTCGGGTGCAGGATCCCGGGGAGATAGTCACCTGTGGCCCCCAGATGCATTCCTATGAGTAAATCTGCTAAGAGTAAACAGATCACTCAAAGGATGTACATCTTTAAACTCGGTCGCATCAGGCACATGGAGGTCCTACAACAATGGCAGACAATGACACAGCGGCAGTACATACGAGTGACTGGCAACTCTTCTCCTACCTTTCGATGTCTTCAAGCCCCGGTGAGAAATACCTGCAGCAACGATCCAGTGATACATGTAACTGGAAACTCCTAGCTTCAAGTCCTGGTGACAAACTACCAGAGAAAACCTGTAACAGAATAAAAACTGTCTCTGCCCAGCAGTGATACAGTGATGATACATGTCAGTAACAGGTGATTCTTTTCCTACCTGATGTCCTGATGTCTTTCAAGTCCTGATGACAAACTCCCAGAGAGAATCTGTAATGAAACAAAGATTTTTCATCAATGATCAGGTTAAACAGCAAAATTTTCTCTCTTTTGTTTCCTATTTTATAATTTTTTTAAGTTAGCCATTTTTGCCTAATATAACGCCTAGCCCAAAAGTAACTATCTCACACAAAGATCATTATCCTTACATTTCTACTGTTTTATAAACAAGAGTTCAGCACTTGCCACAGAGATAATAGTACCAAATGATGTATTTAATGAGTATTTGTTTCATGTAAAAATCATTGCAGAAAGTTAGGTTAGGTTAGGTCTAATTTGTTTATATAAGCTTAGTTTTGGTTAGGTTAGATTTAATTCAATGTGTTCTTTTTTGCTTTATATAAATTTGCATCATTATTCGTGGAACCTGACAACAGGTTGCTATTTCTAGGTGGCAGACACAGAAATTTTACTCGAGTTATATAAATCTTCATATCTTCATTACTTTGATGTCTATTCCATTTTAATTAATGCTAAATAATAATGAAATATTTAGTTTTTTATACCTTCTTGATGTGGCGATGAATCCTCCTTCAGATATCTTGCAGAAGTAATCCTGTCACTGTTTGCACCAATCACAACACTCGGACGAGGTTTGGAATCCTTAAAACACTAATAGTCATTCTGGTATGAAGTTTAAAATACAATTTTGAAGTGTTATTGAAACTGCAGCCAATGTGTCTTCTCTCATTTGAAAGTATCATCCTTCGGATGAACTTTACAAGAGGACGAACATAGAACTGTAGAAATGCAACAAGTGTTTGATTGTAGCACATTGAAAAAGTAAAGTTAATATGTAAGAGAGATACAATAGAAGAATGTTGCAGTTTCAGTACTCCAGAGCTAGAAAAATGTATAATGAAAATAGTTCTGAGTATTGTAAAAGATTTTCTAACATATGCAGCAAATTAGCACAAAGAAAAGAAAAGTAATATAGAGCTCTGGGCTGGTAATTTGTCACAAATAACAATATTTGAATCCATTTTATTAAGTATTACTTTCTGTATTTAAAAAATCACTGTTAATTTTATTGATAAATTTAACCAATCTTGCTGTCTGTTCTGTTTGGATAAAGAAAAAGTGACTAACAATAATGCATTTTGTCCAACTGGAATATTAATAGAATTGATAATATGTAGTAAATAGAACTGTCAACATTTAAAAACACAATTTTACCATATGCAGTTTTATCTGTAGCAAGAAAAGATGGATAAGCAAAAGTGGATCCAAAATCCAGAAGACACCAAAATACTATTGAAGAGAAAGTTGAGTAGACTGCAGATAAAGTGTCAATGTGATTATTGAATACTGCAACATGATCTGTAATCGTCTTGTTTAAAAATCTGATAGAATTCCAAAGGAATTGCAGAAAAAAGTATTCTTGAAGAATTTTCAGATACGTGACACTCACTGACTATATTCAAATAATGTATGTTGAAATATATTTTAACAGTCGTCACCTTCCATTTGAAGCTGACGGTTTTTTGTATTGTCGTGGGGAAATTACAATCAAATACTGGTTCCAAAAATAATACAAAAATTATGATTGATGGCATCTTGAGGTGCAACTATGGGATAGCTTCAACTTGTCAGTAATTTTTGGGTGTCAGTTAGTGACAAAAGCAAATCAATTTCCTGATAATGTGTAATCATAATGTTCCTGCAGTTCACCAATTGTTATATAAACTGAAGAATACATGTTCAAGAAAGACAAAATGAGAACTTTATGGATCAAAAGCAGTAAAACTAGTATCATCCATAGATATCATTAGAACCATACAGGCAAAAAATATTGAAAAATCTGGAAAATATTTCATCAAAAATTTTGTAGCTTTTCTTTAAATTCTGGAATGATGCCCTCATTTTGTTTATTACAGAAGACAGAATACAAAGAGGAAATATATTCCTGTAAAACCAGAAATGCATTACTTAATTTAAAGCTGCCATCTGATAGGTAGTTTGTTGGTATGCCACAAGAACCTCACTGCAATGTCTGCCAAAGAAACAAAAAAGAAAAGAAAAACTAACATAAATAAAGGAGTCTCTGCGTGTGTGTTTCTTCTAATAATACTTGTTAGTACTAATACTACAGCTACAACTACCACTACCTCTAATACTGCTACTCTACAGAAACCACACACAGAAGACTTTAAAATTAAAATAAAATAGAAAAGCAGAATATTGCAGTTATGTGTAACCGTGGCATAATGAAAATGTAAAGTTATGAAGTTATTGCATCAATAAAATATAATGCAACAGAAGTTCTGTATCACAGAGGAATGAGGCTGTAAGCTGTGTTCACTCATGATCATGATCTTGATAGTATAGATGTCTCTGACTTGAATAAGGATATACCAAAAAAAAAAAAAAAAAAAAAAAAAAAAAAAATGCAATTCCTGGAGGAAAATCAAAACAGATGAAAGCAATCAAGCCAGAAATCTTGTTCTATGTCAATATTATCGTAATTACTGAAGATTCTGAGAAGAAACTACACACAGCAATTGTTAAATAGAGGAAATAGTAAACTGACAGCAGCACTGGACTGCAGTGTGAACATGTTGTGCAGAAGAACTAACAACTTTGTGAAAATTTGGAATTACATCTATAGACAACATAAACAATACTGACAAGGAAATTTTGAATATCAGAATGAACAGTTTACATAGGAGAAGGAAATATAAAGGAAAATATCAAATAAACTGCAACTTACTCAGTCATAAAATACCGTAGCATTAAAGCTGTCCATTGATGAGTAAAAATAAAGAACAGTATCTGCAGCCTTAGCATAATGAATTATCTTACTGAATTGCCAAAATATCAACATCAGTTGCTATAGAAATATCAGGGACAAAATGTCAATTTTTTAATTAGAATTTTCTAATGTAATAACTGTGCATTTATATAAAGGACGTAAGAAGAAATAGTCACTTATTGCAAGTAGAATGTAGCCAGTAGCCAAATGTGAAGTGAGACAGTTTTACTGACAGTAGTAAAATTGTTGGCAGCCTTCAGAAGATGCTGGTTAGTAATTTAGAGAAAATATTGAAATATAGAGCAACAATTTTATGTGTAAGGCAACAGTAGGGCAATTTTAATTCTTTGATTTTCCAGCATTTTCAATAACCAAAACCTCTAATACTTAAGGATACCTAAGAATTTGAAATTAAATTTCTTACAAATAGATTGGGATATATGCAACAGGACTATTTATAAGAATAATTTATAAAAGATGTAAAGTTTCTGTAGGTCAATACAATTATAATAAACAGCAGCTGAAAGTAAGAAACATTGGCTGTGCTTCAATAAACATACAAAGTAATAAATATTTAACTATATTAATTTTTAAACTTGTAAACTTATAACTTTTTAAACTTACAGTGCTGATGTTTGGCTTGCCTTATCAGACAAAGCAAATTAATAAACTTTTAACTTAATTCCTTCTAGAACTTATAAGTAAATTTAGAATTACAGATAGTATGTATTATAGGATTGATAAAAGCAACCGAGTAATCGGTAGTATAGCATGTTAAAGATTCCAAACCAAAAGAATTTCCGGACAAGTTCCTACCGCACACGATACCGCCATTTCAATTTGGCGGGTGTCAGGCTAATGACCGTGGCACTGTGCTTGAGTATGGCGCGCATTCTATACGGGGAAAGTCAACTCAATGTCCATTAAAATATAGTTAAATTTTTACACAAATGGTTAACAAACTTACTTTAAAATAATATATTAGAAGGTGTGAATATTTCTTAACACATTTTACTGCATTGCCTGCTAATAGACATAATAGGACTTTAACTTGACTGTGTTGGTACCGACCGCGTTACAATTTTAATTATTTTCTTATTAATTATTAATTTTCTTATTAATTTTTCTGGAATTTCAAATAAAAAAGTTTAGCACAACAACTTATATTTTTGCTTCCCTTGTCATCATTTTCCTTATAATGCACACTATTTCCCAAAAATTTATGAACGTACCTTGCTTATCGGACGTATTAAATAGCGGGAAATGCCTTTTGAACAAGGCCGACTCTAGAGTCGGCCTTGATTTTGAAGCTTTAACTGACAAATATATTAATTTATAGATTTTTTGTATTACTTAAAATTTTAATAATAAAAAATTATAATATTTAAAAGTTTTATTCTCTAAGTTTGCCTACAGTATCTATGAAACTGTAATAATTTCAACGAGTGCAGGTTACACATACTCTGTGGTTCTGTCACGTCGCAGAATGCGCGCCATACTCAAGCACTGTGTCGAGGTCATTGGCCAAACACCCGCCAAATTGAAATGGCGGTATCGTGTGCGGTAGGAACTTGTCCGGGAAATTCTTTTGGTTTGGAATCTTTAACAAGCTATACTACAGATTATTCAGTTGCTTTTACCAATCCTATAATGCAGAATATATGTACTTTTAAATTTACTTAAAAATTTTAGAAGGAATAATTAAAAGCGTATTAATTTGCTTTGTCTGGTAAGGCAAACCAAACATCATTACTAATTTCAAAAATTAATTACAGTTAAAGATTTATTACTTTGTATGGTTGTTGAAGCTCAGCCAAGTTTTACTTATTTTCAGCTGCTGTTTATCATAATTGTATTGATCTACAGAAACTTTACATCTTTTATAAATTATTCTTATATATATATATATTCCTGTTGCATATATCCCAATCTATTTGAAAGAAGTTTAGTCTCAAATTATTAGGTATCCTTAAGTATTAGAGGTTTTGGTAATTGAAAATGCTGGACAATCAAAGTATTAAAATTGCCCTACTGTTGCCTTACACATGAAATTGTTGCTCTATATTTTAATATTTTCTCTAAATTACTAACCAGCAGCTTCTGAAGGATGCCAACAATTTGGTTACTGTCAGTAAAACTGTCTCACTTCACATTTGGCTACTGGCTACATTCTACATGCAACAAGAGTCAATTTCTTCTTGCCTCCTTTATATAAATGCACAGTTCTTACATTACAAAAATCTAATTAAAAAAGTATACTTTTCTTCCATATATAGCAACTATAGCAACTGATGTTTATATTTTGGCAAGTAAATAAGATAATTCATTATGCTAACACTGCAGTTACTGTTCTTTGTTTTTACTCATCAATGGATAGCTTTAATTCTGCAGTAATTTATGACTGAGGAATTTGCAGTTTCTTTGATATTTTATTTTATATTACTTCCTCCCATGAGAACTGTTCATTTTGATTTTGTTTAGTCTTTCCTTGTCAGTATTATTTATATTGTCTATGGATGAAATTCCAAGTTTTCAAAAGCTGTCTGTTCTTCTGCACATCATGGATGCTGTCAATTTATTGGTTCCTCCATTTAACAATCGCTTGGTGAAATTCCTTCTCAGAATCTTTAGTGATCACAATTGCATCCCCATAGAACAAGATTTGTGGTTTTATTACTTTCATCTGTTTTGATTTTAATTGTCCAGTAATTGCATTCTTTAAATTCTGCCAGAAAGAGCTATCTTATCAAATCTTCTTATTCAAGTCAGCCACATCTTTATTATGAAGATAATGGTCATGAGTGAACACAGCTCAGAGCCTCGTTCCTCTCTGATACAGAACTTCTGTTGCATTTTGTTTTACTGATGCAATAACTTCATAACTTTACATTTTCATTATGTCACAATTACATATAACTGCAATGTTCTGCTTTTCTATTTTATTTTAATTTTAAAGTCTACTGTGTGTGGTTTCTGTAGAGTAGCAGTATTAGTGGTAGTGGTAGTTGTAGCTGTAGTAGTAGTATTAGTACTAACAAGTATTATTAGAAGAAACACACATGCAGAGACTCCTTTATTTATGTTAATTTCTCTTTTGTTTTTTGTTTCTTTGGCAGACATTGCAGTTTGGTTCTTGTGGCATAGCAACAAGCTACATATCAGATGGCAGCTTTAAATCAACTGATGCATTTCATGGTTTAGAGGAATATATTTCCTCTTTGTATTTTGTCTTCTGTAATAAACAAAATGAGAGCAGAATTCCAGAATTTAAAAACACTCCTACAAGATTTATGATGAAATGTTTCCAGATTTTTTAATCTTTTTTGTTTGTATGATTCTGATGGAGTCTATGAATGATGGTTTTCTTTGACAGTTTTTGTCCTCATTGCTTATGAACCATAAAATTCTCATTTAGTCTCTCCTAGACATATATTTTTCAGTTTATACAAACATTGGAGAATTGCAAGAGGATATGTTATCAGAAAATATTTCAAAAGATGATTTGCTTTTCTTTTTTCATTAGTTGACACTCCACAACTGCTAGCAAGTTGAAGCTATCCCTTAGTTATACCTCAAGATGCTAATATTTGTATTATTTTTAGAACCAGTCGTTTCTACACCTTATGTGGCACAAAAGTTCACGACTAATCAAACAAATCGTCAGCCTCAAGTTTTAAGATTGTGCTTTTGAATGTGGAAAGTTCTATTTACTACATATTTATCTTTTCAGTTCTACTAATATTCCGGTTTGACAAAATGCATCATTGTTAGTTGCTTTCTCTTTATCCAAGCAGAACAAACAGCAAAGTGGATGGAATTCATCAACAAAATTAACACAGTGATTTTTAAATACAGCAGCTTATACCACATGAAATGGATTCAAATATTGTTATTTGTGACTAATCACCAGCCCAGAGCTCCATATTACTTTTCTTTTCTTTGTGTTAATTTGCTGCATATGTTAGAAAATCTTTTACAATACTCAGAACTGTTTTCATTATACATTTTTCTAGCTCTGGAGTACTGAAACTGCAACATTTTTCTACTGCATCTTTCTTACATATTAACTTTACTTTTTCAAAGTCATACAATCAAACATTTGTTGCTTTTCTACAGTTGTATGTTCGTCCTCTTGTAATCTTCACCTGAAGGAGTTATTTGACTGTTTAACTCTACTCTACATGTGATACTTTCAAATGAGAGAGAATACATTGGCTGTAGTTTCAATAACACTTCAAAATTGTATTTTAAACTTCATACCAGAATGACTATTAGTGTTTTAAGGATTCCAAACCTCGTCCGAGTGTTGTGATTGGTGCAAACAGTGACAGGATTACTTTTGCAAGACATCTGGAGTAGGATTCATTGCCACATCAAGAAGGTAAAAATAATTATCTATTTATATCGAGATTCAACTGTATTGGAACACCACAGTGAAGCGAAAAATTATTAAATTTTAGATGAGTCGCGTTTTTTACACATCTGCTTCACTTTCGTACCTATTTTGAGGACATGTTTCGCAAATCTTCGCTTGCATCTACGGCTCTTGTGCGACGCACAAGAGCCGTAGATGCAAGCGAAGATTTGCGAAACATGTCCTCAAAATAGGTACGAAAGTGAAGCAGATGTGTAAAAAACGCGACTCATCTAAAATTTAATAATTATCTATTTTCTTATTATTTAGCATTAATTAAAATGGAAAGGACATCAAAGAAATGAAGATATAAAAATAATGAATATTTATATAACTTGAGTAAAATTTCTGTGTCTGCCACCTAGAAATAACATGTTGTCACGTTCCATGCATAATGATGTAAAGTTATATACAGCCAAAACAACAAATTAAATTAGGTCAATCATAACCAAAACTAGACTTATATAAACGAATTATAACTAGGCTCAAAAGTGAATCGAGAAGATACAGACACACTGCTTCACTCACGCTGTTTTTTCACAGGACATGTTTCAAAAGCTTTTGCTCTTATCATCAGCTGGTACTCGACTAGTGCAAATTGTAGTGGTTTCCACTTTCTCCGTATCATCGATAGATGACATGATATACATGTAAAAAGGAAATTACGGAGAATTACTTTGAATTTATTCTTTGACTTAGACTAACCTAACCTAACTTTCTCCCATTTCCTTCATATGAAACAAAACTCATTAAACACATGATGTGGTACTATTCCCTGTGTGGGAAGTGCTGAAATGTTATTTCCAACACTCTACAAAAGTAAGGATAATAATTTCCTTGTTATGTTGCTTCTTTTAGTTCGGGTGTTAACCTAAGGAAATTGCCAACCATAAAAATTCTAAAATAAAACAGAAAAAAAGAAAATACTATTTAACACGAGTACTGACAAAGCATTTTTGTTTCATTACAGGTTACCTGGAAGTTTCTCATCAGGTCTTGAAAGACATCAAGACGTCAGGTACGAAAAGAACCTCCAGTTACTTACATGTTTTATCACTATAAATCTGCTGGACCAACAGACAATCTGTACTCTGTTACAGATTTTCTCTGGAAGTCTGTCACCAGGACTTGAAGCTAGGAGTTACCAGTTACATTTATCACGGGATCGTTGCTGCAGGTATTTCTCACCGGTGCTTGAAGACATCGAAAGGTAGGAGAAGAGTTGCCAGTCACTCGTATGTACTGCCGCTGTATCATTGTCTACCATTGTTGTAGGACCTCCACGTGCCTGATGCGACCAAGTTTAAAGATGTACTTCCTTTGAGTGATCTGTTTACTCTTAGCAGATTTGCTCATAGAAATGCATCTGGGGGCCACAGGAGATTATCTCCCCGGGATCCTGCACCCGACTTGGGGGCTGTGGAGGATATGTTAGGGAGTAGAGTAGACAGCCAATGGAGCCTGCGGGGTGGGTGCTGTCACTAACCGAGTCCTCCCCTTTGCCCTGGTTAGGTCGCGGTACTAACAATATTTTATAAGTGCGCCAGGACGGGCAAAACCTGGAACCAGCTACCTCCGTGTCCCGCTTGATTCCTCCATTGGCTGGGCAATGTTAGACACATGAACAAGGGCTGTACATGCATTGAGAGAAGTGTGCTGCCATCTTGTGTTGTTTTCTTTCAGGTTACGACGAGGTGGGTTCTTATATATTGTATTTGTTTTCTCGGTGGCATACTTCTCTCAGCAACCAACAGCCAAAGTAAAATTGCATCTTTGGCTGTACATGTTCTTATAACCTTATGTTCAGAGGTTATAAGTATTCAGATTTGTTTTTTTTTGTTTGTTTCCAGACATGCTGTCCAGGAAGGCATGCTCTGTTGACCCCAGATACTATATTGTTGGATATGTGAGTATGGTATGTGACTCTGGGGGCAGTGTGAGGTTAGCTGACCATTAGGTAGGATTTAGTTAGGCGAAGAAGCACCAGTGCTCACATAGCATCAGCATACCAACAAAACCCCATTTTGGAAATTCAATAATATTTTCTAAATTTTCCTGGACCCTCCCCCTTCTTGCCCCTGTACCTCATCGTGGTTTGGGGGTGGCAACAAACAAATATTCTCTTGTGTCCAATCTTAACAGAGCGGTAACTATTAAGTTTGTATGTGAAATGTTCTACACATTCGCTTGCTTCCACAGACACACACACACACACAGGCACACACACATGTAAGTTAGAGACCTGGATTCGATATCTGTGTGATCTGAAAGAATATTCAGGATGGGGGATCAGCTAGTATGAGGGTGAAGGAGTGGATGATACGAAATGAGGGTGCAATGAATGAAAGAAAAAGTTATTATGGTGCAGATTGTGGAAGGAAGTGCATTGATTATTCAAAATAATGTTGGATTGAAGGTATTTGGATAACTGATTTGACATGACTTTTGAGTACTAAGTAGAACACATTTTGGTCATGTCATTTTTGCCACATGGACATCCCTTCAATACATTTACACATTTGGTATCTGTTTGCCAGTCTCTATTATTAATTTCAACTTCCACTCTAGGTATGTGTTGTTTACCCTACTGATGGATGATGGTTTTGTTTTACTTGTATCTTGCATCAGTTTTTCTCAATGTGCCAATGTTTTTCTTTTCCTATCTTATTTATACATATTAATGTCAATTCCTTTCTTGGAAGTGTTGAAAACAGTGTTGTTATGATAAATTAACTTTAAAGAGAGTCTTTAATCGACTCTCTTTAAAGTTAATATTAATATCATTTCACTTGGCCTCAGTGTTTTTAACCTAACTTCTTCACTCTATACTCGCAATTACTTCTTGGCTACTTTTCTTGACTTTAAACCATCAAATAGGAACCAACATCAAGTTATTGAAGCCAATCCAGAAATCTAAAGAACTAAAAAAGATGAAAATGTTCAAATCGGTTCATGAACTTCAATTTTATAGAGGCAGACAATCACTTTTTCAGTTTCAACAGGCCACTAGCGGACACCTCAGATTATCTCATGAATAACTCCATCAGTCAGCACGTAGTTGACGATGTAAGCTCAAGTTCTTAATAAATATTTTGCAAAATCAAGAGATGAGTTAATTATATTGACTGAAATGAATTTAACTGGCAATATCTAAGCTTCCTTTTAAATCATCTAAGGTGTTTTAAGTTCTTAATGGTTTTAGGTAATTTACTGCCAAACCTTTGCAATATTCTGAGCAATCTACAGTATGCCTCACTGTGCGGCATGTATTGCTGGATTGCCCGCAGTACACCCACGTTCGCCAGTCTTTGGGCCTAAGGACTAACTTGCAAGGTATTTTACGGGACGACCTAGTGGCCGTGGATAAGGCTCTGCGGTTTGTTTTTAAAATCGGATTTAATAAACAAGTCTGACTTGTATTTTATATTTATTAATTTTAGAGATTTTAAAGTTTTAGTACTGGGATGAGTTTTTATGTGCTTTTAATAGTTGAGTGTTTTTATTTTATCTTACTTTTTAACTTGTAGTTTTAGTTTTTAGAGTTGACTTCGGGCCCAAATGACCTTGTTGTCGACGGGCCCTAAAACACTACACACTCACTCACTGAGCAATCTATTGTCTAGTTGGGCACCTAAACAATTTTCATTCAAATTTACATTCACTATTTGTGCCCTAGTTTGCCTTAAGGAATGAGAATGTAATATTTTACAAATTTCCATATTTTCTGAATCCCTTTTGATTTAAGTGGACTTCAGTCATCTTACCCCAAGCCAGGAACTACATTTCTAGCGCACAGCCAGCCCAGTTCACTGTTTATTCTTTCTTCTAGTGGTAACTTCATGAAAGTGTAAACAACACTTATTTTTATGGCATGGTTCTGCAACCTAATGCTTCTTACTATGACCATAGTTTTGCTAATTATCTCTTGTGACTTTACTCCAGGACTTCTTGTTGATATGTGCATGAAGCAATACCATCTCTCATTTTTCTTTTATGGCCATTCTGTTTATTTGTTACTGCATTTCCTATAACCTTATGACTAGGTAATAATGCACCTCATAGCCTTTATCACCTGCTAATTTCAAGACTGTATTGTCCACTCCAAAATCATGTTTGTTCCCCATTTCTTTTATGCTTTCATAACTTCAAAAGATGTTTCATTTGAACTTGTTACAAAGAACGCTGCATATTGAAACTTGTAACGCAAGCTTAACAATAAGTTAACATGGTTATAGGTCAGTACACACTATCTGGTAGGTATCTTGTGGAGACCTCTGGAATTACTGCTCAAGTCAACTAGAGTTGTTCTCCCAAATTATTGTCAGGCTTTCAGACAGATCATCAAGGGTTGTAATTGCAACTTTTGAAAGACTGGCATTGTCTTTATCTTCAGGAAAACTGAACTCTTGTTTCAACATGTTGGTTAAAAAGCCAAGAAGCTGACAAACCTTATGTCTTCTTTTAGAACTTGGTGTTTTTTAATTGCAATTTAGATTTCCTTCCTGTAAATGAAATTAAAATAAGAACTGAGGTTTTCCTGACAATTATTTACCTCAAATTGCTCTCGGACTTCCAGCCATATCATCAAATCTTGCAATTATCTTTGTCTTCTGTTTCTTACGATGCCTTCAAAACAATTGTGAAATAAAGTCTCTGTGATTGTGTTAAGCAAGGATATCTAATTTGCCTTGACCAATGTACAAGTACTTAAATTATGCAATGGGCACAAGTGAACATTTGTTTGGCTAAAGCAGAGGCACAAAAATATTATACATTTCTCTGAGCTTGTTGCAAGCAAAATCAGCACGAAGATCAACTCTTAAATCCTGAAATATTAATCTTGCAGAACAGGAAGGGAGAACTGTAAGTACCAATTTGCTTCTACACATTCAGTTATTTCAACAACTTGATGTAACATAACGACCATGAATTGTTGTTTCAATGACTTTGGATTAATGCAAGGAAATGAGTGCATTTGGAAAATCGCTTTGTAAACATTACATAATAATTAGAAGTTTAATCTTTAAGCGGTGAGTGATGTCTCTCAGACACTCTGCAAACTAAAGCACAGTAACCTCCTTTGCCTAATGAAATCTGAAGCGTGGTATTTACTTCACATTTATCTTTGTTATTTACTTTCCAGGAGAGGCTCATGTTTTACAGATGTTGCATCACCAGTTGCATGATATTTCCGTCAAGAGCAGTGCTGCTTAAAATGTTGCATCGTGCTGGACTATCCCATCATGTGATGCCTAATGATCCTGAATTTGAAAAGTGGGTGTTCAAACGTTCAATGAAGATATTTGTGATGGAGAAAGTAATGTTGACAGTGACAATGCCGACGAAAGTGAGCATGATAATTTCTTCATTTAGCCTTTCTTGTATTCCTTCTTCCTCATTTTTTATAGCTAATATCTATTTTCTAGTTAATTTATTATTAAACTTTGTATTCTGAAATATAACTCTGTTACTATAATTAATGAGTTAATTTATTTTTAGGTATAACATACTAGAACATCATTAAATGCAAATTTCTTTTAAATTATATTTATTGGAAACTTCTCCTCACAACAGCTATAAGAGAACAGATACTTTCAAAAATCAAGCAGTTTGAAAGTTGGATGAGAACAAGAACAGCTGAAGATCGATTAACTATATTGTGCTACAAAGATTGAGGTTAGGTTATAAATACATCAGATGGTCAAAAATACAGAAATATGGACTTTATCATTTAAGCAAAAATGTAAGTGGTAAAAAAGCTTTTTTTTCATTCTTACATGAATGATCTTATTTTGTATAAGTCAACTATTTTAAAAATGTAGGTAAAAGTACTAGGTTCTTCTATTTATATGTACATTGCTTAACTCACAACTCTTTTAGTATATCTTTCCTACACTAATGCTTCTCATTTAGCAGTTCAAAATATAATATCATTAATATCATTATTTGTATTATTCACCTTTCTTCTTTTAGGATATGATCATTCAAATATCTCCTACACCAAACTCTACAATTTTGAAGTTAAATGTTCAAAAATTCCCTGGGAAGTATTTCCAAACCATCTGGTGTAACTGTCCCAATCTCCGTTTATAGTAATCGTGGCTCGCTCTTAGCTTCCTGGAAGGACAAGGTTGGGACAAGGTAGATGTCACAGGTCAAAAAATGCAGTTTCTATTACAGCTAGCACGTGTAGCCATCAAACAGACAGGAATACAAATTAAGTTACACTCTATCAGAAAATTCTTGAAGTATGACAAATAGAAGATTTAGTAACATTAAATATTTGCCTCACTCTTAGTTTCTTCAAGTAAAGTATACCACCGTGACAGAACAAAATTGAAAACATCTGAGGTACTTTTAAACACAGTCAATTTAAAACAGTGCTTCAACAAGTTAAATGCAAAATCACAAGCAGTTATTATTTCTACATATTAATAATCACCTTATTATTCTAATAAAAAAGACTATAAAAGCGCATGTTTTCTTAGAAAGAAAGAACAAAGAGCATATTTGTCATTCATATTTTATTGAGACACAAAAATAAAGTAATTACATTAGCCTATTTTGAGGAATTGTGTAATTAGGAATGTGTTTGAAGTACAGAAGTCTTCTAAGTCATGTGGGCCCATGATAATGGTACTCTCTGGCAGGTAAGTTTTCATCATCTTCATCCAGAACTGGTAAGACGAAGATATCTTCTCCCATCACAAACTCTGTAAGAAAGGAAATGGTATCAAAATTTAACTGTATTGGAACACCACAGTGAAGCAAAACAATTATTAAATTATAGATGAGTTGTATTTTTTACACATCAGCTTCAGTCACATTAGAGCTGATGATCCTAACGATGGTTCTTGAAACATGTCCTCAATATAGGTACGTAAGTGAAACTGATGTGTAAAATATACGACTCATTTATAATTTAATAAAGGAAAGGGTAATTTCACTTTGTAATTGTAACACTCAGTCTGTGGTACAAACTTAAAAAAGAAATAAATTTTAAACAAAAGAGCATAAAACTATTCTGATGCTTTGAACAAAAGATATATTTACATTATAACTAATTTTGTACTAATGAAGAATTAATTACATATTTTCACTCTTTTTGGGTTAATTTAAACACTCTTAATTTTTTTAACCATCTTATAATGATATCTCAGTAATCATTAATTTGACTGGCTTTCTACTGCTATTCAATTGAAGACAACATGATATATAAATTATATTATCTCCAGCACTCCCAAAGGGCTGTCCTACATGGCACCAGTAACTCTCTCAGGTGATTTACTTGCTGTATCATAAGACACAGAAGCTGTATGTACATATAATATAAAAATAACTGGCGTCTTTGCTGTTCTAAGGAGATTTATCATTCTCGAACATTTATCATCATCAGTCTTTGAATGAGAAGTGTAATACTTCTGACCATTCTTCAATCGTCCTCCTAAATAAAGACAAGTATTTTGGTTAATTAATGGACATTAATCATTTATTCACACTAGCCTATATAGGCTAAGGTTTTTGATGGATTGAGTCAACATGAAAAATCCAATGCCGGGCCGGGACCCGAACCACGGATCTCCCGGTATCCGACCAGTCGCTCCAACCAACCGAGCCACCATAGCCAACCTGCCCTCCCGATATTAAACTCTCCATTCGACTCATACACTTCCCCGGCAAACCACCAGGGGCTCTCACATTCGAGTCGTCAGGGAATGCGCGAAGAATTTTAGGAGCTAATAGTTTTCCATAGACATCTACATATTCACCCAGTGCCACCAGCGTTTGAATCCGTCGGTGGCACTCGATATACGTGGCATTGAGAATCTCGGAACTCTCGGAATGTGCGGGTTGCAGATGTTCCAAGAAATCCAGGCAGGACTGAATAATTTTACTTTTATCTCTATAACGGGACTGCAGAATCTTCTTCGCCTGTTCGTATGTATCGACCGTTACTGACAACCCATCCACAAGATGTTTCGGTTCGCCGTCGAGGTATCCTCGATGAAATACATGTTTGTTTATCACCGAAACCACTGAGTTCTTGTTCACCAAAGCTTGAAATTGCTCCCAGAACTGTGGCCGTGTTTCTATGTCTCCTGATAAAGTCTCTATTCTAATAGTAGGAAACTTATCCTCGGAAATAGCTACGGTTGGCGTTGAAGAAGCTGAGCACGCATGTAAATTCTTTGTAGTTATAAATTTCTTAGCATGCTTGGCACTGTCTATGTAATTTTCACAGGCTTATACATCCTTGTCATAATCGTCGTTCTTAATGAGATTGTGGATTGCATCACCTGGAACAATTAAGCTCTGAAAGCTGTCTTGAAGGCGTTCCAGGCAGTGTTCTATATCACCTAGAGCCGTAGTATCGCTGAAATGGTTTATCTGTTTCGTGAAACGTGTAATATTTCAGCGCTGAGTAGTGAGCTTTCTTTTTGGCTTGTCAAGTCAGGGCTGAGGCATTATATAGTATAACAAAGCAGAAAGACCGACAGCCCGTTATATTATTCGTGCTTATAGAACAGACGACATTCCCCACTATATATACACAAAGTTTGGCAAAAAGGATAAAGTTGATCCTTACGTCGAAGTTCCTTTTACAGTACGAAGGGGAAGTACAGGTACGCAAAACAACACATGGAAGCCTATATGAAATGAAGAACTCATATTTTACCATGCCTATCCTGCGCTGTGGTAGCGCATTCGTCTTCAGATAAGAGACAGTGACGCTCACAGGGGTGAAGCCGAGATAGGGGAAATGGCAACGAGATTTTAGTTTGCCACCCGAAAATAGAGGCGCTGCGATCACTTCCTGCTGCCAATGATTAATGGGAGGTTCACTTCTAATAACTATATGTTCTGTGGTGACGCTATAGGTCATACAGTCATTGCGACACATCTTCTGAGTCTAGCAGCTATATACAAGGATCGTATAGGTCGTGGGTTACTACCAATGTTTGGACCTACCTTCATCCACCAGTATGGTTCTTCCCACCAACACAAAGAATCAGAATACTGGGCGGCATCTCTTGAATACGGCGGTTCCTATCGTGAAGTTTACTGATTGCCTTGGAGACGGTGATGTTGGATTACACAGAGATGTTGCATACCCCTACTCGGTTGGACGTGAAGGCGCAGAGCACACCAGCTATTGATGAGGTTCTACATTCAAGAAAACTGCCTATGTGGTATATAGAACTTGGGCGATCCCCTCTGGATGTGGCAAGTGTGGATTCGATCAAATCATCAATTCTATCACAAGCGTGCTGTACTGAAGATCGGATCGATCATCCAGGAAGAATAAGAGGCTATCTGAAATGTGATTTGACTGTTATTACAAGGGATGAAGTTGTTAAAGTGCACCCAACACGCGAGGAGGAGGAAGATTATATAGAAGTTAATCCAATCTGTTGGTGGCCGAATACAAACAAAAACAAAAGACGTTACACTAGTTACACATAGAGTCTATATATGCATATATAATATCACTAAAGGTGCAACAGATGTCGCTGTTATTCTCCAACATATTATTTGGTATCAATTTTCAACAACGATGATGATGATGATGATGATGATGATGATGATGATGATGACGACGACAACGACGACGACGACGACGACGACGACGATGATGATGATGATGATGATGATGATGATGATGATGATGATGATGATGATGATGATGATGATGATGATGATGGACAAAAATGACAAACTGGTTTCATTTGATGTCACATCATTATGCCCGAGCATACCAACAGAAGAATTAAAGGCACTGTTTAAAAACGGTTTAGTAGAAGTGGAAACAATAGACGCCGAATTATTCATCTCATTAACAAACGTATACATTGAACAAAATTTCTTCAGCTGTAATGGTAAATGCTATAGGCAGAAATCCTGGTTTTGTATGGGCAATGCACTTTCACTTTTTTGGCAAATTTATTCATAATTTCATTTGAAGCACATATACAATTGCATTTCCATGAATCTTCAAGGTTTCGTATAGATAATTTGATGACATCTATGCAATAGTTTCAAATAAACATTTAGATGATGCATTAAAACTACTCAATCTGCAGGAAAGAGCTATGAAATTCGAAATAGAAAAGGAATTTAATGAAAACTTTCTTTCTTGGACCTAAATTTCATCAGGAATGATAGAAAAATAGAATTTGGACTCTTGGATCAGAAACAAAACCATTAAGGAAGCAACTACATTTACTAAAGAAAAAGCAACCAATAGCATATTCAGTGGGTTCACGCATCACACAAAAACATTTAATAAATTAAAAAGATCGTTAAGCAACAAAAGATCATCTTGGCACCTACTAATAGATACTCAGTTTAAAATTGCTAAATTATAAAACAACAGATAAAATCACACCAAGCAATAGATCTGTAATACACCAAATAAGTTATAGGGATTGTGAAAAATGCTACATAGGTCAAACTAAGAGACAATTTTAAACCACAGCCAAAGAAACTAAATTCTTTAGAAGTAAAGACCAATTTTACTTAGTAAATGAATATTTAGGGTATAATTGAGAAAAAATGTAAACTTATCAGTTCTGTGTACTTAAACAAAACTAATACATTATATTCTTATTCTTGGTTGATGTGATCGAGGACGCAAGATTCATCAATGAAGAAAGATTTTCGTAATTCCTGCGGTATAATACCAGCTGTCAATGTCTGTATATGAGTTGTGATATGACTATACATATTTTCCTAATGCTTTCATATGTAAACACTAATTTGTATAAGTAAATTGTAATCTTCTTATTGAAAAAACGATAAATGGATTGTAAATATTGTCTAATACTCCCTTTAGTGTTTTGACGATGTCTATAATTCTGTATGAATTCCATGTCTAATAAATTGATTTGAAATTAATTAAAAAAAAACATACTTAATACACGATATTTTGTTTCGTACTTCAGCCAGTAGTTCTTCAAATGCAAACTGATCTGTAGCCAATATTTGAGTGAAAAACATTTCCAAATTCAAATTAGAAACAAGTATGAGACGAGCAAGTAAAAGGCAGAATTCTGTGATTTGGAAATTTGGCTTACGATATTCAGATCAATATGCGTGTAAATGAACGAGATTCAATAACGTGTCCTCCCAGATTACACTCATTTGGTTAGGATGACAGTTGCTTAACCCCATGTGCAGCAGTATGCAGCAGTAACAAGATTACATTCCCTGACGATTTTGCTATGAAATTCTTAAGCAAATTTCATTAAGTATTACAAATTTTAGTAAGGTTTTCATTAAAGTGTTCGAATAGTATAATTAAAAACGAGAAAACAGACTTGATAATTAAGTCTATTAACGTTCAAGTTGACACAAAGATTTTGAAGGCAATGTTTTGATCTCAATGTTTCAGATACTATGTGTATCTGCAATTTTCGCGAACAGCCCGTGAACTCCTGTTCATTCTTAAAGACTTGTTTACCTCATAGGTCAACTATAAACGATTCTGTTCTGTTTTATTAATTTTTCATTGAAAAATCACATTACCAAGGGTGGATTTACTGCGTGTGAAATACGTTGCTTTCCGGGTTTGTTGTGTTATTTAAAACGCACATTTTACCATTGCATGTTCCATTATGCTTATTTAATTTCTAGCAATGGTCATGCTCTTAACTGGCACCCACCTAATTTATAGTTATAATGTTGGTTGTCACCGTATTCAGTACCATAGTAGAGCAATCACAGGAATCAAGCTTTTATTGAGTTAAGTAATACAGTACTATATGATCAGTTCATTTTTAATGTTCAAATAAGGTATTTAATATTCTTTGTGTGGATGGAGGAAAGATATGAATATTTCTTAATATGTTTTACTGCATTGCCTACTAATACACACAGTGAGACTTTAATTTAACTCTGATAGTCTCTACCGCGTTGCAATTTTAAATATTTCTTATCCAAGCATTTTAGCTTTTTTTTTTTTTCCCTGGCATTTCAAATAACAATGTTTAGCACATCAACTGATATTTTTGCTTCCCTTGACATCACTATTTCCACATATATATATATATATATATATATATATATATATATATATATATATATATATATATATATATATATATATATATATATGAACGTACCTTGCCCATCGAACGTCACAATAGCGGTAAATGTCTTTTGCAACTATAGCATATCGTACATATATTAATTTATGAACATTTTGTAATACTTAAAAATGCAATTATAAAACATTATAACATTTAAAAGTTTTATTCTGTAAGTTTGTCTAAGGTATGTGCTGTGCGTATGTGTGAACATGTAATAATTTCAACGAGCGTAGATTCTATAACCTCTGTGGTTATATTGCGTCACAAAGAGCGCGCCATTCTCAAGCACTGTGCCGAGGTCATTAGCCTGACACCCGCCAGATTGAAAAGGCGTTATCGTGTGCGGTATGAATTTGTCCGGGAAATTCTTTTGGTTTGGAATCTTTAACATGCTATACTACCGATTATTCAGTTGCTTTTATCCATCCTATAATGCAGAATATCTGTAATTCTAAATTGACTTATAAGTTCTAGAAGGAATTAATTTAAAAGTTTATTCATCTTTATTCATTCTTGATTTCTTGTACAAGATAATGGACACGTCAAGCACAATATAAAGAATAACATTAATATAGTAACAGGTAAAAAATATACTGACTGATAAGGCAAGCCAATAACTCCATTATTAAGTTTAAGAATTAATTACAGTTAAAGATCTATTACTTTGTATCTTTGTTGAAGTACAGCCAGTGTTAGTTACTTTTAGCTGCTGTTTATCATAATTGTATTGACTACAGAAGCTTTACACCTTTTATAAATTATTATTTTAAATAATCCTGTTACATATATACAAAAAATACCTCTTCTCTATATTTGTTAGAAGTTTATTTTCAAATTCTTGGGTATCCTTAAGGTTAGACTGATTTGGTCATTGAAAATGCTGGACAATCAAAGAATTAAACTGTCCTTATGTTATCTTATACATAAAACTGTTGCTGTATATTTCAATATTTTCACTAGGTTATTAACCAGCATCTTCTGAAGGTTGCCAAACAATTTGATTACTGTCAGTAAAGTTGTCTCACTTCACATTTGGCTATTGGCTGCATTCTACTTGCAACAAGTGACTGCTTCTTCTTGCCTGCTTTATATAAATACACAGTTCTTACATTACAAAATTTGAATTAAAAAAAATGGCATTTTCTTCAAAATATTTCTATAGCAACTGATGTTGATATTTTGGCAAGCCAATAAGATAATTCATTATGCTTAGGTTGCAGTAACTGTTCTTTGTTGTTACTCATCAATGGACAGCTTTAATGCTGCAGTATTTTATGACTGAGGAAGTTGCAGTTTATTAGATATTTTCCTTTATATTTCTTTTTCGCATGTAAACTGTTCATCTGATTTTGTTCAATCTCTCCTTGTCAGTATTGTTGATACTTGTCAGTATTGTTGTAAGTAATTCCAAGTTTCCACAAAACTGTTTGTTCTTCTGCACAACTTGTTCATACTTCAGTCCCATGTTGTTGACAGTTTACTGGTTCCTCCTTTTAACAATTGCTTTGTAAAGTTTCTTCTCAGAATTTTCAGTGATCACAATTACATCCACATAGAACAAGATTTGTGACTTGGTTACTTTCATCTGTTTTGATTTTAATTGTTGAGCAGTTGCACTTTTAAGATTTTGCCAGGTCAGACCTAACTTACAGAGTCCTCTTATCTGAGAGAGCCACAATTTTATTATCAAGACCATAGTCATGAGTGAACACGGCTGAGAGCCTCGTTCCTCTGTGATACAGAACTTCTGTTGCATTATGTTTTACTGATGCAATCACTTCATAACTTTACGTTTTCAGTATGTCACAATGACACATAACTGCAATGCTTTGCTTTTTTATTTTATTTTATTTTAAAGTCTTCTGTGTGTGGTTTCTGTGGAGTAGCAGTATTTGTGGTAGTGGTAGTGGTAGTTGTAGCTGTAGTATTAGTACTAACAAGTATTATTAGAAGAAACACACATGCAGGGGCTCCTTTATTTATTTTAGTTTCTCTTTTGTTTTTTGTTTCTTTGGCAGACATTGCAGTGAGGTGATTGTGGCATACCAACAAGCTACCTATCAGATGGCAGTTAATCAAGTGATGCATTTGTTTGTTTTGTTGGAATATATTTCCTTTTGTGTTCTATCTTCTGTAATAAAATGAGGGCAACATTCCAACTTCATGTGCAAGGTGAATGATTATCAAAATCACCCAATCTGCCATAACTAAAAATGTCTTTAATATGTCTTTCTGCAGTTCCTTAGGCATTCTACCAGCTTTTTAAACATTGCTGTTGTATTCAGTGACCACATCCACACTTTATCTGCAGTCTTTTGGATTTCTTGCTACAGTTTTGTGATAAAACTCAAACTGCTTAAAGTGTGATTTAGAATTTTAGGAGTTCTATTTACTTCAATTCCATTCAATTCAATTTATTCACCCCTTATATTTCATACAGAGGATACGTCATTTTGTAAGAAAACATACAAAGTATGCCTAAAAGTCTACTATATACCTTACTTAGAAACTAAAACTTATATTGTTTATTTTCCATTTTTTGCTTTGTACTCTTCCACACTATAAAAAGCTTGTTCTGACAAATACCTTTTTATATTCTTAATATTACATAGTTTAGTATTCTTTATTTTACCTGGCAATCTATTACACATGTCTTTTCCGATACTTTCTAATGATCTGTTGTTTAGTGTTCCCCTTAGTGTGGTCCTAAAATAGTCAGCTTTATTCCTTACATTATATGAGTGTACATTACACTTGATGATAGTTTCTCGGGCTAACAGCCAGGTCAGATTAGGGTAACTACCTAAGCTTTCAGCGACTAACTCTGCTGCCATCCTCAGGGGAACTGAATCTAGGCTACTGAAGTTGCGATATTTATACCTAGCGCACGGCCGATAAGAACCGCCTACTTTCTTCCCATTGGCCGACTTAAGGTTATTTACCTTAACAATTCTATTAATAATCCAGTTTTACAAAATGCATAATTGTTTGTTGGTTTTTCTTTATCGTGAAGAACAGACAGGAAGGTTCGTTGAATTCATCTATATACTTAATTGCACTTACTTTTAAATACAGCATCTTATACTTTGTAAAGTGGATTCAGATGCTCTATATACACCCAGAGCTCTATATTACTTTTCTTTTCTTTCTACTAATTTGTTGCAAATGTTAGAAAATCTATTACAATACTCAGAGCTGTTTTCATTACACGTTTTTGCTGCTGCAACATTTTCCTATTGTATCTCTCTTACATATTAACTTTCCTTTCCCAAAGTCCTACAATTAAACTTTTGTTGCATTTCTACAATTCTATGTTTGTCCTCTTGTAATGTTCATGTAAAGAAGTTATTTGACTGTTGAACGTTACATCTGAAGCTTTCACATGAGAGAGGATACATTGGCTGTAGTTTCAATAACATTTCAAATTGTATTTTAAACTTGCATACCAAGAATGAGTATTAGTGTTTTAAGGATTCCAAACCTCGCTCGATTGTTGTGATTAGTGCAAACAGTGAGAGGATTTCTTCTGTAAGACATCTGGAGGAGGATTCATCGCCACATCAAGAAGGTACAGAAATTATTAATTACTTATTATATGGTTTTATATGTAGTGGAGTAGTCATCAAAGTACTAAAGATATAAAAATAAGTAATATTTATATAACTTGAGTAAAATTTCTGTGTCTGCCACCTAGAAATAGCAACACGTCAGGTTCTATGAATAATGATGTAAACTTATATAAAGCAAGAAGAACAAATTAATCTAGATGTAACCTAAGCTTATATAACAAATTAGACCTAACCTAACCTAAGTTTCAGTCATGATTTTCATATAAAACAAATACTGATTAAAAACATAATGTGGTACTATTATCAGTGAGGGAAGTGCTCAATTCTTATTTATAACACACTGCAAACGTAAGGATAATGATCTTTGCGTGAGATAGTTAATTTTGGGCTGGGCATTATATTAGGCAAAACTGGCTAACTCAAAAAATTCTAAAAGAAAAAAAAAAAAGAAGAGAAAATTATACTGTTTCACATTACTAATAATGAAATATTTTTGTTTTATTACAGGTTCTCTCTGGGAGTTTGTCATCAGGACATCAGGTAGGAAATGGATCACCTGTTACGTACCTGGTATCGCTGTTTCACTGCTGGACCAACAGACAGTCTGTATTTTGTTACAGGATTTTGCTGGTAGTTTGTCACCAGGACTTGAAGCTAGGAGTTACCAGTTACATATATCACTGGATCATTGCTGCAGGTATTTCTCACCGGGGCTTGAAGACATCGAAAGGTAGGAGAAGAGTTGCCAGTCACTCGCATGTACTGCCGCTGTATCATTGTCTGCCATTGTTGTAGGACCTCCATGTGCCTGATGCGACCGAGTTTAAAGATGTACTTCCTTTGAGTAATCTGTTTACTCTTAGCAGATTTGCTCATAGGAATGCATCTGGGGGCCACAGGTGACTATCTCCCCGGGATCCTGCACCCGACTTGGGGGCTGTGGAGGATATGTTAGGGAGTAGTGTAGACAGCCAATGGAGCCTGCGGGGTGGGTGCTGTCACTAACCCAGTCCTCCCCTTTGCCCTGGTTAGGTCGCAGTACTAACAATATTTTATAAGTGCACCAGGACAGGCGAAACCTGGAAGCAGCTACCTCCGTGTCCCGCTTGATTCCTCCATTGGCTGGGCAATGTTAGACACATGAACAAGGGCTGTACATGCATTGAGAGAAGTGTGCTGCCATCTTGTGTTGTTTTCTTTCAGGTTACGACGAGGTGGGTTCTTATATATTGTATTTGTTTTCTCGGTGGCATACTTCTCTCAGCAACCAACAGCCAAAGTAAAATTGCATCTTTGGCTGTACATGTTCTTATAACCTTATGTTCAGAGGTTATAAGTATTCAGATATTTTTTTTTGTTTGTTTCCAGAGATGCTGTCCAGGAAGGCATGCTCTGTTGACCCCAGATACTATATTGTTGGATATGTGAGTATGATATGTGACTCTGGGGGCAGTGTGAGGTTAGCTGACCATTAGGTAGGATTTAGTTAGGCGAAGAAGCACCAGTGCTCACATAGCATCAGCATACCAACAAAACCCCATTTTGGAAATTCAATAATATTTTCTAAATTTTCCTGGACCCTCCCCCTTCTTGCCCCTGTACCTCATCGTGGTTTGGGGGTGGCAACAAACAAATATTCACTTGTGTCCAATCTTTGCAAAGCAGTAATTATTAAGTTTTTATGTGAAATGTTCTACACGTTTGTTTGCTTCACACACTCATTGAACATCTGCATTTTCCCTTATCAAGGGGCTTACACTACCAGGACTTAGAAGTGAGTGTCCAGGATCAGCTGTCTGTCGAGGAGGGAGAAACTGTATCTGAGAGAAGATTCAGGATGGGGGAGGTATGACGGTGAAGAAGTGGATGATAGGAAATGAGGATCCAATGGATGAAAGAAACAGTGATTATGGAGGAAATCGTAGAATGAAGAGCATTAATTATCAAAAATAATTTTGGTTTGAAGGTATTTGGATTACGGATTTGGTATAATTTCTTGAGTACAGAGTAGAACACATCTTGGCCATGGCACTTTTGCCACATGGCAAAACTGAAAATGGCTACAAAATGCATAAAACCCTAAAATAATTCCTAAACTACCATCTTTCATCTCAAGACTGGACATGATAGTCTGAGTAACCATCTTTATAAGATTGGACTTTCAAGCTCACCATACTGCCTACTGTGTACCAAAGAAGAAGTTATGAAAATGGAACATCTAGAATCATGTCAAGCTTTGAAGACTTATCCTGATATTTTCACCAAATACTTGGAGGCTAGAAGGAGAATAACTGGGTTGTCATTATTTGGTTTGTTGGTTGTCTATTGTGTGCAAGTTCTTATTCAGTGTTTCTCTTAAAAACAAAGTCCTTAGCGCTACAATATCTAATCTTTCAAGTATTAGTTTTCAGTTATTTATCTTTTTGAACTCAAATCCCAGATCATGGTTGACTTTGCTCAAGTAGCTAACTCTTCCTTCAAATAGCTCTGCTTCTTTAAGAAAAGGAAGAAGCTTACATACGATAGGATGCTCCTTTTGGGTGTAATAGCCATAGATGCGCCTTCTTATGGTATCTAATTGAAAACTATGGAGATGCTTTTGTCTTTGTTTCCCAGGAGTTACATTTAGTGATGCATCTGATTGTAGCTGTTTCTGACTCTAGAAACAGTCACCTCACTTATTTTAAGGACACATGTATCCCTTTTTCTCACTTGGTTGAAAGAAATAAACAGTTCATTGTGAAGAAGCAAATTCTCCTCTTCCTGTTCAAAAAATCTCCAGAGAGAACAGACAAATTCTCTAGCTTAGATCTGCATAACCTGATCTTTGTCTTGAGGCATGAATCTTCGGTCTACCTCTAATCTTACTGCCATTAAGTCTTGCTTCCATAATAGCGTATTTTAACGTTTGCTCAAGCAAATTTTGGTTTCCACACACAACTAGTGATAACTGATCTCGAAATAGATGATTCACCAGTATAATCAATGTGGGAGCTTATTCTTTTGTTTCCATAACAACGACCTTCCCCTCTTACCCTCCACATTCCTTGCAAGACAGCTGTCGTGTATCTTCTTTTAAAAATAAGACTATAGTTTTCTTTAAGCAATGAGAATGTAACATTTTACAAATTAACAAAGGTTTGGAATTTCTTTCAGTTTTAACAGACCCCATTCATAGCAGTCATGTTATCCCAATGTAGTAACTTGGTACAAGTTTTTTAGCACACAGCCAGACAGTTCACTGTTTATTCTCTTTCTTCTACTGGAAGCATCATGTCAGTGTAAACAACACTTGAATTGAAAATTAATTGTTCTTTCACACTGGCTGTGTGTAGGCTAAAGTATGGAAAGATAGAGTCAGACTCTTCCTTTCATGTCATGTCGGCACGTTGGCCATGGCAGCTCAAATGGTTAGAGCGGCTGGAAGGAGACCAGAAGATCTGTGGTTGAAATCCCAGCTATGGCATTAAATTTTTTAGTCTGACTCTACCTTTTCAACACTTCAATTATTTTTATGACATGCACCTGTTATCTAGCGCTGCTTACTATGACCATAGTTTCACTAATTATCTCATCTCTTTTGTCATTACTCCAGGACTTCTGTTGGTATCTGCATGAAGCTATAGTTTCTCTGGTTTTTCTTTTAAGATCATTCTATTTGCTATTGCATTTCCTACAGCTTTATGGCTAGAAAATAGTGCACCTTTAAGCCTAATTTTAAGACTGCATTGCCCACTACAAGCACATTTTTGCTTTCTATTTCTTCCACACTTTTTAGTTTTCTCTATCTCCAGCTTTCTCTTCTGCTTATTTCAGAACTCCAAAAGATGTTGCATTTGAAATTGTCATAAAGAAAACTGTGTATTGAAGCTGACATGACTTGTAACACAAGCTTAACAATAAGTTATCATTGTTATAGGTAAGTAGCACACACTGTGAAGCTGCTCAAGCCAACCAGAGATGTACTCCCAAATTACAGTCAGGCTTTCAGAAAGTTCATAAGGAGTTGTAATTGCAATATATCAAAGACTTGCATTGTCCTTATCTTCAGGTGAACTGAACTCTTGTTTCAACATCTTGGTCAAAAAGCAAAAGAGCTGACAAAACTTTGTGTGTCCCATTAATAATCCCTGGTGATTATTCATCTCAAATTGCTCTCGTACTTCCAGCCAGATCATCAAATGTAGTAATTATGTATATCTGCATTTCTTACTGCCTTCAAAACTTTGGAATTACAACACTTGACAACCTGACTGGAAGCTTCAGAGCAATTTCAGGTAAATATTTACCATGAAAACCATAGTTCATACTTCATTTGCTAAATTACTTGATTAAATTGCAGCTGTCACCTTCTGTAGACTGCACTTTTCTCATTCATCTCTGTAAGACTAAATGGCTCCAAATCTTGTGAACTGGCTTTGCCTTCAAATAAACAGAAGATATAACATTAACTTCTACCTTAGGTGCTCTATTGACTCAGTATATTGTACAATAAAGTCTCTGTGATTGTGTTTAAGCAAGAATATTTCATTTGTCTTGCCCAGTGTACAAGTACTTAACCTTGCAATGGACACAAGTGAACATTTGCTTGGCTAAAGCAGAGGCACAAACATATTATACATTTCTCTGAGCTTGAATCAGCAAGAAGATGAACTCTTAAATCCTGCAATGTAAATCTTGCACAACTGGAAGGAAAAACTGTAAGTACGATTTGCTTCTGCATATTCAGTAATTTCAACAACATGGTGTAACATAACTACCATGAACTGTTGTTTAAATAAGTTTGGATTGATGAGAAAAATGAGTGTATATTTGGAAAATCACTTTGTAAACATTACATAACTATTACACAAATAAAAATATTTGCCACTTAGGCTTCACTTATCTTAACAAATTGGTGTTGATACATCTTTTGAAATGGAAATCGATTTCACAAACAAATCGTTTGCATCCTCATTTCCATTTGAAAAGAAGTATCAACACCACTTTGTTAAGATAAGTGAAGCCTAAGTGGCAAATATTTTTATTTGTGTAATATTTATTGCTTAACTGTAGCTAGCTTCATTTTCTACGTAATTACATAACTAATTAGAAGTTTAACCTTTAACTGGTGACACCCTGCAGACTAAGAAATGTAAGTTCCATTGCCTAATGAAATCTAAAGCCTGGTATAGAATAAAAAGAAGTATTTCAGAAAGTGGAGTGCCATTGTTACTAAAATTGTTTGTAACTTGTAAGTGGAGAAAAGTATATACAAGGTTGACTCATTTGCCTAATTTTAGAAACTAAAGCCTGGTATTTATAGTCTCTCATTATTTTTACTTACTGTTTACTTCACACTAATCTTTGTTGTTTACTGTCCAGGAGAGGCTGATGTCTTACAGACGTTGCATCACCAGTTGCATGATATTTCTGTCAAGAGCAGTGCTGCTTAAAATGTTGCATCGTGCTGAACTATCCCATCATGTGAGGCATAATGATCCTGAATTTTAAAAGTGGGTGCTCGAATGGTTCAATGAAGATATTTGTGATGGAGAAAGTAATGGTGATAGTGACCATGCCATCGGAAGTGCACACGGTACAGACACAGATATAGAAATCGCAGAGAGTGATTCTGATGAACCAACAGAGAGAGCATGTGATGGAAATGAAGATCAAAATGCTAGAGATGATAAAGAAGAAGCTGAAGCCAAAGATATTTCTGTGGCAGAAATGGTCAGTAAAAGAACCTCTGAGAAATTTTTGTACTCCGAGCCATAGAATAATCAATTTGCCTGCTCTACAGCTAAACAGAAACTTAAATCTGGAAAAATTGTTGTATATGTTCAGCATAGAACTTCATATATTTGTTACCTGTGTGCTTAGAATGCACTATAAAAACTGGTATTGTGTTGAACACGAGGAAGTTACCAGTGCGCTGTTAGAAAACAGCAGAGAAAAGACCAACCTTTTGTGTCAACAGTGACTTCAGAAAATCTCAGAGCAACTCCATAGAATAGCAAAAGCTGAGTTCTGCATTTAATTCAGTCAAAAAGTAAATTGATCTCAAAATTTTCCCCCCAACCAATCAAAATTAATCCTAACTCAAAAGCTAACATAAAATGTTTATTTACAGTTTTATTGTATGTATAAGTATATTAACATCTAGAAACAAGTTTTCAAAACCAAAAGCAATGATCAATTTGTGAAGTACTTTATGAATTAGTTCTCAAAGTACCCCTTTATAGATCAATTTGGATCCTTGCTTCAAGTCAATGCAACTCATTAGCCATAAAATTCATACAGTGAAGTATAACATTTATAAACAAGTTGTGGTAGTTTCTTAAACTAGAACAAAAACATTCATCTCAGGAAGTACAGAAAATGCATTCAGTGACTATTATTACCTTGTAATGGCACTAAACAAAACATCAGTAAAGAAAATACAGACTGCATCGTAATAAATCTATATAGATTAATGATTTTCTCACAGTGCTTTTTATGTGGCAAAGATGACTTAATGAACATTTATCACCTAACTTTATGTAAAATTCTCAAACATCAAGGCGATTTAGTTTGCAGTTTCTCACATTATACATATAAATATATATAAACACAATTGTTTTTAATTACAAATTAAGGAATAAATTCAGCATGTCATATGTACTACAAATTAAGGAATAAATTCATGTGGTACAATGATTATAATTCATTAATACAATACAAACTTTTTGTTAACAAGTACTTCTTCAGAGCACCCTCAAATTGCTTGCCTTTACAAGACCTTAGATGTGCTGGCAATTTTTTGTGAAGCAATAAGCCCATCACATTTGGATCCCTGTCGGAAATATTCTTATTAAAACTTTGCCTAAAAGAATCGTCCTTGTGCCTAGTGTTATGACTATGAATATTACTATTTTTAAGATTTTCCTTTTGTACTGCATAAGTTACTACTTTATAAACATACAGAGAATATACTGTTAATATTCCTTTATCCTTAAATATTTCCCTACATGATTCTCGGGAACTCAAATTGTAAATAATTCTGATGGCCCGTTTTTGCAATCGAGATAACCTTCCAATATGCATTGCAGCAGCACAGCCCCAAATTTCAATTCCATATAATAAATGTGGATATATAACTCCATAGTAAATAATTTTAAGCCCTATTTCATCAAAGACATGTTTGAAGTAACATAAAAGTAACATAGTTTTGATTTTCTTTAATGTGTATGATATTGGTGTATATGTACATTGACGGTAAAGTCATTATTTTATGGTCTATAAAGCTAGGCTTGCATGTATCCTGTTGTCCTAATCCTAGAATTAGTCTGAGATTTCTTTTGCCATATGAATGCATTTTTCGAGGTAGCACAATTACCCCAAAGCCTAACCCCATACAGTATATATGAATGAAAGAAGGCATAGTAACATATCTTGACTAACACATATCTTTAGTTTCCCTAGAAAATACCAGATTCTAGCAAGCTTTATTTTTGATAAAATATCAGATCTTAAATCTACCTTTGAGCTATTTGTAATAAGTACTCAAATTTGTTGACACAAAGTATTAATGAAACTTCTTAATGAAATTTGTTCTTTCAGGAACGTTTCAGCACCTTTAAAAAAGTAATAAAGGGATAACATAAAAGCTTAATAAGCCTTTTCTGAATGATTCAATGCTGAATCTTCCAAGTTCAATAAGTCAGTAACCTCTATAATTTAATGGTATTGTTTCCTGTTCTTTATTTACCCTTTTTCCTTTCCTTCTTCATTTTTTTTTATCTAATATCTATTTTTAGTTAATTTATTATTAAAATTTACATTGGGAAACATTACTTTGTTATTATAATTAGTGAGTTGATTTATTTACCAGAATATCATTAATTGCACATTTTTTTCATATTATATTCATTAGAAACTTCCCCTCTCAACAGCTAGAAGAGAACAGACATTTTCAGCATTTAAGTAGTTAAGAAGTTGAATGAGAACAAGAATAACTGAAGATCGCTTAACTATTTTGCACTGCAGTGATTGAGCTTAAGTGATAAATACGACGAGTGGTCAAAAGCACAGAAATACGGACTTTATCATTAAAAGCAACAATGTAAGTAGTAAAGCGGCTTTTTTCAGGCTTAATATGGGTGATCTTATTTTGTATGTGAAATAGTTTTAAAAATGTTAGTAAAAGTACTAGGATCATTTATTTGTATGTACATTGGTTAATTCAGAACTATTTTAATATATTTTATTATACTAATGCTTCTAATTTAGCAGTTCAAAATATAATGAATATCATTAATATCAATATTTGTATTATTCACTTTTCTTCTTTTAGGTTATGATCCGCCAAATATCTTGTACACCAAACTCTACAATTCTGAAGTTAAATGTTCAAAAATTCTCTGGGGAGAATCCTCTAACCATCTGGTCCACCTGTCCCACGTCCTCCTTTGTAGAAATCCTTGCACACTCTTATACTTCTGGAAGAACCAATCGAGTGGGGAGGCTCAGGCGGTTTCGTCTGTGGCCCACAATCGGGAGGTCCGGGTTCGATTCCTATGGCCAACCTACCTGATCCATGCGTTTTCCGGGGGTTTTCCTACCAAGCGCTGGGTAGGTTAATTACTTCCCCCGAGTTTCCCGCCCCTCCATTATCACATCTCTCATCCGCGGCCTCTTTGAGGGTAGAAGTGTTTGCGGGAGTCTCGGCGTTGCATGGCAGGATGATTGCTCTTGGTAAAACTTCCTCCTCCAGCAGGTCGCGTGCAGGTAAACCACCGCGTAAATGGTTCGGGTAGCAGCACCTCGGACCGAACATTCAAACCCTTCCCAAATGGGAGACACTCGGATTGGGTTGGTCTCGGCGGAGCAGTGGTTCCCGAGAGTCGCCCATGCGGAATTGACAGATGCCCCGAAAATCCCTTGAATTAGCCCAGAGGCGTGTCTTAGGTCGCTGACGGCCATACAGATTTTATCGATAGTTTTCCCCGATTGACTGAAAGTAATGGGGATTATCTTATCCAGATAATCGACCGTGACTGAGATTTCACTACATGTAAGACAGACACGCTACCCGGGGTGATAATAGCCTACGGTGTTCTGTGCTATTACACGACCGCTTCATTTTCTACTTCCGTCCACAAAGGACTTCACGAACCGAAGTGCCCTTCCCCACAAGAACACCGATGCGCGGTTCTCCAGACTGACTTCTCCATCTCCATCAGCCCCTAAGAACTACTAATCTGTGCTAAGGACTTCATAACGTCGTTCACACCGGTACCATTGAAGCAAATTGCAATTTTCGTCCAATTGATAGTAACACAGCGCGAAGTAACATTCATCTATGCTATTTTTTTTTTCAGTTCCTTAAAAATAATTTGCCGTGCAATAATCCTTTGAAAGCTTGCTTCATTGAGGATACACGCATTATTTAAACATATGGTCAATTCCAGTTTGGTGTTACCTAATAACTACTTCACTTGAATATTAAAACAGGCAGAACCACCAGAAGATGGTTTTGTTTACTTTTTCCTTCCCCGTGGGTTATTATTTGATTTATTTATTTTTATTTGAAAGGTTTCCTAAGCAAAAGTTGATGTTAGGGAACAGTAGGCACAAAAATTTATAAAACGACAGGCAAACAACCTTTAATAATAATTACAATACATTGTTATATCAGGAATTAATTACCGGACCTAAATTATACATGAAATAAAGATACAAATAGTCCTATAACTGAATAGAGGTAATAAGAGCAGAGAACACTGCAAAAAAAAAAATACACATTATATAAGACATTAAAACATTAATTTTTAACCAGGCCAGCTAATCAGTCCAGCTATAAATGAAAGAATTTGTAAGCTATCAAAAAAGCCTCCAGTAAATTTTCAAGTTTCCTTTTAAAATCTTTATAAGTTTCTGCAGCTTCTCAGTTCCAGTGGCAGAGCATTCTATAGGTTGATAACATGTGAGGTTAAGCTGTTCAGGCCATAAGTAGAAGTGTTCAAGTTGGTTATATTAAATTTCCTTTATTTCTTGTATAATACATATCCACTAATATCTGAGGAGCTTTCAAATGTTATTTAGTTGTATTCACAACTAAAAATGTAGGGTTAACACAGTACACAAGGAAAGTAGGATAGAAAATAGAGAAACTGGTAAATTAAAGAAGATTCCAACTCTATAGCTTATTAAAAATATCTTAATTATCGCAATGCAGCTCAATAAGTTAATAAATTGTAAGTTTACTCGTTGCGGTTTAGTATGTGTTGGTAGAACTGATTTCTCGTCGCCATGAAAATACAATCGAATCAAATAATTACTTTCGAGGGAATAAATGGACGTTGGTGGTAGATGTGTGATTCGCAAACAAGGAAAGAGAAATTTAGGAATAAATTGAGGGGGATTATACTTGGCTCTGTTGGCATAGTAAAGCATGAGCAAAATTTTGAAACTGGATCCCGTTTCTAAAGTTGTAAATATGTTGGGGACAGTGCCGAATCAGAGTGAAGCTTTTGCAGAAGAATGGACGCAATTGGAATTTTTCAAAGACTGGTTAGAACCGGTAGAAGATGACCCAACGAAAGCGAAATGTAACGTTTGTAATGTGTTTTTAAAAAGCAATAGGAACGAACTCTTGAAACATGCTTCATCCCCAAGTCATGAAGCTAATGCTCAAAGCTCAAGAAAACGAAAGGCCTTATCTCTCGGAAAAATCAGTGGACAGATAATAGGTTAGTTATAGGTTTCAAAACTAGTTTTAATTTGAGAAGTTGGTACTTTGTAAGCTAACAATGAGACGTGGGCTGTGGTGGAGCAGGTTGACTTTTTGAATTTAAATTCTACGTATTTAACTAATGTACTATATTTTGTTTTGATGTCAGGCAAAATAGATCCTACAGCCGGCAGCAGCAGTGGAGGCCCAGCAAGGAAAATAATTTTATTGAGGCGAAATTTACCACCTAAAGTTGATTGTGAAATGTTGACAGAAAATAGCAAGTAAGTATTTGATTATTAATAATGCAAATAAACTCCCTGTCTTAGAGACATTGATGCTTACATCCATTATTAGTAATTGCTTCATATTACTTTGGGTTTTATGGAATAGAGCAGGGCCAGCCAACTGGATATATGACCTGAAAGGTGCAGGATTAAAGATTTTTTATTTATTATTAATTAGGTAAACAATAGACCTTGTCAGACTTACGTGTTACAAAAACGAATATATACAAATAAAGATAAAAGTGCAGAATAGGTGCGCAGAGTTGTTGGTACGGAGTGACGCCACGAAAACAAGTTGTTGCCAACTGCGGCGCTCCGATATACGCGAAAACAGCGGTGCGTTGCCAACACATTTTCTTTTTCTTATTATAAACTAGCGATAATGTATATACGCAAATACAGAGGAACGTTGCCAAACACATTTTCTTTTTCTTATTATAAACTAGCGATAGTAATGGGAATAGTGCATAGTAAGCTTTTATTATTATAATTATATTATAATTATTAATGACAATAATAATTAATAAAAAAACTCAGGCAATGATCCACTGATCTATTACAGTATTGCGGGTTTGCTTATGTAATGTTGACTATTCCAAAACTTTGTGCTAGATTCCTTTAGGTTTTTAAATAATTATGGTAATAGTGAGAATATCAGAATTTATAATAATAATAATAATAATAATAATAATAATAATAATAATAATAATAATAATAAACTCTGGCAGTGATCCACTGATCTTTACGACACATGTTACAATGTTTGCTGGTTTGCTTGCATAATGTTGGTATTTTCCGCGGTAGCATGCTCTGGAAGGTGGCAACGCCCAAGCTATGACGTCAGAGCTACAATATCCCTTTGCACCTTTTCTGCACTTTTACCCAAATAAATTTACATAACTAACAACTCTATTAATTCAAATACCTTTACACACCAATAAATATTGTACTCAAGTTAACTTATTAGCAACTTTTATTTCAGGATTCAAATTCTATGAATTCCTGAATGTCATAAAATTTTTCAGAAATAAGCCATTTTTTAAGACTGATTTAAACTTGAGACCTGTTTGACAGAAGTGCTTATATAAATGACTTTGTACATTTTTTTTTTTTTTTTTTTACTTGTTCCATTTATACCCCGCCTTTAACTACAATGGTCATATCGGCGGCCGTTCTCCTTTGGAACATATCGAAGCTGTTAACTCGTATTCGTTAGGTTTTAATCATTACATCATTATACACACATATAATCATTACACACACATTCATACTTCCAGACTCTGAGGAAGATGGGCAGGAGAAAAATCCCCATCCCCACCGCCGGGAATCGAACCTGGGACCCCTAGCACGGCAGGCAGGTGCTCTACTGACTGAGCTACGGGGCCAGCCACTTTGTACATTTGTTTAGCCAGAATAAGGGAGATCTAATTTACAATTGTGTCTGGTTCTGTTTTCATGTATATGTAATGTCTGGGAGTGGTGTCCCAGGTTTTTCTCAACTACTAAATTAATGTATGTATATAAAATTAGGACTAGGTACTGCAGTGGTGAGACGTGACTTTCAAAGCGAGGGAAGCTCCAAATAATAATTTTCATTAAAATAAGAGAGAATAATGACTCAAAGAACTAAGGCTACTCTTCAGTACTCTTTCTATTGTACAGTCACACGTAGGTCCAGCAGCGAGGCGTGACTTTCTAAGCAAGGGAAGCTCCAAATAATAATTTTCATTAAAATAAGAGAGAATAATGACTCAAAGAACTAAGGCTACTCTTCAGTACTCTTTCTATTGTACAGTCACACGTAGGTCCAGTAGCGAGGCGTTGAGGGAAGCTCCAAATAATAATTTTTATTAAAATAAGAGAGAATAATGACTCAAAGAACTAAGGTTACTCTTCAGTACTCTTTCTATTGTACAATCACACGTAGGCTCTTCATGCATTGCAAGACTGCTCACGCTACAATAATTACATAAAAAATGAAGCTAGCTACAGTGAAGCAACAAATACTACACAAATATAACTATTTGTAGCGGTAACATAACTTCACGTATCTTAAAAGAAAATGATATAAATTCTTTAAACAAATTTAAATTTTTTGGATCAAATTTTTTTTTTCACTTTTAATGGTGAATTTTTTTTTAACAAATTTCTAGCTTAGCAATGGGTAATTCTCTTTCACCTTTTCTTGCTGATCTTTTTCTGAGTTTTTTCGAAGTGCAAGTCACTAAAGCAATCCCTTTGATTTTTAAAACCTGGTATAGATATGTTGATATTTTTGCTGTTACTGTTAAACACATAGATGATGCTTTAAAATTAATAAATTTACAAGATAAAGCTATAAAATTCACATTAGAAACTGAAATTAATTGATTTCTTCTTTTCTAGTTCTAAAGATAATAAATCATAATAAATTAAACTTGGGTTTTCATAGAAAGTCTACTCATATTGATAATTACATAAAAAATAAAAGTTTTAATCCTTTTTCACATAAATTTGCTGTTTTCATAATTTGATTTATAGATTAATAAATATACCACTGAATAAAGATGAATTTAATAAAGAATATAAACATATTAATATTGATTAAGTTAATTAGGAGTCGATTAATAATTATCGACTCCTAATTAACTTAATTTATACAACAACACTGTTTTCAACACTTCCATAAAAGGATTTATATTAATATTGCTTTAGTTAATGGTTTTAATATAGACTCTACATAAAAAATTACATAAGCTTTAATATAAAGTATTAACCGGGCTTGTGGGCCGTGTCTACTGGGCTCCTTCATCTTCCCAGATGTTTTGTCTGCCGCAGCTGCTTTATACACATATTATACATAATAAATTGATAAATTAAAATATAAAAAACTGTTAATGATATTTCTACTCTTAAAAATAAAAGATTATAATTTTAAAAAATTTACTTACCATCCTTGGATTAATAAACATTTTCAAATTTTTTTTAAAGAGTTTGGTATAACTTTAGTCCCTCAAAATAAATACAGTATTAAAAATGTACTACATTTCTCTTAAAAAGATAAAATTCCTAACAATAAAAATCTGGTATTTATCAGTTTAATTGTTTATATTGTGATCAGGTTTATATTGGAAAGACTAAACATAATTTGAAAACCAGAATGAAAGAACATTTTCTTAACATTAAGTATAAACAGACTGATAAATCGGCTATAGCAGATCATTTCTGGTCATTTAACCATGAAATAAATCCAGAAGTTAAATTATTAAAACAATTAAATGGTCTGATAGATTTAATGGTTTGGGAGAAAATATTTTAAAAAATAAACATCTCTTAATGAATTTTGAAACACCAACAGTCAATTCTGTTTTTAAGTTTATTTCATTTTCAGATTTTGGTAATACTGGCAAAAACGTAGTGACCCCTAGTGATGGAGCATTGGCAACGCTTGTTTGTGACTGAAGATGTAAACAAAATGTTTAATTATTAAATTTTAGATGAGTCGTATTTTTTACACATCTGCTTCACTTTCGTACCTATTTTGAGGACATGTTTCGTAAATCTTCGTTTGCGAAACATGTCCTCAAAATAGGTACGAAAGTGAAGCAGATGTGTAAAAAATACGACTCATCTAAAATTTAATAATTTTTCGCTTCACTGTGGTGTTCCAATACAGTTAAATCTCGATAAAATATTTAATGTTTATGAAATCGATCTCAGCAATTAATAAGAAAAATTTATATCATATTCTTTTAAGATAAGTGAAGTTACTTTTACAAATAGTTATATTTGTGTAGACATATTCCTGCTTCCCCTCTTTATTCAGACATTCCAATTTTTTCTACAGCTAGCCCACACTGTGTGAACAACATGGAGAAAGTGCAGTTCACACACTTCTGCTAATAACTTAAATCTTCACAAGAATTTCCTATCTGTCATGACTAAATAGCAATCTATGTAAAATACTTTTGCTAATGCTATTGAAATTTACCTACATTAATATTTAAATGCACTACATAAAACAAAAAAATAAACTTTACTTCATACGGTACAGATACTTCACTACAGAGACAAAATCTGTCAGTGCTTCCTAACAGTCAAAGAGTCATGATTTGGTCTTGGGTACCTACAAAGCATGGTATTTAAGGTTACAAATGGTAAATACAGAAATATTCAGTATAGAATGAGCTTGCAGAACTGCTCATTGAAATCTAAACAGCTGTCAAATTGTCCGCAGCACCGCAGATATTTGCAAATAAATTTTGAAAATGTATCCACAGTAAATGAAATATTCCTTTCTTGGAAGTGTTGAAAACACTGTTGTTGTAATAAATTAAATTTAAAGGGAGTCGATTAATGACACTAAACAACACTTTTCAATTTTCCCAGAACATGTTTCAAGACTTTGCCTCCATCGTCAACCGGACATCGACTGCCGTCTGGTTGACGATGAGGCAAAGTCTTGAAACATGTTCCGGGAAAATTTAAAAGTAAGTGTTGTTTAGTGTCATTAATTGACTCCCTTTAAATTTAAATGAAATATTGTTTGCCATGAATTTTCTTATTTTTCTCCTGAAATTCTTGTGCTTTGTTTCATGCTTTGCTACTGAGGTACTGACATAATTTGTAAAATTTGAAAGAATTCTTTGTAGCATTGTCTTTGTTTTACCCTATAGAATGCTTATGACTTTCTTTTGACACAAAAACACCACCTGAACTATTTCTGCTTAGCCAGATGGGAATGGCAGTGCAACTGACACTAAAGTAGAGACCCCTAGTGGACATAACTTTTTACGGTAAAGACAAAATATCTTCAAAACATGCACAGAATGAAAACTTAATGACACAAAGTTATCATCAATCCATTAGCAATTTCACTTATAAAAAAATCAGTATAACTGTGAAAGAATTGTTGTCCCACAGTGAGAGGATAGAGGCTTACGACACAGAGACGGAAGGAGAGATTAAGGTGAATGTCATCTCACATCAGTCAAGCATGAATGAGAATCTAATGCAGCAACGCAAGAGGAAGACATTCCGATTAGAATGGCTGGATATTCCAGAGTTCAAGGATTGGCTGAGTCCAGATCCTGACAGCCCATACAAGGCGCGCTGTTTAGCTTGCAACACAATACTGAATGCTGGCAAGAGTGAGCTGGAGAAACATGCGGCTGGAGCAAGGCATGACAAGGCTGTGGAAGCCCTCAAGAGAATGGTGATAGAGCAGCAAGAATGGGAGGAAGATGGTGAAATTGATGATGGTAAGTATAGAGAGTACTACTCTTGCATATAATTAATTGATTTTGACAAAAAATTGGGTGTGTTATGCAAATGACACTGAAATTATTAATCATTCACTGACCAAGCAATGAAGTATTTATAATGAAAGTGAATTGAGAAGATATTGACACATTGCTTCACTAACACTGTTTTTCACAGGACATATTTCAAGAGGTGTTGCTTCTATCTTCAGCTGAGTCTCGACTATTATGTGTTTCAAATGGGAAGGTGCTTGTCCTTGAGTGCTACTAGGTGAGCAACCAATGGGAATCCTGCGGTGTTGTCGTATTGCATTCCCCCTAAGTGGTGTGTGACTAGCGGCAAACTAATCAATCTCTAATAAATATTATTTGCGCTAAGACAGAAATTCAGATTTTGCAAAAACTGATCCATGAAGAAGGAGATAGTAACGTACAAAAGTGTATCGAGAAGATATTGACACATTGCTTCACTCACACTGTTTATTCACAGGACATGTTTCAAAAGCTCGTGCTCCTATCATCAGCTGGTACTCGATTAGTGCAAGTTGTAGTGGTTTCCTCTTTCTCCGTATTGTCAGTAGATGGCGTGATGTACTTGTCAAAGATGTTCGGTGGTGGAGTTCAAAATTCATGACACATTTTTTGTTAATGAAGATTTTTTCCCATACGGAAAGGTCTATGGGGTGATTAACATATTTTATTAGAGATGTTTCCAGTTGATGTCATGTCTAGTATTCAAAAAATGAAAAGCCACTGCTGATTTTTCTGTTTCACCATTTTTAATGTTTCTCATATGTTCTTTAGTTGTGATGTTAATATTTCTTTTTGTTTTTCCTATATAAATTTTAGGGCAAGTTTCACATTTGATCTCAAGTTTATACTTTTGAGATAGTAATGTATTTAACATATCCGTAAAAAGCTCATATTTTTAGCTCAAATAGTTTTCTTAATACAAATAAAGTAATCTCTGTTTCATATAACCTTGCCCCGCTGACATGTATCACTCCGCGTGCAACTAACTTCCCCCTCATCCTAATTGGATAATGCTTTTGCGCCATAGACTATAGGCGGTGCCTTCCTGTCACATTGAAACCTGCAGTAAACATCATAATAATTGCCAGGAAGATAGAAATAAGAATATGAAGGCATGCAAAATAATGAAGTTTATAATGAAACTGAGCAAGTTGAAACTGAATGAATGAGCAATGAAACTGGAACAATATATAGAATAAAAAGAAGTATTTCAGAAAGTGGAGTGCCATTGTTACTAAAATTAGGCAAGTGAGTCAACCTTGTATATACTTTTCTCCACTTAAAAGTTTTTTATGAGGACTAGTTTCTGGGGACTTCTCCCCTATCGTCAGCTCTGTGGTTGACTGTGGGTGAGTCAACCACAGAGCTGACAATAGGGGAGAAGTCCCCAGAAACTAGTCCTTATAAAAAACTTGTAAGTGGAGAAAAGTATATACAAGGTTGACTCACTTGCCTAATTTTAGTAAAACTGGAACAAGTTTATAATGAAAGGCCTTTGGCCATTTCCACCGGGATTTTTTTAAACCAGCACACATACCTTGCAAAACTGTTTGTCTTTGTCTTAAAAGTCGTGTTTCATTCACCCAAGTCTCGTCAAGGTAGTATACTTTGCGATTTGGACAATTTGATTGTCCTTAAGTAACTTCTTTGCCAAACAGCAATATGGCCCCTGGAGTGGTAAGTTTTCCTGTTGTCTCAGTTTCATGTTGCGATGTTCCTACACATCTAACACACCTGTAAGTTCAGGGCACAGCTGTTCGACTTCTCTCACTGACAAAGACGGATTCTTCTCTGTGAGTGCATTAAACACATGCAACACAATTCTTTTTTCGCCGCTTTCTGAAGGATTTCCTTTGCGATGCTTCAGCGAAAAACTGGCGGTAGACTCTGCCATTATACATATAATAAGTACACGCGCAATAAACGATCAGTAAAATAATTTAGCTGTCGTACTCTGGATAGCACACTGTCGAATGGCGATATATGACTAATCCAGTTCAAAACAAGGTCAGTGATAAAAGTCATATAAACAAATATATCATCACATCTGCTAAATCACATGCTATCGTGCCATGTGCTTGAGAGCAAACGAACCTCCTCTTTACTTTGTTTAAGAATTAACATGCATTTCAGATAAATCAACTCTGTTGCGTAATATATTTCATTGAAACAGTTAGGAAAATATAAATTTCACAATCCTCTTCCAACATACAAAGACATATCACCATGTTAAATAACGAACTAATTTTTACCACACAACAGTCTCCACCACAACAGCAGCCAATGAGATGTGATAAGGTCACATGACTGTTAAGAGATACAGGGCAAGCTTATGCGAAACAAGGATTAGATACCATTATATTATAACAATGCATTGTGACGTAAGCACTGTAATGAATATCATTATTGGTTGTCATGTGCGTGAACGTATATTTGAAATTACCCAGAACTGAAACGTAAACATTTGACATGACGTGATAAAATATGTACTTTGAATAAGCCAAGGTGTTTGTTAAATTCGATGAGAGGAAACGATACACTTCTTGCTGGTCCGGCAGAATATGTCTGGTCACATTATATCGTTGTGTATGAATGGTTTGTAATCTCTATTTACTTCTGTTACTTCTTCCATGAAAAAGTGTATCAGCTGGATCAATGAAATGCAATTCACTTCCGCCCTCCCCCTTACTACTGCAATAGAGCTTATGTGGGCTTAAATTATGTTGCAAACATAAATAATATTTTTAAACTGACTGATGTTGAACGACTTCTTCATGAAGAAATTGACAAAGAATATAACAAGACTGGGAAAACTGCGTGGGACATCAGATAAACTACAAGAAGACAACTTTGGAAAGAAATAGCACGTAACAAGATTTTGGAACCTATCATCATACATTTTCATGAAGACAATGACGAATTATCTCTTAATGTAACATTCACAGCTGTACGGATGCACCACTGGTATTTTCGTTGGATTATAAAAATAAGTAATTCATAAGCTATAATTAACTTTAAACTAAAGATTTAAAACATTTCTGTAATATACGAATATTCATGTTGCAGTTGTGATTTCAACAACTGCATTATTATAAAACTTTGGAAAATTTAGTTTGCATTCCCTTACGTCTAGCGCCACGAACACTCGCAAGTGATTCGCTACAGGCGAGAACTCTTACCATTTGAAACACATAATAGTAAAGGTTGTAGTGGTTTCCTCTTTCTCCATTACATTGGTAGATGGCATGATGTATTTGTCAAAGATGCCTGGTGGTGGAGTATCGAAGTTCATAATTCTGTGATGACTTTTATTAATGAAGATTTGTTCCCATACGGAAAGATCTATAGGATGATTACATGTTTTATTAAAGTTGTGTCCAAGTTAATGTCATGTCTGGTATCCAAAAAATGAAAAGCTTCTGCTGGTTTTTCTGTTTCACCATTTTTAATGTTTCGTATATATTCTTTAGTTCTGATGTCTATATATATTCAGATTCAGATTTTATTCTGCCATTTGCAACATGTTTTACAAAGCATCGTCAAAAGTAACACTACAATTACATTTTTACAGTTCAATAATAATAAAACAAATAAATCTATTTACAGATTATTAGCAATTCTAGATATACACAATAGATTGATAACAAAATTTAATAAACTAAGTCTAAGTCTCTCTTCCCTTTTTGTATTCCTCAATTGAGTAGAAAGCGTTTTTCACTAGGTAAGTCTTTATTGCATAAATTTTCTTCACTTCTTCATTTATTGCCTTGATAGAGTGAGGTAAATGATTATATAAATTTTTTGCAGTACTTTCAATACATTTGGCAGCTAATGTTCCCCTGAACCTATTTCTAAAGTAGTTCTGTTTTGTTCTTGTATTATATTCATGAATGTTTCTATTTTTTCCTTCTATGTGGTTTCTTATTACATGTTTGAGACATTCAAATATGTATAAAGAGGGTAATGTGAGTATTTTAAGTTTTTTAAAGCTACTTTTACATGATTGTCTCCTAGGGAATTTTTCCATTATTCTTATTGCTCTCTTTTGTTGCCTAAATGTTTTTAACATATTTTTCTTACCTGCTGCCCCCCATAAAATGACCCCATAACTTAGGTGTGCATGTATAAATGCATAATAAACCTTCAGTGCACTGACTTCATCCATAATTTGTGTTGTCTGTTTTAATACATATATGCCCTTGTTTATTTTCTTGTTGATCTTTTCTATATGTTTGTGCCATTTTAAACTACTGTCTATAACTAATCCTAAAAAGTTTGTCTGTGCTACTTGGCTAATTTGCTTATTTTGTACTGTTAATGTGATGTCTGATTTTTTTTCTATTACTGAGCTGAATTTGCATCCATTCAGTTTTGTTTGTGTTTAGTACCATTCCCAGTGCTTCTAAATAAGTGCTAATTGATTCTAATAAGGAGTTTGCTTTTCCCTGAACTTCTGCCTCTGTCTTACCTGTTACCACTACAGTTGTATCATCTGCATATCCAATTGCTAATCCTCCAGCATCCTGTATTATTTTAAATAGAAAATTTATATATAGGATAAACAGATATGGACCTAATTTTGACCCCTGAGGCACTCCATGTGTTACACGTTTGAATGCTGATTTAACTTTTTTTAAATTTCCTCCTGAATTGTGTATTATTTCGACACACTGCACCCTATTTTGCAGGTACGAGCTTAACCATTTTAATGGTATGCCTCTTATCCCATAGTTTTCTAATTTTGCCAAAAGATGTTTAATATTAACACAGTCGAAAGCTTTTGATAGGTGAAGAAAAATCGCTATCACTAACTCCTTTCTATCTAATGCTCTAACAATTATATCATTTCCCTTACTAACTGCATGTATTGTTGATTTCTTTTTCTGAAAGCCGAACTGATTCTGTGATATAATATTAAATTTACTACAGAAGCTCTGGAGCTGTTCTAGGAAAAGTCCTTCGATAATCTTTGAAAATCCAGAGCAAAGAGATATAGGGCGATAATTTTCCATCATTTGTTTGGAGCCTTTCTGTTTATAAATGGGTCTAACTATTGTTTGTTTTAGGTTACTTGGAAAGGTTCCTGAAATAAAACTTTCATTTATTATATGTGCAAGTATATCCATTATTTCGTATTTGCAGTATTTTATCATTTGGTTTGAATATTCATCTAATCCGCTAGATCTTTTACATTTTAGTGTATTTATTTGCCTAATGACATCAGTTTGTGTAATTTCTTTAATTACCATTGAGTTACATATGGAACTTTCGTTTGTGTTGTAGTCTCTTGTCTTAATTCCCATATTAGCTATTATATCTATATAATAATCATTAAATTCATTACTAATAATCACTGGGTCTAGTATTATGCAACTGGATTTTATAATTTGGAAGTTTTCTGTCCATTTTGAGGAAAAAAATATATATATATATTTTTTCCCCATATCAATTCCATGGTGGTGGTTTCTTTTATTTTCTTGGCCTTGTTGAGTTTGTTAATTTTTTGTCTACTAAATTCCACTTGGAACCTACAAGAGCAAAAGAGAACAAAATTGCTAAGTAATTTACATTCCACCCATCAGTCCGTAATAAATTCCAAAAAATGTTCTCAACAGACAACATAGTTCTTGCACCTCAAAATAGATTCAATATCAAGAATTTGTTAACCCATCCAATCAAATATTCAGTTACTACAAAAGAAAAACCAGGAATCTATGAGATCAAGTGTGAAACTACCCTAAAATTTATATAGAAAAAACAAAAAGAAATATAGACATCAGAACTAAAGAACATATAAAAAGCATTAAAAATGGTAGCTTTTCAGTTTTTGGATAACAGACATGCCATGAACTTGGAGACAACTTTAATAAAACATGTAATCATCCCATAGATCTTTCCATGTGGAAAGACTCAGCTGAAGATGGGAGCTACAGCTCTTGAAGCATGTCCTGTGAAAAAACAGTGTTAGTGAAGCAATGTGTCAATATCTTCTTGATTCACTTTCATTTTAAATTGTGCTTCACTGTCTATACACTTCATTCAATTTTTAGACTTTGAATGAAGTATTTATTGTACATAATAGCATGAGACATTGTTAATTCTTTTTTTTACAATTATGGTTCTCGCAACAAATGAAAAGGTTCTTAATGAGTATGTACTATGATACAATGAATAACAAAATTAATATAATGAGTCAAACTAGTACTCAATGCTGCATATATTACTAGTGTTTACCTAAAATGCATTTCATTAGCATCTTCCTAACATCCTCAGCTAATGTCACTGGTTGAATTTTGATTTGGTGAACTTCTCGGAGGTGATAGGGACATCTCTGTTGGTATCCTGATGAAGTTTGGGTTCTCTTCGTAGGTGGTGTTGAAATTGAACAGTTTTCCTTCATATACCTTTATGAATATCTTTTTCCACATGGTTAATGCAGTTGGTCTCTGAACCCCTTTTAATAAATGGATTTCTCGTTCTATATTGTGTATATCATTCCAAAAATGGTATGCTAATGTTGATTTATCTATTTCTTTGTTCTTGATGTTCCTAAAATGCTCTTCTTCTTTAACTGCCCTCTTATACCCTACTTTGCATCAGGGTATTCTTGTTCCTCTTAACCCTTATGCCCTTAAGTGGCAGTTTGAGGAACAGAATCACTGGATCAATAAAAGAGAGAATCCAGGATAGGTGATCAGCTTGATGCCTGGTATGAGAGTGAGGGAAGTGGAGGCCAAAATGAGGGTGAAATGAAGTAATAGGAAAGATGATGGAGCAATTGGCGGAATGCTGGCGGGGAAAACTGGAGGCCCTGCAGAAAATCCGCTGTAGCGTTGTTTGTCCACCATAAATCTCACTTTGTGATCACTATGGATGGAACCCGGGCCGCCTTGGTGAGAGCCAAGCGGTCTAACTACTTGAGCATGGTGCAGGCACTAAAATGCTCTTTAAGCCTAATGTTGAAATACCTTTTTATTTTGCCAATGTAAATGTTGTAGTGCGTAGGCTTTCATGGCCGGAGTCATTTGGTGGATAATGATTATCCGGGCTTGTAGGCCGTGGTCTAGTGGAAAATCTTCTTCCAGTTGTTTTGTTCAAAACTGTGTTGAACATCCTCAGTGGCATGGCCGTAACACTGTCGTACTTTTGGCTGCGACTGATTATCTACCAAATGTAAATGTTGTCACAGCCTTTGAAATTTATCTGGCATACACCTGAATTTTTTTCTGTGGGTTTCTCGTTTGTATTATATGACTTCAAAAGGTGTTGTACACTGAATTTATTCTGTGAGGCCAAAGTAATATTGTGTACTTTGAAAACTTTTTGGAAAAGATTTATAGCTATGGGATGGTATGTCAATTTTCTGTATGAAGTTTTATTACTGATTGGGGAAAAAGTAGTTATTTACCTGCATTTCTGTTGTCTTTTGATTTTATAAATTTTATTTTTGACCATTTCAGCGTTGAATCCATTGTATTCTGCAATGTAAACTATATGATTGTACTCTGATAATTTCCATCTTGTCTAAGGGGACATTAACCGGCCTGTAAGTTGAACTGTTGATAACAGCATGCTTGTGTTGTCAAGGGTTGTAGCCATCTGATTTTATGAACATTTCTGTGTGTATTATTAAATTATAGATGAGTCTCCCAGGCGACCGCAAAGTGAGATTTGTGGTGGACAACACGGCGCTGGGGCAGGTTTTCTACGGGACCTCCGGTTTCCCCCGCCATCTCATTCCATCGGTGCTCCATCTTCATCTCATGTATCATCCGTGTCACCGCCTGCGGTGCCGTATGTAGTAAAAGCGGGCATTAAACACCACACACACACACATATAGATGAGTTGTATTTATTACACATCAGCTTCACTTACATACCTATATTGAGGACATGTTTCGTGAACCATCGTTCGCATCGTCGGCTCTTATGCGACTAAAGCTTGATCCAGTGTTGTGGTTAGTTCTGGAGTTGCTGCTGCCATCTGTTGATTTTGTGATGAATTTAAATGTGGGGTTATCTTCTGGCAGGATTTCAAAATTCATTAGTTGGTTTTTGTTTTTCTATGTATATGCTCTCCCATATGACGAGTTCATTATGTTGTTGTACGTATAAACATGTCCTCAAATTAGGTACATAAGTGAAGCTGATGTGTAATAAATACGACTCATCTATAATTTAATAATTATTTCGCTTCACTGTGGTGTTCCAATACAGTTAAATTTCGATTTCTGTGTGTGTTTCTTTCCTATATATGCCAAATTGTGATTTTTTTATGTTTCCTGATTAGTTTCAAATCTAAGAAAGAGATTTTGTTCTTTTTCTCTGAAAAATTTTACTGCAGAATTCTGCAAATTAAGTAGTCACTTATCATCCACAGATCAAAAATATTAAAAGCAGAAGCATTATTAACAATGAAGTGTTCTTCATATTTGAGTTTGATTTATGAGTCACTATGTTTACACTCAAACTTCACTTACTTGTATAATTGAAACGTTTTCAAGATCATTCGATCTCATCCTCAGCTGTTTGGTGACTCAGCTGAGGATGAGATCGAATGATCTTGAAAACGTTTCAATTATACAAGTAAGTGAAGTTTAAGTGTAAACATAGTGACTCATAAGTCAAACTCAAATATCCACAGATCAAATTCAGTGTACAACACCTTCTCACCATTTGAAATCACATAATACAAAAGAAACACCCATAGGGTAAAAATTCAGGTGTGTACCAGATAAATAGCAAAGGCTATGGCAACTTCTACATTGGCAAAACACAAAGGAATTTGAACATTAGGCTTAAATAGCATTTTAGGAACATCTAGAACAAAGAAATGGAAAAATCGGCGGTAGTATACCATTTTTGGAATAAGATTCCCAATATAGAACAAGATATCTATTTATTAAAAAGTGTTCAGGGTCCTACTGCATTTTCCCACATAGGAAAAAATATTTATTAAGAAATATGAATGAAAAGTCTCCAATTTTGACACTGCCTTTGAAGGGACCCAGACTTCAAATTCATCAAGATACTAACAGAGGTGTCCCTATCGTCTCCAAGGAGATCCAATTAAAATTCAAACGTAGATATTAGCTGAGGATGTTAGGAAGGTCGTGACGAAATGCATTTTATTACTGCGTGTGTAAGGGGGCATGTTCCATTATAGAAGTGGAGCATGGTTGCTTGTTGGCTGTCACCTTTTGTTGACCTTTCTTGGATTCTGATACAAAAGGAAGAGCTCCCTCTTGCTCTTTAATAGGCATAATCCATTCTTTCTTATGTTACTTCTCTTTGCAATTGAAAGTGTTGTCATGTTTATATTATTTCAATTACTACTCGTGTCAAGCTAATGAGTAGTGACTGCTTTGTTCACAAATAAATGGCCTTTGAAGAACTCAGCTTTGTCAAAAGCAGTTTGTTTAATAATAATATGTTAATGTGGATTTTGTTTGTTTGTTTTTCTTTTTCTTTTTTCACACAAAATGTGTATTATTTGGAAAAGAATACAGTTAAAGTATTTTTTTGTAAGAAAGCATTCACTCAAACCTTCTCAATAAAGGCTCTGATAGCTAAATAGAGTCAACCTGAAAAGTTCATTGCCATGGTCGGTATTTGAACCATGGATCTGTTGCAATCAGGTTCTTGGTATTTTTTGTTTTTGAGTGGTTCTGGTAGTTTGGGATATATCTTTATGCTAACAATAACACTAAAACACCGATGACCTGCAAAATATTAATACACTAATTAAATGACTGAATAACTAATGATGAAACCGGCTTTTATAAAAGTTAAACTAGAAACAATTAGGTACGCTTAGGTAAAAGCTTGGTGAAGAGAACGAAACAAGCAATATCTATGCTTTACGTGACACGTGTTTCAATGTGACATCACACTAACAGCAAAACTTGGATGAGGGGGTAGAGGGGAATGTCTCGCTTAATTGATTAAAGTAATGTAGTGTGGCCTTAAAGAGGTATGGTCATTGTCATTGCCTAGACACTCTACCTCCCTTAATCTTTGTAGGAACTGTCTTGATCCTAAAGTAATTTTAATTTGACCGTAATATTTTACCTTTTCTGGGTCTTCATGAGACTATCCAGTAGTTAGCAAATTATGTTCTCCATTTGTAGATACAATATAAATGTTTCCAAAGTTCTTTAGATAATAATATTTTTCTTCATTTTAATTGCAGATGATTTGGATGATTATGAACCACTAGTAACAGTTTCAACACAGACTACAAGCAGTGGGTGAGTATTTAAGTGTGCACAATCTTGAGTAATATTTTGCATAAGCAAAACAGGGCGGGAGAACAGTGTAATATAATCACATTATTTATTTTAATTTCTGTTCAGTACAGTTGTTTGTTTGCTAATGCTCTGAATTTTGGACTTTGTTCTCTGTTTGGCATCCCAATAATATTTGTTTGCATGTAAAGATCACCTTCTATTTTTGTTCAGTACAATATCTTAAGTACAAATGAACATTGTTGAAGTCATAAAATAGGTCATAAGAACACATGCATTGATTGGGGGAATTTAGTAACAGTAACAACAAAATTAATTGAAAAATCTATTTGTATACTCTGTCTCACGCTAGTTTAATCCTGCTGTAAACAACAATGCAGAGCTGACTCAACTTGCCACGTGTTAGATGCTACATACATGCACATAAGTTTTGCAACACCAGCAGTATATATATAGCAGCGCTAACTCTTAGACAATAAATAGAATCTGAGAGTTGGAATATTAATAGAATCAAGCAGTAACATAAGGTTACCTTTAATCAAATTCCTACGAAAACTTTTGATTTGGCACAGATTCCACATCACAATATCTACTCTGTCCACTATAACTGATTTCTGTCCGTGCTTTTGAAATTTCAATCCAATATCTATCAACAACCGATGGAGAGTACTTCGTGAAAAATTTGGCAAGTCTATGTCAGAATTTACCACATGCAAAACCTTATTTAGAGTCTGTGGTTCATTTCTGAAAAAATAATCATGAACTTTACTGCGTAGTTTGCATTTATGCGATTTCCCGATGTTCTTAGAGTTCTGGATACTTGCTGTTGCATTCTAAGACTACTTGCGTAAACACCAAGGAGATCACCAGTTTCTTTCTCACTGTTTTATTAGATGATTCTGGGTTTCTTTCTTTAAACACAGTGAAACAATGCATGATCATTCGCCTCTTGCCACTTTTGAAAGGTTTTCCTCCTCTGTGTATCATTTCAGCTGAAGCACTCGCCTACTCTGTGATGATTTTAAATTGCATGTATTCAATTCAATTTATTTTGTCCTTTCGATCATACACTGATATCAGAAATGTCAGCTATAAAAATTACATTAATGGCTATTGTCATTATTTACAATCACTTAAAACTAATTAACATTTAAACACTCATTTACAGAATAAAATGAATATTGCGGTAAAAAGAGTTTTACTCCCTTTTTAAAATGTATAAGGCTCTTCATTTGTTTAATATTTTCTGGTAGTCTGTTGTATAATCTTATACCTTTATTGATTGCACTAGACCTGAAGTGTTCTTGGTCTTGTGAGGTACGCAAGATGTACAGGAAATACAGTGTTAAATATCAGAAGCAACTCCACACTGTAAACAATAACATCTTAATCAGCATTCAACAGACATTGTGAGAGCTGCCTGGTAGAGGAATGCAAAAATAATATATAATAGCAGTGTCCTTTAGTAATTGTTAAATAAAATGCAGCTTAATTTAACACAATAAGTTAAAGGTGTGTATAATTTCACCTGTCTTCTGTCTAATCTGTATAAGGCATATTATTACATATATATCTGTTGTAAATATTCCTTTCAGGACTCACGAGCCCAGAACACATATTTGTGATATGTGAAGCAGAAAGATAAAATATGAGGCTATTTTGTTTATAAGTATCAAAACATTTTCATACTTTTCTCTCTCCAAAGTTAGCTCGCACAGAGCAGTGATCAGAAAACTACTTACAGTACTGTACTTAAAGGAGGCGTTTATCGTACGCATTCAAATAAAAGAAAATGCCCATTAACTCCGCTAAGCCAATCAATAGCTTAACAGCTTTCTGTTCCAATATCTCTGTCTCTGTCTCTCTTCCCACCCAGATGTTTACAGCAGGTTTAAACTTGCTTGAGACAGATTATAATCAGTTTTTTTTTAAACGTGACGAAGTGTCAGACCGACTAAAAATAGTTGTTTCAATTCATAGGAACTCATTTATGAGATGTATATACATGATTACCGATTAAATATTAAATAAATTCCAATTTACATAATTGAGCCAGGCAGGAATGACTAATTAATACATAAAAACAGAAGCTAACAACAGTGAAGTAACAAATATTACAATAAAATATAATTATTTGTCACAAAGTTTATTTATCTTTAAGAACATTAATGAATTTTCCTCAGAATTCAAGAGATTGGTTTTGCGAAAATCGTTCTGCATCTTCAGACCTTTTTTTCCCCCTTTTTTTGTTACTGCAGTAGGTTTCGTATAATTTTATTTATTACCAAACTTTGAAAATGAAACACTAGCAATCAACAGTTTCTTGAATTCTGTGGAGAGTTCATCAATTTTCTTAAAAAGATAGGTGAATTTTGTGGCAAATTATTATATTTTATTCTTATTAGTAAGGACTATGACACAATGAAGCACCCAAATTAATATAATTTTGAGATGAACTAATACTCTCTGCTCCATATATTGCTAGTGTTTATCTAGAACGCATTTCATTTGGACCTAACATCCTCAACTACAACAACATCGGAAAAACTATTTGTGGTCAGTTTATTGACACTTTGCCACATACGTTTTTATATTATTGAGTGATTGAATTATTGAGTATTGAATTTTGACGTCACTGTTACTAAATTCCTCCAATTACACATACAACATCTTTTGATTTGGTTGAACTCCTTGAAGGCGATTGTGGTACCTCTGTTGGTGTCTTGATGAAACTGAAGTTTGGGTTCTCTTCAAAAGTAGTGTTGAAATTGAACAGTTTTTCTTCATAGATAGTCAACATGAAAAATTCAATACCATGGCTGGGATTTGAACCACGGATCTCCTGGTTTTCGTCCAGTCGCTCCAACCCATTGAGCTACCATGGCCAACGTGCAGTCCAGACACTAAATTCTCCATTTGACTCATATATTTCCCCAGTAGACCATTAGGGGCTCTCGCATCCGAGATACACCATTTGTGGCGACTTACTATTGCAAGTACTTGAGTCCCAGGTTTCATCATTTAACTCTTATTTTAGTTAATTGATGGAAATTAATCATTTCATTACACTAGCCGTATATAGGCTAAGATCTTTGATAGAGTCAACATGAAAAATTCAATGCCATGGCCGGGATTTGAACCACGGATCTCCTGGTTTCCGTCCAGCCTCTCTAACCCATTGAGCTACCATGGCCAACGTGTCATCCAGACACTAAATTCTCTATTTGACTCACGTATTTCCCCGCATGCGAGAGCCCCTAGTAGTATACCAGGGAAATACACAAGTCAAATGGAGAATTTAGTGTCTGAACGGTACGTTGGCCATGGTAGCTCAATGGGTTAGAGAGGCTGGACGGAAACCATGAGATCTGTGGTTCAAATCCCGGACATGGCATTGAATTTTTCATGTTGACTTTATCTATCAAAGATCTTAGCCTATATATGGCTAGTGTAAAGAAATGATTAATTTCCATCAATTAACTTAAGTTTTCCTGCATATTTATGAATATCTTTTGCCTTGTGGTTAATGCATTTGGATCCTGAAACATTTTAATAAATGGATTTCTTGTTCTACATTGTGATTCTCATTCCAAAAGTGGTATGTTAATGACGGTTTGTCTATTTCATTGTTCTTGATGTTACTAAAATGCTCTTTAAGCCTAATGTTCAAATTCCTTTTAGTTTTGCCAATGTAAAAGTTGTCACAGTCCTCCGAGGAGTTCAGCAAGTCAAAATTCAGCAGTGGACGGTAGCTAAGGATGTTACGAAGGTCCTAATGAAATGTGTTCCAGCTAAACACTAGCAATATATGGAGCATCAAGTACTAGTTCGACTGAAAATTATATTACATTATTATATTTTATTGTAATATTTGCATTGTTTCATTGTTTTTTGGGAGGAGGTTCAATTTATACCGCACCTTTAACTGCAGTGGTCATATCAGCGGCCGTTCTCCTTTGGAACATATCGAAGGTGTTAACTCGTAATTGTTGGGTTGTATCATTAGATCACATACACACATTTACACTCTCATTCATACTTCTAGACCCTGGGGAACATGGGGAATCATCTTGGTTGGAGAAAAATCCCCCACTCCAGCAGGGAACCGAACCCGGGACCCCTAGCATGGCAGGCAGGTCCTCTACCGACTGAGCTACAGGGCCAGCATGTTTCATTGTTATTAGCTTCGGTTTTTATATATTAAGTAAAACCACCCTTTACATCCACTGTCACATTTCATGTCATGTTAAAAGGTATCAGTGCCTGGTCTGCATTTCCTATTTTTGATACAAATTTAATTTTGTACCTCAGTTGGATTACAAAACAGTGAAATTAGATCACTTTATCTGTGTGGTCACAAGGCGAATGCTCGGCTGGTGTTTTTTTCCATTAACTCCAATGGCCATATTGGCGGCCTTCTTCTTTGGAACATATCGAAGCTGTTAACTCGTATTCGTTGGGTTTTAATCATTAGATCATGCACACATTCACACTCTCATTCATACTTCTAGATTCTAGGGAATATGAGGAATTATCTTGGGCAGAGAAGAATCTCCAGGCCCACTGTCAGGAATCGAATGCGGGAACCCTAGCATGGCAGGCAGGTGCTCTACCGACTGAGCTACAGGGCCAGCCCTTGGCTAGTGTTGTCTTCTCAAACTATTTTCCTTGGTATAAACTGGGTAACGTACCTCTGGCTAGTGTTTAATTCCACATGTGAAATCGACACTTTTTGATGCTCCCCAAGGGGGAGGTATTTTTTTAGTTATGTTTATAAGACACTGACATCTTTTCCTAAAACAGTTATTTTTGGGGTTCAAGGCACTTCAAAATATATGTGTTTGGTGAAATCATGATGTCATTTTTAATAGAAGGCAAAGTCTTCTCTGCCTCTTAGGTATGTGGCAAGAAAGGAAAGTATTGTAAATACATTAAAGAGTTCTTTTGAGTATTAAAGTTTAAATTCTGAATGTAAGAGATATCAGTGGCTCCGAGATCCTATTTCTAATTTTGAGAAATGTTTATCTGGAAAATTTATTAAGTAGTTTGTTAGAATAAGCTGTTTTAAAATGCTAAAGAATGAAAACTTGATTTCTTTTCCAGAGTAGAAATGTCTGACAGCAGTCATATGCTTCAACAAAGTGAACAAGTAAAGGTACTTCAAGGTATTGCAGATTCTATAAATGCTTTAACCTCTTCACTAAATGAAAATGTAGAACGTCTAACAAAAACTCAGGAGGTCTTGAGCAGCATCGTAGAACACTTGTCGCAACAGAAGTGAAGTCCTTGAAGTAAAACTGGTACAATGAAATGAGTTTTTTTCAACGATGCCGAAAAAATCGAGTGGTTGTGTAATATGAAGTAGCCTTGATGAGCTTGCTTCATGTCATAAAGTGGTGCTCATATGTCACATATGAGCAGAAAGTGAACACGACATCAAAGTCTGTCAGTGCCATAGCGGAATAGCATGACAGCAAATGGTAAACATTGTCGTTGGGGAATATTCCGTTTGTGCAGCACTTTCAGTAAATTGCCTTTTAATTCAAGACTTAATAATTATAATTTTTCAATTTGTAAATTGCAATGATATAAACAAACAATTTTCACAAAACACTTCAAATTACAATCAATTGTATTATAGCTGATTTTGTGACACTGTTGCAGGCAAATGAATGTATATAAAATGTTGAAATTTATTCCTTTTTTCTTAATAGTTTTTGTAACTTCATAAGAAGCTAAAGTTTGAAATAAAAGAAGTAATATGATAGCACTTATTTCAATCCATTGTTCCCTGTTAAGCTCAAACTTCATCTGTTAAAGGTTCCTGCTACCTTTAAAAGAAGAGGAGACAATGAAACTTTAATTTCTGTTTTGTTGGTGTGATGGTTACTCCACTGTAAAGCAGGGTTTATGTTACAATTACAAGTTGAGAAATGTAATAACATTTAAAACAGAATATGCAGCAATGTGATAATATTTTATCTACTTTGATTGTGTAAAGTGGAACATTACAAAATCAAAACAAGTATCATAATGGTCTATTTTATTGCACTGGTGCAGTAATATTAAAATTAATTTCATATAAATATACAACTGAAACTTCAAAGCAAATCAAAGTTAATATTTATTTATTTAAACGTTCTCACAATGTGTCGGGCACTGCTCTTAAAGTTAATATTTATTTACTTAAACGTTCTCACAATGTGTCGGGCACTGCTCTTTTAGCCACCGGCACTTGTTACGCAGAGAACCGCCTCCACTTTGTTCTTGCTGTGGCGCGCCGTTGACTGTCCGACATGTTCAGGAACTCTGTCCCATTTTAACCTTGGTTCGTGTTTCCGTGGACATGGCCGCTGACTTGCCCAGCATTTTAGTGAATGACTCAGGAGCTGTGGAACATGTTTTAGCTTTTACCCGGCAAGTTGGTGTCATCTCCCAGATATGTCCTCGTTCTGCACTTCTTTTATTGGATTTTATCGTTTTTAACACTTTTTCACCCATTTTTTGACACATTTAACTCCTTCATTTTTATCTTTTGATTTTTCCTGTTCCTGCACTGGGTGCTAATGACCTTACGGGTTGTGCGCCCTTAAACCCTACTTCCTTCCTTCCTTTTCACAATGTGTCAAATGAATTCCTCCTGATGTTATGGGTAAATAATTCATAGTATTGTCTTTCACACTATGAATTACTGGATGTTCTCTATCTACACTAAAGTCCGGTTTCACACATGACCCTCTATATCCAACTGTGGGCTAGAAAATAATGTACTATATGCGCGCAATAAGTTGAGTGCTCGGTTTCCAAGTCCTCATTGGGTATGTTTCCTCTAACTCCATAGACACAGATGACAACTTCGAAACTTGAAATGTGCTATACACTCTGACATCTAGTAGCTAATATGCTAAACTTTTATATGTGTGCCATATTTCATTTTGAGCAATTTCGAGGTTAATTAGCTAACCAGTTTACAACAAACATATGTTGTGGATGTTATGGCTCTCAAAAGGGGTCACATTATTATTCGTCTACCTCCGTATAACTGTGATGCCATTCCATATAACAAAAAATCTGGTATATACCAAACTGAATGCTGTGACTGTAGTCAAATTTATATTGGGAAAACCAAAAGAAATTTAGAAACAAGAGCAAAGGAAGACTTTAGGAACATAAAATACAAACAATTAGAAAAATTAGCAGTTGCCACGCATTTTTGGGAAAAAACCACAACATAAATCTAGAACCAAAACTACTAAAACATACAACAGGAAAACAAGAACTGTCCTCTGGTAACAAATCTTCATTTCAAAAAATAGGAACAAGGTATTCAATTTTGACATCCCCGAGAAAGATTTGTTCAGCAAGTTCCTTGAACCGCCACCAGAGGAGACCTATGACAAAACATCGCCAGCTACACCACTGAGAACCAGTCGATGGCCGGTTGACAATGGAGGAAAGTAGCCTCTGAAACATGTTCTGGGAAATTTAAAAGTAAGTGTTGTTTAGTGTCATTAATCAACTCCCTTTAAATTACAACAATAGCTTCTACAGCGTGGATGAATTTTTAAATTTGTAAATATTTAGTTAGCTACCTTAATTATGAATATTGTACTTAGTTTTTAATTTGACGTGTCCTATAACATGTACATGTTTTAATGGATGAATCAATAAATCAAATCAAATCAAACACTGTTTTCAAATCAACACTTCCATGAAAGGAAGTAGTAAATTTCTTAAATGTGGAAAATGCAGCTGCACTGCTATAGCTCAGAACATTGAGGAAAGGATCCAGTATATTCATAGCAGATTATTAAAATTATCTGAAACAACAAAGAGGCCCAAAATAAATCTTGAGATTATTCATTTTTGCTGACAGATGAAATTTCAAAAATACTGTCTGGCAAACTTCACGGTGCTGCTAAACTGTACTGATAAGCTTAGTCAGGTATTAAAATAAAATCCTAGTTACAAAACAATGTCAAGTCAGCAAAATGTCTGTTGATAGTGAAAAAACTGAAACATTAGAGGCATTCACTGAAGACAAACTTTTTCATTGTATAAAATCTTCACTGACAGACATAGGAGCTTCAAACAAGAAATCCTCAAGTCTACTGTGAGTAAGGTAGGATTACCCCGTCAAAAAAAAAAAAAAATGGCTTCTTTAATTTAATGGAGAAACTTTCTTTTGTGCGATGCGAGAATATTTTCTAAGTCCAAAGGTGCGTGTATACGCATGCGCAAGCAGATGACCAAGCCAGTTCTCGTGTTTTAGCCAACATGAGAAAAATATGTAAAACTTGTAGCCAACCTCTGCAAAAATGCCCCAGACATAGGTGACACAGTCCGTGTGCAAAGGGACATGGTTTGAGCAGGCTAAGTTATCGCTCAGTCAAATTTTGTTACTCATGCACTACTTTGCACTAAACAATCCTACGACACGACGATAATGGAGTGCTCGGTAGGAAATATGTGTATGAGTTCACGGACTGTATCAGACTGGTTCGGCTACTGCCACGAAGTGTGAATGATGTCAAATGACAGCAAGTAAACTGCAAGGGGGAAAATTGGCAGTCCTGGCCACGTCGTTCAAATCAACGAATGCAAAATAGGATGATGCAAGTTTCATCGTGAGGGTGTCGTAGAGGGCAACTGGATCTTGGGAATGATCAACGTGGAAACAAATGAGGTGTGGATGACAATATGCCCCAACAACAGGAGGGATGCAAATAGCTCTAGTCTAATTGCAGCATTGCGTTCAGTGGAGAAACAAGCATATTTTGGCTGCACTGAATTCTTCAATATGGCTACATTATGCATTAAGTAAATAAACAAACAATAACGTTAAAAGAATGCCCTCCAACACGAAATTGCACCAAAAGGTAAAGAAATTATATTAAAAATCATGGTTGTATATAAAAACATCAAAAAGTGTGAAGGAATTAGAAAAAAATCGCTGCATCGCATATTAGAAAGAAGGGCCAATTTAATTGATTTTGCATATAATGGTGCATAATTTTAATTCTTTTGGCGCATATTTGAATGCTTATTTTAGTATTTTATTTTTTTATAAACCCGAGCTCTAGTCACAGAGCAAACAGCTTTAAAAGATTTGATTATACTTAAAGCCTACTGTATTCCCATATTTCAGTGCATCTAAAAGAAAATTACCAATAAAAAATGTTTATTTTTAATAACATGAAATAGAGGAATAAGGTTTGTGAGAATATAATGCGTGATTGGAGGAATTTAGTAACAGTTGTGAGAATAGTTTGTGCAACACTATTTTTATCAAGTCTCTAAAAGTAGTTTTTAAAATGTTGCATAGTCTGATTTGCACCTTTCTGTGATGGCGGCAGAGGGCAACGAGCGCTGACAATACAACCAGTTAGGATGTTATTGGGTCTCTTGGTACTTCAGTAGTAATGAAATCAGTTTCCAAAAATAGTGATGTAACATTTTGTTTAGCTGCAATTCTTCGTATAAGACATTTTGAGAAAATATTAAGCAATAATACAACACAAAGTATTAATATTGTTATATTTGAATTTAATGTAGTTGTAATCTCATACATAATGGCAGTATAAAGAACATTACAAGCCCATTAATGTTACATGTTTCCAGATACAAATGTAGCTTTGCATTAAATGGAATTTATATATCAATATTTCCTCCATTCTAGCTGTATATTTTAAAGCCTCTTCATGTACAACTAGCTCAAAAAAGAGCACATTGAAATTTCAAAAGTCTCAGATAAACTATGCTGTTCACACTGAACACTTGTACAGTAGTTTATATGGCCAGATCTGTAATCTGTAGCTTAACAATCACTGGCTTAGTTTAACCTGGATTTTTTTTTATAAACTTCCAACAGCTGAACTTGCAACAACTCAACTGAACTAATCCTTGGCTTGCTCTGTATCTCATAATAGTCACATGACCTTATCACCTCTCATTGGCTGCTATTGTAGTATAGACTGTTGTGCGGTAAAAATTAGTTACATGGTGATATATCTTTATATATTGGAAGAGAATTGTCAAATTTATATTTTCGTAACTATTTGAATGAAATATATTACGCAACAGAGTTGATTTATCTGAAATGCATGTTAATTCTTAAACAAAGAGGAGGTTCCTTTGCCTTTCATATGACACGATAGCATGTGATTTAGCGGTAGTGGTGACATATTTGTTTATATGACTTTTATCACTGACCTTGTTTTGAACTGGATTAGTCAGTCATATATTGCCATTCGAAGCTGTGTTGTGCTGAGTGCGACAGCTAAATTATTTTATTGATCGTTTATTGCGCGTGTACTTATATGTATAATGGCAGAGTCTATCGCCAGTTTTTCGCTGAAGCATAGCAAGGGAAACCTTTACAAAGCGGCGAAAAAAGAATTGTGGGGCATGTGTTTAATGACTCACAGAGAAGAATCGGTCTTTGTGAGACAAGTTGAACAGCTGTGCTCTGAACTTACAGGTGTGAGTGTTAGATCTGTAGGAACATCGTGACGTGAAATTGAGACAATAGGAAAACTTACCACTCCAGGAGCGATATTGCTGTGTGGCAAAGACGTTATGTAAGGACAATCAGACTGTACCAGGATACAAGTCTCAAAAATACTACCTTGACGAGACTGGGGTGAATGAAGGACATATGACAAGTATAGTGTAATACGACTTTTAAGACTAAAAGACAAGCATTTTTGTAAGGTATGTGCACTGGTTTAAATAAATCCTAGTGGAAAAGGCCAAAGGCCTTTCATTGTAAATTTGTTTCAGTTTCATTGCTTGTTCATTCAGTTTCAACTTGCTCAGTTTGATTATAAACTTGTATTTTTGCATGCCTTAATATTCTTAATTGTATGATTTTATCTATCTTCCTGGCAATTATTATGACGTTTACTACAGGTTTAAATGTGACGGGAAGGCACTGCCTATGGCCTATGGCGTGACAGTATTAGCCAATGAGGGAGAGAGGAAAGGTAGTTGCATGCGGAGTGATACATTTCGGGGGCGGGGGGAGGGGCGGGCAAGGTTATATGAAACAGAGATTAGTTTGCTGTTGTCGCTATACAGTTAACATGAACTTGCTGAAATCCACAAGTTTCTGCCTTAAAACTACTGGAGCTTTCATTTTCCTGTTGCTGATATTTTTTGCAGTCAACATTGAAACATTTTGTATGGATAGAGTCAACATATTCAATGCCATGGCCGAAATTTGAACCACGGATCTCCTGGTTTCCGTCCAGTTGCTCTAAACCATTGAGCTACCATGGCCAACGTGCCGTCCTGACATTAAATTCTCCAGCTGACTTATATATTTCCGGTAAACCACTAAGGACTCTCGTATCCGAGATACACCATTTGTGGCGACTTACTATCGTAAGTACTCTTATTATTCAAGTTCATTGGTGGAAATTAATAATTTCTTCACACTAACCGCACATAGGCTAGTTTTGTACAAAACCTTAGCCTATGTGTGGCTAGTGTTAAGAAATGATTAATTTCCACCAATGAACTGAAACATTTGTTTCTATGCAACCAAAATGGCTGAATACCTTATACAAATTATTCATAATTTTGATCATCATGAAGTTTATTTTAAACACTGCTTCAACTAATACAAAATTGAATCGAGAATATATTGACACATTGCTTCACTCACACTAAGTGAAGCAATGTGTCAATATATTCTCGATTCAATTTTGTATTAATTTGTGCTTCACTGTCCCTACGCTTCTTTCAAGTTTATACTTTGACTGCTTTAACTTCTTGGTCATATCACATCTCACTGTATGCCAGACAATGGACTTAGCTGTGTAGTCACTTTTCTGTACCATCTGCTTAGATATTTGTTTATAAGACACCCTTACACTATCATTTATTATTTCTTTTAGCCTGTAAGTGGAACTTCTGTCTACCTTGAGAACTAAGGAAAATTGCAGTTATATTGACTGATACAGGAGATTTGAATCTGCAACCTTCCGAAAGTGAGGCACAGAGTCATCTGTCTCTGTAAAATAATTTCATAGCCTATAAACAGAAATGTTGGCTATTATTATCAGCCTGTAAATTAACAATAGTGACAGTTGGTAGATAATGATTATCCGGGCTTGTAGGCCGTGGTCTAGCGGAAAATCTTCTTCCAGAAGTTTCCGTGTCGAACTTCCTCAGTGGCGTGGCCATAATACTCCCGTTGTACTCTCGGCTGTGACTGATACGGAGCCTCTCGATTTCACAGGATTTTTATATGCCACTCATATATGCTCCGCCCACTCAGAAGGCATATAAGTCCCGTGAAATTGAGAGGCTCCATATCAGTCACAGCCGAGAGTACAATGAGTGTTACGGCCACGCCACTGAGGATGTTCAACACAGTTTTGAACGAAATGTCTGGAAGGTTTTCCACTAGACCACGGCCGTGAAAGTCTATGCACAGTATTGATTACTCCAGATGTTTTGTAATAGTCTGGCTGTTCCAAAATTGTCACATTAGCACTGCTTTATGATGCAGTTATGAAAATGTTTTGTTAGATCACTCCTTATATGGTCTTATGATTCACAAATGAAACTTATTCTACCAAGAAATGACAAGATCCATTTATTAGCTGCAGGCATCTATTACCAACAGCAATAGCATAGAGTGAGGAAATCTAAAGCTTTTACTATGGACTCAGAATCATGTTGGGCCCTATTTAGTAGAGATAATCAGCAAGGTGAAATCCTAGAATGTAACCATGAATGCAATTATTGATTTGAGCCACCCCTTCCCATAATATCAAAACAAATTAATGGAGAATATCAGATGGACATGGATGTGAAATACAGATATGGCACAAATGATGTTTTAATGCAATTCTCTCATATGTCCAATAGAATGTATTTACTGGGCTTGTGGGCCGTGGTCCAGAGGATGAAAATCCTCTGATTCCAGCAAGTACCCAGCTAGAATCCTCTGAAGGTGCTCGTTGGAGATATGAGTGAAACGTCAGGAGAATTTTCATCCTTTGGACCATGGCCCACAAGCCCGGGAAATACATTCTATTGGATTAACACCGGCCGTGAAAGCCTAAGCATGTACATCTCTAATATGTTCCATGAATGCTGAAATTTGTGTGATTAGAGTGCTACTTTGTGCTTCATTAAGGCATTTGAAAATTGAAGGTGCAAATTTCTGATCTAAGAGAACTATAGGTTATTTCAATGATATAAAAGAAAATACACATGAGGAATCAAGTTATGTTTCAATGCTGAAATAGTTATGATTAAAAGTGTAAAAAATGAAGCTATTTCATATTAAAGAGACGTACTGAGTCATATTTTATTAAAACTCCACTGACATCACTATTAAAAACCGGAACACTTTTGGGAGTGACCCAGTTGACCACTCAGTTGTCAAGCAGACCTCTTGTAATTTGCCTCCCTCTTTCAGAAATATTTCCAATGTGCTGTCAGAGAATGGTCTAATGCATTTACATAGGAAATATTCCAAGAGATATACATGACAGCTGATTATGAAGATAGTGGTCAGTCGACAAGCATGGGCCTGGGACAATTCTGTAAACATTCCCATTTTTAATAGTGACGTGAGTGAAGTTTTAAGAAAATATTACTCAGTAAATATTTTAATATGTTTCAATGTATTCAACTGCTCCTATAGTTTTGGATGTTTGCATAAAAATATGCATTCACTATTTACCGGGTGGGCCAAGTATGGAAAGATAGATTCAGAGTGAAAAATTCAATGCCATAGCCGGGATTTGAACCACGGATCTTCTGGTCTCCGTCCAGCCTCTCTAACCTTTGAGCTATTATGGCCAACGTGCCGACATGACATTAAATTCTCCAACTGACTCGTGTTTTCCCGGTAAACCACTTAGGAGTTCTCATAAACACATGTGACAACTACCTTAATGGCGACTTACAATGTGTAATTAATTTCCATTAATTGACCTAATAGTGGTTAACTATAAAGCCCGGGCCTTAAAGTACTTACAGCTAGTAAGTCGCCATTAAGGTACTTGTCTCATGTGTTTATGAGAACTCCTAAGTGGTTTACCGGGAAAAACATGAGTCAGTTGGAGAATTTAATGTCATGTCGGCACGTTGGCCATAGTAGCTCAATGGTTAGAGCGGCTGGACGGCAACCAGAAGATCTGTGGTTCAAATCTCGGCTATGGCATTGAATTTTTCAGTCTGACAATTGTATTTTCTCTTTATATATTTTATTATATTATATAAAAGCAGAACTTTTTAATTATGCATGACTGAAGGAATTTAGTATCAGTGACATCAAAATTAATTGAAAAAACTATCTGTAGTTGAATAAGACATGAAGCTTTCCTGGCAACGAATACGCTCAATTTCTTCTCGGGCAGCAAGCCAGGTGAAAAGATGATTAGATATCAACGGTTTCAGTAGTGTGCATCTCTCCCATCATCAGGATATTTATTAAATGTTATAACCATAAATGAAACACTGGATATAACACACATATAAACAAAGACAAAACACTATCAAAATTTGCATTACTGAACAAAAGACTGTTTTCAGTACATTAAATGCCAGGTCAGGAAATGGCATGAGTATAGAAAATTAATTGGGTCAAAGAAACATAACTACTTAACTTCATTATCAAGCTGTATTGATCTTTGCTTCTTAAATCGACAGATTTCCATTTTTAAGGCCGGTTTCCAAGAGGAGCTGAACTGAAATCCAGCATTACGATTAAGTATGCTCCTCTCGGAGGAAATGGCCAAAGCCGCCTCAATTCTCTGCTCTCAGTAATTGTTGCATATTGTCAAGATGGTCGTCTCCCGAAAATTGGCTCTATAGTTGTTATCAAAACAATACTCTGCCAGCCCAGACTTCTCAGGTTGCATTAAACTATCAGTGAAAGACAAACTGGACTGTCAAGTTCCGGGAGTGTACCGCATTCCCTGTGAATGTGGGACACCGTATATAGGACAAACCGGAAGGACCATCGCTACCAGAATAAATATGAACAGAGCATTTGTTTAATGCAATCTGAGAAGTCTGGGCTGGCAGAGCATTGTTTTGATAACGACCATAGAGCTGGGAGTGTACCGCATTCCCTGTGAATGTGGGACACCGTATATAGGACAAACCGGAAGGACCATCGCTACCAGAATAAATATGAACAGAGCATTTGTTTAATACAACCTGAGAAGTCTGGGCTGGCAGAGCATTGTTTTGATAACGACCATAGAGCTGGGAGTGTACCGCATTCCCTGTGAATGTGGGACACCGTATATAGGACAAACCGGAAGGACCATCGCTACCAGAATAAATATGAACAGAGCATTTGTTTAATACAACCTGAGAAGTCTGGACTGGCAGAGCATTATTTTGATAACGACCATTGAGCTGGGAGTGTACCGCATTCCCTGTGAATGTGGGACACCATGTATGTAGGACAAACCGGAAGGACCATCGCTACCAGAATAAACATGAACGGAGCATTTGTTTAATCCAACCTGAGAAGTCTGGGCTGGCAGAGCATTGTTTTGATAACTACCATAGAGCCAATTTTCAAGAGATGATTATCTTGGCAATATGCAAAGGTTACTGGGAGCATAAAATTAAGGAGACTTTGGTCATTTCCTCTGAAATGGAAATCCGTCAATTTAAGAAGCAAAGATTTATAAGTGTTATATCCAGTGTTTCATTTAAGGTTATAACATTTAATAAATATCCTGATGATGGGAGCCATGTACACTCCTGAAACGTCGACTTCTTATCGTCTGTTCACCTAACTTGCTGCCTGAGAGGAAATTAAGCATATCAGTAGTTGGTTTTTAATGTATAGAATAAAAAGAAGTATGGTTTTTAATGCTTTGTCACTTAAGTTTTTATGTTATTGAAGGACTAGTTTTGGAAGCTGTTGCTTCCATTATTAACCTCAAAGGGCCAACTATCGCCTGTTGTCGTCCCTCCACCACCAGAGAGAAGAGAGTAGACCTTTGGACCTTTGAGGTTGGTAATGGATGCAACGGCTTCCAAAACTAGTCCCTCAGTAATATAGAAACATAAGTAATGAAGTGTTAAATGCTGACTACAAATAGTTTCTTCAAGAACTTATTAACCGTGGAAAGTAAAATGCTGAGAGCTGGAAGTCTCAACTAAAATTGGAATGCAGAGTGCAAACTATATTATTCATTTGATACGAGGCGTGTGCATAAAATAAGGTCTCCAATTCTATTTAACATAGAAAACATGTTTATTGTCAATGAATGTTACATTGATGGAAAAGCGGAACTTACAGCTATTTTTCAACGTAATCACCATTGCGATCGATGCACTTTTACATGTGCTGTGGCAGTTTTTGTATACCCTTTTCATAGCACTCTCTCTTCAAGTTGCGCAGGTAGTGCTCAACCTCGTTTTTCAAATCATTGTCGGTCTGGAAATGTGTTCCACCCAGGTGTGACTTCAACTTAGGAAACAGATGATAATCACTAGGTACTAAGTCTGGACTATAGGGGGGGTGGGGGGTGGGTGAGGATGTCCCATCCGAACTGGGCCAGGAGATCAGCTGTTGCATGTGCAGTATGGGGACAAGCGATAATGCAAATGTTCGGTCAAAATCTTATCAACTGTAGTCTTACTGACTTCAAGGATAAGTTCGCAAAGCTCGCGAACTGTCACACGCCGATCTTTGAGCATTTCTTGCTCCACTTTTGCAATTGTTTCAGCTGAAACTGAAGGCCGACCAGAACACTGTTCGTCATGGACATCTGTACCTCCATCTTTGAACTCTCTGACCCACTTTCGCATGTTTTTGTCGTCCATGCACTGTGGCCCATAGACTTCGCATAACTGATGATGAATTTCAGTGGGGGTAGTGCCCTTAGCACTCAAAAAAACGGATCACTGCATGCAACTCATACTTGGTGGCGAAAGTGATAGGAAGCTCCATCGCAAACACCTGCCCAGCCAAGACTAATGGTTGCAACAGGTTCGTTGTGGTGGGGATTTGAAGGGGAGAAGCCAAGCTACACAGCAGTGTTGCCGGATCTCGCGTAATAGTGTTCCTCGCGGCTCCAGCGCCTTGGAGACCTTATTTTACAGACATGTATATTACACAGAAAATGAAGCTAGTTACAGTGGAGTAATAAATATTATACAAATAAAAATATTTAGTAAATATCTTTATTTGTATAATGCATCGTATATTGTTTGTGAATCTTGCTGCATGCTTTTCTCTCAGCAACAATATGGCATTATTGTAACTGACTCCAATACTTGTTGCAAAGAGAGATCCTGTTAATTGAGCTCCAGTTTTCAAATACCTACACATGCAAATGTGACTTGATAAGAGGATTGCAAGACAGCTGCTGGATGTGAAAAATCAAAATAATCTTGTGTATATGTACCAGATTCCAAGAGAATCTAAATACTACTGTTATTATATTTTTAATTTAATTCCAAATGGCTGGATGCTTTTTGGACAGATCTGTTTATAGAAATGGAAATTGCTATAAAAACCACCTGTATCTCAACAGGTTGTACAATCTATTGTAATTAAAAAAATATTTTTAATCATGGAATGAAGCATTGTTTAAAAAAACATGCTGCTATTTACCAATTGGTAATTAATAAATATTAATACTTGAAATTCATTCGTCTAATTACAAAAGTTGTAAAAATAACACAATAAGGTCTTTAAGGGTCACTCGCACCCAATGAAAATCATGCCTCTAAGTGGAAACAGGTAACAAACTGTAAATATACACAGCGGATAGCTTCATTAAATGCAAAAATAAAGCATGCTAATTTTTTGTCTTTTTATAAATGAAAGAATCATTCAATTTCATTAAAGTTAAGTTTACACTGTTACAATAAACTTAGTTTATGGGCATCTCCTTTTTGCTTTTATAGGAGCATGTACATGAGAACACCTCTTGATGCCTTGACTTTCTCTTGTGTTCGATGATGTGATGCTGTCTGGTGAATCCTTGCACTCAGGCTCGGCTGCCATCGATGTACTTTCTTCTCGTACATGGCTTAGCTCTGCTACAGTATTACTGCTTTCTTCTCGTGTAAGACTTAGCTCTGCTATGGGGTTATTTTCTTCTCGTGCACGACTAAGCTCTGCAATGAGATCACCAAATTTATGATCCCACTCCTCTAGATGGCGCTTCATTTCTGTTATTTGTGCATCCTGTTCTTTCAGCTTTGCTGAGAGATCATTTATTTTAGAATCTTGTGCACCGATTCTACTTTTCTGATAACTTATAATAACTCCATATCGTCTCACCTGCAACATTAGCATTACAAATGTACTGAATATGGGATGATAAAAACACATTGTACAGACTGAGCTCAAAAAATTATAATATCTAGGTCCAAAAAGGTCTATGACCTAGCACTACATTTTCAGTTAGGAATGCACAGCTGATTTAAAAGTAGTAATACACAGATTAGATGACAAAGATATAAATCTAGTAAGAATTTCAACTCCAGATAGGTCATACAGAAATATAAGAAAAACCCTTAAAGAAAAAGATGTCATGTACACAAAAGCTTAATGATCTTAATCAGATTATTGGGAAAGAGATGCAGGAACTTCTCAAGGCAAATGAATGCATAAAACCTGATGACAATCCAATAACCAAATGTACCATTGGTTTTAGTTAATTGATGGAAATTAATCATTTCTTCACACTAGCCGTATATAGGCTAAGATCTTTGATAGATATCGAGATTTATTAAATTTTAGATGAGCCGTATTTTTTACACATCTGCTTCACTTTCGTACCTATTTTGAGGACATGTTTCGCAAATCATTGTTTGCATCTACGTCTCTTATGCGACTGAAGCTAGATCCAGTGAAGCAGATGTGTAAAAAATACGACTCATCTAAAATTTAATAATTATCTTTGATAGAGTCAACATGAAAAATCCATTGTCATGACCAGGATTTGAACCACGGATCTCTTGGTTTTCGTCCAGTTGCTCTAACCCATTGAGCTACCATGGTCAACGTGGCCGGGATTTGAACCACGAATCTCTTGGTTTTCGTCCAGTCGCTCTAACCCATTGAGCTACCTTGGTCAACTTGCCATCAAGACATTAAATTCTCCATTTGACTCATATATTTCCCCGGTAGACCACTAGGGCCTCTCGCATTCGAGATACACCGTTTGTGGCAACTTACTATCGTAATAAGTACTTAAGTCCCAGGCTTCATCATTTAACTCTTATTATTTTAGTTAATTGATGGAAATGAATCATTTCTTCACACTAGCCGTATATAGGCTAAGATCTTTGATAGATAGAGTCAACATGAAAAAACCAATGCCATGGCTAGAATTTGAACCAGTCGCTCTAACCCATTGAGCTACCATGGTTAACTTGCTGTCCTGACATTAAATTCTCCATTTGACTCGTATATTTCCCTATCAAATGTACCATTGGTGTTCAAAAGCATCAATAATATATCGCCTAGCAAAATCCCTAAGACAGGTAGAAGCATTAGGCCAATGATCAATCACACCATCTGGAAAATTGGCACTCTATCTTGTGAGAAAAATCAAATCACCCCACGACACCTTGGTCAAGAATTTGCTCCTCAACACTCCAAGAGAAAACTTGTTACAACATACAATCTGTCACATCATCACAGATGTAAGACTTAAAACTTTCACACCAAGCTTTAAGGGTGATCATAAGGAAGCTTATGGAGCTTGGAATGGTCGAAAGCTTGAATTTAGTTACTCTGACATGGCTGATCACCCACGAAGCTTTGGTTATCACAGCTGAATATGTTTTCCTAATATAAAGACAAGATACTTTAGCATCAAAGATCAGTCACCCTAACTTCACAAACTTGCTTTTAAGCACATGACCAACATTTTGAAGATCTGCTACTGTCATGGAATGTAAGTTCAGTATCGTTCGGATTACAGAACCAAGCCTAGGCCATGCTTGCTCACTTGTGTGGTTGATTTTACCAATCACACATCTATTGATCTAGTGATTCCTTTACAAATGAACAAAACTAAATGTGAGTGAAGTTACAAACTGTTTTGTGTGAAATTTATAACACATCTGCTGGATAACACATCAACGAACATGTATTTTGTTGAGGTGGTCTGGCCCATAGTGAACCTCGCTGAGCTCACCCTTGTGCTCAACCCTCACAATTAAGGATTGGTAGCATGCAGAGATTAAGGACAGGGAGATTGGAACCAGTTCGAGGTGACTTGTGATGTAGCTCTTGCATGAGTACTCTCATCTGAACTTCAGGGAGTGGGTACGTCCTGACTTGTTGTGGGTTGAATGAAGAAGACACCTCAAATTTTGTAGATGAAAGTTTATTGTTGTCCTCAGAATCCTTTGCTTGCCACTGTGAAGTTGTCGTCCGCGTGGTTGTTGTGTTCAGTGTCACTGTATCCTGCGTCAGTATTGTGATGTGATGTGTAGAAACAATAGCGTGGCGTAGCTGAACCATATATATAACGCATTCCCCAATCCTTAATTGTGAGGCATTGAGCACAAGGGAGAGCTCGACGTGGTTCGCTACGGGCCGGACCGCCTCATTGTTCAGTATATATAAGTATGTATGTGTGTTCATATACATGGACTGGACTATGCTAAGGAGGGGATTTGGCATGGAGGTGCAAACTTGGTCTACTGTACCTATGCCCCCAAGTGTGGCACCCCGGGAGGAAGGATGAGGCGAAAGCAGACAGAGGGTGGCCGTTCCATGAAGTCCTAAGTGCAGAGGGCAGGGTCCCTACAGTTTACTAGCTGGAAACTCACCCAACTGTGAGAAGGAACTGTTTAGCAGGAGCTTATCATCCTGCCCTGCAATGCCAAGACACCTGCCGATAGTTCTACCCTGAAAGAGATCACCACATGACAATGGAGGAAATTGAGCAGATGTAATTAAACTACCCAGCATTTGCCTGGCTACTCGGGAAACCCCCGAAAAAACTTATGGGTCTGGTAAGTCAGCCACAGGAATCGACCCCGGGACTCCCAAATTTGGGTCACAGACGAAACCACCTGAGCCATTCTGCTTGATAAGGAGAAGGGGGGAATAATATAAATATTGAAGAATAATGTGAAAGAGATTTGAAATAACAGAAATCCAAAAACTTTTGCAAGAATAATGGAAAAAAGGATTTTGGTAGATTACATATCCCTCTCCACTACATGAGAAAACCAAGAGTTGCCAGGAAAACTGTGCCATCAGACATGCACTAAAATGCCTACTTTCTGGAAATGTTGACCTTCTACTCTCAAACATTTAGCATATCTCATACAAATGTTCTCACTCAATCGTCTAAACTCAGCAGCAGGTGTCATTGCATGTTCTTATCAATAAGTTCCTGTAGTTTCTGACAGATAGTCAACTTTAAAAATTCAATGCCATGGCCAGGATTTGAACCACAGATGTTCTGGTTTCCATCCAGTCGCTCTTATCTTTTGAGCTACCATGGCCAACGTGCCGTCCTGACATTAAATTCTCCAATTGAGTCATATATTTCCCCAGTAGACCACTAGGGGCTCTCGCTCTGCGATACACTGTTTGTGGCGACTTACTATCCAAAGTTCTGGAGTCCTAGGCTTCATCATTTAACTCTTATTATTTTAGTTAACTGTGATGAAGCCTAGTTCCTAGTGGTCTACCGGGGAAATATATGAGTCAAATGGGGAATTTAATGTCAGGACAGCATGTTGACCATGGTAGCTCAAAGGGTACGAGCGACTGGACGGAAACCAAGAGATCCGTGGTTCAAATCCCAGCCATAACATTGAATTTTTCATGTTGACTATCAAAAACCTTAGCCTATATACGGATAGTGTGGAGAAATGATTGATTTCCATCAATTAACTAAGATAATAAGAGTTAAATGATGAAGCCTGGGGCTCAAGTACTTACGACAGTAAGTTGCCACAAATGGTTTATCTCGAATGCGAGAGCCCCTAGTGGTCTACTGGGGAAATATATGAGACAAGTGGAGAATTTTATGTCAGGATGGCTCGTCGACCATAGTAGCTCAAAGGGTAAGAGTGACTGGACAGAAACCAGGAGATCCGTGGTTCAAATCCCGGCCAGGGCATTGAATTTTTCATGTTGACTCTATCAAAACCTTAGGCTATATACGGCTAGTGTGGAGAAATGATTAATTTCCATCAATTAACTAAAAAAAAGTTCCTGTAGTGTACGAGGACTACAACAAGGATTCCTGCTGCAGAATTTAGGAAAGTAAAGAAGAATATTTTTACGAGATATGCTGCCTGTTTTAGAGCCGAAGGTTAACATTTCCAGCATCTACCATAACGTAAGGATTTAAGTGCGGCTTTGATGGTACCATTTTGTTGGTTTTCTCGCAAGTGGAGAAGGCCTGTATACCCTATACTTGCATCATTACCTTCAATATGAGTGAATCAATGACTTTTTTAAGATGGCTCACAGACTCTTTGTTTTGTTTTGCACGGCTGTGTATTTTGTTAAATTCCAAACGGAGCTTCTCTTGACCCAACATTCTTGTAGTAGTAGCACCACTCCGTATCAAGGGGGACCCTGCAAGAATACAACACTACTCAGTTTAAAAGAACTATGAGCAAGATTTCTCAGCATTACTCATTACATTTGAGTTTGATTTATGAGTCACTATGTTTACACTCAGTCTTCACTTACTTGTTGTTGTATAATTGAAACGTTTTCAAGATCATTTGATCTCATCCTCAGCTGTTTGGTGACTAAATGAACCTTCCTCTTCTTCCACTACTACGGAGCTCCAATCACACTGCCATCTGGTGTTAGGGGCACTAAGTTTTAATACTTCATTTAATGCCGGGATTTCAAAATTTATAACTTTATCACGGTTTTTGTTTATGAATATTTTTTCCCAAATATCCAATTCTATGGGTGTACTTAAAGATTTTAACAGTTTAATGTTGTGGCCAATGTTGTGGTTTTCTGTCCAAAAATGGTGTGAAACTGCAGATTTTTCTGTTTGTTAGTAGTAGTGGAAGAAGAGGAAGGTTCATTTAGTCACCAAACAGCTGAGGATGAGATTGAATGATCTTGAAAATGTTTCAATTATATAACAAGTAAGTGAAGTTTGAGTGTAAACATAGTGACTCATAAATCAAACTCAAATATGAAGAATACTTCACTGTTAATAATGCTTCTGCTTTTAATATTTATTACTCATTACTTTCAGGATTAAAACATTTGTTACCTGCCAATGAATATGGGTTGTGTATACATGAATTCAAATTATTTTTTAATACAGGAACAATTTTTTCATCAAAATGTTCCATTGCCATTGAGGAAATATCACGTAGTTCTTGAAGGACCTCATGTGCCCTTGGTGGCATGCTCGAGTTTTTGAGACATCGTAGTACATAAAAGATCTCATCAATCACCTGAAACAAATGCTTAATTACCAAATATAGTATGTATTAATGAAATCAATTTACAGCCATTTCCAGTTAGTAGTAATACCCAGGATTTACAATAACCAATAATTGAATGGACAATATTACAATGAAAGAGGTAGAATGTAGAATAAGAATCCCATTCTTACAATTAACAACCTCAACAGGATTTCATCATAATTTTTAAGCCTTATAATACCAATGTTATTCAGTAAACTGTTTTCAGTGTTCTGTGTGTTTAATTTATTTATGTGATATGCAGTATTTCAATTTCTAATTTATTCAAATTAGTAATACTGAATACCTTTGTCTTCATATACAGTAGCTATCAAATATTTTTTTATTCATAAAATAAGATATTGTCGCAAATCCCTTTTTACGACTAGCGGCGTACACGCTAAAATGGTTCAAGCTGCTTGTTTACACAAAGGAAATGATAGGCAGACAGTGTGGAAATAAAGAGCCTGCAAAAACAGATAAAGATAGCGCGAGATAAAAGACTTCGACACAGATAAGTGTGGTAATTGGAACATTCTGGCGACGTCTTGATTGTTTTATAAAACTTTTGATGTCTTGTTTATTCCAGAAATATCTAGTGATTGTTACAGAAATCTCTCGAATTTATCAATGAGGTATTTAAGGAGGCGACGACTCGCCAAGAGTCAGTCATAAACAGAGAGGAGTAAACAGCTGTAGAGTGTTGTTGTTGTTGTAAAGTGATGTAATCAGAACGCTGTTTAGTCATTGACCTTGGTAGACTGTGTGTATGTGTACTAATGCTGTTACGTGAGAATTGATCAGAGTGTATTTTTACGGAAATAAAGAACATTTGGAATATCTGCAACTCGGACTTCTAATTCTACGAACCCACAAAGTCACAATATTGTGACTTTGTGGGTTCGTGAAATAAAAAGTCCAATTACACCACTCCAAAATGTGCTTTATTTCCACCGACTTACAGTTTAACACTTGCCAATTACACAGAATTACTTGCTGCACACAGTTACAATTCACTAGTCCGTCCGTTACAATTTCACTGTACTCGCGGTTACGTAAGCTCCGGTACACATTCAAAGTTACGTACAGTCTTCCGTTGCACAATCCTTTCGTTCATTAACACGTCACTGACTAACTCTTACACCAAGAACTGCGACTGTCTCCTCACTCACTGACAAAACCAACTCACTGACTGACTAAACCAAAACCAACTCAACTCCGTCTGTCTGTAACCCTCTTTATATCGGAATATCCCGCCTTCTGGTGTTTACAGGATTGTTCTAGTAACAGAAAGATCGAGAAACAGGTGTAGAGAAAACAGGCGACACAGTCATGTTTTTTTCCCTGACCACAGTCTGTCACCACCACAAGACAAACGAGGAGGAGGTGTGGCTAACCGAACCTCCCCTGTCTCCCGCTGCCAGCTGCTTTCACAGGGTGTTCCAGCGCTCCCGTTACAATATGTAATAGAGAATGGTTGCTGAGATTTACAAGTTCTGCTGGCTTTGGTGTCCAACCGTCAGATGAGCTGAGTAAGCCAGTGTCCCACTACTGCTTTCCTTCTTCCCAGGCTAATTTGTCCTGGGCGATTACTGTCTGTCCATGAGCTCATGGCCTCAGGGGAATGAAGGGGAGAGGAAAGATATTCCACATGGTGTAATCTTAGTTTTATAAACATCCATGCAAGATATTAAAATTTAACTGTATTGGAACACCACAGTGAAGCGAAATAATTATTAAATTATAGATGAGTCGTATTTATTACACATCAGCTTCACTTACATACCTATATTGAGGACATGTTTCGCAAACTATTGTTCACATCATCGACTCTAATGCGGCTAAAGCTTGATTCAGTGGTGTGGTTAGTTCTGGAGTTGCTGCTGCCATCTGTTGATTTTGTGATGAATTTAAATGTGGGGTTGTCTTCTCACGGCATTTCGAAGTTCATTAGTTGGTTTTTATGTTTTTCTATGTATATTCTCTCCCATATGACCAGTTCACTAAGTTTTTGTACGTGTTTTAATAATTTTGTGTTATCTTCAATTTGATGATTTTCAGACCAGAAATGAGCTGCTATTGCGGACTTATCAATATTTTTATATCTTAGGTGCCTAAAATGTTCTTTCAATCTAGTGCCTATGTTTCTTTTTGTTCTCCCTATGTAAATTTTTTCACAGTCTTTACACTTAATCAATGGGCTTAGTCAGGCATTTACAAGATGCGGTGCGGCTAGGCATTCAAAGAGACGGCCAGTGCAGTGCAGAGACAAAAGCTCGCCGAAATGGTGGGGGGGAAGGAGACGGATTTCTATAGAGTTTGTCTTTCTTCTAGCGCCGTCTTGATTGTTTGAGAACATTCTGGAATAGTGAGTAGGTATAGAAGGAAAACGCTGCCCACCCCTCAGTCAGTTAGTTGTTAATTGAACTCGCATGCGTGAACAGCTGTGTGAAGTTTGTTGTGGTCATTGACCTTGCAAGTTGTATGTGTATGTGACGTAATTGTGTTTCTACGAAATAAAGAGTAATTTTTGGTGTTTGTAACCTGGACTTTTAATTTCACGAACCCACAAAGTTACCTACTAGAATGTTAATCACGATTACCGTAAGAGGGGTGAAAGGTGAGGCTGGTTACATTAGTTATCAGCAAAACCACACTCAGAGCGTTGTAATTTGCTTACTGTTCTACAAACATTACCACTTCTTCTCCGTAGAGGGAACCATGAATTCAAGATAGACTCACCAGTCAACTATGATGTCATTCTTACTCTATCGGAGGGCGGAAATCACTAATAAAAATGAGCACCGTGTATAGCAGTTGACCTAGGCTTCATCTACCACCTGTTTCTATTTGCACAAAATAGCTCTCAAGACTCTAGACTGTGTACTATATTGTAAGAATATGCCATGCTGTTCTATGAAGCAATTTGATTACTATTTTGCTTCAGATACTTGCCTTTCCAGGTATAAAGCAGCACAACCCAGCATCTATGTATTTTGTGAAAGTCATAGCTAACATAGAAAGCCGTGTTTCCACAGCAGTTAGGATATCGCAGTGACGTGCCAAGGGATGATTTCGTCGTTCTGATTCCCTCCTTGGCAGCTGTGATTTGACAGCCTTGAGGCACTGTGCATGTTGCTTTTCTGCTAATATAAACCCTTTGTTTAATAACTGTTTGCACAGCGTATCAAACTGTCGACAAACCTGCAACACAATCATACATTTTCAATGTAAAATGTATTTGCTCTTTTACAAAAGCTTATTCCTCTATCTGCTACATGCTAATCATGATAAACGTTTGCAGAAATATGTTTATTACAGTATGCATGATTGGAGGAATTTAGTAACATTGATGTCAAAATTAATTGAAAAAAAAAAAAAAAAAAACAATTTGTAGTCAGTTTCTAACACTTCGTCACTTACATTTTTATTTTATTGAGGAACTAGTTTCAGAAGCTGTTGCATCCATTATCAACCTGAAAGGTCTAATTATCCTTCTGTTGTTGTCGTCTGAGAGAGAAGAGAGCAGATGACAACAGATGATAGATGGACTTTCGAAGTTGGACCTACTTTTGTAGTTCCTCAATAATATAAAATGTAAGTGACAAAGTGTTAAAAACTGACTACAATTACTTTTTTCAATTAGGTTATTACACATTTCATTGAGCATACATCAACAGCAGATTGAAGCAATTATAAAAAAAGCAGCTCAGCCTATACGCCACTGAAATTTTGCTTTGCATAACATCATGGAGAAATAAATAAATAAATTTTAAATTTTTGGAATACTACAAGGTACGTCCAGAAAGTAAGTTCTGTTTAGTAATAAAATTAAATTGTGAACAGATACAGAAAAATTATTTATTGTACAAAATTCTACAAATCTTAAACTACTTTTCCACATAACTGCCGAAATTTTGCAGGCATTTGTCATAGCGAGGCACAAGTTTTTGTATACATTCTTCATAGAAGTTTGCTGCCCTTGTCTTCAACCAGTTGGAAACATTTTCTTTCAGCTCTTCGTCATTGTTGAAGTGTTGACCGCCAAGGAAACATTTGAGATGCAAAAACAGATGAAAGTCGCTAGGAGCAAGGTCAGGGCTGTATGGGGGGTGGTTAAACACGTCTCAGGATGTTTTTTGTCACATTTGCAGTGTGTGGTCATGCGTTGTCATGAAGAAACATAACACCTTTTGACAGCCGATAAATTTCAATTTTGGTTTCACTTCTCTAGCATTCAGAAAACGAATCACAGATCTGATTTCACAAGCGGCGGGATTTTCAATCAACACCGACATTGTAAACAAGCACAACAAAGCATACGTGGTTGTCAGCGATCTCACAATGACGCACGTTTCTTCTCCTTGATACAAAATGTTTACCGGGCAAGTGTAGAACTGCGATCGCAGCGCTGCAGCGGAGATACATTGAAACAGAGCTTACTTTCTGGACGCCACTTGGATTTGTCTTGTATAGTTTATTGGTTACACGAAAATACAACATGAAAGAAGAGGACTTCATAGTACACTGAAAGCTTGTTAACCCTTAACTTTAACCTGGACATCCGGAACATTGTATAAATGTTGCCCGCCTCGGTAGCATAGATGGTAGTGTGTCTGCCTCACGTTCAAGAGGTCCCGAATTCGAATCTCGGTCAGGATGAGCTATCTGGATACGGTTTTCCTGGGGTTTTCCCTTATTCTGAAAGACAAATGTCGTGTAACTCTAAGCTCTCTGGACCCTGGGTTCATTTGGGCATCATTTCACACATTCCATTCACCGTCTGATATGACTTAACGTTAGAGGACATAAATTACAAAAAAATGCTGTTCAGCATAGCAAACAATGACTTATTTTACAGATGATAAATTGCTATTCTCAGTAGGTACATTACTTGAATTCTCTTGTCAGTGGGCAAATTCGATCTCTGTTGGAATCTATCTTGCTTTGCTGTGCATCTCTTCTGTGAAGGTTGAGTATGCCTGGTAGATCAAAGCTGTGTTTTATGTCATTTATGAAGAGAGATTCTTGTGCTAGGATGTAAGCATGACTGTTTCTCGAGAATTTTGAGATCGATGATATCCTTTTGAGGAATTTTGCTTTGATGCTTTCCAATTTCTTTACGTTTCTGGCCATCAGGTAGTTCTAGATCAGTTGAATTCCATAAGTAGCCACTTAAATATAGTAATTACAGCTGGGAGTGATAGGAGTTATAATTTGAGTATGTCGTAGATAGCATTTTTTTTTTTTTTTTTTGCAGCTGCCATCTGTCCTTGTATATAGTGAAAACATGCTTCCCATAGTCTGGAGGGTGACTCCAGATATTTGAAGCTTGTTACAAACTCTAGTGGAGATTTGCCACATTTTAATTACTCATAATAATTATTAACCTTACCCACACTGTAATTTGTAATCAAGCGAGCACTGCTAAGTGCAACAAGACTTGGCCAACTGTATTTTAGAAATAGAAAATGGGGTAAACACATATTCCAGCTTTTATTAATTATATATTCTTTAAAATGCAGTGTGAACTAAGACTTCATATTGTAAAATGCCCTTATAAATCCTTAGTATAAAACAAAAATGATATTAATTTCCATAATCTGACAAGGAACTATGTTGTAATCTGCAACCAATGCCTGTAGCTTAACATATGCTTTTGTTTACATCAGTTTCCCTTCTAACAAGGGACACCTTTGACCTCGAACACTCGAAACCTCACGAAAGCATGCTTAGAATAACAAGTGACCATTAAAACAACACTAATCTGTATTATTTACATGCAAAACTTTGCACTTATCTACTGACACCATTATAAGTTCTATATCAGAAGGGTTGCTCATTTTGTAAGACTGAAATGTGATGTATTATCATTGGCAAATGTAATTAGTGTGGCTTTTCATATCGGACTGCGTGAATGGGAAAGTGATTTGAAATGTGATAACGTCACTTTAGTGAGTTGTGAACATTATTTTCTTACTCTTTGCTTTAACTACTTCATCAAAATCCTGCATCTGCAATTTGAGGACTAATTAATCAGTCAGGTGTATAGTATACGTGTGTTTTGTGCTCTTACCTTAAGTAGAGGGCTTTTAGCATTGTTGATTGAAAGTGTAATTTCACTCTGACATCACTGAATTACATATAATTTACCTCCTATGGTAATGATATCTTGTTACTTCATTTCTCTCTATTAAATGTCACTGAAGCAGAATGCAACGTTTTGTATGGAAATGAAGCACTGTTTTGTTCATTAACGACTGTTATTCTAAGTATGTTTTTGTAAGGTTCCGAGCATTCAAGGTCAGAGGTGTCCCTTGTAAGGTTAGTGAAATTGTTATTTTTAAGTAAAACATGATGTAACATTGATAAAAGAATCACCTTCTCATAGGGAATCCGTTTCAAATTTACTGTTATTTTGGGATATGCTTTTTCTTGTTAAAAAAAGAAAAGGATTTTAAGTACGGCTGAGTTTGAGTCAGATCTGTTTGTTTTGCTTTTTGTTGCATTAAGGAAATGTGTGTTAAAGGCATTGGCTATGACATAGTAATTATAGTTTTGTTTCCAGTAGTTTCATGATCAATATTACAGTTTGGATTACTTCTCCCTGTTTCAATTTGTATTACATTCCATGCTGTTTTAATTTTATTATTGGGGTTATCAATAGCTAGTGAGCAAGCCTTCAGTTTGCTTCATTAATTATTCGTTTAAGTATTATACAGAATATTGTGCAGAGTGCTTCAATGTTAGGGTTAAGAAATAAATTATTAGAATTTGTACACTACTATTAAAGGAATGCAGCTTAAAACATAACATTTTTCTGTAAGTTAATTAATACTACCGATATGTAGCTCTAAGATGATGTTCACCTGCATAATACAAGGAAATATAAATAAAATCTGCAAATAAATTGTGTAGAAGGGAAAGATTTTGTGCAAGCATATTTGGTGAAATAAATAAAATAAGGTTGCAAAGCGCCAGATATCAGCGCTGAAGGAAATTTTAGACACATATGAAATATAAAAATACTAATGACATTTGCACATAATACTATATTAGGTAAATAAAAGCTTAACCTTCACAAAAACAACTTACTATTCTGTACTTTGAGACATCATCGTAACTGAGGTACGACAGAATTTTTTCCAGAACTACTTCAGGCAAATTAAGGAGTTTCAGCATACTGTGTAACTCCGTCTAAAACAAAGATTAATAGGTCTTTTCTTTGTTGAATAACAATTTCACAAAATTATGAAGCTTCACTCGACTCCATTTAACTTTGGTAAGTTCTTTCCGTTTCTATTCTTTCTCTACAACTTTCCAGAGCAAGGGGAATTGGAATATATTCTCGTGTTAGATGCTTTGGGAGGAAATTGCCTGTGGTGTCCTCTGTTGTGTACTGTGGCGTCCAACAAGCCGCTGTTCGAAATTTTGGTTTGTTTAGTTTCAACATGGCGTTCAATGGTGATGGACCTTTGATCAAGCGTCAGCGTACTGATCTTGAATCCGGCCATAATAGGGTGAGTTTTTCCATTTATTGTGTTGAAATTGTTAAGAAAGCCTTATCATGCATTTCATGAATATGTAAGACTCCACTTAGCCGTTTATGTACAGAGGAGTAAGAAAGTCGTGAACGACGCGGTATGTTTCCGGCGCCATTGTTTTTTGGTTTTGATTTTGCGATAAATTATTTCTGATGTTCTACTTTGATATTTGTTGTTTGAAGAGAAGAAGGTGTCGTGTGAAACAAAATACACTCATCTATAATGGGAATAGCGGCTAGGAAGAATATGTGTTTCTTGTGGTCGTATTAAGAGAATGGTAGGTGGCGATTGATCTTGAACCCGCCGAATGCGTGGTAAACCAGAATTAATTACCCCGGTTGCATACGTTCGCTGTTTGGCAACAGAGATGAAGATTTCGCAGCAGTTGGTTCTCGGCAAGTGTTTATGAAGTAAAGAAAACAGACACCCAGATTGTATTTTGTCAAGAAAACATTCACTTTCGATGGTGATAACATGAAGTTAATGATGCATAACAAGGTGTCTGTTCCTCTTCATTCTTAAAGGCCAAAAAGTATGATAGAAGTGAGTCAACAGTAGTAAAAAGTCACTACAGCGGTACACATTCATTGCGTTTTCGTGATGAAGGGGCATGACATGTTCCGTTGCCGCATGGTGGTAACGTGCAGAGCGTTAATGCTAAGCAACGTAAATACAACCGTAAAATTATACGGACCGTTTGTGTTACGTAATATTTTATCAGCTGACTAGTGCTGTGTACTTTATTTTCCTTTTTAGTAATGGACTTGTAAATTCGTGTACTGATGAATCTAGAATGTAAAAGTTTATTTTGATTTGTACAGTACTGCGCTATACGATTCCAATTGGTATACCTACATATTTTGCAAATTTATTGCTTAGGGTCGGGAAATAAGGAATAAATAACAAGTTGCTAGTTGTTATTAACTTATTGTAAACATTAAACTGGAGATCTTGCACATGTGTGTAGTTCTAATTTAGCATTCAAGTAGTTTATTAGTGACTTTACGCAACTGATGGACTTTTAGTGGGCGGCATTAGTTAAATGTGAAGTGTTTTCTGGGTTGTTTGAAGAAATCAAGGTTGACAATGAATTTTCTAGATAGGCATGGTTGTTGCCTTTTAGAAAACATGTCTAAGAGTACAGTAACAGTGCAGCTAAAACTGAAGCATGTTTATGCATAGCCACTACCTTATTTGTGTTTTGCACCATTGGAATTTTATATGTGAAATTTTAAAAGTAATCTTCTAAGCACATTTTGAACCTATGAGAATTTGTGAATCATCCAGCAATTTTAATCAAGTGGTAAGATTAAATAAAATGAAAACAAGACCAAGGTATTGATAGCAAAGCAGTACAAATATAACAATTATAGAAAAAAAATGTGTCAAAATACTCACTTGTAAAATTATAAATTCTCCAGGATTAGTATGGCAGTTTTATTGATTACATCCTCAGCTTACTAAATGTTTCTCTCGTCAGGTTGCTGTCACCAAACTTGCGAGTACTGCAAGAAAAGCAAATCTGACAGGATTAGTTGATAGTATTTCAAAATTCACTACATAATTTTTATAAATTTCTTTCTATCCATATGATGTACACATTTCTAAAAGAAAAAAAAATTATTTTCTTGAAAAAAGAAATAAATCTTAGTCTTGTGATACTTGAGTGTATCTTATAAGTCTTGTGATGTGTCAATCATTTCATGTATAAGATCTAATTAAAACGATTAATTAAATTAGTGTTGAATGTGTTTATTCTGTATTAAATTCTGCTGTTTTGGTATGGCTTGTTTGGATCTGCCACGAGCAACGCTTAGGGACATTGAACATGTCACAACATGCACTATAACTAATAATATATCCATCACAAATAACGTTATTTTTCTCCCCAGCATTATAAAAAAGAATGAGAATTAATGGGTATATTTGTTGACTTATAAATTAAAGAATTAAAACAGGAAACTTAATGTAAAAAGTAAAGTTTTTAGTAATATTAAATATAAGCAGATTGATAAATCAGCTATGGTAGATCATTTTTTGTCATTTGACCGTGAAATAAATCCAAAGGTTAAATTATGCAAGCATTTAAATGGCCCTATAGATGTAATGTGCACAAATATATATTTGGAAGAATAAAGGCTGTGTAATGAATTTTGAAATACTATAAATTGATTCTTTTAAATTTGTAGTTGCCAAATCCTAAGAAATAATCCATCTTGGCAGTAACCATAACACAACAAATGCAATCAGTGGAATTGCAAAATTAGTTCTGTAGAATTCATAATAAACCATCAAGTTTTGTTCAAAATATTTATTATAATCATTAACGGAAAATTAAATGCTTGCAGTCTTGTGTATTTCATTACAAGTATTGCTCATATTTATAAAACCACAAAATTTGCTATCTTTTAACACATGTGATTATATAACCTTACAGCTCATCTGTTCAGTTGTGATAAGGTCTGTAGCTCTATCACAGCCTGTATGTTCAAGGAAAGGCCAGGCCATGTAGAATTGGTAAATGGTCACTAATGTAAAGCACTGCCTATGAATAAGGTTAACTACACTTTTTTTTGTGGAAGAATGAACAAACTAGTTGTTACAAAGCTTAAGTTATGATCCCACATAGACAACATGCTATACAGTATCTTACTTTTCCCTAGGGGAGAATCTGATGGAACTTAAAATCAAAATATCATTTATTCTGTATTATAACAAATTATGCAGAGCAGAAGTTTGAAAGTATAATATATCTGGATTAGTAAAAGATTGTTTACAAATTTCAATACCGTTAATAATTAACAAACTATACCAATTTTTAATTGCCATTTTTATGAGCATGTAAACTGATTAATGTGAGAAATAGTATAATTTTAATTGCATCAAAAGCTTAAGGAAAATCCCAAAGTGTATGCTTTTAATTTAATTAATAATCCCAAGAACATTTACCAATTTTTAAACTTGTTCAGATGGAAGAGAAATGGTTGAAGGAATTGTAGGAGGAGAGACAATGTGTCCAAAGGGTTTACAGTCCGAGTTGATTGTTAACTGGAAAATTTCCTACTTGGTGTAAGAGAGCATGTGTAAATTTAACACCAGACATTATCGAGGTATCACAAGTATCTGCCTGCCTTGGTAGCGTAGAGTAGCATGTCTGCCTCATGTTCAAGAGATCCCGAGTTCGAATCTTGGTCAGGGTGAGTTACCTGGATAAGGTTTTTACCGGGGTTTTCCCTTATCCTGAAAGACAAATGTCGGGTAACTCTAAGCTCCATGGACCCTGGGCTCATATTAGCATAATTTCACCCATGCCATTCATCGTCCTATATGACTTAACATTGGAGGACATAAATTAAAAAAAGAAGGTCAAATCCATGTCTTCAGAAGACAAGTCCATCAGCTTAACAGTGGTTAACTGTTAACTCAGGCCAAAGTGAAACTGCAATGGTAGGACATTACCAGTGGTTAGGGGCTAATCTACTGATCCCAATGGGTTCAAACCTGGCCCAGACTGATGTCAGCAGACAAAATTCTGACATACAACATTGCTGGCATGTTCCTAGTAGTTGACAGTATCATTGACAAACTGTTGGTTCCAAGGTCAGAAGTTCAAATTGGTCCAAATCTATTGTGTGCTTGGAAGGACATTTGTAAGAAAACTGGAGCGATACTGCTGTACAGATTTACTCTCGACAACAGACATATTTCTGTTTTCATTAATGGGATCTATTTATGATTGAGTTGCAAGATTTCATCTCTTTTGTTGATGTTAATGTGCATGTTTTGTATCTATTATTATTATTCATAGAGAAAGGATTTTGTGTGTGCAAGGGTCAAACCTGGCCCAGACTGATAGTTTTTAAGTGTAGCTGAAACACAGCCCCATGTCAGTAAATCTACTGACACTTAACATGACAAAATTCCAGCATCCTAGTTGCTGTGATATGATACCATTGTTAACCTTATTATAAAACAAAACAAGTAGTTTATGTGAGAAAGATTGCAGATTTAAAAGTATAGCAACAGTGATCCCTAAAAGCCAGAAGTAAATAGGCGAAAAATTCAATAGTGGATGAAGTTAATTGTAAAGTAAATTCCTTGGCAGTTCATATTCTGTGGCTGTCAGATGTTTCCCACTTTTGAGATTTTTTGGATGCCCATGTAATGACATTTAAAATTGCAACAAATCTAGCCTAGGAAGTGATGTACTTGAAATTTGTTTTGTAATTTACATCCTCCGTTTGTCATATTTGGACAATGAATGAAATGGGGGAAGTGGTGCTCAAATGTGTCGGAGTCCATGGCGCTTAGAGCTACCTACTACCAAGGCAGGCTAATATACTTGAAGGCATGTTACTTGTGCTACCAGAAAGAATTTCAACACATGTAACAGAGAGAAGCAGTTACTGCCAGATCTTCATGTATTCTTATGAATCATCTTTTCCATTACCTCCAATGGTAGGGCGATAGTGAAGATGGTGAGGCGAGAGGACCTACAGCTTACACTGTGGACATAGGGGATACTTCACATGTTAGTTCAATAAATTAAGACAAACTCTTAGGCCAGTGATGACTGGTTATGTAGGTGATGAGCCTTTCGGTGGGATCTTGCGTCAAAGTAATTTGTATCTCAGTGTAGTATATACCAGAATGTTTAGGTAATGTGGAAAGATTAAAATGAATGTAATTGGCAAGTGTTGAAGACTTCCACTCAACACTTAACTGTTTTGCGAATGAGGTGTAACACACCTCTTCCAAAGTAACAGCTGTTCAAGTATATCTGTTTGAATGAAACATGAGTGCTGAAACAAATTGAGTTGATGAGATAGCTTAAAAAATAGGATATCTGCAGAAAGAATGGCCGTTTGGTTATCACTCCTGTACAAGAATTCTTGGAAATCTTTCAGGAAGAAGTAAATTATCTCTAGCCACATTCCTTCATATGAGCCCAACAGTTTCGTTTTTAATTCAGCTTAAAAATAAGCTTATTGATGTGTATATTGTGATTACAGGAGTTACACTTTTGTTTTTCGGGATAAGATGCAGGGTGTACAAGCCATGATCCTTCTCTTTGTAGCTTATAGAAATGATGTAACTGCAATTAAAAATGGATATGAAAAAAGCCTTGTAGATAAAAAAGTAAAATCATTCAAACTTCAAAAACGATTAAAACAGATCACAGCTCTTTCACCAATGAAACAAGAAATTAGATTTGCTAATTTTACTTGCCACCCCTGGGCCACAATTAAGTTCCAAAAAATATTCGAGAAATACAATATAACATTGGCACCAAACAACAATTACAACATTAAAAACCTACTTAACGGTAATAATACTGATAAGATAAAACCAGAAGCAAAGTCAGGCATTTACAAGATTAAGTGTAAAGACTGAAAAAAATGTTCATAGGGAGGACAAAAAGAAACATAGGCACTAGAAAGAAAGAACACTTCAGGCACTTAAGATACAAAAATATTGATAAGTCCGCAATAGCAGCTCATTTCTGGTCTGAAAATCATGAAATTGGAGATAGCACCAAATTACTAAAAACATAGTGAACTCGTCATATGGGAGAGAATATACATAGAAAAACATAAAAACCAACTAAAGAACTTTGAAATCCCACCAGAAGACAACCCCACATTTAAATTCATCACAAAATCAACAGATGGCAGCAGCAACTCCAGAACTACCCACGCCACTGGATCAAGCTTTAGTCGCATTAGAGCCGATGATGCAAACGATGGTGTTTTTTTATACCAATGTTAAGTCATCGGACGGTGAATGAAATGCTCAAATGTGTCCAGGGTCCATGGAGCTTAGAGCTACCCGACATTCGTCTTTAAGGATAAGGGAAAACCCCGGAAAAAACCTTATCCAGGTAACTCACCCTTACCGAGATTCGAGCTCGGGACCTCTTGAACGTGAGGCAGACACGCTACCGAGGCGGGCTGAACGATGGTTCGCGAAACATGTCCTCAATATAGGTATGTAAGTGAAGCTTATGTGTAATACATACGACTCATCTATAATTTAATAATTATTTCGCTTCACTGTGGTGTTCCAATACAGTTAAATTTCGACATATTTTCTTTGTTATATTATCAGATTTCCTTTGACATGATACTGTTCAAGGCTATAACGATACCTACTAAGTACTTTCAAGAGAACTCTGAAGCATATTTGTCATTCTTGTGATGGGCAATAAACGGAAATATTTGTTATCCTGCATTTCCAAGATTTCAGTGTAACTTCATAGTCGGATTTCATTGGTATAGCTTGCTAATATAATGTGCTTTTTAGTGTGCATGTCTATGGGATGGTTACTAGTTGTTCTAAATGTGGATGAAGATAGAGATGAGATTAAAATGAGCTTTTTGCATTCTTGGGGACCTTCTTTACTTTCATTTCTGTATCCTGAAATTCCTAATGCATTAAGAGTAAAAAAGACAGCGATCCTAGCAAAAGTTAATTTGAGAATACCAACGGATGGGCTTATTTTGTGCCACTTTGTCTCAGGGAAGGTAATTGGTGTCATCTTTTGTTTGTATACCTTCGTTCAACTAATCAAGGCCCTAATACTTTGGTTGAAATTCAGGTTTTTTTAAGTCCTCCGTATAAAAACATTTTGGGACAGCGTAGTTCAAAGAAGTAAGATCAGATAATTCCAAAATGAAGAGAACTTTATCACCCAAAGATGCAATGCAGATTTTCAAGGAAATTTTCTCTACCCAAAACTATTTTTCACAGTGAAAATTTTTCATCGCTTTTTTATTTCCTTATAAAAATCCCTTCAACAATTTCAATTACATTAATGTTACTATTAGTATCTTTATAAAATGCAGTTTGACCAGTCGTAAGATAATGTGATATCAAAACTGCGTGAGACATCAGATGAACTACAAGACGATGACTTTTGGAAAGAAATAGTACGTAACGAGATTTTGGAACCTATCATAAATTTGCATTACTCAGACGTTGAAGACAATGACAATGACGAATTATCTCTTAACGTAACATTCACAGCTATACGGATGCACCGCTGGTATTTTCGTTGGATTAGAAAAATAAGTAATTTATAAACTATAATTAACTTTAAACTAAATATTTAAAACATTTGTGTACGAATATTCATGTTGCAACTGTGATTATAGCTGCATTGTTATAAAACTTTGGTAAATTCAGTTTGCGTTCCCTTACGTCTAGCGACACGAACACTCGCAAGTGTGCAAAAGAGAGGGAAATATAAAAAGAGTGGGGATAATGAGGTGGCAACGCTGAAGGCTCTAACGCATCTGATTGGCTACAGGCGAGGACTGTTCCCATTTGAAACACATAATAAATACATTTCAGGCGAAATAGCAATATAGAATTATTTGAGAAATTCAATACTCCTGTCTACTATAAAGGAGTACTAGAGAAATTAAAATAAAATAAAATCTCTGGGCACAGTGACCGACTGGGGTAGAATAGTTGTGTGACCATTGATCATCGAACGGGATAGATCTTCCTTCCTATAAGGGTAATTTAGTGCGAGCGTTTGTGCCCCATTGGGCGGGAATTTAAACATGGAATAAAGTTGTTTGTGAATGAATAGACTTACTGTTGTCATACATAATTATGTGGATTTCTCATTTGTGTTCCCTCTTCAGTATGACCAATATTTTTATATTCTCTGTTACTTTGTTTTAATAGCACCAGGAATGATGGGTTTTGTTTAGTTGCGGATATGCTATGTATGCATATTCCCGAAATTAGCCAGATGGGCGGAAAGGCACTTCTTAAGCGAGCTGTACGTTTGTTTCCGAGCACGTAGAGAGAATTGAAAGAGACTTGCACGGAGACAACTGGAGCGTGATTGAAGTGCGCCAGTCTGCTAGAAGCAAGCTTCTCGGTTTCAGGAGTGCCAACACTTGAGATGCAAGGACACTTCTCATTTTGTATGGAACGGCGTTATTTTGCGAGCTTCTTTACTTTTGTACACAAATCTACTGGCGAATATTAAACGTGAGTGAAGACATCAAAAGGGTTTTTGGTGAATTGCGAAATTGCGATCGTACTGATTTTGCTGGAGTAGCTTTAATTGCTCGCGAGAATTGTGTAGTGAGGAACTCGATACCAAGCCAGCTGCCTAAGTAGACATAATTTGTACTAAGCAAGTGGCTGATTGAGTTACTACACGGTTTTGGCCTTGAGTTATCGAGGTGCTCTTGAAAAGTTCCATTTATACACCGCCGTTACGCACATTTATTTTCTCCTTCATGGTTCCAGACTTTGGGGAAGATATAAGCTTAGCTAGAGGAAAGTTCCTACCCCTATTCGGAATCGAATTGCTGATAGAAAACGGTGCCCGAAGTTAAGCTGAGCAAGAGTTGGCAGGCTGAGGATAGCCCGAGGTGTGTAGAGCTTAACCACGTCGTGATGGCTTCTGAGGTTTATGGATGCTATTTAAGATGTAGGATAGCGTAATTTTTGCCATGTTCTAACGTTCGAGTGTATCAAGTTTGTCGACTCCTTGATAACGAACAAAGAAATCAATGGGAAATGTGCTGCCATGAACAGGATACTTTGTTGGTCTTCCGAAGTCAATTTTAACCGTTTTAGGCCTCCCAAATTATTCCTTTTAAGTTAGAAGTACGAAATTTCTGGTGTTTAAAGATTTTACAGCCTTTCCATCCTAGACCAGTGCCTTTCAAGGTAAACAAATTCTATTCCTTGGTTTCCCTATATACAAACATCCACACATAGAATTTGCCAATCTGGTTGTAAACCAATGCCACACTAACCAAATGCATTGCATACTTAAACTACACCTTACGGTATCTGAACCAAGTTGTGACTGTGTATACCTTCGGATTCACCGCTCAATGTCTGCCTTTGTTGCTGTCGAAATACTCCAAAATATCTCCAAGTTCCAAAGATTGCAGTTGTATGAGTAGCATGATCCCGTTTGGCAAGTTTGACGGAGTGACTAGATGGTCAATTAATCCTCGGAATGATGACGTGCTTGTTGCAGCGTTTCAATTTACCGGTCATTACTTCGAACGTAATTTGCATTTCATACTATCAAGGTGAGCACGAGACTTCTGACGAATCGTTGACTTGAAATAAATGCCATACTTGTACGAGGCAGACTGTAAGAACGCTCCACCACCGATCTACGCTGAATATATTGAAGACTTGAAATAAAAAGGACTCTTAAGTGCCATAATGCTAATTATTTCAGTGTTAATATGTTTTATAGGAAAGTTAAGCGTAGTATAAGCAGTTTCCAAACATACAGTAAGCAGTATGAAATGCTTACTAGAAGTGGACAATGAAAGGCTCTAAGTACCATAGTTCATTTCTCAGCAAAGAGAACAAACGAATGAAGCTTTTTTGTTCATACAATACAAATTCATTCTGTAATGTTTTTTGTAAAACTGTATGGTCATCATTTGTCAGATACTGCTCCGAGATGTGGCTCGTTAACATCCAGGACAGGTAGTTGTGCACTATAACTGGGTTTATAATTTTTGTTTTTCTTTTGTGACAATTTAGTATAATTCAGGATTAGGATTACTACAGAAGAGATTCGGCACCTGTAGTTTATTGTACCTAAGCCCCACGTGGGGCATCCCCGAGAGGAAGGATGAGAGGAGACAGGGCGGCCGGCCCAAGGCGCTGACACTTCTACCACCAGATGAGAGTTGATGTGAAATGATAATGGAGGTGAAATTGAGGGACAGGAAATTCGGGGAATGTAATTAACCTACCCATCATTCGCCTGGCGACCCGGGTAAACCCCCGAAAAACCCCATGGGTCAGGTAGGTCTGCCATGGGAATCGAACCCAGGCCTCCCGAATGCAGGCCACAGAGTGGACCTGAGCGGTCATCCCGCTCAGTTTTAGTATAATTTAGTTTGATCTTCATGCAGAAATGACAATAGTGTGCCAGGTATGGTGCAGGTTAGCGATCATAATGAGACTTGCCTCCTGTGCTGGACCACGTTTTGTAGGAATACGTTTATGTATTATGTATTCATTCCCTCAATTGTTCAGCTGTTTTTTTTTTTTTTTCCATTGCAGCCGCAGTATATTCTCCTTTATTACCACTTAAAGACTACAAACATCTGCTAGTTGTGCCATTTTATCTAACAATGAGTAAGCAGTAAGCGTGTAGGACAGAGCCTTTCATTTGTTAAGAGCAACAGAGTTAAACTGCATGCCATCTGTCGATTGCATTTGCTACTACATTATCGTTTATTGTATTTAGAGCCTTTTGTACATTATTGGGCTTGGCACGTGAATCCATTTTCCGCAAAACTTCAAAATTCCTTGTTATGACACTTTTTACTTCGATTCTTCAATTAGAGCCTTTCTAAATTGCAGTTTGACCCATACATTGCTGATGTCCGAATTGCGTTCTTCATAAGCGAGTTTAAATGAGCAGTTTATCACACCGTAGCCTGATATCTCGCACGTTGTCTTTGTTAATAGATGCAGTCTATAATACTCCATTAGCAACGGGCATATCAAAGGGCGCAGTCCGTAGTGCACTACGCTATTGATCAAATGGTGGGATAAATAAAAGTTGTGTATTGATGCGGTGAAGCAAAGGGCATTTGCTCGCTCAAAAATGTTGATCTCGTTAAATGAAGTAGTTGTTAATGCCGTGCATTGTAAAATACTCATATTTTAATTTGGCCTGCGGGGTGTGGCTATTCCTTTGGAATTCCAAAGCAGTTTATAATCTCCCTTGCCTCCTAGCTATAGCGAAATGTGTGTGAAAGTATTTCTTCATACAGTTTCAATTAACACGAGCTAAATGGAAAAGTAAATCCTCATAAGAAAATTTTGTAGAATTATTTAATAGTCACGTGCATCCAATAGATCAGAATTGGTATACATTTTGAAACACTAATATTTTAGATCCAATCTCTTGTAGAATTGGGAAGTAAAGTTGGATGTAGTTTCAGCGGCCCGAATAGGGTTATGATTCAAAGCTAGTAGGTTAGCTTCCTTCCGTCGACAGGTCGATATAAGGTAGAGGAGCGAAAATCTTATCAACGGCGTGTTTATATTCGCTCCTGTAAATGTATTCATGAAAAGAAAGGAAACAAGGCTTGTCTCTCTAGGGATCCGCAGAGACGAATGTGAGCGTGATATTGCATTTCCTCCCGCTCAGCAGGTCAATCATTGCCACATGTTGCTCCTGATTACAGCACCATCTCCCTTCATCGCATTATTTCCATTATAATGATCTGTTCCAGCTTCATGCTTCATCTGTCAGATTCATTTCAGTAATATTAGTTTCGGGGACTAGTTCAAACATTGGTTATATGGAATGCTAAAAACATAAAATATATATTGTAATTCTATTCAGAATTATTTTGCCGCCAGCTGAAATGTTTAGTGTTGGCAGTAATTGTTTAGCTTGAGGTTCATTTGCCGTATAGTTGTGCGTTTCGCTGAGCCATTTAAAAATAGTACATGTTCAGTGACAGTTGGTCGCATTGTGTGCCAGGGAGTTGGTGGACCTGTTTTCAGAAGACAGTAGAGAATCGTTTCGAAGCAGCAAGAAGTATTTGTAATATATTTTAGTGTTGAAACTAGTAATAGACTTAGTCAACATTCTTCATACGTGATATATGCAAAGTGTTTAGTAAATGATAAGTATGAAAGTGTACTAGTTTTGAGAAAGTAAATTATATGTCACAAGCGTCAAGCATTCATTCTCCTGACAATTTGCCGATTCTTCTTCATACAATCCATTCAGGTTGTGGGGTTTGATCTGACGGCCACAACTCACACCACGACGGAGCATTACACAAAACACTCTCAGGACACTATAAAACCCAAAAATACAATGTCAAGAAAACGCTGTTGAAGTCTTGAACTGTAAACCAGTTGTAAGGGCTTTCGTGTTAATGCAGCTGAGCGAAAGCACGAGAAAGTCAAGTCAAAACAATAGCCAAAATTTAACCGTGTTATTACACCGTGATCTACGTCAGAGAGGAGTTCCGCGCGCGGATATATATATAAGATCTCAATTAATACATCTGGACAAGTAAGTAATAAACGTAAAACGTAACCCACGGCGTAACAGTCTGTTAGCTTGCCAACCTGACTGCTGGCCTCACACGTACTTACTGTCTGCCCAGCACAAGAAGGCAGCTAGAGGAATGTGTAAACGTAATCACTTTTGCTACCCGTACGGTGTTTATGCTCACCTTCCCAGTATGACAATGATGCTAGGTTCGTTTAATATACGCAAGTATTGTGACGTAATTCATCCATACATAACTACCACTGCAGTTACTGCAACTATCATTACATCTGGCAACATGGGGGACTCATTTAGTCTCATACACTAAGTTCCTGGTAAATATCCACTACCAGAGCAGGTAAACAGTGCAGATCCCTCTACCTCTTCAGGCCCCGCTTGCCTTCTTGTGGGTAGGCAGTACATAATACCTATCACTGCAGTTACTGCTACAGTCATTAGATGTGGCAGCTTGGTGACTCGTATGTACTCTCATACACTCATTTCGTAGTAAACAGATCCACTAACAGAGCAGATAAACAGCTGAAACCCTCTCCCTTTTCAGGCCCCGCTTGCCTTTTTGTGGTGGGTAGACAGTACATAATACCTATCACTGCAGTTACTGCTACAGTCATTAGATCTGGCAGCTTGGTGACTCATATGTACTCTCATACACTCATTTCGTAGTAAACAGAGCAGTTAAACAGCTGAAACCCTCTCCTCTTCAGGCCCCCTTTTGCCTTTTTGTGGTGGGTAGACAGTACATAACACCTATCACTGCAGCTACTGCAACGAGCCTTATATCTGGCAACATGGGTGACTCATATGTACTCTCATACACTCATTTCGTAGTAAACAGATCCACTAACAGAGCAGATAAACAGCTGAAACCCCCTCCTCTTCAGGCCCCCTTTTGCCTTTTTATGGTGGGTAGACAGTACATAACACCTATCACTGCAGCTACTGCAACGAGCCTTATATCTGGCAACATGGATGACTCATATGCACTCTCAACACTCCTTTCGTAGTAAACACATCCACTAACAGCACCCTTCTCCCCGTCATTTCTCTTTGCCTTCTTGTGGGTAGACAGTACATAATACCTATCACTGCAGCTACTGCTACGAGCCTTAGATCTGGCAACATGGATGACTTATGCACTCTCAACACTCCTTTCGTAGTAAACACATCCACTAACAGCACCCTTCTCCCCGGCATTCCTCTTTGCCTTGTGGTGGGTAGACAGTAGGCAAGGCAGAGGTGGGGAGGAGATGTGGTCAGCATCGCGGAGTTGGCTTTCTAGACCAGGGTTCGCTACTTGGCGTAGCTCCTCAATTTCCTCACGATGCTGAGTGGGCACCAGTCATATACTTGAAATCCACTTCCCCAAGGGTGGGTTCGAAACGGGCGCATTTCCTGACAGGGAATCAAAGCACAACGCTCTAGCCCACTACGCCGCGGTACCAGGAGACGTGCAAAATAGCTATGAAGTAGAATGTCTTTAATAGTTTGCCTGATTATTTGAAAAACCATCTGTTAACATACTATGTTCTCTACTATGTCAAATATTATAACAATGATTTATCGCCTAAAATTTGTTCAGCATGGCTTCCTTCGGTCCCATTTTGTACATTTGCTACGCGTTAAAGAACTTCAGGTCCTATAACCTCTAAGATAGGGACCTCTGAGTAAAATAAAGCAATCACGTTCAACATAGAAACTGAGAATAGACCCATAGCAGTTAAAGGGCGTCCATAAATAAAACCTCTTATTAGGCCATCAATTACTATTATTTTCTCAGTCCTCACACTAGCCCCTTTTGTAAACGAAATTCCGATTCTCCACGTATATGTATGCATCTAGTTTATTACACTTGGCATGTACGTGTCCTTTTATAAAGGCTCGCAAAAGTTGCAGGTACTGAATATTTAATTCCTCTTGCTTCACGGCAATCCCAGGTTTGGAAGGTTCTGCAACTAGTGCAGTTGTTACTGGGAAAACTTAGTTATTTACTTTTAAATGTGGTTAAAGAGGCAGGAACAAGAAAGGTTATGTCAAAAGTAAATTGAACTAATTTGCGCCTGGTATAACGTAATGTTGGCACTCCCTGTACACGTTCAGTTGTCAAGAGACGACACAGAAGCTCTGAATTCTGTCCGTCCCTTTAACGCAAACTTCTGAGTGTTTCCGACAATTGTTTTTTGATACATACCTGCGTGTGTAAGCTAAAATATTTGTTTTTTTAATGTGTTTCATTTGTTTCTGTTAAACTAGTGCCGCATGAGTAGAAGTTTAAAGCCTCTTTAAACAAAGTGTTCCAAAAGGAGCTTCGCGGGACCCATTTCCGTCCACAATAACCCGAAATTACTGGTTGGTGCTCTGAAAGAGATTTGCGACCCAGTTCGTGACCTGAATCGCCCCTTTCGATCTGTTGCCATTGTGTAGCATGACCTCACGATTTACTCCAGTAAGCCTGTTTGTATACGTTGCTGTGAGGTGTTCACTTGCAGCTGCTGCCTCCGTGTTTACTATTCTCTGTCGAGATTTTACCCAAAATCGGTTTTGACCCTACAAAATACGACCCCACATTTGAAGATTTGAATGTGGCTTCCTTTGTCTCTCTTGTACCCACAGCGAAAACGTATATAAAGAGAGTACTGCAAGGCGACAGTGTTTGAAATATTCTTAATTTTAATCACGGGATTTTTGCTGGAAGATTTGCTATGATTAATTTCTACTATATCCTTCATATGACATCATCCTATAATAATCCTGTTAAGTCGACCAGTCAGATTCGTGAAATCGTACACAACAGCGATACTATTTTGTTATCGCACTCGGACACCATAATACATTCTGCATGTTTGAGAACAGGCAAATGATTATACATCTCACCGATCGTCGACTGTTAGCGCGACTTTCAAATGTCAGAATGGCTGAAAGATTTGTATGCCGGGACTTGAGGTAAAGTTTCATTCTTGTGCTAATGACCTGCGTGATTTAGAGAATCAAATAACTTCTTTTATTCCTTTCAATTTTTTTTTTCTCGTGGTTTTGAACTTCGTAGACAAATTCTCTCTCGACTTCGCCGGTCGTGAACAAAATAACTCGTGACATCTATGATAATTTTTAATTTGCTGTATTAATTGAATAAATAGTGCGATGTAAAATTTTTAAAATTTTGTAGATGTGATTGATTTATAGCAAGTCGAATTTTCTTTGTCCCAGCTTAAACCCAATCAGCGCGTGAAATTCTTATCTCAAGATCGTGATCTCGGATTAATACGTTGTTTTAGGACCAGTTTGCTAAAATAATGACGCAGATACTTTTCTGCAGATAATTTAATTTTTTTTATTATTTATTTTTTGTAATTTACGTCCTCCAACGTTGCCATATCGGACGATGAATGGAATCGGTGAAATGATGCTCAAATGAGCCCAGGGTCCATAGAGCTTAGAGTTACCCGACATTCGTCTATCAGGATATGAGAAAACCCCGGGAAAACCTGAGATAACTCACTCTGACGGAGATTCGAACTCGGGACCTGTTGAACGTGAGGCAGACACGCTACCGAGACGAGCGAATTTACTTTAAAACACCTGTTATAGAGTATAACACAATCTTTTACAAACATATCTCCTATGCATCCACTACCGTAACCTTATATCTTCTACCTAAGCGTCTCTACGAAGATTATTTATAAATTATCCGTCTTTTTGGAAACCGTCTATTTCAACACATATTCAAGGTTCAAAGCCTACTATGTCGTGTTTATCTTTCACTCGATGATTATACACTTTTACACAATACAAACATTTTAACACTTTAACATTTTAAATCTTTAACGACACAATAAAATATAGACAATATTATAAAATAATTGTGTTTGCGGCCAAACAAAAAGCAACTGTTTCATACTTCAAACCAATAATGACTTATAAAAGTAGAACTAATAGATATCTCGTAAATAGCTTATGACACAAAAAGGTACTCAAAACTGTGTTTTTATCTTTAGTATAGTAGGTCTTCGCTCATCTCCCTAGCCTATACTTTATAATTACACAAATGTTTTCCGGATAAAGAGGGCTTCACAGTCTATTGCCTGAAGATTCAATATACTCACATTTACCGCGTGAAAATAAGAGATTTTTATCTCTATCGTTGAACCCGTTTTGAGAAAGTGAATAATGGACAGTTTGGGTTATTTGTTCAAAATGTACTTTCGCGTCTTTGAACAGTTGATATGGAAGTTTTGAATTGTATGCAATACTTTTTGTACCTATTTGGTACTAGGTGTATAAAGTTGTACACCAATGGCACTGCGGATTAATTTATGTGCATCATTTTCCCCTTGGCTTCAACAGCATAGTCCGCCCTGAGATGTTTCCTGGGCAATGCTAAATGGACTACGACACAGGCATGCTTCCCAAGGGGAGGGAGGAAGAAAAGAGCACTTCTCAGCGCTGTTCTGGAATGCCGGTGGGGAAATCAAATTAAAAATTCTACTAGGCAAAATTAACCTTTTACGTGTAGTTAAAAACATGGACAGTAATTGGAGGAGAGTGTCTTGTGAGAGTTGTACCAATGCAGTAAATACTCATGCCACTGGTGTGTGGAAATTGAAGCACTTGATCACTAACAGCAGGTTACATTGAGTCAAGAGGAAACAACGCCCGGTTTATTAAAGGTTGGGCCAGAGGTGAAGGCACGCCCCCCTTTCAGCTAACTGAAGCTGCCGAAATGATTGCATCATTTACACTCTCGTTGGGAAAACAAACACCTAACAGTTTATGTAAAATATTTTTTTTTGTGGCGATCAGAATTCTCGACATACATTTGTCATTGGCTTAAATGGAAAGTCGTTGTGTCTTGGCCAGGCAATGAGAACTCATCACACAGGCCTACAATGTGATCACATTCCTTTTGTATCCGTAATTAAACCATTTCTGAGGGGTCTACTCAAACATCCTGTAATGAACACAGGCCCCTAAAGGAAAGTCGTTGTGTCTTGGCCAGGCAATGAGAACTCATCACACAGGCCTACAATGTGATCACATTCCTTTTGTATCCGTAATTAAACCATTTCTGAGGGGTCTACTCAAACATCCTGTAATGAACACAGGCCCCTAAAGGAAAGTCGTTGTGTCTTGGCCAGGCAATGAGAACTCATCACACAGGCCTACAATGTGATCACATTCCTTTTGTATCCGTAATTAAACAATTTCTGAGGGGTCTACTCAAACATCCTGTAATGAACACAGGCCCCTAAAGGAAAGTCGTTGTGTCTTGGCCAGGCAATGAGAACTCATCACACAGGCCTACAATGTGATCATATTCCTTTTGTATCCGTAATTAAACCATTTCTGAGGGGTCTACTCAAACATTCTGTAATGAACACAGGCCCCTAAAGGAAAGTCGTTGTGTCTTGGCCAGGCAATGAGAACTCATCACACAGGCCTACAATGTGATCATATTCCTTTTGTATCCGTAATTAAACCATTTCTGAGGGGTCTACTCAAACATCCTGTAATGAACACAGGCCCCTAAAGGAAAGTCGTTGTGTCTTGGCCAGGCAATGAGAACTCATCACACAGGCCTACAATGTGATCATATTCCTTTTGTATCCGTAATTAAACCATTTCTGAGGGGTCTACTCAAACATTCTGTAATGAACACAGGCCCCTAAAGTTAGTGAAGTAAACTGAACAGTTTATAGAGAACTTAAACTTGAGATAACCATTTACATCTCTAAGGCTCGCCGTATGCACCGTTATTCCCATGCTGGTGTAACTTGAGTGGTCTCTCTCAGCATCTTCTAATTCATCAGTGGTTATATGAACGAACTCCCACAGCGCGATATCATATGTATGTCTGCACCATTCCCCGATAATTTTTGGATGCACGCTGAAGTGCAGATCGCCTTGACTTCTATGATTCCCTATGGATCCCGCAAAACCGCGCCCGAAAGCAGGAACTTCTGCAATTGTCTTCCTTGTTCGATTACTCTGATGCACCCAACACTTGATACAACATTCAATTCTGTAATTGGACTATCGACCATCATTTATTTCACACAGCCTGAAACATATGTGACAAAAGCTAAAGGGGTATTGAGTTAGTGATTACACTGCACGATGGTCTTTATAATAAGATTCTGTTCTATTGTTTCTTAAGAATTTGACATTAACTTTTTCTTTTATTCTGTGTAGATAGCTTCTGTAAACGTGTTTTCTGTCTACTTCATCTTAATGAGTGTAAACGTTTTAAGATGATGTTTACTCAAACGTTTTAGATACAAAGATGCAGGAGACCGTATAATGCTTAAAAGTGGGTTGTTATATGCTTGCTTTTGAGTGTTGTACTTCTTTTATTACCACGCGAAAAGCCTGAATCATGACAGCGTTTCCGATTTTATTTTTAAATGATCTACGTTTTTTTTGTGTGGTAGAAGCAGATTAGGTAATGGAGGGAGCACTTAGACTGGATCTTTTGCATACCCCGGGAAGGAACGGATGAACTGAAAGAACAGTAGGAGGCACAGGAGCGGGAGGAATGTGCAACACAAGCAGCGGAGATGCATACAGTTCTATTAACGTTTATTATAGTTGGAGGAGCTCGGGTCTCAGTCTTCCCTCCAACGGGAACCGGGAAGTGCTTGAGATGGTCGCAGCCTATCGGAGCGCAGTAGTAGTTCTGACACGCAAGCTTCTTCGCCATCTACCTGCTGTCGATTTCACAGCCCTGGAGTACTCCTTTAGGAGAGCAAATGGTGGAAGAGGAGAGTCGCAGTAGAATTGCCATCCCAACTTTGTCCTTGCCGACCACGGAGAAACCCATAGTTACCAAGGATCGAACCCGAGAACTCCCAAATGGGAGCGGGGTCATCTCTCATTGTTTTGTGCAGTAAGTTTATGATGATGTAGTGTTGTTTTGCACTGGTTTAATTTAATAATGATTAAATTTTATTGAAATAGGGATTTAAGTGGCCACAGCATTTGGCACTGAAACAAACAACCTAGTGTGTCTAGCAGTACCTGCCCCTTTCCAAGTCAAAATATACCCATTGTGTTCTAATTAAGCGGTGAGATTGTCGTGTGTCAACCATTGTCCTCGGAGGAACGAGTCTAGGTGGGTGGCAACTTTATAACCTACCGTTACACTCTGGGAATATAGATAACGTGTTTCACACGTAATTGCAGTTTGATTAAATAAGACCTGTACAAAGAATTACATAAACATATCTCTTAATTTTCTCACACTACTCGTGTGTAGGCACTAAGTTGGAAACTTGAATCATGTTTAAGTTCATCTTCCAATGCTTTTACTGCCGTAGCTATCATGAGCGAGATGCTCTGTAGAATTTGGCAATATGTGCAAATTTAAACCCGTTTGCTGCATTTCTACTCTACTTTATAACTTACGCTTTATTCTACTTATTTGATCTGTTATTGTAAACCATTCTGAAGTCTTAAAAAGTTGATAACGTATATGCTAGGACAGATTCAAATTTAAGAAGTGTATGCACTATAATTTGTGGTGATTAATAAATTAATATCTGAGTAATGGATAAACAGTTAAATTATAATCGAACCCTCTCACAACCTCTCTCTACTGCGCGAGACCGCCGGCAGTCGTCAGTTAATTTAACGCCGGCAGAGGCGGACTAGAAACCTAACCTTATAACAGGTGCTGGAAATGTTGACCTGTTCTCAAAGAGGCAGCATATTTCGTGTAAATATTCTCGCTCACTCTCCAAAGTTTAGTGGCAGATATGCTTATGATTTCTTGCACAATGTTTTCCCTAAGTTCTTGTAGTGTATGAGGATTGGAACGATACATATCTATTGAAACTGGAGCCCTATAGCTACACACGTGTGTAAGAGTTAAAGCCAAGTGGTCCCGCAAAAGTTTGAATTATAGAACTGGTTTTTCCAATCCGTAGAAGGGGGTTTCATTGACCACAGCTTTTGTTTTTCACTGATATTAAACTGGACGTTTGAATACTTAAAACAGTCGATACTGGGCTTCAGAAAAATCTGTGCTACTGGGTTACGTCTCATGATCAGGAAATTGGAGTGTAGTGTGCGATAAGGGCTAGAAGAATAATAGGATCCATGCTCTTTGATGAAACAATAAATGCAGAGCGATATCAGAGGTTTTTTTCTTTTTCTTTTCTTTTTTTTTTTAATCGCTTGACAGAAGAGAAATGGTATGGTTGGTTCCAGCAAGATTCTGCAACACCACATACATCTGCCGAATCATTAAATGCAGTAAGAGAGGTGTTTGATGACAAAATAATGTTAATTTGTGACCCCCCCCCCCTCATTATTCTGCATAAGTTGTGACTTCCTCATGCATTACTGGAACTTAGGGAGAACATTGTGCAAGAAATCACAAGAATACTTACTGTTGATTTTCGGAGAGTGAGCAAGACTTTTTACACGAGATTCTGCCTGTTTGAGAATGTTTGGTCGTCAACATTTCCAGCATCTGTTATAAGTTAAGTATTTCAGTCCGCCTCTACTAACATAAGTTTCCCGGCTACTGCCAGCCGTCTTGCGCAGTAGAGAGAGAGTTCGTGAGTGGGTTCGATTATAATTTAACTACCCGGTAGTTAACATTTTCTTTATTTTTATGTTTTTATTTCTGATTTACGTCCTCCAAAATTAGGTCTTATCTGACGACGAATAAAATGGATGAAATGATGTTCAAATGAGCGAAGGATCCACAGAGCTTAGAGTTACCTGACATTCATCTTTCAGGATAAGGGAAAAGACCTTTCCCAGATAACTCACCCTGATTGAAATTCGAACTGGGGTCCTCAAGTGGGGCAGACACGCTACCATCTACGCTACAGAGGTGGAGAAAATTTTGTCCTAAGTACATGGTACAAAAGTCAAAGCATCTCCAAGAAAGCTATTATTTTTTGAGTTTTTTAAATGCATTGTTTTCAGGTGATTTCGCCCTCTGTCGCGGCATGTGGTTTAACATTTCCTCACAGTGGAGCTTTTTCTGAAGAGACATCCGACGGCATATGTAATGTTAGTTATTTACCAAAAGCACGCGAAACATACTTGACATAAGTACTAGAATTACCGTTGAGAACGGAGTATTATGTTGCTTTATATTGTAGCATTACCTCTTTTTGTGCTGTCGTTTAGACTTCATTCCGTACAGCTGCGTGAGGGAACTGGTTGGAAGAGGCGTGTCTGCGGGACATCTACATTACTCTGGTCAAATGTCGGTCAAATTGGCGGTAATTGTGTCGCAGGTACAAACATCTTAGTGTAGTAATAACGAAAATGCAAGTAAACGAGTTTACGAAATTAGTTTTACACATTTTCTTGAAATTTTCATAATTTTCCGTAAAGATAAGTGAAGTTTCGTTACAAATAATTATATTTTTGTAATATTTGTTGCTTCACGTGTGCTAACTTCTATTTTTACGCATCTTTGTATAGGCGTGTTTTTATTTTTCTCGTTATAATTTACACTTCGATACAATACATATAATTTGATGTGATTGATCCAAAATTTTAACTGTATAGTGTTTCATTTTGAGAATCACGACACTTTAGGCTACTTTGCATGTTTACGTTAAAGGTTTTCAAGTCTGGACCATGGAGACCATTTAATGGGTCTTCTTCGTCCTGCCAATTTTCGAACAATCCGGTACTCGTACTAGATAATATACGAGACTATTCAGTAAAGAATAATCACAATTTTTTTTTTTTTTGACAACGTACCTTTACTCATTCTCATAACTTTGATGGTTCTTCTCAAAATAGTCTCCCCTGAATGTGATGCAGTTGTCCCAGTGTTTCTGCCAGTCTTCAAAGACATGCTGGAAACCATTTTTTGAGCGATCCTTCAAAATCGTCTCCGCAGCCTTCACCACTGCTTCTGATGATGGATAATGCCTGCCACGAAGGCGTTTCTTCAAGTTAGGGAATAGAAAAAAGTCATATGCAGATAAATCCGGACTATAGGGAGGGTGAGGAATGCACTTCACGTTGATTTTTGCAAGATATTCAGCAACAACATTGGCAATATGCGGCCGCGCACTATCGTGTTGCAGCATCCAGCCTGCTTCAGGGAAATGTGGTCTTTTGCACCTGATATGTACTTGCAATGTTTTCAGGACATCCCTGTAGTATTGTCCAGTTACTGATGTGTGCAGGTACAGCATGCTGATAAACCATTCCATGAATATCAAAGAATGAGATGGCCATAACTTTCCCAGCAGAAGCAACCACTTTTGCTTTTTTGGGGGGTTGGTGATGAAGGAGATTTTCACACTGAGCTTTGCTGTTTGCTCTCAGGATCAAAATGATGTAGCCAAGTTTTATCATCAGTGATTACGTTTGAAAGAAACTCCGCATCTTCCTCTAACACCAACTTTAACTGCATGCAGGCCTTCATGCAAACGTCCTTTTGTTCGGGAATCAACAGTCATGGAACACATCGCGCACAAACACGTCTCATGTGTAATGTTTCTGTCACCAACGTGTGGGTGGCACCCAATGAAAAGTTCAGTATTTCAGAAAGTGATCTTAAGGTAATTCGTCGATCCTCTCTCACAATGGCAGCAGCAGTGTTGACGTTTTCTTCCGTAAGAGTAGTAACTGGAGCACCGAGTCCACCTTCCTTTGAAACTGATTGTCTCCCCTCTTTAAACATTTTAAACCACCTTCGAAAGCTTACAGAATATAAAAAATTGAATTTTAGTGCGAAAAATTATGACCGTAAAAATTATGATCATTCTTTATTGAACAGCCCTCGTACATAAACGATTCTTATTTTTAATGAGCTGATCCAATTTCAGTACAAGCTTGTGTTCTAACTTCTGAAAATACTTTTCTCTATTGGTGAAGCAGCGCCGGAAATTCTATATATTCATTTCTGTATTGCTATTAAAGATCACATAATCAAGAGAGCACTTTTCTGGGAGACCAAATTCTGTGTACTGTCAATGAATTTTACGGTCCAGACCATTATCAGGACATCGTTATAGAGACTGGCGAGAAACCACTTAAGGTTTGGTAGGTTGTCATGAGCTTGTTCAGTAGTTGAAGGACCTCGCCTCTCTGTCCACATAATACATTTGTCCATAATTATCTGTGGCCAATCCACACGTCCGTCCATCAAGAGCTCAAAATTCGTTCTGCATCAGTATGACTCACTGAAAACAAAATAACAAATGTTATATTGCCTATAATGGGGTCAGGTGTTTAGCTCCCTATGATAGGTACACAATTCATTGGAGGAAATAAAAGTTAAAAATGATTTGCTAGAAAACGTGTCCGTGTATATACAGCAAATTTGTGTGTTGAATATCAGTATTGGTTGAGCATCTTCCAAAGAAACGACACGATGAAGTTCAATGAATCCCTATAGCCCAAATGTGTTCGTTATTTTTTGTTTTAAAGATTAGTTATAACGATTTTGTTCGAAAAAATACCAGTTTGATATATTGGTATGATTAATGAAACAAATACTGATGTTCTTGAATGATGTATTAAGTCTCTTTTGATTTGTTTTTCAAATAAGCTGATAAATAGACAAGCTCACAGAAGAAAAAAATGTAAAGTTCATTAAAATACACAACTTTTGATCAGTTTTGTAGTAGCTTTAGTTTTTGAAATATTGCATGCATTGTCAGTTAATAGTTTCCCAATTTGAAATGTTTCATCTAATTGATACGAGGCGTGTCCGTAAAATAAGGTCTCCAAGGCGTTTGAGCCGTGAGGAACGCTATTACGCGAGATCAGGCAACACTGGCGTGTAGCTTGGTTTCACCTCTTCAGATCCCCACCACAACGAACTCGTTCCAACCATTAGTCTTAGCTGGGCAGCCTTTTGCGATGGAGCTTCCTATCACTTCCGCCGCCAAGTGTGAGTTGCGTGCAGTGATCCCTTTTTTGAGTGCCAAGGGCACTACCCCCACTGAAATTCATCGTCTGTTATGCGAAGTTAATGGGCCACAGTGTATGGACGTCAAAATCGTGCGAAAGTGGGTCATAGAGTTCAAAGACGGGCGTATAGACGTCCATGACGAACAGCGTTCTGGTGGGCTTTCGGTTTCAGCCGAAACAATTGCAAAAGTGGAGCAAGAAATGCTTAAAGATCGGCGTGTGACAGTTGGCGAGCTGTGCGGACTTATCCCTGAAGTCAGTAAGACGACTGACAAGATTTTGACCGAACATTTGCATTATCGCAAGGTGTGTGCGAGGTGGATCCCAAAAATTCCCTGGTCCAGTTCTGATGGGACGTGCTCACCCATCCCCCCTACAGTCCAGACTTAGCACCTAGTGATTATCATCTGTTTCCTAAGTTGAAGTCACACCTGGGTGGAACACATTTCAAGACCGACGATGATTTGAAAAACGAGGTTGAGCGCTACCTGCGCAACTTGGCGGGATAGTGCTATGATTACGTTAAAAATAGCTGTAACCTCTGCCTTTCCATCAATGTAACATTCATTGACAATAAACGTGTTTTCCATTTTAAATAAAATTGGAGACCTTATTTTACGGAGGCGCCTCCTAGATATGTTTGAGATTCTTCTCATTTCTTTCTGTCACATTAGCCTTGTCAGGTGGTTATTTTTAATACTGTTTCAACATAATATTAGTAACTTATGCTCCTAACTTTTGGTTATGCAAAATACATTTAGAGTAACGTAACGTAGTTATAAGAATAGTTTTATAAAAGATGTTAATTTGTCATTGTTAGAGAACATCGCGTGAACGTATCATGGCGAGTTTTGCGTGTGTTGCTGGTCATTTGTTTGAAGCTGCACATTGAATTTATAAGTGGTCCTTGATTTTTATGACCTCATGCAAAGCGTGTGCTGTGTATCGACTTTTCAGAGTTGACGGCGTCTGGCCGACTGTAGGTTTATTGAAGCTATTTCTGAGCAATTGGCGCTACATAGATATGAAGGACAAGGCTGGCTCAAAAAGTAATGCCTCCTATTTTTTTTCCTTAAATAGGTAAGTTATGTGAAAACTTTGAATTTGGCGAAATTCCTCAAACCTTCTTCTCCAACCCCCTGCAGTAGTAACTTCCTAAGTCAACAGGTGGCAGCATTGCATCCTCTTGCAAAATGGCTGACATCGACATTCGTATTAGACAGCGTTCTGTGTTTGAATTTTTCACTGCGGAAGGTGAAACGTCAATTCGCATTCACGAAAGGCTAAAAAATGTGTATGATGATGCAACGGTGGATGCCAGCACTGTTAGACGATGGGTTCGTCGCTGTAACGAAGCTGAAGGGCAAACACCATTGGCAGATGAAAAGCGAAGCGGCAGTGACTCCATGCAACATTCAGCGAGTCGATGACACCATTCGTGGTGATCGCCGGGTAACAACAGGTGAATTGTGTCGCATTACCTTCTCAGTAAAGGCAGTGTGATGATGATTATTCAACAACTGGGTTACTCAAAAGTTTGTTCACGTTGAGTACCAAGAATGTTAACCGCCCAAACCAAAGAAACAAGGAAAACAATAGCCTCCGAACACTTGCAGCTCTTCAATTTGGAGGGAGAGTAGTTTCTGAAAAAAAAAAAAAAAAAAAAAAAATGTTACTGGAGACGAAACGTGGGTTCATTTTTTTGAACCTGAATCAAAGAGGCAGTCAATGCAATGGCATCACACAACCTCACCGAAGGAGAGAAAAAAAAAAATCAAAACTCAGTGGTCGGCAGGGAAAGTTATGGCGACAGTGTTTTGGGATGTAGAGGGTGTGCTTATGATTGATTTTTTTTGGAGCAGGGATGCACAATAAATTCTGTCGAATAGGTCAGAACTCTCAAAAAGCTGAAAGCGAGTCTTCGCCGAGTTCGCCCAACAAAAACAATGGTGGATGTTCTTCTTTTGCCTGACAATGCAAGACCACACACCAGCCATTACACCACTGCAGAAATTGAGATGGCAAGTCTTTACAGCCCTGACCTGGCAACATCAGACTTCCATCTGTTCGGGCCACTAAAGGAAGCTCATCGTGGGATTCATTTTGAAGATGAGGAGGCTGTGAAAACGTCCGTGCGTCAATGACTAAGGAAGCAAGACCGTGTGTTTTACCACTTGGAATACATGCCCTAGTTAAAAGGTGGACCAAAACTGTGGAAAAGGACGGAGATTATATTGAATAGTGACAAATTAATCGTCAATGTTGTAGTTTTCAAGCGATGTAAATTGGATTCAATTATCTTGGCAATTAAAAAAGAAAAAATGTAGGAGGCATTACTTTTTGACCCACCCTCGTAAAATAATTTGCGGACGACCCCCGTAGCTGAGTGGTAGGGCGCTGCCTCAGGTGTGGTTCGATTCCTGGTACCGGCGTGGTATTTTTCTGTGGTGTACTCGATCTCGTGATTTCAATTTAGTGGATATCCTGCTGAGTTGATTATTCGCCTTACAGTTGGGGGAAGTCGGCAAGCTGTCCCGTTACACCTCTTTCCTTCACTCCTCCGTAGCCTTGGGTGGAGGTTTTGTTTAGTGATTATTAGTTAAAATAAGACCTGAAGCTTTCCTGGCGACTAAAAATTTCAAGATGTTCTCGGGAAACAAGCCAGGTGAAAAGACGTTTAGAAATCGACGTTTTGGGAGCGTACATCTCTCCCATCATCAGGATATTTTAAGAAATGTTATAACCACAAATGTATGTGGATAAAATAAATATCAACAAAGACAAAACACTAGCAATACTCGTATCATTGAACAAAAGACGGTTGTAGTAAATTAAATGCCCGGTCAGGAGATGGCGTGAGTATAGAGAATTAATTAGGTCAAAGAAAGGTAACAATTTGATGATCAAGCTGTATAGATGTGTGCTTCTTGAGCAAGCTGTATAGATGTGTGCTTCTTGAGCCGACGGATTTCCATTTTAAGGCCGGTTTTCAAGAGGAGCTGAACTGAAATCCAGCATCACGACTAAGCGTGCTCCTCTCGGAGGAAATTTGCTAAGGCCTCCTTAATTATCCAACTTTCCGGAGACCACCATCTTGACAAAATACAACAGTTACTGGGAGCGGAGAGTAAAGGAGGCCTTGGCCATTTCCAGTTCGTTCTGTACTGATAAGATTGATGCAAACGTTTACTTTCTGCACTCTTATAAGATAGAGTAGATAACTAATGTGTCCAAACAGTGGGATGCAGAGATTTCAGTTAAAATACAGTTTTGAGGTATCCTGAATAGAAAGCTCTGTTTACACCTGTCTCCACGAGATAGTCCGTGAGTTAAACGAAGTATTGAAAAGACGCTTGCTTTAAATTAAATATTTCAAGTTCAATATTAAGTAAACTTAAGAGAAAGGCAAAATCTTGCTACAAAAAATGTAGTAATCGTTCAAGTACACACTTTAGCCGATATTTTGCGTTAATCATTTTTTAGGTTTACAGTTCACATTTATAAACATCATAGTTTTAAAACTTCTCATATTGCTTTGTAATTACGAAATTTATTTATTTTGGAGTGCAATCTCCGCAGCTACTGGCATTTTCATTTCCAACCTATCCATGCATATTGTGTAATTAAGCCAGCATTTCAGTTGAATACTTATTTTTGTAATTTCCGGCGTGGAAATATCAGTTGTTTAGTTTACAACTGGGTCTAAAGGGGAGGTCATGTCGTGTTAAGGTGTCCAGAAGATGAACATGATGCAATCACGGTGGAGCAATATGTTCCTCGGATCATTTTCCTTCTGTCGCATTTTATGCATAGACGAGGATCTGTTTAAAGGAGATTTTGTCAACTATCAAAACGCTATGTGTACCAATAAGTGTGCTTCTTTGTAGCTCTGGACCTTCGGTTTCTCGTATTCAGTAATTGGTAAACCCTAAGAGATATGCAGAAGCTTATTGTACAAACCCCTTGGCACGACAGGCCATAGGCCTATGGCTACGAATCCGACTGCCGGCCTCACGCCCACATATTGTGACTGTAGAATTAAAAGTCCGAGTTGCATTATTCCAAATGTTCTTTATTTGCGTAGAAATACATTCTGATCAATGCTTACGTAACATTAGGTCACATACACAACACAATCTACCAAGGTCGATGACCACACAAACAGCGTTCTGATTACATCATTTTACAACTGTTTACTCCTTTACAACTCTCTGTTTGTGACTGACTCTTGGCGAGTCGTCGCCTTCTTAAATACCTCATTGATAAATTCGAGAGATTTTTGGAACAAACAAGAAATCGACTGTTCTATCACCTTCGAAAAGCGTAGCTTAATCTGTGCCGGCAAGTCTTTCATCTCCGGCACGATGTTTATCTGCTTATGCAAGCTCTTTATCTCCGTGAATTTGCGCCGAACCTTTTATGCCCGTCGCCGCGACAATATGCACGGTAGAGATGGTCTCTCATCCAACCGATACGGGGAGGAGATGTGTTCAGCATCTCTACACCCCAGCCGGAAAGTTGGCTGTCTTGACCATGGCCATTTACCTATCGTAAGCTCCTCAATTTCCTCACTATGTTGTGTCCTATACCCGGGACTTAAAATCCGCACTCCCCAGGGGAGGGATTGATCCCGGGCCGCATTCCGTGGCCTTAGCCCACTACGCCACGGCCCAGGACTTATTATACAAAGCCACATAGTAATAAATTATATTATTGTTATTCATCCATTACTAGATAATTTTCAAATACTGCTGTCCCTTCGTCATTAAGTCGTTTCGTACAGAGAGTGGGAGTTAAGTGACCCGCTGCTTAAACGTTTGACTATCAGCTTATATCTCTCATGTATACTGCAACAAAACGTAATGAAACTGTTTATCACTTAACGAGAAGTAGGTGAAAAAATTGTAGAAGCTGTATGAAAGTGTATGAAAATGGCTAGAGAAAGTCGCATGAGAGGCTATTAGATTTTTTTTTTTTTCTGCCTGTTTGTCTAGGGTACTCATTTGCAATAGACTGAACTGATATTGTTGTATTCAATCACATGCAGGTTGTCTTGTGTTTTAACTATATGTACTATTAACAAAAGCCACAGTTTATCAAGTGAAGTCCCGCGTTCGATTCCAGATCTCAGCGAGGAATTATGCAAAATATCTGTAATGTCATGTAATATGGGAGCGAATGTAAGTGCGTTTAATGATTGTGATGTTGAGAGACCTTCCAGTTCAGCGAACAATAGCAAGCACCCTTACTATATATACGCCCGTCTCACGTTCAAGAGATCCCGAGTTCGAATCTCGGTGAGGGTGAGTTACCTGGATAAGGTTTGTTCCAGGGTTTTCACTTATCCTTAAAGACGAATGTCGGGTAACTCTAAGCTCTAAGGACCCTGGGCTCATTTGAACATCATTTCACCTATTTCATTCATCGTCCGATATGACTTAACGTTGGAGGACGTAAATTACACACACAAGGAAAAAAAAAACCCTTAATATCACTCATCTCTGTAGGGTGTGGTTAATGTGTCTGCTTTACATTCAAGAGCTCCCGGGTTTGAATCTTGCTTAGGGTGAGTTACCTGGATAAGGGCTTCTAGCAGGATATTTTCTTATACTGAAAATGTCGGGTACATCTACTCACCCATTTCATTTATCGTCCGATAGAACTTAAGCGGCCATAGGACGTTAAACTTAAATTATAAAGGAACTGGAAAAAATCAGTTGTTTTTTAAGACAGAGAAAACCGATATGAGCGAAAAAGTTTATATGGATTATACAAGTGAAATCTTGTTAAAACAAATCCAAATGGGAGGACTGGAAATTTGCAGGAGTTGGATGCCTGATGGGAGCTATAAAAATGGAGCATAAAAGTCACAATTTGACTTCATTGCCCGTTTCGGTACGTAGACGGTAGCGAGTCTGCTTCACGTTCGAGAGGTCCCGAGTTCGAATCTCGGTTAGGGTGAGTTACCTGGATAAGGTTTTTTTCCCCGAGTTTTTCCTTATCCTGGTAGGCGAAAGTCAGGTAACTCTAAGCTCCATCGACCCCGGCCTCATTTGAGCATCATTTCACCCAATTTATTCATCGTCCGATATGACTTAACGTTGGAAGACGTAAATTACAACAACAAAATAATTTGGTGTACTCTATTTGACGCTATTAATTGTTCTACTGTAAATGAAATGTGTAGTGTTTAACGCCCGCTTTTTCTACGTACGGCACCACAGGCGGTGACACTGATGATACATGAGATGAAGATGGAGCACCGGTGGAATGAGATGGCGGGGGAAACCGGAGATCCCGGAGAAAACCCGCCCCAGCGCCGTGTTGTCCACCACAAATCTCACTTTGCGGTCGCCTGGGATCGAACCCGGGCCGCCTAGGTGAGAGCCAAGTGGTCTAACCACTGAGCCACGGCGCGGCCCTGTTCTACTGTAGAAATTATCTATTGGGAACTTGTGCAAGAGTTCTCCTTTCATTTATATCCGTTAGTGATAATTGTACATATTTTATTTAGCCGTATCGAGCTATTAGGAAAAAATAAATGACATATTCCTATCATCCAATGTACACACTGAGTTTTGCTACTTATACAGAAACTAGGGATCTTGTAGTTATGCTTATTTAAAATGAAGAAAATTAATCTTAAATTTGATTAAACTTACAAAAGCTTAATTGAACAAATTCCTCTCCATAGTTCATAGTACGCAATCAAATTAGATTTTCGATTTTTTTAAAATTGTTAATACAGTATTCCATAAGCACTGGACAAACATGTGTTTTTAATTTGCATTTTTCATAAGAGAGGTTTTAAATAAATAAAGAAAATAGAGAATTTCATTTTATGGAGTTCAGAGTTGCTGTAATTAAAATAACTCATATAGTATACTCATGTAGTTGGGGATAATGTGTGCATATATAGCGTAAAAGGTCTAGTTCATTAGCACTTTGTAGAGAAAGCCCGACAAGGAGTACAGGTGTTACTCAAGAGGCATGTTCGTAAAGTTTGCACTGTCCACACCTTTGCTATCTCGCTTATGTACCTACTTGTCAGTTCCAAAGTGGATGTTTCTACGAGCCGTCCACCTGCGTACTGTTGTACCCACCACAACCAGTGTCCAACTTCAGCAAGTTAAAGCGGAGATGATGCGTGAATGAACGCTGTACTCCTCGAGCTGAAAGAGATATTTCCTGGTCCCGAGAAGTTAAAACTCTTGGCTTTGCGGAAGTATTTGAAATAAACGCCCGAAAGCCCTGAGGGAATGGACGGTTTGTAGAAGGATTGTTTGTAAGCTGTCAGTGGCAGTGACTGACGGCTGTTTATGGAGCTTCTACGTGTTACTTCCCTAGCATTCTACATACCACACGACGAAATGTTACAGATGAGATGGTGAGTACGGGAACCGTAAGGCGTGACGTGGTGGGTCAAATGGTTCCGACGTTGACCGAGGTTAGAGTCAACATCAACCATTAGGTTGGAATGAATCTAAAATCTATAAGCTACTGAACATATGTACATTTTCCACAGGTTGAGTTTAAACTATATTGATTGTTAGTATCATTATAGTATCAAGGCTAGCATTTTTGTATTCCAGAGCAAGTCCAAGAAACTCGACGCCTATACTGATACATTTGTGTACATTTGGGAATAATAGGTGCGTTCAAGTCATACCTATTTTTCTCGATGCGGGGACCAGATAGGAACTTCATTTTTTTTTAAAAAAAGATACACGTGGATTCTTTGTGAATGCGTGGCAGATGGCAGCACTATACAGTGCATAGAACTGTGGCAGCGACGAGAGTTAGGACTGTTTTTTGACACTTAAAATGGCGACGTTTTCATTACAAGAACAGCGTGTAATCATTCGTTTTCTCCATTTTCGTGGAGACATCGCCTCCAAAATTGGCATTTTCGTGAGATCTGTGCACACAATCCTCCATGAACATCTGAAAATGCTCAATCGGCGATCATCTAAAAGAACGCTCTCCACTCGCTGGATCATGTCGTCAGACCGAGTGGTGCGAGGCCGTGACTGTCTCGGTTTGTTGTCACACAATTTTCTGCCTTCATTGAACTGTCGCACCCAGGAACGCACATTACACACATCCATGGTGCCATCACCACATGCCTCACTTAACTGGCGATGAATTTCAATAGGTGTCACTCCACGAAAATGGAGAAAACGAATGATTACACAGTGTTCTTGCAATGAAAACGTCGCCATTTTAAGTATCAAAAACAGTCCTTACTCTTGTCGCTGCCATCTCTGTCACTTATTCACAGAGTCCACGTGTATTAAAAAAAGAAAACACAAACACACAGAAGTTCCTGTCTGGGCCCAGTCCTGGTAAAAAATAGGTGTTAGCACCTCGTAGGACTTATGATTTCGTTGTTGGTACAACCGAAATGTACAAGACGAGTCAAATACAAGTATAAACGTTTTCTGACTGCCAAGAAAGCCAAAATTATGGCTTTGAGGCGATAGTGTGGGTACCTTCAGTTTGCTTTTTTTCCTCAAGAGTTCTCTCAGACCTAGGTCAAGCTTTTTTGGACACAAGAAAATCAGCTGAAAAAAAAAAACGGTTTGCTTCCACGAGTGATCTGATCATGAACGATTTCCAGGGCTCGGTGTTGACCTGTAAGTTGCAGTTGGCAAAAGAACGTAAATATATGATGTAAGTTGAAATTTTTATAATTGTTTTAATTATACTGTGACAGCGACGGTTACGTAGAATCAAAAGTCTGATCTGTAAAAAATTTAGAACACTATTACAGTAAGAAAAGACGTGAAATTGACATTTGGCTGTCTTCGAGGTCGACTCGGTGCTCCGTCGCACGTAAACAAATGAAAGAAATCACTGCGGTACACTTCAAACCTCCACTGTCGCAATAATCATCACACAACTTGAAATGGCGCTTTTAACACGTTGCCGGTGTTTTACCTCCAGTCATTGTTTCTAGAATTCCTTAGGCCTTCCGAGAACATTCGCCGCGGCAAGAGAAAGACAGAAAATTCCGGAGCCTCTTTCTCTTGGCATGTACTTAATTTATCATCTAACATCTAACTTTTATATTTGGCTGCAATAGTTTGAGGGACACGATATAAAGGTTGAAAAAGGCAAGTGAAGTGAATTCATTTGCTTTAACTATTTATGGAGCACCATCACTAACAAATAAACATACTGTATTCATCTGATCCCAAGTGAACTGTGATTTACTTTGTCCAGTACTTTTGCTACACGCTTTCATTGCACTAAGAGCTTCTGGTGCCTCATCCATTGAAATCCAGATACTTTCGTGTTCCAATGAGTCTCGTATTTTAGAAATAATGTCTTCTAACTGTGGCACATAGCTTTTGCGTAATGTAGACTCTTTTGTTGGGACCCTTTTATTTGTGTATTTTTCTAAGGAACTCCGAAGATTGTTATTCAGTTTACACAATGGAATGTAGGCACTTACTAAAATGTTTAGAAAACTCGCCAGTCGAACCTGTTACTTCGCTTGTAATGAATTGTTGATTTAAAGTAGTTTTTCTTAACCCTGTTCTTTTTTTTTTAATTTACGTCCTCCAAAGTTAAGTCATATCAGACGATGAATGGAATTGATGAGATGATGCTCAAATGAGTCCAGGGTCCATGGAGCTTAGCGTTACCTTACAGTTACGTCTTACAGGATATGGGGAACCCCCTGAAAAAACCTTATCCAGGTAACTCACCCTGACCGAGATTCGAACTCGGAACCTCTTGAACGTGAGGCATACATGCTACCACCAAGCTACCAAGGTGGGCACCCTGTTCCTATGATGTGCTGTATTTATGTGCTACAAAACCGTAAATGTTTTACTTGCAGAAACAGTCTTCACGTACCAAACCAAACAAAAATGTCTTCACAAAAACTGATCTACATATTCAAGTAGCAGGCAGATTGAGATGCATTTCTCAAACTAAAGCACTGTTCAAATAACTTCTCCAGTATTGGCGGAAACTGAGCTCTAAGCCGAATTTTGCCAAGTTAAGCAAAAGGAAAAAGCACCAAACAGCCTGATTATAATTGGATTTCCTTTGACTTTATGGTTGCACGTGGGAATTAACCTAGTTGGCTCCTAATCTTAATTGCGCAATATTATTTCACAAGGCACCTGGGTATATGCTTGTTACTCTGTTGGTTTAATATTTAACTAGCTGTAAGTTGGTACGTACGTATACCATCATAATGGGTTTATAGAATTGTTTGCTCTTAGGGATTTCGGAGTGCATAATTAAATGCACCCATCCGTCCATAAATAAAAAGCATATAGACTCTAGACCTTTTAAGTACCAATAATTATTATCTAGAGGGGAAAATATAATTTAATGTCGCAATTATATCATTTTCTTAAGATAAGTGAAGTTTTTGTTGCAAATAATTATATTTTTGTATTGTTGCTTCACTGTAACTAGCTTCAATTTTTACGTAATAAAACAAGCTTGTTTTAATTTTTAATCTTACATTTTCCCCTGGAATATACACTTGTATGCCCTCAGAAATAGTGATCAACTTATCTGAAAAAGTGTGACAAACAAAAGACAATTTTGCACACAAATCCCGACTGTAGTCAACCTAAAGGACCTTTCCTGGTGGATGGAGACATTCGCTGAAGGAAGACGTTAACGTGACAGCTTCGCAATATTAACTGCAAGCTTGAAGCAATCAATTATGAAAAGCGGGTAGCCTAGGAGCGCGGTCATTTCATTGCAACAACTGTGTTGATTAGAGCAACGTTAACTCGAAGCACTAGGATTACTGCGTGCCTGCAAGCTGACATTGACCTGAGTAACATTGTTGATAATCAACGTAACCTACAAGTAACCTACAAGTTTTGCTGTTTACTCTAAACGGTATGGCCTTTATGGGTAGATTCAACTGGTTGTATCACGCTAGTCAAGATAGTCGCCTTGTAAATTAGTACATTTATTGTTTACTGTTTCAGTTTTTAATGCAATCCGTAAAATAAGGTTGGTTGAAGTGTCCTGAATTGTCTGAGCTCAGCTCCTGCCCCAACCGTTTGTCTTTGGTAGATGGCGGATGTGAAAACACTTGAAAGAGAATGCCCTGCAGTTTTACTATAAGAATCTCATATTGTCGTGAATCCGATCGCGATAACGCGGCTTGTGCACACAAAGGAGCTGATGGGCAGCGCGGAGATAAAGACTTTGCCGGAACAGATAAAGATAGCGCGGAAATAGAGGACTTGCCGGCACAGATAGGGTTTCACGTCTGGTGACAGAACATTCGATGTCTTGATTGTTACAGAAGTCTGGAATTATCAGTGAGGTATTTAAGGAAGCGATGACTCGCCAAGAGTCATTCGTAAACAGAGGAAGTTGAGTAAGCTCTTTGGACCTTGTTAGATTGTGATTGTGTATGTGACGTAATTGTGTTACGTAAGCATTGAACAGAGTGTATTTCTACGGATATAAAGAACATTTTGAATTTCTGCAAATTGTACTTTCAATTCTACGAACCCACCAAGTCACAATATGTACAATCTTTTGTTAAAGTGCTTTATCGTTATGAAAAAGAGCTTTTGTTTTGTACGGGAGTGAAAATAGCTTGCTTCATTTGTTCAGTAGTGAAGGCCTGTAACGGTGGTTGCATATGTGGAGGTAGTGATCATTTCGAAGCCGTAGGTTGGGATGTCATATGTATGACGATAATAATTAGATGTGTGATGTTGCAAATGATGTTCTCGCAGCACTACGTTGGCAAGACAACGTCGCCGAAGTCCGATGGTGAACATTTTGGAATGATGGTCTCCTTAAAATCTGAATATTTTATACAGATTTGTTGCTCGGTCCCCAGCGCTGCTCCAGTCGGTGCATAAGAACTCTGTAAACTCAGGTGTGGTCGTGAGCGAAGGAATTAACTTTTCTTAAAAAATAAATTTCGAAATAAATCACTGTAGTTTAATTTTGAAATTTCAAACTTCACGCACTTCACGCAACAACATTGGCAATATGCGGCCGTGCATTATCGTGGTGCAGCATCCAGCCTGCTTCACGGAAATGTGATCTTTTGCGCCTGATATGGACTTGCAATGTTTTCAGGACATCCTGTAGTATATTGTCCAGTTGCTGATGTGTGTGCAGGTACAGCATGCTGATAAACCATTCCATGAATATCAAAGAATGAGATGACCATAACTTTCCCAGCAGAAGCAACCACTTTTGCTTTTTGGGGGGTTGGTGATGGAGATTTTCACGCTGAGCTTTGCTGTTTGCTCTTAAGATCAAAATGATGTAGCCAAGTTCCATCAGCAGTGATTACGTTTGAAAGAAACTCCGGATCTTCCTCTAACATTAACTTTAACTGCATACAGACCTGCATGCGAATGTCCTTTTGTTCGGGAATCAACAGTCTTGGAACCCATGGCGCACAAACACGTCTCTTGTGTAATGTTTCTGTCACCAACGTGTGGGTGGCACCCAATGATATGTTCAGTATTTCAGAAAGTGATCTTAAGGTAATTCGTCGATCCTCTCTCACAATGGCAGCAGCAGTGTTGATGTTTTCTTCCGTAAGAGCAGTAACTGGAGCACCGGGCCCACCTTCCTTTGAAATTGATTGTGTCCCCTCTTTAAACATTTTAAACCACCTTCGAGCTGTGCTGTAGGGAAGAACAGACTCTCCATAGGCCTCCTGTAACATTGTATAGGCCTCAACTTAAGATTTGTTGAGACGAAAGCAGAATTTCAAAGCCGCATATTGTTCCTCGCGTGTTACCTCCATTGCAGCGGTAGGCGATACTGAACATATCTGAACTTGTCTGGTTCTCACAGGCGGGAACCAGGAGTACCAACAATGAAACTACTACGGCGTGTTTGTTTCACATTTAGCTAACAGAATATAAGTAGTTTGAATATTAGTGTGAAAAATTATGACCGTAAAAAATTATGATCATTGTTTATTGAACAGCCCTCGTACGAATATTTTTAACCATTGAAATTTAACTATGTTTATTTCTATTGGGACAAACCTGCCAGTTGCAATTTTTCTAAAATTGACATCCTACTACGTTTAAGTCATAGGAGATGAATGAAATGGGTGAAATTATACTCAAATGAGCCCAGGCCTCATAGATCTTAGAATTACCTGGCATTGACCTTTCAGGATAAGGAAAACCCCCGGGGAATTCTTATTCATGTAACTCGCCTGGACCTAGATTCGAACTCGAGACCTCCTGAACGTGAGGCAGACACTCTACCACCAGGCTAAAGAGGTGGGCTTTCAAATGCAGGTACTGTATGGGGAGTCTGGGGAGTGGGAACTTTCTTGAACATAGTCGTTGATGATGCTGAACTTAAATAGTAAGGTTGGTATTTGTCCGACGTTAGAATTAAATAATAAATTCCATAATGTGTCGCATACGATCGCTGTTCAGTAAAGAATGGTCATAATTTTTTACGGTCATTTTTCGCACTAAAATTCAATCTTATTATATTCTGTTAGCTTAATGTGAAACAAACACGCCGTTTCATCACGTCATAAGCTTCAAATGTTGTATTATAATTAGACAATGTTACAGGAATTGAAACATCAAGCATGGAACCAGAATTCCTGCAAAAGTACAAGTTACCACAAATATATACAATGTTCATATAAATAAATGGTTTCTTCTTGGTAGTTTCATTGTTGGTACTCCTGGTACCCGCCTGTGAGAACCAGGCAAGTTCAGACATGTTCAGTATCGCCTACCACTGCAATGGAGGTAGCATACAGTTAAAGTTGATGTTAGAGGAAGATCCGGAGTTTCTTTCAAACGTAATCACTGCTGGTAAAACTTAGCTACATCATTTTGATCCTGAGAGGAAACAGCAAAGCTCAGTGTGGAAATATCCGTCATCACCAACCCCCAAAAAGCAAAAGTGGTTGCTTCTGCTGGGAAAGTTGTGGTCATCTTATTCTTTGATATTCATGGAATTGTTTATCAGCATGTTGTACCTGCACACACATCAGTAACTGGACAATACTACAGGGATGTCCGAAAACATTGCAAGTCCATATCAGGCGCAAGAACATATTTCTGTAAAGCAGGCTGGATGCTGCACCACGATAATGCGCGGCCGCATATTGCCGATGTTGTTGCTGAATATCTTGCAAGAATCAACGTGAAGTGCATCCCTCGCCCTCCCTATAGTCCGGATTTAGCCCCATGTGACTTTTTTCTATTCCCCAACTTGATGAAACGCCTTCGTGGGAGGCATTATCCATCAGAAGTAGTGGTGAAGGCTGCGGAGGTGATTTTGAAGGATCTCTCAAAAAATGGTTTCCAGCATGTCTTTGAAGACTGTCAGAAACGCTGGGACAAATGCATCACATTCAGGGGAGACCATTTTGAGAAGGACCATCAAAATTATGAGGATGGGTAAGGGTACGTTGTCAAAAAAAATTGTGATCATTGTTTATTGAACAGCCCTCGTACTTCGCATAAAACATTTTGAGAGAATGTGATATTACAGGAAAGAAAACTATTAAAACACCGAGTAAATTAACTCCGAACCGGTTTCGTATTGAAAATAGCCATGTTTCTAACAACTGTGGGCTGGGGAATCCCCAAACACTATTTTACGCTTTAGGATAATGTGCATATGTCCTTAAACTGGCATGGACTTAATGGTGCTCCCATATTAAAAAAGGGAGTCCGGCTGAAACATTTTCAGTGATTCCCGCCTTGTTAAGGTAATTGAGCAACGTAATGTGTGTGTTTTACTGCTCTAACTCGGTAAACACGTCTCGCTTCCTCTGCAATAAGACGTTCCCTTCCATTCTCATTCTCCGGCGAGCCGAGAGAGAAGATCCGCCTTCTAATCCTATACATAACGAAACAGTTCTCTAACCCAGTACAATAAACTAAGTGGCTCAGAGGGGATTTGAATATTTAATAACAGAAGCTAGAGAAATCAGAGTGGAGCTTTCTGTGAGCCCATACTAGAAGTTGGCATTGTGGATGGATGCTATCGGGTCGTCTAGTTAATTTTATGGGAAAATACTGGTGAGACGGCTTAGATACAGGGTAAACCTGGTTCACCAGAGTCAATTGTTGCGTAAATATCGTTGATTGTGTTGTCATCTTTCGGTTTCTTTCCCACCTATGTCTGTAACTAGTACTGAGCATGCACTTCGGTAATTAAACTGATTGAGAGGTCGCCAAAATTACCAGTGTTAACAAGGTTATTCTCAGGGCAGAACTGGACCACCAGTTGTCCGCACACAGAGCGACGTAACGCAGCAGTGTTAGGAAATTTAACAATCACTTGTAGGTGGGCTGAGTCCCCAGGTCCACGAGGACCGAATTTTTGGACTGGAAGTATATATTATGTAAAACAGATGGTTTGATAGTATAAATAGAAAACTAGGCTTGCTGACGTTCTGGCTCATATTATAGAGATTATTAAATCTACCCAGCTCATAGATTAGTAGTTTTAACACAAAGTAGGCAGACTATTTTGCATATGAATTGTTTTACCCATTTGGGTTTGGAATTAGACATGTGCATGACATAAACCTACAATAAACGCGTAGGTCCGCAGTTTTTTTTCTTTTGATTTACGTCCTCCAACGTTAAGTCATATCGGACTATGAAATTGGTGAAAGGATGCTCAAATGAGTCCGGGGTCCATTAAGGTCAGAGTTACCCGACATTCGTCTATCACGATAAGGGAAAACCACAGAAGAAACCTTATCCAGGTAACTCACCCTGACCGAGATTCGAACTCGGACCTCTTGAGGCAGACACGCTACCATTTACGCTACCGAGGCGGGCATCCGCTGTGTTGCTTACCACACAGGACCACCAGTTACACCCCTGGCCTAAGCGGCCTCCTTCGTTTGCCCTATTTTTCATCTTAGACATCATTACTAAAGTATGTGCTCTAACTCTCCACTCCAGTTATTAAAAACTTATAACTGTGACGTATCATTTTTCATATTTTCTCTGAGTAATTTCAGCTCTTCTCTTGTTTTATTATCCACACAAATGTGGTTAATGCGTGTATGGATGAACGAAAGGGTGTAAACTATGACGTCATTGCCTTTGTTGGTGAAGTTGGTATCGAATTTTGATCCTTTTGTCTTTTGGCCGCAACTTTGAATCCTACAAATGGTGACTGGCGAGAAGAGCCACAACAAATCGGTGTTTTAACGATTTTAGCCTTAATTCGCTACTCATGTCCTAACAATTAGGAAGAGTAAAAGGTGTTGTAGCCACCAATTGACATTTGAATGTTTTTGAGTTTTAAGCAAATACGTTCTGTTTATATTCCAAATGATGAAATGGACCAGTGGCAGGAAAAGAGATGTGTTTACTAAGAAATGGGAAAATCTCGAGTAGAACAAAGTGATGATTTCCCTGTGTACGACAATTTTGATGCCGTCTCAAATTACTGATCTTTATCTGCTGCAGGCTGTGAACTCTGGAATCTTTTTCTCAGAGTTTGCGTGCAGGTAACACCGGTTACGCTGGTTAATACTTTGAATAGATGCTCGTAAATGAGTTGCTTGAGGATGAAGCATCAAACTGATTTTGAATCTCAGGAAATAGCCAACGTCTGATGTATCAGTAAAAAAACAGTAATGGTAGAATCCTCTAGCGATGACCACCAGCCCGAACATGGTCTTCCCGTCGATAATAAATCGAAACATCAAACTTTAATCAACCGAAGACGCGTTAATCTCCGCACCTATGTTGTGTTTCCAAATTTGAGGCTCTTTATTCGCATGTGACCCACAATTTTTACCCTTGTGACTCGCTCAACTCTGACCTTTCTAATTTTCAGAAGTGGCCGCTCTGTGACAGCTGAGAACGCTTTGAGCTAATGGAGTTCTTTTTAATTTGATTTCATCAGGTCGGATCTTGCTAACTACTTCAATTCTCTGAAAAAATCTCAGTTTGTGCTTCTTAAATTGTGCTCTGATTTTATTAACGTGTGTAAATTATTCCAATTTTTTTTTATCTATGCCCTTGCGATTTCTTTATCTCATGATTAATCCTGCATTTCAATAATTCCGATTTTATATCAGGAAAGTGGAGCATGGACTATCTGTTGTTCATCCGAGACTGATAAGTGAGTGGATTCTATCACTGATTTTAAATTTACAACGTCAGCCTCATGGCATTGCAAGATTTTGAGGGTTTCTAATGTTCCAAAGTTCTATATAATTCTCAGTAAATTCTCGTTTGGCTTCCAAATTTACAATTGATGTGTTAGTTATTAAAGGGCATAATCTCCATGCTTTTCTTAAGCAATAATCATTTAAATGTCTTCTAAAATGTTTTGTGGCACAAGACAAATATGTTTCCCATAAAATAATTCTGTCAAATTGCAGTACACTTCTTTATTAAAGCTGAAGGATACGCGAGAATCAGAAGCTCAGTTTGCTCTGGTTCTACGCAACTTAGCTGTGAAAGAACAGTTAAAGTCTATTTGTTTTTAATCAGTCCTCTTTCATAGTTATTTACCAGTTATTATATTAATGCTATAACCGTATAAATTTGAAGAACAAACCTGCTTGCATTTCGCTGTGGGCAATCGAGACTCCTTCAAGAAGCTTGCAGCTTAGCGGTTCGCCAGATCTGAGTGCAAACATCAAGCTGCTATGGTCGGTTATTAGCTATGACATGATTTGTACGTGAAAAGCTAATTTGGCACATAGTTGTAAAGACATGACAAATTCTTGTATTGAAGCCAGTCATGGCTGAGATCTCGTGCTGACATCAGCTGCTACAAATTTTCTGCCAGCTGAGCAATACCTGGGCGCGACGTATTAGATCATTCAACACGCTATTGTGATAATTCTTCAGTTTCACACGCTCGCAATTCTAAATCGGTTCATTGCCTTCAGGGCGTTAGCACTGCTTTTCTTACCGCTGTGGTATTTTATTTTACTACCTTTCAGAAGTCACAGGGAGATTTTGATGGTAAAAATAGTAGGGAACTCATTTGAATTTGTTTGTTACAACGAAACTTCTTTACCATATTATAATTCTTTTTTCTTCTCTTCATTTTCTTTTATTCTTGATTTACGCCCTTCAACGTTGTCATATCGGTCGATGAATGAATGAAATGGGTGAAATTATTCTCAAATGAGTCCAGGGTGCATAGAGCTTACAGTTTCCCGACATTCGTCTTTCAGGATAAGGGAAGGCCATGGAAAAAGTGATCCACATAACTCGTCCCGAGATTCGAACTCGGGACCTCTTGAATGAGCCACCTACGTCACAGAGGCTCGTAACAGCAACTAAGCATTTTTTCCTCTTTATCTTTGTTATCTTGAGCAAGTGACTTGATTGGCCAATTCAGTAATTACGGTTTGTGATTTTTACTTGATAAAAAAAAAAGTTAAATAACAATATAATCTGATAGTAGTACAAAGCGCATCATTGAAGAATGGGAATGGGCTATTTTTTTACCTCCAAGATTTTCGAAACATATTTCTGGAACATAATTTCCAAATAAAAGTACTTTATTTTTTACCGGTTGTAATTAATGAACCTGCGTTTAATTCTAGGGCACAAAGTAGAGGTTTTTGAATTCGTGTACATCTTGGCAGCATAATAGTGCATCATTTACTCTGAAAATCGCTTGTAAAACAAATCTTTGTGGATTTCATTAGCAATCTAACATTATTACATTTTTTTAGTCAAGATGAACGTTTCTTTGATAAGATCTGATACTCTAGATCACTGACCATTATTAAAAAGTGGAGTGACTAACATTGTAAACCTTTTGACGGACAACATTTTAAAATATTTACGAAGTAATTGATGCTGGCAGTGACATTATACTCTGGTTGTATTATCAGTATATACATTGTAAATACGAATCCTAAGGACAATACATATCCTCATCAGTATTTTTAAGACATACCTACCATACAAAATGTGATTTTGTAAACTGATTTCAGTGTTTTGTATGTGCAGTTTATTTGCGCGATATGTAATATATGTATTTGTTTGCCGTGTAGTAATGTTAAACATACTCCCGTTATTACAGATAGATAATACGAGAGAATATGTCCCTGAGACTCGCCACCATACAGTGCCAACGCTACTGTTTTTCTTTGTTCCCGGGATACACTATCCCAAGTGGTTACGTCACAGAACAAGTGACGGGCACCAACCTAGAACCAGAAGCTTTTTGACTGAATCACTTGTAGGTTTGAGGACTAATTGTGTGGTGTGTTTGTATGATTTCAGAACCACGCAGACCAGTATGGAGGATACGGGGACGAGCCTCGTCGGAAAAGGTAAGTCGTGTTAAATATGCATTTTTTTTTTTTTTTTTTAGAAAAAAGGCATTCTTGTTATCTTATGATCAAGGTAATCTTTAGACAAGGTTCGGGAGAGGTCTGGTAGCGGTCATCAGACTCTTGGAAAATAAATATTCCGTAATAAATTATATATATGATAATTTTTAAAATTTTTGAAAATGCTCAAGGAATTAACTCTCTGCAGTAAACGGATTGTTCCAAATGTTTTATTTGTGCAAACATTTTTGGTCCTGCTCCGTGGCCTAGTGGGCCAAGGCGTCATGCTTGCGCCCGGAATCTATGCAACCCCTTGGGGGTACGATTGAAGTCCCGGGTATAGGTGCGGTGCCAACTCAACATCGTGAGGAAATTGAGGATATATGTTAGGTAGTGAACCCTGGTCTAGAAAGCCAACTTTCCGGCACCACTACCGTGCTTATGTGGGCGTGAGGCCGGCAGTGGGGTTGGCAGGCTAAGGCCCGCTTTGGGGTATTACGCCATGGGGAAGACAACATTTTTGTTAACTTTGTGTTTACTTGGATAGAGCAGATTCAATAAGGAAAAGAGGAACTAAGATCCCTTAGTGTCAATTGGCTGCAATTATAATTTATACTTGTGTATAATAATTATACTGCCTAGCCGTTCATATCAGACATACATGCCAGGTTAATAATATTTCGCTCTTCTGGTAAACTAAGCATGTTTGCCTCACGTTCAAGATGTCCCAAGTTCTACTCTCGGTCAGAGTGAGTTATCTGAGCAAGGTTTCATGCCGGGGTTTTCCCTTATCCTGAAAGATGAGGGTCTGGTAACTCTAAAGCTCTGAAAGGATCATTTCATCCATTTAATTCATTGTCCGATATGACCTAACAGGTTAAAGGATGTTGAAAAAGTACAGCCAATGCAGCGCTGTGTCATGAAGGTCAAAACGCCATTCCATTATCTCTAAAGTATGATTTTTAAAAGAAAATACGTGAAGGTCATCTGTTTCTCCACGTGATCTTCCGGAATGTTGCCCAACAACAGACAGGAAGTAATGCAGATACCCCCTTTCTTTATCCTCTCAACACTTGAAACATAAACAGGGGTTCGAGCTATCAGAGTATGTGAACCAATCTGGCAACCTTTGTTTACGTTACTATAGCAACGACCTTGCTCGTTGCTTGATGACCTTCACGTATCATTTAAAAATCAGACTGTATCAAAGGATTCTTTATAGTCTTTGATAATGGTGTGGAATTGAATATTTACCAAATTGTGGTATGTATTTTGGGGATGGGGGTCCATTGGAACTTGACCTGGTAAGTCCTATCCGACACTGAGTGAAATGGTGTTCGACAGAACCCGGACTTGCTAGAGCTTAGAATTATACATTGGGTATTCGTCTTTACAGGATAAGGGGCGGGGGAAAGACGAATGTCGGGTAACGCTAAGCTCCGAGGATCCTGCGCCCATTTAAGCATCATTTCACCCATTTCATTCATTGTCCGATATAACTTAAAAAGTTAAATGACGTAAATTATATATATCGGGGGTGGGGGAGAAACTTGTATGAAAGAGAATTTGCTCTAACAGATTCGAACTCTGGGCCCTTAGCATGCTATTTTTGTTCGTACACCTTGATCTATTTTTTAAATGTTGTTTCCTGTGGGCTACACTGTACAGTATTGCTGCTTTGTCTTACGAACGTTCATTGTTAAATTCGCTTCCCCCCCCCCCCCCCCCCCAAGCTGCAGAAGCAATTACCGAATGTGGAAACGTTTCTAACCCCAGAATACATCGTAGCAGGCGAATTTCGACCGAACCATTTATCAGGCAGTTAATTAGCGAGCGTGTCCAAACATTGCGTAATGCTTGCATTTTACTCGCATGTTTATACCCCCCACGGCAATTAATAGGAGTAATTTAAATTTCTAAACTCGTTTTTAGAGTTTCGGACCTGGGCAGTTTACTAAATCACCCAAACCAACCCACCTACCTGCCAATTCAGTTACTGCTTACTCCCCGAATTCCTTCTTGGGAGCACATGAACAATTCATGATAGGGCATTTCCACTTCTCGTAAAACGGTTCTCTATGCAAACAAATGATGCATCAGCTAGAGGCTAGACAGATGTATTTTAAAGGAGTATTTCGTAGTAAAGATTTGTTGTGTATTGCATATTCTTGCCTTTAAATGTAAAACCCATTAAGAACTCTACCCCCGTTTTCTTTTTCCTTCTGGTGCCAAAATGTCCCAAGAAAGGCATTTGAGCTTTGTCACCCGCCCGTGTTAACGGTCTTGGTATACGAGGAAAGAAGAAAACAAGGAAGGAAAATAATTTATATTATTAATAGGGGGTTGTTGCGCATATTCTTGGCAGTTACCGTGAGCGATGTTCTGCACATGCGCACGTTTACTGTAAACAGATAACCGGACACGCTATAGTTTACCATTTAACTTGATGCTTCACAGCTAGCATTTTACAAAATGACCCAAGAAAGATGACGCTTTACCATTAATGATCTAATATTGATGCGGGAGGTAATTTCAACCAAGCCATATGAAGTTCCAACTGTATGGAATGAAATACTTGCAAATATGGTAGCTGCAACTGGAAAAATGTTTCCTTCCGTACAATAAAGGAGCATATGGATCACTTTCTACACAAAAGGCCCAACAATTTCTTATAGGTGCTCCCTTCAATGATACTGCATGTGCATAATATTGCACTTAATTTCTGTCAAGCCATGTTAGGTTAGCCTGATTTGTTTTTAAGTGACTTTTGTTTCTATATAAAGAATGATCACATTTTTTTGGCAACGTACCTTTACTCATCCTCATAATTTTGATGGTCGTTCTCAAAACAGTCTCCCCTGAATGCGATGCACCTGACCCAGCGTTTCTGCCAGTCTTCAAAGACATGCAGGAAACAATTTTTTGAGAGATCCTTCAAAATTGCCTCCGCAGCCTTCACCACTGCTTCTGATGATGAATAATGCCTCCTACGAAGGCGTTTCTTAAAGTTAGGGAATAGAAAAAAGTAACATGGGGCTAAATCCGGACTATAGGGAGGGTGAGGGATGCACTTCACGTTGGTTTTTGTAAGATATTCAGCAACAACTTTGGCAATATGCAGCCGCGCATTTTCGTGGTGCAGGATCCAGCCTGCTTCACGGAAATGTGGTCTTTTGCGCCTGATATGCACTTGTAATGTTTTCAGGACATCCCTGTAGTATTGTCCAGTTACTGATGTGTGTGCAGGTACAACATGCTGATAAACCATTCCATGAATATCAAAGAATGAGATGACCATAACTTTCCCAGCAGAAGCAACCACTTTTGCTTTTTGGGAGTTGGTGATGAAGGAGATTTCCACACTGAGCTTTGCTGTTTGATCTCGGGATCAAAATGATGTAGCCAAGTTTCATCAGCAGTGATTACGTTTGAAAGAAACTCCAGATCTTCCTCTAACATCAACTTTAACTGCATGTTACCTCCATTGCAGCGGTAGGCGATACTGAACATGTCTGAACTTACCTGGTTCTCACAGGTGGGAACCAGGAGTACCAACAATGAAACTACTACGGCGTGTTTGTTTCACATTAAGCTAACAGAATATAATAAGACTGAATTTTAGTGCGAAAAATGATGACTGTAAAAATTATAATTTTTTATTGAACAGCCCTCGCATACATTATATTGGCTATTGCTGATAAATAGGAAGAAGATACGCCAAAAACTGCCTCTAAATCAGACAGCCTGTTGGAATATGCTAGGCTCCAAACCTTCCCCTCCTGAAATAGTCAGTACAACGTAACCTAATATATATCCATACGAACGATGTAAATTGTTTATTCAAACTTACCTCTAGTAGAATATCGTTGTTGTTTCAATTCTAGGCGGTATATGTAAATTCTCTACTAGCCGTCGTAGAGCCATTTTATCAAAACGAAAATAGAGTCGGCATTCTTCATCTGTAAATTGATTTAAATCTAGTCTCCGAATTGCGTCTTCTATTCTTATTAACGTATCATGTGCAAAAACTCTTGACTCCGTAACATACGCTACAGTATATACCGTATACAAGCGACATAACAATAGCCGATACTGTATCACAAAACACGCTACGGCAAAAACTCTATATTGCTAAATCTTCAGTACGTTAACGTTGTTGGCAGGATTCTGGGTGTTTGCTTTTGGAGCAGTCGGAACTAGAAGTAATTTACGGTTTATAAGTATTTGAATCTAACTAATCATGTGTGACGTAGGAAGTGTTAAAGAGCAATTAATGCAGATGGGAAGGGCAGGTCACACCTTGTTTTGAATCAGTAAGTACTTCCTTTTCCCGGTCACTCACTTCAGTAATAAATTGATACTGTGCTCCTCTCGAACAAAGTTTACTCCTTTTAAATTGACTTTTTGTTTGTGGACGTTCTTTTCTGCTGTGTTTCTCAGGTCCCATCCTATATTGGTTTGCAATGCCGGTAAAGTTTGCTCAGAGGCCTCTTATCTGACTCGATTTTTTTTGCGCGAATTATGGAATCACTTAGTCTTCATAGAAAATGCAGGTCCTTGGTTTTCATTTTTTTAATTGTGCCCTACAACATTAAGTCATATCGGGCGATGAAGTAAATGAATGAAGTGATGTTCAAACGAGCCCAGGGTTCACACAGCTTAGAGTTGTCTGACATTCATCTTTCAATGATTAAAAAAAATCCAGGAAGAGACCTTATCCAGGTGCAGTACTGGGATACTGATGATGCGCAATGAATTTAATGTAAATAGATGTAAGTATGAGGTCGTGAGCTGCAGTGTACTGTCCACCAACGCAAAGTAAGCCCACCTCTGTAGCGTATGGTAGCGTGTCTGCCTCACGTTCATGAGGTCCCGAGTTCGAATCTCGGTCAGGGTGAGCTACTTGGATAAGGTGTTTACCGGTTTTTTTCCCTTATCCTTCAAGACGAATTATGGGTAACTAAGCTCTATGGACCCTGGACTCATTTGAACATCATTTCACCCAATTCATTCACCGTCCGATATGACTTAACGTTGGAGGACGTAAAATTAAAAAAAAAAAACAAAGAAACCGCAAAGTAAGTCCCTGAAAGGAATGCGCCCCCTTACACAGTGGGACAAGGACAGTGTGACAAAGAACGCATGCTACACAAGGAGCAGAACCTAGTCACTCTGTACACTAAAACCGAGAAGATTCATTCACAAAATCAGAAGCCGTCAGAATATTTTGAATGGTCTGTAACTGTGCTGACATGGGGTGTCACACTACCGAGGGAGGGTGTAGGAACCTTTTTGAACCATCCTGCGTCTCATTCTCCGAATATTTTCTTTTCCGTGGTATACTATACATCTGTCCTACCTCACTTCTCCACAGTGCCCAACACCCTGCTCGCGTTTTCTCGTATGGGCATAAAGAGACGCGTTTGATGCGGTCACAGAGCAGTTGCCTAACGCCGAGTTAAAGCCAAGTCTATATTACTTCCGTTGTAAATGGTACTGCAATTGTCAACCGAACCTGCATATGCAAGTGTGTTAGTTTTTGACAAGACTAAGCGATATCATAAATTTTCCGTTAGTGGTGAATTAAGCAGAATGGACAAAAATATCTAGATATCGACAAATCAAGGTGAATTCATGTACCTTTTTTCATGGCATTAACCGTTAGCGAAATGTCCGTAGCTACTGCTTCAAGATCTGCATCACAATTCTTTTATCGCGATCTAGTATAGAATGAGATTTCATCAAGTACAGCGCCCTCCCCTCCTCCGCGCAAGAAATGTGCCAGGTATTGCCATGTTAAAAGTAGTCTACGTCGCAAAAGATAAGTAGCCGTAGTGTTGCACGTGTCATATTCTGATTGTCATTTGGTCCAGCTATTAGGCTTGCCCAAGCTGAAGGCAACATTTGTTGCTTTGACAAATAGGAATATAAAGTTACACTACTAGTGTTGGGCAAAACGCTTTTTTTTAAATACATTTATCACCGAGTTGGAACGGCGCGCCAAGAAAGTGACTTTAAGCTTGTGGAAATGCGATAGGGCAGTCTGGCGCGACTCCAGTCTGGAATAGTAATAATGTAAATGCATTATTGGTGGAGGAAGTTAAGGCACAGCGCCTTGGGGTAGGGAAATGCTTCTCACTCACTCTCCATTGTTTTGAAACAGCTAAGCATAATATACAGCAGCCGTGTTTAGCTTTCATTTTATTTGGCATATAAATGCACTTCGTGGAAGGTTTGTTTGGAAAATCTGGTTATTTTAAAATGCCAAACCTTAAAAATGTGTCTGGTATTAAAGATGCACGAAGTTTTGGCCTTAGTCCAATTAGTAGCCCATGCATAGAATTGCAGTATAATGCCGTGCTGATATAAGAGTTTTTGTGAAGAAATGTGAATGTCGTTTAGTATAATCAAGGCGTCCAGAGCGTTGTCAGCGACACTTGGCTTTCGTGGGTTCGTAGAATTAAAAGTCTGGTTTGCAGAAATTGAAAATGTTCTTTATTACAGTAAACGGTAACTTTGTACACCCCTTGCAGCAGTAAAAAGACGTGACATACAGAACAGCAGTATTCAAGGTCGTCTCGTTCTCAGCCGCACGTAAACAAACGAAAGAAATCACTGCGGTACACTTCAGATGTCCACTGTTGCAATAACCATCACAACAACCAATTAACAACTGACTACGCTCTAACACTTTGTGGGCATTTTATACCTTCATCATTGTTCTAGAATGCAGTCGATCGTTCGATGACAATCGCGACGCAGCGAGAGAAACATGAAACTATCTCTGTCTCTTTCTGTGTTTCTCCCTGACAAGCGCCCACTATCTGTCTCTCTTTGCTGCCCACGCGTAGCTCTGGCTTTGCGGCGGCTCCAACGAAACAATGCAATCGGTGACAATGCTTATCCTGAAGTGCTTACGCAAAAGTCCCAAGTTTGGAGGATATTACCGTAAGACAAGTGTCTAGGGCGTAAGCTTGAGACAGACGTTCAGCAATTTGTCTACACAGTTGGACAGGAGCCTTGAAGTATGTAGGGATGACGTTATTATGCGTACCACAACTTATAGAGCGAGTGGAAATAGTTCGTTACTACATAGTATGTATTATCGCTTATTTAGATACATTCAAGTAATGAACACGGTGAATAAATGCCGTAATTCATGTCCAAAACATTTAAACATGAGCTGCAGCGAAAGAGGACGGTTACGTTAAGAGTCAGGCGTAAACAGCTGATCGCAGAGAACGTCAACATGCGTGTATTGGCGGAGTGATGCAACCTCACTATTTATGTACGTACCCACTTAAGTCCAAAAACCGGGTGTGATGATGGAAAAATCAGCTACAAATTGGTGAAGAGTTGGCAGAAGTAATGGGTTAAGACACACTAAATGCACTTAGGCTTTGGAAACAGCTTGGTGTAGCGTATTATGTGTAGAGCTTGGGGCTCATTTTATGTATCTAAATCAAGGGATCTCTTTTTTGTAATGTCTTTAAAACGACTAGGCGTTGGTGAACTAGACCGAAAGTGCCCTACATTGAAGAAAGCACCATGAGAACATTAAAAGCCCTGGCGTGACAGCCCTACGAGGGTCAAGGTCTACAATCCGACTGCCGGCTTCACGCCCCTTACACACGGTACAGGTGAACGATCATCCACCGATACGGAGAGATGTGGTCAGCTTCTCGGCATCCAACAGCCGGATCGTTGATTTTCGTGACCAAGGAAGCTTACCTAGCGTAAGCGCCTCACTTTCCTCACGGGCATCGGTCCTATACCCGGGGCTTAAAATCCGCACCCCAGGGGTGGGATCTAACCCTGTTCAGGGACCAAGGCATGCTGCCTTACACCGCTACGCCACGGCGCAGGACATCACGAGAACATTTCTGCGCTAAAATTACAATGCACACTGCACACGATTTACTGGCGCCAGTACCTGGCGATGCAGTGGGCAAGTACATCAGTGTACGGTGACGATGCAGAGAAATAGTGCCTTCAAGTTTCCATCTCATGAATGTTTCTTGCAGATTTTCCGACTACACCATACATTTCTGAATAAATTACCTTAATGGCGAAATTGCATGTTGGCGACCATAAACTACATACATTAGCTCAAGTTTTGCTTATAGACTGGGTAAACATCTTTAAATGAGGGTTAAAGTTAATGACGTAACTACATATAGGTATAGTTAATTATGTTTCAGGACTAAATAATGATGTACATGTTCCATGTAGATGTTTCACATTAAACAACAGTTGGAAGTCGCAAGCGCAATGGAATTGCAGGGTTAACTAGAAACATCCGATAGAGAACGGTGGAATCTGTAAACAATGGCTGGCTATCCCGACTTCCCAAAGTCACATAAAGCAGCGTTCATCTGTCTTTTCCTAACTGCTCCATCATATTCTTGAATAACATGAGGACTGGCCGTAGCAGATAGCAAGTCATTTCCGCCTACGTAATGTAAATCACTGATGATTGTCACAATCGTGCACTGCAGAACAAACCTTTTGGTAAATTATTATACCAAACTATTTTGTAGTACATAAGAAACCTGAAATTAAATCTACACGGGTACAAGTTTGGATAAGACTTCGCGTTATTTATGGTTTATATTCTATTGTTATATATTTAACATTCGCTTTACATATTTTAGTTTTCTTTTTACTCGTATCTGGGACTGGACTACACAACGGAGGTCCAAACTCGGTCTACTGTACCGGTGCCCCCAAGAGAGTAGACAGGGCGGCTGTCCCAAGGAGTTACGACAGTGCAGAGGACATGCTCCCTACACTCTACCGATTGGAATCTCCCCGGCAGGCCAGTAAAATCGGAATCCCACCCTTCTGTGTTCCGGAAACGGCTCCGCCAGACCGGGTTCGGAGACCGAAGAACGTCCTACCGAGGAGAAGGTTTTACCTAAAGTAGATCATCCTGCCATGCAGCGATACTTCTACCCTAAAAGAGAACACCAGATGAGAGATTCAAATTCAAATTTATTGTCCATAGAGATTACAGAAATCCATCAGACATTGTCAATATATTATTTACATAAAAAATACAAATATATGCATTTACAAAATAAAATTATATTTACAAAAAATCATCCATTATTGATAAAGCCTTATTTATTAAATATTTACACAGTTCCTTTTGAAATGTATTTACATTGGTTACTGACTTCAGTTCCATACGAAGAATGGATGCCTTTATATTTTGGACTTTTTCCAAACATTGCCAATCTATATTGTACTAAACTAGTCATTCCTGTTTCTAGTGTTATAGTCATGCTTTTCTGAGTTTATTTTGTAGCAATTTGTTTTTACGTGTAGTATTGTTCTGAGTATTACTAAACATGAAGATATGAAGTGATAATGGAGATTAAATGGATGGACCGAAAATTCGGCGCATGTAATTAACCCGGGAAAAACCCATGGGTCAGGTAAGTCGGGCACTGGAATCGAACCCGGACCTTCACAATGCGGGCTACAGACGAAACAGCTTAAGCCATCCCGCTCGGTAATTAAACTGGGAAAATAATGTTTATCTTTAATAGTATTGCTTATTTGTCTTCTTTTTTGCTCTGTTTATGATGCTAGCCATTATACGCGAGTTGTTCGGCATTGATAACCAGTGGCTGCGTTTCTTTTCTGAAATTCTAGACATTTTAAAAGTCAGATGTAAATAATTTCCAAATGAGAGCATACTGCATCCCATAATTTAAATTTTCTCGTCGTGTTTGCTTGCTGCTATACTTTGAGCTAAATAGGAAAACAGCAATTTTCAGCGACAATTGGGACATTTGCATTGGAGTATTTACCCAAACAGTGAGATACTCCAGAACCACAGTTGTTTGACTATTTTGGGTTCCTTCGCCTGAAATCTCGTACGTTCCAATTTGAGACGAGTGTCAATACAAATGCTGCTTTGCCCGCCTCGGTAGTGTGTCTGCGTCACGTTCAAGAGGTCCTGAGTTCGAATCTCGGTTAGGGTGAGCTACCTGGGTAGTGTTTTTTCCGGGGTTTTCCCTTATCCTGATAGACGAATGTCGGGTAACTCTAAGCTCCATGGACCCCGGAAGCATCACTTCACCCATTTCATTCATCGTCCGATACGACTTAACGTTGGAAAAATAGATTTAGATTGCTTGGCATGGGTATTGCTGGAATCTAATAATTCAATCTTTGTACTCCTCTCCAATGCGGACCATTACTTTTGGTGCTAGTTTTAAAAATATCCAAAAAGGTGTAACAGTATTTTTTAGTAATGTTCGAAGGAATAATAAATATATAAAAATGTATGTAGTTGTGTGATTGGCCGAAGTAGTAGTGGTATCACGTGGTGTGATGACGTGTCAGTGAATCGGCCAATCACAAAATAAAGTGGGAATCACTATGGGGACAAGAAAATCAATAATCTAGAAAAGTGTTAGAATCTTGTGTCTTGCTGGAGAACGAGGAAGTTGATTTAAGATGTTACGATAATTATAAAATCTCCAAGAAAATTATATATCATTTTGTCTTAATCTGTGAATCTATCATTTGGCGCTAGCCAGTATTACTTTTGATAGAAAAAAAAATGATTAAATTAACTATATTCGAGTAACTGCGCCGTTAGTGCTGTCTTATGGGAGAAACATGGCGACTAGCATAGAAAGAGCGATGGAAAATCATGATTCTGGAGTGAAAGAAAGTATTATACCGACTGCCATAATGGAGAAAGAAAATAATCCCGTTACAAATGGCGCAGCAACGTGTGGGGCTCGAATAGGATAAAGAAGAGGAGATCGTGCATCGTGCAGCTCCGTGGGAATTTAAAAGGAAAGAAGAAAGAAGAGAGAAGAAAGAAGAAAACGAGAACTGGTTTAAGTGAGTGAAATTTAAAAAAAAAAAAAAAATAATAATAATAATAGTAGTAGTAGATTTATGTTGTTAAGAAATCAGAAAATAGTTAAAAAGATGGCGAGTAGAAAAGAAATAATAGTGGAAGGAGAAGTTACTGATAGTGTAGGAATGAATAGGGAGGATGCAAGATTAAGTATAGATAATGAGTCAATGTTGGAAAGAATAACAAGAATGTTAAGTAATTTAGATTCTAAAATAGAACAAAATGCAAATGATTTAAAATCAGAAATAGGAGATGTTAAATCAGAAATGAGTAATTTAGATTCTAAAATAGAACAAAATGCAAATGATTTAAAATCAGAAATGAGTAATTTAGATTCTAGAATGAAAGATGTAAAATCAGAAATGAGTAATTTAGATTCTAAAATAGAACAAAATGTAAACGATTTAACTAAGAAAATGAATGATTTAGATGTAGGAGTAAGACAGGAACTAGCACAAAATGTGAGTAACTTAGAAATTAATTTATTACAGAAGTTAAAACAGGAATTAAAATCTGAAATTTCACAGGAGATTAGAGAAGGGAGAAAAGAGTGTAGGGATAATATGGAAAGGCTTATGCAGATTATAGAGATTAATAAGGATGAGAATAGAAAGGAAGTCAATGAGTTGAGAGAGATAATTCAGGAAACTAGGTTAGGTCAGGACATTGTGAAACAAGAAATAAGAATGGAATTAAACAAAGAGTTAGAAACATTTAGGATACAACAGGCAGAAATAACACAAAAACAAAGAGAAGAATTAGGAGATAAAGTAGAACAAAGAATCAATGTAATTTGTTCTGAAATGCAATTACAACATGATGAAAGTAAGATACACCAAGAGGAAATAAAGTTACAAATTGATGAGATAAGTAAAGCAAAAGAAGAAGTAATTTTGCAAATTAAAGAGGTAAAAGAACATTTTGAAAAAGAAAAGGATAACTTAGGAAAACTGACACAAGTTGTAATTGCATTACAGGCTAGAAAAGTAAATAACGGGAAAGAAATGTCTAGAATTACAAATATAAACGATTGTGACTTACCAGGTGAATTAAGCAATCATCAGAAGTCTAGTGATGTAGTAAGTGAATGTAGTGATTTTGTGAGTCCAGATAATGATATTAACTATCACAGAAACACACAAAACATGTCCTCACACACACAACTCCACAGTCTAGGTCAAAATGAATGTGTACATTATTCACTAAATGATATTAGTCCACCAAGTTTTGATGAGGAATCAGGTGATAATCCAAAAGTATTTCTTAGGGAATTGGAAGAATATTTCCGTATTAAGAGAATTCCCAATGAATTTCGGATGGTAATAGTAAAACGCTGTTTGAAGAAAAATGCTCTTGAGTGGTTAAGGTTAACTTTGGCTTCACATGAAACATACAGTACTTTCAGAAATCTGTTTATAAATAGATTTTGGGGACCTGAGAGACAAAGAAGAATAAAAGTTGAGTTAGCAACGGGTAGGTTTGAGTTTAAAAAAGGGATTTCTATGACTGAATATTTCTTAAAATTAGCAAACAAAAGTAAGTTGATCAATCCCGAAATTTCTGAGACAGAAATTGTCAACATGCTAATACGTCATTATCCACCACATATCAGAAATCATTTAATTGTGGCTAAGCCTATCGATTTCTCTGATATGATTGAATTATTATCCGAATTTGAAGCACATAACCTCATTAATGATACTACATCCTGTGATGGTAACTATAATAACGTCCATATTGAGCGAGGAAGAAATCGACAGGAATCACAACCTACAAATAATAGGAATAATAGGACGAGTTTAAATTGGGGCGGGGCACCCGTGAGAAATCAAAGATTTGAAGGAAGAGGTTATGATCCTAGACGAACTTATGAATCTGTAATTCCCGGAACAGGAAAGGGAGCTCAAAATAATGTGCAAAGGAATTATCATAACAATCAGTCGACGAGAATTGGAAGAAATGATCACATAAACCATGTAAGATTTTATCGAGGAAATAATCAGCGAATAAGTAACTTTAATAGGGGTAGAGGTACTAGTTTATTTAGTGCAAATCAAAGAGATTTTAGGGATGTGAGATTTGAAAGAAGTAATCAAAATGAAAGAGTCGAAAATACACAAAGCACAGAGAATGATGCGAATATAAACGATAGTACCAACCTAACCAACAATGAAAGTATTAATTAAGGACCGAATAGGTGAATGGAATTTCAATTTCATTACGTTGGTAATTCCACATTTGGCAAGAGATGTAATTGTGGGTAATGATTTATTATATGAATGGCAAAGTGTATTGAATTTCGAAATGCATGAAATGAAGGTTAAGACAGAAAATGATTTATTAGTAATAAAATTATTGGAAGAAGATGGAAGAAAAGAAGAGAATAGGGATAAAATAAATAATGAAAGGTTTTTTGTGGAAGATATACTTTTGCAAGAAAACGGTAATATTGAATACGATGAAAATGAAAATTGTGGGAAGAATTTAATTATTGATGGATTGCAAAATAATGTAACTGACTTTGAAAAGCATTGTTGCCAATTATATACAATACAAGATAAGAACGGCGGAAGCCAAGTGGAGGAAGAAATAGAATTCCAGAGAATATTACAAGTAAAGTTAGAAAACACATACAATTTAGACCAAGCGAGAAAAGAACAGTTGAAATTGTGTATATTAAAGAATAGAAAAGCCTTTAGTTCAAAACCTGGACTGTGTAACAAATACACACACACATTTAAAGTGAATGATACTGCTCCCTATACACATAAAAGCCGACCTTTACCCATAGCTATAAGACAAGCATTTCTAGAAGCAAGTGTGGATACAAGAGATTTGTAATCAACGGAGTACTTATTGTTAAAATAGTTAAATAATAAAACATGTATATTATTGTTAAATGTCAATATATTGTTGTATTTTAATTAATGGTCATTTATTGTTGTATTTTATGTATGTTATATTTATGTTACAGTTCATTGTTGTAAACGAAATTGTTAATTGGGGCTGTTCTTCGAAATATATGGAAACAGATTGTTAATTGTTAATTCCTTTATTTGGTTATTTTCCATATATTTCGAAGAAGGGCATTTGTAACAGTATTTTTTAGTAATGTTCGAAGGAATAATAAATATATAAAAATGTATGTAGTTGTGTGATTGGCCGAAGTAGTAGTGGTATCACGTGGTGTGATGACGTGTCAGTGAATCGGCCAATCACAAAATAAAGTGGGAATCACTATGGGGACAAGAAAATCAATAATCTAGAAAAGTGTTAGAATCTTGTGTCTTGCTGGAGAACGAGGAAGTTGACTTAAGATGTTACGATCATTATAATTGTAAAGAAAAATTAATAAGATTCGAAAAGTGTTATTCAATATTTATAATATAAAAGAGTGAATCGTAGTTTATATTATATAATTAAATAATATATAACAAAATTGGACTCATCTAAATTTTATTTTCACCAAAAATCCGCGTCCACACCTTAGAAAGATCTCATGACTCTTATTAGATTAAAACTTGACTTGGATATTACAAAGAAGTTGGCGTGATTCTTATTAGTTGAAGATGAACGAAAAGATAATCCCGTTACAAAGGTGAAAGGGTAGAATTTTTGGAACCTTCGCGTTTTTTCTTGCTTCGCTTAATAAACAGCCACGTTTTTCACCTTTGATAAATTTCAAGTGCTGGAACACGCAGCCATATACTTAGTAAGTGTGTCATTTGTTAAATTAACTTAGAACTCACAATTTGTAGTTGTATCGATGGATATGTTCACCGTCGTGACCTTACGTGATCTAGGTTTGAGACCGACTGTACAACAGCTGTTCACGTATTCCATGTTGTCGCTCTACATATGCAAGAAGACAGCCCAGTCAATGAGTACCCCTATAAAATATTTAAAGTGTTTGACTGTGCATGTAGTAGAAACAAGGAAAAGTCTTTAAAGATGCTAGCTCGTTGTTACACGATGGCTGCAGATTGCTCTACGTATTTAACTTCCTTTCGGCTTCAATAGGTAATACTCCACCAACTTCTGAATTCAGATACGCTAGACATGAAAAACACTGTACACTCCTCCCTTCCTCCCTCAGAAACATAATTTATTTTAAAATTGACACTATTGGAATGTACATTTATGAAAAACAAATTTGGAAGTGAAAGGAAGCTGTTGTTTTCGATAATGGAATGTGAGATACGATATCGTAATTTCATCAGAATTGAAGGATTAAATGATGACGTAACGTAGTCACTGCATACTGATGTGTTACTTTTAACAGCTGACGTTTTAGAGCGTATATCCGAGGCATTGTCCATACGTAATGTAATGATCGTAAAAAACTAGCATGGAAAAAATTGGTAACGTCTTCAGCAAAACCAGAAAATTCAGCGATAAACTGCACTCATTTATCTACTTCGTAATCTACGGCATAACAGCCAGAACGGAGTGTGGGACTGCCGACCTCACGCAAACATACGCAATTACCTTCTTCATGCTATGGCAGTTATTAACAAAACTATCTTGTAGGTCAAAACGAGCATTTATACAGGCTGATGGAAATTGTGTGTATATGGTAGACTATTATATTCGATATTTTACCACTAATACACTATGAAGTTCAGATCGGCATTTAGTGTCTGTGTAGCTTTAACACTTTAGAAGGGTGCAGCATGAAGATTTAGTGCGTCCTCAGCTCTAAAATAGTGGAAGAATATTAATATCCCCCCCAAATAGCTCATCGATTTTGATTTAAATATCACGCGTTGAAATTGTGGATAGAATTCTTCGGAAAGGTTCTATGGGGTTCTGTTCTTTAGGAGTGGATTAATTCTGTAAATCTAGGAAACAAGGAATAGATACACATCCTATACGAAAACTGTGGGTGTCGTTAAAGCACATAATTTAAGTAAAAATGTAACATTTATAATTTTGTAATATCTTCGTTACGATGTGAAATTTGAAATTTTGTCGCGGTGTTGACATAATGCAGATTTAAAACGATACAGCGACACGATTTTAAAAGTTTATTGCTGCAGTGTCTGTTGTAACTTTAACGAAAAAGTAACAAGTTTAACATAAAATAAATTAACAAAATATTTTATAAGAGTAGTTTATAAAAGTTGGTTGGATAGTCATGCGGGTTAGACCTTCCCTTTTTTAAAATTTGGAGCATATCTTATGTATTATACAGAATACATATTCCAAAGATTTGAACTCATTTTTATGATATCTGTAGTTATTCTATTTGTACCTCAGTGTTAATTGCAAGTTTTTGCTACGTATATATCATGATTAATATAAATAATAATAAAAACAAGCTTTTATGTAGGTTATTTGAAGATATTTATGGAAGTATTTTAATGCAGGAGAAGTCGAAGCAGATTCGTGGGAAAATGGTGGCCCAACGAACAAAGGGAGTGCGTAGTTGGAATTCTAAAACTTTGGCTGTGTTTACAACCTTTGTACGGAAATTGACTAGAAGCAAGAGTTACCATTGCTGCATTCTTTATTGCGCAACAAAAGATGATAAAACGTCCGCAACACTCGGCTGTGGTTCTCAAACACAGGCGGCCTCTTTAGAATTTAAAGTAAAGGAGAAAAGTGCGGGGGAAGAGAAATTCTAAACTTCGCCCATCAGTTGCAGGCATGAAACGGTAAAAAGAAAAGCTCCCTCGACGGCTAACTTAAAGACAATCACAGTTGTGATTGGGCAGTTCTCTGCTGAATTTGGAGTGAGTACTAAGGAATAGCTTCTTCGATAATCATTGTGGGTGCGAGCTGGGGTTTTGTAATTTATTTTTTTTCTATAGCAAATTAAAGCATCTCACCCTAATCAAGAAAACACATGATTCAAGTTCCCTCTCTCGCTGCAAAGATTGTAAATTTATATATTTTAGTCCAACTACTTTAATACTTCAGTAAAATAAGATTTGACCGAGCTATAAACCCTCGTCCGGGTCATTTGTTGAGGTTTGGGATCTGCTGTAGAAGCACAAGCCGTAGACGTGTGTGTAGCATTATCGTGATAAAACTGAACTTTCTTTCACACTAGGTTTGGACCTTTTACCTTAGATACCCTTAAAAGACGTGTCGTGTAACTCATCTCAATGGACTCCTGATTCATCAACGTCTCTTCAGACTTAAAGGGAAGCTAAACTCTCACAAAAGAAGTCGCTGGTTTCACAGAATTACATGACGCTTAGGAGTTATTAAAATCTGATTCAAAACTAAAAATAGTGGACTAAATATCAAAACGACCATATTACAAAATTTACTTAAAGTAGGTTCAGGGCACTGATTTCATGTTGTAAATAGATTTCTTTATATAAAAAGACACGTGTTGTCGAACGACAATTTTATTTTTTAAATGTATATTTCAGAACTTTTCGTTTTGGTTTTCGTGAATATTGGTTGGTTGGTTGGTTCCCAACACTCACCACATGGCAACTTTGGCCCCACCACGTAATGACTGGACCCATTTCTCAGGTGGAGGCACCCAGGGTGAGGCGAGAGGACGTACAGCTTATATCGTGGACTTCGAACCACGTTGGGCATAGGGGACACTTCACATGTGCTGGTCAGAGGTGAAGGTGTGGATAGGAACGACTTAAAATCACCACCCCAGTGCCGGGAATCGAACTCGGGGCCCTTAGCACGGGAGCTGCGAACGAAACCACTGCGCTACCCCGTGAATATTGGTTTATATAAACTGTGGTAAGATTCCTTGAGCCGGTACCTTGGTGACAAAGATTGCAGTCAGCGCCTGTTTTGCATTCAACAACTCATTTTAGTTCTTCAAACTGTATTGCTGTTGTTTTAACGGAATTGTGTATTTTCTCAGCATTGTAGAATTCGTGCATAGTGATACAGTGGGAATTGCTATTACAATACTTGATTTATCCAAATTAAAACTTCATTTAAGATATTCAAATCGATAAAGTGTTTAAGATAATCGAGGTTTTATCCCAATAGCAACAGCTTTCCTTTCTTAATTTTTGTTTCAGAATGTTCAACTTTATGTTCAAACTTAAGACTTTTGGATCTTTTACTGTTATGATCTGCCTTTTTTCTTGTAGGAGGTTTTAATCAGTATTTTGTTATTTTGTGTTGCGAACAAAATGTGAAATTTTTTTCAGTTTACAATAATTCGTAAATAATATAATAATAATAATAATAATAATAATAATAATAATAATAATAATAATAATTAAACGTCTGGTAGTTAATTATTCGAGATCGATAGAATTCAAGCGATTTTAGGGAAAAATGAACACTAAAGAAGCAGATTTTATTTCTTTACTAAGCAGTTGAATATTGTATCATTTATAGACTACCATTATCTTCAATGGTCATGTCGGCGTTCTTTACTTTGGAGCAAATAAGCAGTGGTGTTAACTTGCGTTTAGTGGTTTTGTTTCTTTAGGTTTTTATGCATTAGATTACACATAGTTACACTTCCAGACTCTGTGGAGGATGGGGATTATTTTGCTATAAGGCAAACTCGGATAAATTCGCAGCACGCTTAAGTTCGCAGTAATTTTCTTATTCAGTATTGCAAAATTATCCGAGTATATCAAGTGATTTAAAAATTCTCTACTAGAAAGCAGCACTTCCTTGAATCCTTCTACAGTGAAACTAGCGTCTCTGCCAAGCTTCATGACAACTTAAAAATAATTGTTACTTTGAGATGAAATTCTGTGAGAAGAGGGTGCTTGTTTAACGTTGGTGTATTATTTATACAATAGTCTTCAAGTGAAAGAGAATCTGAGTATGTCTCCATATGATTTGTGTTCTTCATAGAATGACAATTTTTTGAGTGGTTATTCACAAAAATCAAATGAACAGTTTCTTTGTAATTTATTTTTGCCGGTGAAGCTTTTCTGACTGAATTTTACTGTCAAGATGTTAGTTACATAATAAATAAACGTATATTTAGGGGAAAATATTGGGTACATAGGTTCAAAACCAAACATAGGTTCGTTGGCATATACGAGGAAAATAAGAACAATTCTGTACATAAATAAAACACTATCAGTAGCCATTTGCTCTACTAATAATAATAATAATAATAATAATAATAATAATAATAATAATAATAATAATAATAATAATAATAATTAATAATAATAATAATACAATCTCCAGGTCCTGGTTCGATTTTTTCTTTTCTATGTGCATGCGTTGGTACCATGACAAATGTCAGGGTCTTGTGTCTTACCGTTAGGACTTCTTATGCCATTCTTGCACTGACGATGACAATGATTAGAAAGTAACTGATAAAGTGTTGTTATATTGCACTGTTATAATTTGTAATAAAAGTGGTTTTTTAGTGATTTAGTATAGTTTAAACACTATATATATATATATATATATATATATATATATATATATATATATATATATTATTACTGCGCAATTGCCAGAGCATTACTGCGAAATTTGTCGAGTTCTCTAAATAGTAACAAAAAAAAAAAAGTATTTTAATTACCCCGGTGATTGAACCGTGTAACAACAAATTTCAAACGTGTGTTCATCGTATGAAAATAGTCATAATTAGCTATTTCCATAAAAATTGAAAATTATCTTTACTATGTTCAAAAATTTTAGGCAATTAAAGGTTAATACTGCGAAATTAGCCGAGTTTACCCTGGAAACATTCCCATCCCCAGCCTGGAATTGGATCCGGGACTTCCTGTACAGCTGGCAGCCACTTTACCGCCTGGGCTACGATGCCAGCCAGTTAAGCAGTTGTTAAAAAAATTACTGGGTTCGGGATTTCATTTTAAGGTTCCCGCGTTACTTATAAGTGGTTAATTCCATCTGCATTGAAATATTCTTAAGCCAAAGGTCTATCGTTAATTCTATTTGTTTCTGTTCTTATATTGTCCTTAATTTCGTCTATAGTGTGGACGTTGTTCCTGTAAAGTTTACGTTTACTGTTTTGTGCATATATCTTACATAAGTTGCTTAATTTTCGGTGGGATTCAGGTAGACTAATAAGACAAGAATAGCAATAATAAAGGTAAGTTTTAAGTAACATAGATTTATTGTAAAGGTTTATCTTTGAGATGCACAATGAACAAACTAGCTTGAACACTTGAGCTGAATGCAGAAAGGTGTACGTGCTGACAAACGTAACCAGACGGAAAAATAACCAAGCCGTTGCAGTGAAAGCGTATTATTACATATACACCGATCTGTGGCCCCGCTAGAAAGCAAGCGCCTTGTAATAAGTTGCTTCCTTCGTTTGCTTGTTGTGGATTGGAATATGATTGTTGAACCATGATGTACTGCCGAACTTTCACCTTACTGCCATACAAGTTCAATTCGATAAAATGTTTATTGCTATAACTATTTGTACAAAAGAACGCGCTGTGTGTTTGTGACTGCTACCGGAAGCGCATGACAGGAAGGCATCGATTCGTAGTTGAGTAGCCTGCAGATACCTAGGCACTCTATCGGAAGAGCACAATAAACATGGGGGCCACAGGCCGTCGTATGTTTACATACATTCACGACCCTCAGGCGGTTTTGGCATGAGCCGATAACTGACCAACAATATCGAGTTATTTTATTCTTGAGAGAATGTGCATTTATTTATCTGTCAAGTGCCAGGATTGGATTGTAAATCACGAGTAAATTGCCCTCAAAACAAATGTACACGTGTAATGTAAAACATCCGAATGAGATCAGGGAATTTCAGAAATGTTTGTAGAAATGTGGCCGTCCTTTAACCTTCCATGGTAAAGTCTGTCTAGTCAACGCGAGTGCAGTTGCTCCATAAAGGAAACGGACCCTACCGCCCACTGTCATAAATGTATCTTCACACTTCAGAAATGGAACAGTGTCGTTGAGGACCAATAGCAACCCTGATTTTCTGAAAATGACAGTTGCATGTTTACTCCACGTGGAGTCTCAGTTGCCAAAGTTCCAATTTCCAGTAGATCTGTTTCATTACGTGCAGAAATTCGTTGTGTATCACGATGTGGAGACCGTGGGAGGGAAATGCAGTGGTAAATGCAAATGAAGTAGTAGATAACTTTCAGTCAAATGAAAATAATCAAAGTGAAGACAATAGTGTGAATGAATTGGAAAGTGTTGCTGGGCCGAGTTATGTTACTGAAAAAGTCTTAAAAGACAAAGTTATAACGGGAACTGTTTCTAAGCAAATTCAAGCGCTTGTTTTGAACACATATAAATATGTGCTGACAAATAATCTTGGTAAGGGGTCATGCAATGAACCTGATGATAAATTCTGGGTATTCACAGATATACAGTAAGAAATAGTGTGACGAAAGGAATACCAAAGACGCCGATCAAGTGTGGAAACAAAAGGAAACGTTTCTCTAAAGCAGATAATTTCACATGCGATTTAATTGGTCGAGAAATTGATAGATTCTACGCAAAAGGGAGAGCGCCCACCTTAAATGAATTGGTTGAACATTTGCAAGAAATTTGTGATTTTCCTTATTGACACTGCACTTCGCGCGGTCTTCTAAAATGTCTGGGTTTCAAATATCGCACTTTGAATAAGGTAAGGGTTATTATGGAATCCAGTAGAATTGTAGCTTGGCGATATATGTCAAAACTAAGAAAGTTTTGCAATAATGGACATAATTTACTTTGACGAAACCTCGTACGATACCCATGACGTATCGAGAAAGGTGACAACCTTGTAGAAAGGACTGGGAGAAGGAGGGCCGGTGTTGCAAAACGATTATAAGGGTTCGTCAAAGGAGGCGGCCGAAGTGTACACGCGTTAACTAAACAGACTTCACATAACTTTGTGTCTCAATGGAGTTGCCATTCCTTTTGTTGTTCTTGCTGCTCGAACCTTTCTCGCACTTTTGATGTGCAGTTATATCAATATAGATTTAGAGTGGTAGTCATATGCATCTATAAATTATTAAAATAAATTTGGATTATGGACAACCATTACCTTAAACTGCGTTTTTGTGAAAGGATTTATTTTTGTTTTTATGAAAGGATGTAGAACATTCCATAGTTACAAATAGGATGTTTATCAGAGTTCCTTCCCTGAAGTCCTATATACGATTACAAAGGCTGATAAGTATAATTTTTGGACGAGTTTTTATGGGATACCGTAAGCCTTACGCAGTTAAGTGATAAGGTTTTGATGCTCTTTATATGTCCAGGAGTTGTTAATTTCTGTCAACATATACGCATACAAGTAGGAAGTGAAAATGCTGTAAAGGCTTGTCGAAATTTGGTATGGCATAGTAAGGTGTCTCGTTGTGTTTTGTCCACAGCTGTAAGATTTGAGAACATTTTTGTCATTGTTTCTCAAGTATTTTACATATGTTGTAAATCTAGATTATTTGAAGCAGTTTTACGTGTGAGTTGAAGGCTTTTTTGGTTTGGAGAAAATGCTAATAAGCAACGCTTATTATTCGTCTTATCTAGACGACATAGACAATGCTAAAGTATCAAAGGGATAGCATTTGTTAATATCTCTACTAGTTACCTGTAATAATTGACCAACTATATCGTATTCCACCAAACGTTAAAGGAATTGTGCACGGCATAACTGAGCCTCTTTGTTACGAGGCGAAGATTTTGAGCAGATTATCCAAAATATCTTTTCTTAAAAGATTTTTCACTATTTGTTTTTCTTCCTTAAAAATTACACTAATTTACATAGTATTTCGACGTCCTTGGACAAGAGGTCTCCCTGTAATCCGAAGTTTAGTGCCAGCAAAATGAAACGTCTCCTGCATTCGAATTTTGAAGGATAGACCTTGTAAATAGAATTGCCAGGATAAGGGAGAAAAATAAAAATTAGCAAATTCACCATTTAGTCTTCCTGTTACATGCACAGTCCTTTTTAAACAATATTTCGATTGGCACTACAGTAATCACAGTGTCTTTGCCACCATTCCTAATGTCACAGCCTTAAATTGGCTGGAGTAGAGTTCCCTGCTACGCCGCTTCCATCCAATAGGAATCAATGTCCAACTTTAGCCAGACATCGGATATCTTCCCCCGTTAGATACGGGTTGGTTCCGCTTTACTATTCTGCACACCTTGCGATGTTAATCTAATTTTAAAGTGGACTAATATATTGCATATGTGTTACTGTTCTTATTACATGTTACATTAAGGATAAATGTTTTCCTAGAGAGATAAGTCTAGAGGAATATGATCTTGTGATACGGTAACATGCAATATTCAATCAGCTGTTTGTTTCCCCAGTTTTAGTAGCGAAAGAAATAATGCACTTGAACATGGCATCAGATGAGAGCTCTTTTAGCTTCACAAACCGAAAACGAGTGATAATCTCGAAAACTATGGGGGTGGGTGATATTGACACAAATTGCATGTTTTAAGTTCTGCGTTCTTTTGTATGTCTCCCAATTACACAACATTTAGTCTGGATTCAATATCTACGGGCAAAGGATCTCAGGTGTAAGTGTTATTTTCAAATAAGTATCTCAAAAAGTAGGGCATTTTAATCAAACGAGTTAGAACTGATTAAAGAAATTATGTGAAACTTTAGTTTGTTGAAGTGGAAAAGTATCGCATATCCTAAAATACACTAAAATTGATGAAAGGTTTGTTATGCATACGAATTTTGCGTTTCGCAGTTTCGCTTTTGGATTCAAGAGACCTCCAAATTTGTATTTCTAACAAAATATCTAAAAGTTTTTCGGCATAATTCAGTACTTCTCTGCCAGTATACTAGCAGCAGAGAAAGTAATCAAGTATTTAATGAAAGAAACACACATTGCAATGTGAGATGGGAAATCTGTAGCGCTTGTTACTCGTATTCCAGAGATCTTGGCTTCATACCCCGTGACCGATCAGTGTGATCTCCCTTCTCTCTTCCCTCATTACTACGACCTTGTTATACCATAAGAGGGAGTAAATATAAATAAATAAATAATAATAATAGTAATAATAATAACTTTCATGTCTCCCTTCCTGAGCAGTGCTGGTGTTATGAGTCGCTTGGGTTTCCTCAGAGCGAGGGAGCCGAAGCATATAGACTAGATAGATGAGATCAGGGTTGAAGGGTCGCCCCAACGTCTGGGATGAATGGATGATGCAGCAATTGGTGGAATGATGGTGGGAGAAACCGGAGGACCCGGAAGAAACCCACCGCAGCGCTATGTTCACCACATATCCCACTTTGTTGTACGCCTGGGATCGAACCCGAGCCGCCTAAGTGCGAGCCAAGTTGTCTAATCACTTAGCCATGGCGCAGCCACATAATAATAATAATAATAATAATAATAATAATAATAATAATAATAATAATAATAATAATAATAATAATAATAATAATAAATGAGGCAAGTAAGGAGACTGGTTACCAAATACCAATTCGCCAGCATCAACAAAGAGAACCTGTACACTCAAAGAACACGTTCAGTTCCATGTCCCAAAATCTTAATTCGCCAAAACGCAATAGCAACAAGATAGGCGACTACGCAACTGCGGTCAAACGCGGACTCACGTGAATTAACGAACCCATGATGACCGTGGCAATGTGTGTGGCCAAGAAATTAAGCGAGGGAGGTAGAAAATAGGAAACACACAGAAGTAGAAGTACAATTTCAGTAGAGGATGAAATTTGCAATAGTTTATTAATTACAAAAGGTTAGAGGCTGAAGCTGGGCAAGCCCCGGGATTTACTGTTGAAATAATGGCGACCAAAAGGATTGGCAGTGCTCTGTGGTATACCAAGGGGTTTATGTAGTGACGTCATGAGCTCCGCCCTAGAGTGTAAATTACGAAGCAGAAAAGGCTAATCCTGGGCACATCTTCAGCTCTACCCCTCCCCCCTCCCGCTTTAAGTTATTCTGCGTGAGAACTAGGCGAAAGGAAATTAAAAACTGAATAAATCATTGTACCGGGATGAGGTTGCATCTCCCAGTGGACTGCGTAGACGTGCGCCGTCAGTATCTGAAGATCAAGGAACTTTTATGGAGCTAAGTTGTAATATTACAGGCTTTTCAAAGAATTAAATTAAGTATTTGAGTGTCATCCTTAACTAATTATTACCAATTTCCAAAAGCTTAACGCATCTGAGAGCTTTTACATACTGAGAAAACTGAGGATTTTCGAAAGAGTACTTGCCCAGGTTTAAAATATCTAAGTATCTTGAAAATATAACCTGTAAATTTTGGTACCAATGTGTGTGATGGATATACCTTTAATTATGAAACTATTATCAACTGTGAATGCTTGTGTATTTTATTCCTCTCCTACAGTGTTGGAGATACGAAAATGATTACATTGGCAAAATAGCCCATAGCAGTTTCTATGTTGAATTAGTTGCACATTTGAACAATGATTTCGGAATATTTGCGTCACAGATATACTGAATGACGCAAATGGGATCTTCCCGCTGCACGACGGGTCAAATCAGGTTTCTTCCCTAGATGATTGTAAACTTATGTTTTTAATACAAAATGTGTTGGAAGTGATGTCCTACAAGCCTAGCTAATTCCTCGAGTATATGGGCATTTATTCTTAAAGCATTTCCCACATCACCTGGATTAAAATGTGAAAAGCAAACTAATTAAGACGTGTTGTAATGCGGGGCAGAGGTTTTCTTTGACTTCTTTTCACAACCTCCATCTCGTCTTCACTGTTCTTCGATTAGAACTGTTGACTGGCTGATTCTTTTTGGCTAACACTGAACGAGTGTGTTTTCATTTTCCTATCAAGTTATAAATTGTGGATTTTTTGTGGGGGGAGGGTGCTGACATTTGGGGATTTGTGCTTCGAATTGACGGTCCATATGCGACTCCATTAGAGGTAAACTTAGGATCCCTCGAGTACGAGGTGGCAAGTTCGTATCTATAGTTAGGATAATAACAAAACCTTAGCTACTATGTGCATCAGGAGAGTGGCAGCGCATTAATGCTTACAATTTGTATAGATCAACCTTTTGTGAGATGTGGGTATTGCACTTCATTAATTGTGCAAGACAAATTATTTTGACTTTTATATGACAGCTTTTTATATGGCATTTATGTTTGGATGTTTTCTGATTAAACACTTGACCACTGCGACTGGACATTGAGGATCTGAATATCAGACCTTCGGTCTAGGGCCAGATCAGGGCTAGGCCCTCTACTGGCAGTGGAGTGTTTTGTAAGGAAGGATAATATACGGCAGAAGATGAGGTTGAAGTTATATATTTAAACACTTTGTATTGCATATATAGTAATAGTTTACCGAACTGTCTCTAGATAGCAGCACTAAGCTGTGCAGCAAGATTTGAACGCAGTTTTAGAGAAAAAGCTGCCGAAAAACGACCAGAATTGGCAAAAAGAGGCCATCATGCTGGATAAGGAAGAAAAGGGACTTTTAAATGGCCACGCCCTGAAATATTTAAACCCTGCGCTAGACCTTTAAAAATGGCGGAAATAAAAAGCAGTCTTACTATATTCAATAAAGGAAGGTTTGGGGAACATTTGTATGTATAAATCTAAAAATCGTAATGTTTGAGATTTTTGTGCTATTTTTTAGTTAGTCCCAGGGTCCCATGAAGGCATATATGCAGATCGTGTGAGACTGAATTTCTCCAGCGGTTCCAGGCCTTACAGGAAGGATACTCCGCTATAAAGGAGAATGATGTTGGGATTCATTGTTAGTGTACACCATAACCACACACTGCTTACAAACAGAGCGACTAGTTCAACCTGGGTGGACACCGAATGATAAAACAAGCCAGAGAAATGCACTCATTACTTGGCAAACAGAGGTGCGCTCTTTAATGAAAGGAAATGTTAAGAAAACATTTCTTTTGGGCAACTCACTCATTTGCCTTTGAAGACAACACGCTCTGATGGAGGAACAAGAACAACTGATGCAAATTTATGCTGAGCAAATTCCTGACTGAAGCCACAAATTGTCATTAAACATTCATTGTGTGCTCGTGGAATTGATCATCAGTTATTCCACTTTGATCAAGCTCTCGACCTGCTACCTTAGTGTCATAATTGTGTTTGTGATTGTAAATGAGCTTTACCTTCCAAGTAGCTCGCATCGGACTGACAAAGTGCGTAAATCGAGTTTCATCATCTTACCACTTTCGTTCCACAAATAATGTACTTAGTCGATGAGTTTCTATAATTAAAAATAATCATCTTGAAACATTTTGTCTGTAAGGACATAATTAAAGAAAGAAGTTACGACTTTTAAATGTTGACAATTGCATTTAAAAAGAATGTTAAACAATTACAGAAAAGGAAATTAATTGTTCTTTCACACTAGCCGTGTGTAGGACGCACTTTGAAAGGGTAGAGCTAGACTGAAAAATTCAATGCCATAGCCCAGATTTGAACCACGGATCTTCTGGTTTCCGTCCAACCGCTCTAACGATTGAGCTACTATAGCCAATGTGCCGACATGACATTAAATTCTCCAACTGACTGGTAATATTTTACTGGTATTGTGACTTTGTGGGTTCGTGAAATTAAAAGTCCGATTGCACCACTCAAAAATGTTCTTTATTTCCACCGACTTACAGTTGAACACTTGCCAATTACACAGAATTACGTAATGCACACAATTACGATTCACCAGTTGGTCCGTTACAGTTCCACTGCACGCTCACAGTTACGCACACTCTTCCGTTGCACGTACAGTCTTCTCGTCCGTTCGCTAACACGGCGCTCCTTCGCTGCTTGCCAAGCACTGACTCAATTCACTCACCGCAGCCCCATTTATAGGAATATCGCCGTTTTCTCGAAGCCTCTAGTTTCAGTGAATCACCGCGAAGGTTCCAGACGGCAGGGGAGGGGGGAAGAGGCGGCCAGCGACAAGTGACACTTCCCTAATCATCCCCTCAGTTAGTGACTGAGATTAATAGGTGGGTGTGGCCCGGCCTCTGGTCCCTTACTCAGCTGTCGTTTGTTGTGCTTTCCGATATTTGGGTGACAGTATCCAGTAAGGAATTAATCTGATAACTGGCTGTTTAAAAAGCAAACTAATTCTGAATCTACCTATCTAAAGCCGCCGGAGTCCGGCGGCAACTTATATTCAGGTAACCAGCACAATCTCGAAATTTCTCCTGTTTTTACTAATGCCTTTTAACGCCGGAACTAAAAGAATTAATGCTTTGTTTAAATAATAAGTGCTCGTCATTTCTTTCATACTTTCGACCATTCAAAGAGAACGTAGAATTTCCACGCCCACTTAGCGACCCACTTTTACAAGGAATGGTTTGGGCCTACTGTTTGTGTAATAGACATTTATCTCATTTGTCTCAATTATCGAAGCTGGAAGAAGAATAAGCTTTTGCGATTATTAAGAAATTATGAAAGAGTGTATATAGAAAGTCATATGAGTGTATCACATTAGTATTTTTAAGGAGAATGTGTACCCATCATTTAAGCGCGCAGGGTTCTGACCCGAAGGTTAAACAGCAGTACGATAGATTCGGCTCCCTTCTCCTTACTGTTTGCCATTAAATAGAGTACACAAAGGAAACGATATGAAAACTCGCCTAACTGAAAGTTAATTAAGTCTTGGGCTTTTGTGTGCTCACCGAGAATTCATTTCCTTGCGCTGTTTGTTTTTGCCTGCTAATCCAGGGGCTTAAATAGCGGACAAGGAATCGCCAAGGACGAAAGGCATTTGTATTAGAATTAATTACGAACTGAGAATGACAGAGATGTGTATAATATTTTATCGCTAGAAATGCGACATTGTTGTGTGACAGGCGAAACATGGGATTATAAATTCGTGCAGCTGACATGACAGCCTATTAGATGGCTACTTTATACGCTGTGCAAAAAATCTTGTCATCGTAACAAAAACGACTTTACTACGATTCAGACATTTACTGCTAGTTTGCCTGTAATTATGTTCTGAAGTGCGTAATACAGAAGTCAGTCAAGTGTTTTAATGGGCATTGCTACTAGTTGGAGAAAAGCAGGAATCTCTTGACACATCGTCAAGGTTTCCTGTCGGTTTCTTTAAGTTTTTTAATATTTCAAGATAGTCGGTACCGAAATTACGAGGGCTGTTCATTAAAGAATGATCACAATTGTTTTTGACAACGTACCTTTACTCATCCTCATAATTTTGATGGTCCTTCTCAAAATAGTCTCCACTGAATGCGATGCACTTGTCCCAGCGTTTCTATCAGTCTCCAAAGACATGCTGGATACCATTTTTTGAGAGATCTTTCGAAATCGCCTCCGCAGCTTTCACCACTGCTTCTGATGATGGATATTGTCTTCCACGAAGGCGTTTCTTCAAGTTAGGGAATAGAAAAAAGTCACATGCGGCTAAATCCGGACTATAGGGAGGATGAGGGGTGTACTTCACGTTGGTTTTTGCAAAATATTCAGCAACAACATTGGCAATATGCGGCCGCACATTACCGTGGTGCAGCATCCAGTCTGCTTCACGAAAATGTGGTCTTTTGCGCCTGATATAGACTTGCAATGTTTTCAGGACATCCCTGTAGTATTGTCCAGTTACTGATGTGTGTGCAGGTACAACACGCTGATAAACCATTGCATGAATATCAAAGAATGAAATGATCATAACTTTCCCAACAGAAGCAATCACTTTTATTTTTTGGGGATTGGTGATGAAGGGGATTTCGACACTGAGCTTTGCTGCTTGCTCTCAGGATCAAAATGATGTAGCCAAGTTTCATCAGCAGTGATTACGTTTAAAAGAAACTCCGGATCTTCCTCTAACATCAACTTTAACTGCATGTTACCTCCATTGCAGCGGTAGGCGATACTGAACATGTCTGAACTTGCCTGGTTCTCACAGGCGGAAACCAGGAGTACCAACAATGAAACTACTACGGCGTGTTTGCTTCACATTAAGCTAACAAAATATAATAAGATTCAATTTTATTGCGAAAAATTATGACCGTAAAAAACTATGTTCATTCTTTACTGAACAGCCCTCATTTTTTAACGTAGAATGTAAGTGAAATGGCCCACTTGTTGAAGATTGTAGAAATTGCTTTATTTTTCGAATGGAGTAGGTACTTTACAACAAAATAAAGGATGTATATTTTCGGGAGAAAACACTTCTTTCTAAACATAAATCGTGCATTTTGTTTAATGTACTTCCTCCAACGTTGTCATTTGGGACGATGAATGAAATGGGTGAAACGATGTTTAAATGAGCCCAGGTTCCAGAGAGCTTAGAGTTATCAGACTTTCGTCTTTCAGGTTAAGGGAAAACCCCGGAAAACCTTATACAGTTATCTCATCCTGACCTAGATTCGAACTCGGGACCTCTTGAACGTGAGGCAGAATCGGGCGGGCAAATCGTGTATTAAAGCCCTATGTAAACACTAGAAAGCAAAGTGCTACAGTGAATCCTAATGGAAATCTGAAAGAAAGGCGTTGCAGTTGTTTCGTGTAGCAAAAACTAATGTGAAAGAAATACGAGAAACACAAGAGTGTCCGAGATGGCTCACCCAGAAGCTTCTGTGGCTTGCATTCGGTAGGTCTGGCTTTTGTAAATAATTGATACAAGAAGGCCATTACCCAAATTATAAGGCCACGTTTCCGTCATCGAAATGGCGTATACAGTGAAATAATAGGTAGCCGTTTCTTGATCGTATACTGCTAAGCTCAGTTGTATAACAAGGACATGTGTCTAGAATCAACAAACCAAGTGGAATCATCATATGTGGCCGGGATGATGATAAAAATAAAATTAATAAATTATTAAGTTTACATGGTGCTTCCTCGCACCAATCATACGACCGGAAGTACAAAACCACATAGGTCGTGATTCTACATTACTTGAGCTTTTCTTTCATGTAAACTGGTTTTTCTCGAAACATTATCGAAAATTAGTTTGCAGTTCCCTTCAACGTAACGAGGTTTTAAGATTATCCCAGAAAAACAAGGAAGGAAGGGCTAAAGGACATAGGGATACGTGGAATAGTTGATGTTCAAAGATATCCGGTAATCTGCTAATTTGTTTTTGACATTCCTTTAATGCCAGGAAGCTTAAACTCTGTATACCATTTGTAAATTGGTTCCTAAGAGTGCTCATGTTCCGATATATACTAGAAGTAACTAACTCGACAATGATAAATAAGCTTTATAGATTTTATACAGTGACTCCGCAAAATATTCGTCTCGATTAGAAAGAAGTAAAACTCCAGTAGCCTATTTGTATTTTTGATCGATACTGCATTTATGTTCTGGCCTTAATCAAATTTGTGTTTTGTAATTTTATGGTGCGTCAACAAGACGTCAGACGCAATGCCGTATGTACTGACGTATCTCTGGAGATTGCCACATTGTTTTGATTCCAGTAAGAGCCGGGTCATTAGGGCATAAGGTACAATGGACTTCCAGATAATAGCGACAAAAGGTGCAACAACCACTTTTGTGGTACCAGAATTTCTTATTGGAAAACTCCTTACAGGGATCCTGATTGACAAACAAGAAACATGGTTCAGTGAAAGTAGCAGGCCAATTTCGTAAATTGGTTTTAGAACCCAGTCGTTGATTTAAAAGTGCTTCATTATATTTCAGTCGAACACGAATGCGTCGAGTTATTGGTTCTGTTTCTAGCCATATTGCTCTGAGGAGTCATACCTTTACAACTCAGTTGCAGGAAGTGGTTTTCCTCCCAAGCTTTGTATAGATGTAATTTGTATACAATCTTTGGAATGTATTTTTTGTGGGGCAGGGGATGTTGAGGTGAAGCTATAGATCGAGTTATCAGTTGGGCGTGAGATGTAGCACCCAGCGTAAGCACCAACAGGATACAATCTTCCTGAAGTTTGCCCTCTCACCGCCTTCCGAATATTCTAGATTTCTGTCTAAATACCAACTGCAGGTGTTATATAAGCGAGCGGTCTCTCGTGATCACTCCAGTTGCTGAGTGCGTTTCTGATGCTACATCAAGAGCATCAAATGTTACACTCCCGAGTCGGAACAAGGTCTTGCTTCGCGTTACGTCGCAAAAAAGTGAATTGACCAGGGAAATTTGAAATAGGTGATATTAGTTGACAAGTGAACATAGAACTAGATGACATGAAGGTGGAAACTGTACACACAATATTAAGACAGCCAATAGCATCGATGTAGGGCCGTCTGATACTGTGGACAACTATGGGCGTAGTAATCTAAGCAGAGGTTAATAATTGCTAATTTGGTATGGTGTCATGGTATACACAAACAGAACAGCATGGGAAATTTGTAGCGAGTCCCAGTTTAGTGGGGCCGTGATTCTAGTAGAGGAGTGCAATGCCTCTGGCATTTCATCCCGATGCTTTGATGTTATCGGACAGGTACGCTGAAATATTGCTTCTGCCCTAAACAAATGGATTTAGAACAGGCTGGTCGTGAAGTACAAACATCCCACGGCCAATATCTTTTCTTTCTGCTGACTTGCACTCGAGGATTGGTTTTCATCCCTTCCTAGATTGATTTATTCCTGGATTTATCTTCTCACGGCGGCGGTAACAGGCTAATGTACACGCCAACGCTTTTCTCTGTCCAGTAGCCTACTTCATTGTTTGAACTGCCTTGCGTACACTTGCCAACACGGCTGGCAGATTTTCTTAAAGCATTTCGCTATTTGTGGTGTCATAACAGTATATTTTATCGTGTAATGTTGCTTTTGTTTGGAAACAATTGCTAAGGTGATATCCGTTTCTTCAGTATGTTAGAATATCTCTCTGCAGGAGTTAGTTGATCTACTAACATGATTTCTAGCTTTAGAAGACTGTCAAGATGCATAAGTAAACGTACACTTTTCTCAGGTGTGGTATAAAGTTCAAATATCATTTACTGGTCTTATGTGTATAAGGGACCAAGTATATTCCGAATATTTATTTTCTCTATCAGTTATTATATTTGGATTTAACTTTGACTCTCGGAAGCCACTCAGGATTGCTAATTTACCGTGAATGAAAGTAGGGAAATTGTTTCTGTCTACAATATGCTTCCGAGAAGCAAAATCAATTTTGATGTTCGAGTGCCAGAATAATAGACGTAGAGGATATATTATATTCCACTCAAAACTTTGACAAGCTTTGAGGTCCAGTAGGGTAAAATTGAGCACACTTACACCAAACTACCTTTTACATGTGTAAATTATTACTACCATATTTGTTTAAAAGTACGGCTACTTGGATATAAAAGTTCGTAAGTTGGCAAATTCCGCGTCATTAACTTGTGTGGTCCTCTGTATTCTGAATTACATTTGTATGTTGTGAACATATGTCGCCGATCGCATTGTTGGATTGGAGCCGCCGCAAAGCCAGAGCTGTACGCGTGGGCAGGAAAGAAAGAGACAGATAGTGGTGCGCAGAGTTGGACGCTTGCCGAGAAAGAGACAGAGAGACTCTGGAATGTACCGTGTTTCTCTTGCCGCCGCGATTTTTCTCGGACACAACTGTCTTTTCAACAACACTCTCAGCTGTTCTCTGCTTACTGTTTACAACTAACTTTGCGAGCCGTCACGTCCTTAAATACCTAATTCGTAATTCTAGATTGTTCTAAAATAAGCCAAAACCCGAACAATCCCTACCTGTCCAGAAATTTCAGGAAGAATAAAGAAACCAAATATTATATCACATTCTAGAACCGTAACTTAATCTATGCCGGCAAGTTCTTTACCTCAGTTATCTCTGCTTGCCGGCGCTTGTTTACAATAGCCGCGCTATCATCAACTGCTTAGCAAGGCTCATTATTACCATGAGACTTTATGCGCCGACTGTTTTCTTATTTGTGCCGAAACTTTTATGCCTGTTGCCGTGACATGCCGTAACGTATGATTGGAAATTAACGCAAAGCAAAATGTACAGTGTGATCCGTTTGAGAGGTCAGAAAAGTAAAACGTTATATTTCTAAACCTAATGTACATATCTCTGAGCAATTTTCTGTAATGTACGTGGAAAGGTTGGGAGTTAACAAATGAGTGATGTTTCCAGTGGTATACAAAATGGCCTAATGCCACATTAGCGAGCTTTGTATGTCGTATGGTGTGCGAAATTTTCTAGTGTAATAGTGCCCCAGCGAGCTTTCAAATGTCAGTACAACTGTCGATATATCCCATTACATCGAGATATTGTTAAATAGTACAACATTTTCTTGGAAAATGGTCTGAAAATGCTTGAACAAGCATGACTCAAGAGTTCACAAAAGTCATTCCATCGCTTATTAGAGCAGAATACACAACATGTCAGAGTATTGTTAGACGTACATTAAGATGTTTCGTACCATATTCAGTAAATGCAAGCACTGACGCAACAATGTGCTATCATGACGTGTACAATGGTTAAAACAATGGATGTTGACTGACCAAGCCACATTTCCTGTGAGTAGTCGAGTCAACACACATAGGTGCATTGTTTGGGGAACCGGGATCCGCATGTCTCAGAAACTCTGAACGAGCCAGCCCTAACGTGAATGTATGGTGCGGAGTGAGGCATGAGAAAGTCTACGGCCCGTTCTTTTTGCGGAGGGGACTGTTTGTACCGTCAGTTAGCTTGATATGATCGAGCAGTTTGATATCCCAGAGTTACAGGAATATGGGATACTGCACAATTATCTATCAACAGGATGGCGCTCCACTGCATTGGGCTGACATACTGCGGAATCGATTAATCAATTATGCAACGATCGCAACATTTTTTTTGGGGGGGATACATGAAGTAAACGGTGTATGCAAAAAAGACAAAGATCTAGCCAACCTGCATAGGGAGGATTTGTCTTTCAGCAAATTACTCCGGAAATGCTGAAAACACGTGGCGCAACATGGCTGCGAATGAGAACTATGTCGCATTTGTAATGGTGGTCATTTTGAGTGCTAATGTGCTTAAGGGTAGTCATACAGGCCTTACATGACAGATTTTGACTTTTTCAGTTTGTTTGTACATATTATGAAAATGTAATCCATCCTGATTAAGCTGACATATGTCTTATACCAATATTTACTATTTTAAATTAATTTATATAAATATAACTGTAATCCTTTAATTTTTTTTTAAAATCATGGCACGGTTTTACAGAGCAACGTATAACTCCAGAACTAACTGGTCTAGAAGGCTGTGGTTTGTCTTATATTTTATGGTAAACTCTCATTCATATGTTGGATAATCTGGAATTCAATATAACATCTGAGATTTGTGCTTAGAGTTTGTTTAATTATATATATATATATATATATATATATATATATATATATATATATATATATATATATATATATTGTCACGCGAGCATCGGAACACCCTATAGAGTGGGCGACAGGAGACGGGTCGGCGTTCGCCCCGCCCCCTCGTTTGTCTTATAGCGTTAAGGAGGGATGGTTAGGAGAGGGATGTCGGGCCCCTGAGCCGTCTCTTTACCCTTCTCCTAGGTTCTGGAAACTCGGGACATTCAATCTAATCGAGAACCTTCTAGATCGGCAAGCGGACCCTATATAAGCAACACGTCGTGCAAGGGGAGTGAGGAGACAGTCAGTTCTTGGTGTAAGAATGCAGTGCTAGTGTACGAGAAGACTGTGTGAGAGCATCGGAACATTGTAAGTAATTACGAGTGCAAGTGAAATTGTAACGGACGAACTGGTGAATCGTAATTGTGTGAATTACGTAATTCTGTGTAATTGGCAAGAGTTTAACTGTAAGTCGGTGGAAATAAAGAACATTTTTGAGTGGTGAAATTGGACTTCATTTCACGAACCCACAAAGTCACAATATATATATATATATATATATATATATATATATATATATATATATATATATATATATATATATATTGTATATTTTTATATTATGCTTAGCCTTTTTGTGTTGTTTTCACAGTAACAAAACACAAAAACTTGTTTGAAAAGAGAAAAAACAAAGGCAATCAACATTATAGGACATATTATCCTGTAGTAGAAGAAGATGTAACTGCATAACAATGTGAAAATTTAGTGTTGAACAATCCTGTTGAGAATGTTGATACTCCACCCTGTGCTTCTAAAAGGAAACTGCACAACAGAGAAAGGAATTATAGTAACATTAATGACGATGAAACAAATATAAATATATTAATTTTAATATGTTAAGTTCAGTTTTTAGTGACTTTGTTAGTTGTAATATTTGTGGGGGGAAAGTGAATCGGCATGAACACGTTTCTCAAAGAAATTGCATAGTAAATAATCTAACAAGTGCACAAATTGTGAAAGATTAAGACTTTTTATACATCAGAAAAACATTTAAAAAAAACAGCTTTTTGAAAATAATTTGAGGTTATTTTGTGGACTTGGATGTATTGAAAAGGGATTTTCAGCTGGCAGGGTACTTTGTGGTACGCTAAATCTCCCCAAGCCAGTGTACACATCAGTAGTGGGAACACAAGTGTGAGAAAGATAGCTGAAGACTCAACGAAGGCTGCTAGAAGTGAATCTATAATAGAAAATGATAATATAGTTATATCTTTGGATGAATCTTGGCAGAGAAGAGGCTTTCAGTTAAAAAATTCATGTGCATGTATTTTAGTTTTACTTCAACATCAATTTTCTCGAAACTACATTTTTGAATACAAAAGCCCCGTTTCCTCATAAACCATTAGTAATATCTCCATGCAAATTTTATAACATAATCTTAAGTTTACAGTGATGTTGTGGGTCCTCAGAGAGTCAATTTCCTCAAATGGATTATTTAAAAAAAATAAAGGGTTCAATTTTTTAACGAAAGAATTTGAACTGTAGTAACAAAATAAAATATAAAATATGTACTACTTTAGATTCTTATACAAATGAGGATCAGTATATTTAGGAAGAACCAATACATACTCTGTAAAAAAAATGGATTTCTACACTATAGATCCTGAGAAAATGGGGCATTAATATTCGCATTTTAATATAGGAATTTACGACTCCCCTTAAATCAAAACTTCTGACTTTCCTGCTCAAATGTGTACCATTACCAACCAATGAAGTTAAATACTTTTCTTTATATGTGGTCTTACTTTTCTTACATCTCAAACGGATCACCCTGTAGATTTCGTTAAATTAGTGGGGTTTTTGTCATTTTTTGTGAGACATTCATTATTACGGATTTAAATTTGTAATAAATAATAATAAAAGGGCTAAACTGCTATTCGTTTATTTCTTGTGGTCGTACTATTAGTAGAATTTTAAAACCTATGTACCGCACCTGCTGTGAAAAATTTGACTATAAAGTCTCCTTTATCTCACACAGTTACTATGTGTAATGTTAAAACGTTAGAAATGTATAATGAAACGGGTATCCGGATGACATTTAGACGAAGCAGAGTTTTGTTAGAATAATTTGTACTAAAGGACAGACGTAACACAACCTCCGTGCAATTTTTAGTGCACATGAATGCATGCGTGCCAATGACATCTGTTACGTAGTGGCTTGAATTTCTATGTTGAATCTCGACTACGGTGTTTGTGGTGTTTTCGTGAGCCTTGTAACAAATAAGGTCCATTAGGCGAATGGAAAACCAGATACTAATTACCTTCGGTGGTCAGCCCTTCTGTCCTAAATTCAGAGGCACTGGACTCGATTCTCCACTGATAGTATCGTCCCTCATTATCCTATAGTATGGAAATTAGAATTGCCACAGTGTAACTGCTTCTACGAGAAGTCGGAGAGCAATAAATGTACTGCAACGTAAACAGTAAAAGTTGCCGGTATATAAAATTTCTTAAAATTGGTGTAAAATGTGGTTGGATGAGGCGATGAAATAATTAAGGGAACGAATCCTAAGGAAGTCCGCAATATGTATAAACTACAATTTCAGCTAAGTTGGAAAATTATAACATGTTTCTACAGATTGACTACTAGAGGCCCCAAAATGTGTAATTTCAAAATATTTGTTGATGCTTCTAGATGTATGAAGATGTCCCATTTGCATCAAGGAACTACGGGAGGCACTGCTCTGCGTGCCATTTTGGTTTGTTGCTGTTTTGCTTCGGTGCAGCTACAAAACTCCAAGGGAACGTGCAGGGAAATGAAATTGCTCTTGGGTTGAAACATAGGGCAAGTAATTGCGTCCAAATAGTGCCGCGTCAGTGAATTTTAATTTGTAATAATTACCGTATCTCAGAATTTGTTCTTTTGGAGTTTCAAAGCAGTCTGTAAGATAAGTACCGTTTCTATTCAGCATTGTTATGAAAAGAATTTATTGAATCCATGTTTAAAGTTCAGTTTGTACCATAGACAAGTCCTTCCTCATGCAATACAAAGCATGAGGTTTTGTTTGCTATTGTAGCATTTGCCTCGTTTAAAACGATGGAGAAATTTTCATCCTGGAAACGAACCCTGACCTCTGGATTGAACAGCCAGAGACAGTCGAGTATAATCTTGAAGCAATACAGAATTGTGTAAAACGGCGACCAGTGCGATACGGTCGCTCGTCATAGTGGCGCAGAACTTGAGACTTGGTGTAGATCGTCCATGGATGAAGTAAGAAATTAGCCCGAAGTTAGCATGGTTAGCTTGCAGGCTGGATGAACCAACTCTTCGATCCGATAATCATCTGGTGCTGAAGGCCTTTTAGACTCGGGCTCTGCTGTCAACAAGTTATTGGATTTGTGCATAAATTGTCACTTGCAGAGCTTACAAATTAACTAACAATGTGCCTTCGGCAGGGCGCTATGCTATTGCATACGTTTGGCTGATGCTGAGGAAACACTGCATTCCACTTGATCCAAATCCTCAAACCGTTCACTCTTCCTCAAACTTACTCTTCTATAAATGGTGTCTCATGAGTAATGTCAGTTTTCAAGCAAAACTTTATTTCAAACGTGTCGTTACATGAAATTATTCTAAATTCGAAAGTGAAGATCATTAGATATTATGCTCTTGAGCTATCTTTTAGCGAGGTTTGCTACTCCAAAACTGTACCGATTTCTGGGTTTTGATGCGAAGGATTCGTTAATACATATTTCACTTCCGTCAATGTTTTAAAAAAGTATCTTCATCATGGGAAATGTGCCGTAGATTTGTTATTGCAAGATCAGGGTTGTGTGCTGTCCCTCAATGTCCATTTTCATTAACTGTATGAGGTTTCGCATTTTTCTGCTGCAATACCATTTTTTTTTTTAAATTTTTATTAAGGTCGTCCGTCTTAAGTCATGTCGGATAATGAATGAAATTTGCGAAATGATGCTTAAATGAGTACAGGGTCCATAGTCGACATTCATTTTTCAGGATAAGCGAAAATATCGGAAAAAAGACCTTATCTAGTTAACTCATCCTGACTTATACATTCAAACTCGGAATCTGTTGAATAATTAGTTAATTTCACTTATTATTGTTTTGTTCTTTGTAATTTCATTGCATATAACTAGAAAAACATATCTAAAACATAACGAAGAAAAAATGTCAAGCTCAGTTGCTTTTATTTTCATGTTTTTTTCTTTCGAATCTTCATTTTCGAGATATAGGAAGGACCAATATTTATTCAATATACTTAAGTGTCTTTCTTTTGCTTGTCTTGATTATGAAGTTCATTTATTATTGAGGTAGTCATGCATCAAGCAGCCGACTAGAGAGACACCCTTTGGTTTGCTCATGCGTACATGTTACAAAACCTGTATGACCTATCTGAAGAATGCGGACTGCCAGCGGTGGAAACTTGCATAAAAACAAACATAAGCGGTATTACGTCACCATTCCCTGTACCGTTCGGCAGTACTGAAATACCAGTTGAGTCTCTCGGGTTCGAATCAAATCAAAATGGAAACACCGCTGCCCGAACTCATGCGCTCACAAAGAAGAAAACCATGTTACTGTGGGTTCGTGAAATTCAACGTCCAGATTACAAACACCAAAAACTGCTCTTCATTTCCGTAGAAACACATTTCAGTCAACCTGACAGTAGCAGAATTACGTCACATACACAATGCAACTAGCAAGGTCGTTGACCACAAACAAAGTTCACACAGCTGTTCGCGCACACGAGTCCAATTAACAACTGTCCCCCAGTGGCGGGCGGCAGCTTTCTTTTATAGCTTACTCACTATTCCGGAATGTTCTCAAACAATCAAGGCGGCGCTAGAAGAAAGACGAAACTCTCCAGAAATCCGTCTCCTCCCCCCCCCCCAACGTTTCGGCGAGCTTTTATCTCCGATTTGTACTGCCCGTCTGTTTGATTTCGTCCCTCGCGCAGGCTCGCCTGAACAATGCGTTCGCGACACTAAGTATGCAATGTGTTACAGTTTTATAAGGAAGAGAAACGTAAAGGTTTAACCATTACTTTAAATAATGCTACAGCAACAGCAATGAAAGATTCAAAATTCAAAGTGTACGGGAGAAAAGCTTTCAATGTCGCCCATATCCAAAAGTTTCGAACTCGACGAGTTTGAAAAAGTATTGTGTACAGAACTTTTCTCGGGTTTTACAAACAGAAAAGAGAAAGATCACTTTTGAAGGTTGAAGGACACATTCTGGAGAATACTTAAAGACATGGGATATCGATATATGTCGTATTATGTATGCTGTGCTGATATTTTGGTGGTTTGTACTGCACTGTATTTCGGCCTTCTCTGACCTCTCTAAACCAAGTGACCTTCCATAACAACTGCACTCATTTGTTAGACAGGTAATACGGAAAGAATTTCTGCCAATATTTGAGGATAATGGGTAGGTAAATATAGAAAGTTTCTTTAAATTTATGGACGCTCTAATAACTGCAGAAAACATCATGGGTGATTTAGACGTTATGCTGATAATGAAGCTGTTACCGAGGTAGCAACGGTTGGTTTTGCTTGCATTCCCTCCGGAAACTCCAGCAAGCACATGTATAGGTGCGAGCAAGCAAAACAAGAAGGCGAACTCCCCTCGCTTGTCAAGTGTTAGGGAAGGGAGTCGTGTGAACGACTTGTAACCCCTTTAACAAGAAGGGTTGCGAGTCATGATTCCGAGTCAAGCATTTGCTTTGCGGCTTTCAAATTGAAGCTATGTTCCAGAGACGTTCGCAACATTTGGTCACTGTCCATTCTTCTACAACACATCCTTGTTAATTGAGATATACGTTAGCAGAAATACTTTTATTACAAAGTTTTTATTAGGTACAAGGAGAAGCGAGCAAATAATTGAACCCGAGCACCTTTCAGCTAATGTGCGGTCTGATTTATGCTGTACTGAACTAATCAAAATTGAACATAATCGATATTTTAGCATGGTGCTCGGAAACCAATTTGCTTATCCTATATTGATGTACGATAATCCCCGCTTCGATTAGTCAGTTTATAATTACAAACATCGAGATTGTGACAATAGTTCATAGTCAATTTATTTACGTGGTGCTGCTTTTAAGGCGAGAAGGTACTGTATCTCCACTGCTATTTCCATGATTTTTGGGTGCACATTAATAAGAAATTATTATTGATATGTACGTGAAAAGTTTCAGGCATATCCTTAAAACCTTTATCTTTAATAATACCTATTATTATTTGAGAATTTTGTACCGATAACTTGTTATAATTTTATAGTTTTTGTAAAAAAAAAAAAGCACTGAAATTTCAGAATTTTTTAAAGGAAGTATTATGAATCTCAGGAAAAAATCCCTTCTTATTATTCTTATGAGTCTGCTTAATACACACAAAAAATCATGTGTTTTGGTTGATTAGTTTTCTAAAAAAAGTGTACCGAAACCTGAAAAAATGTGAAACTGAGAAAAGCAGCTTTAAAGTTGATATATTGATTACTGACTTCTCACAAGAGTCAGTACATACCTGCTGCATAGTCTTGACCCTCTGTATTCTCACTTGTTCTTTTCAAGTTGCTCTTCATTTGTCTTGTCTTCTTGGCCAGTTCTTCAACTATTTTATCTGCTTTCAGGACTCGCAGCTCATCAATTTCTGTTTATGACTGCTATCATGATTAGCGTATGTATTGTGTGAACTGGACCTACTAACCTCAATATTACATGTGGTTTCATTGTCTATTGTATACTTTTTTTATGTTTAATAAAACAATTGCCTATAAACTTTCTCTTTCTAAATGTGTTTGTTCTGCCCATATCATATATTCACCAATAACTAGTACAAAATATTATTCAGAACAAATAACTTCAGATACACAGCCAAAAACAAAAGAAAAACTAGCATCTTTAGAGTTACAGTGGTACCAGCAGAAAGCTTGGAAAATCCCTTACAAAACAAGACTTAGTTCAGAATTATCTGTTCAGTATTACAGAAGTTATGATCGATTTTATGAAAGCGTACGAAAAGGGGCGTGGCAAAAACTTAACCACCACTAATATAATCAGCAATTTAGATATAAAATATTGCTCCAATGAACTTTTAACTATATATTTGTAATCTAGAGGGATGGCAATAAAATGTAAAAATAAAGAGAGTTAATTTTAACCCCAAGTGCAGTACCTTCGCACCGTAATAGAAACTAATAAAATGAGTGTAAGCTTTCCAAAGATAAAAGAGGTAGTGATTTCAGTGGAGGAATACAAAATGGGCATTGTAGTTATTTTAATTATCTTGCTAATTCTTCTTTTTGGTTAATGTGATTGAGGGCCGAGCGGGGTGGCTCCTTGATAGCCTGTGCGATCCCAGATTGACCTCGGCCCTACGACTAACGTGAGCCAAGATTACTTTTAGCTGTTTTCCTCGATCGCTTAGAGAATTTCCCTAAGGTCCATTTCATCAGTACATTTCATATCTTTCTTCACCGCCTTCTTTGGTCTGCTATGATCCAAAGTATGCTTGCTCCTCGATCGTTCTCCTAAGAGGAGGGTAATCCGCTGAAGCAAAATAAAACTGGATCTTTAAAACTGATTATTGTCCTAGGTAATAAGTGATTCAAGACTTTGTTTCGAAATTAGGACATAATTAGTCGACCTCAATTTAAGTACCGTAAAGCTGCCACCAGGTGGGTCGCTATGATTGCAACTCTTGCGAACCGGATCACGCCTCTTGAAGATGCCAAGCGCAGTCCTTGGCGAAACGTCGGAATATTCTAATCCTACTGGACCACGGCCTACAAGAACTTCACTGTTCTTCATGACGCCGGCCGTGAAAGCCTCAGGAAATACATTACTTAATATGTTCAAAAAGAAATTTGAAATTGGCTTATTTATGAATGCTATTTATCTACTGTGGTTCTCAGCAGTTTTCTATATTAGACGTGAAAGACCTCTTTAGGCTTGATATTTTTCCGCGTGCTATAAATCTACGGGTACGGCACCACCGGCTTTACTTCCTTTCAGAAAGAAATCTGGATTTTTATGTCCGCAAAAGATCCATCGCCCTCCGCAGGATTTGTAAACACACTCAAAAACAATGTTCTACATCACCGGATGTTCACTTTCTGCACAACAATGATGCAAGTATAGATATATCCGCTGCTGTACTATTGTTTTGCACGCTGTTTCCTGTGCCCCCCATAGTTATTGTTTTACTTCTCCCAATAACGAAATGTTCTTGGAAATAATGCCAACCTGTTGGAAACACAATCAATGTGGATATGTATATGGAACGAGATATACTTTTAAGGGCATTTGGGAGATAAATATGCGATAATGACGAAATGGGTAGTTTAATTAATCATGAAACGCGTAATTGCAATTTTGCCTACAACTTTAGGGTATCTGGAAAAGAATAGATTTTAACTTAAAGGTCCAACGTCTAATTGTGATGAATGGAGTAAAGAACGAGGAAAAGGACGATGGCCTGTGAGCGTGTGACAAGGAGTTTGGGGAATCTACTTCCAAAAGAAAGCACACAAATTTGTCGGTTAGCGAAATGGCCATGTGCCAGAAAGAAGTTAACGACTTCTCGCATCTCTTCCGTCGCAGAAATTCAAATACATGACGATAACAATCTGGGCTAATTTTAATTTTACGAGGTGGAGAATTTAATGATGGTATTGGGTAGCAAGTTGCTGGCCACACGCCACATGCATCTACTGGTTTATCTGTCACCCGTACCAGCGCGGACATGTCCGCTTCTTGTGCACATTTAATTGAGAAGGAAATGATATTCGCATGACCAGAATATAAAAGTAGCGATTTAACACTTGAGAAAAAGTATGGGTACACATTTGTAAGCTCAAATCAACAGAGTATCTCAACTGGTTAACGGCATGAAAATAGTCACATAAATGCTGTGCTTTAATACTGTGAATTGTGTTCAACATTCCCGAATTGTTTTGTGTCCTTTTAGCATCGATCAATATATTAAATGCTAAAAATTACTTTGTTGCTTTACTCCGCTTTCAGCTACACACGTTCTGTTATTTTCCTTCTTGTTTAAATATTCAGCTATATATACCTATTTACAAGTTTGTAGTAAATTCAAAAGTGTGCTTAACGAATTTAGGATGATTTTTCCTATACGCTCTTAAACAGTTTTTGTAAGCTAATATGTACTGTTTTCTCTACCAGGTAGAGAAATGTTGCGTTTCACCCAACAATTCGATACTGACATTTCACAAAACTGCTCGCTTTGAGGTACCGCGTATGTGTGCGTCTATCCTTACCAGCGTAACTCATACGTAGGAAGCGGATTTATAGGCACTAAAAATGTGTGAAATAGGCAGGAAAAAGGCACTAAAATGGGCAAAATGGGCACTAAAAATTTGCTAAGTAAACACTTAGAAATACACACTTTTAGTAAAATGACTCCTAAAATGCTCTATAACAAAATGACAATCGTCGCAACATATGCTGCAACAAATTTGCTAAACACATACTATTTTTCGGTTCCCTAGACGAAATAGTTCTACATTTATTCCAAATTTCATAAATGGCTCCACAGCAAGTTAAAATAACAGATCTTGTATAATTAAAATATATATAAATCCACTTCACTAAGTAAGAACCATAATGTACAGAAAAGTGTGAAGTAATTAGCTATGTCAATAAACAAAAACAGGCTTTTCGGGGCGGCCAAGGGTGAAAATTGAAATATCTAAAGCTTTTGTTAGATTTGTTTCAAATTTATACCATTTATTTTTCTCATCGATCAAGAATGGAATAATACCAAGTTTCAGCTTTGTAGTTACAATAGTTTCTGAGGAATTAACAGTTTATGTCTAAATTACAGGCGATTTTCAAAATGTTCCACATATTATAATTTTAAAACTTAATGCTTGGGGTATAACTTTCTGCACCCATGTTAACATATTAATGACCTGTACCTATGTGAAATATTTGTCTTCGCCATATCAACGAAGGGAAAAAATAATCATAACTATTTAACAATTATAATTTTCGTAAGGGTTTTCAGTAAGAAGTAAGCATTATAATCCTTTTCAATACAAATAACAAAAATACAATAAATGTAAATGGGTACACCTAATATGCAGTTGCCCTTTAAGACATATTTAGAATTTCATACAGATTAATAGAAAACTGCATGCCTTGGAATATTTTGAAGTTAAGAAAATGTAGAAAATAAGAAATCTGAGGTTAAAATTACGTAATAGCGGCTACGATACAGGTGTAAGGTTATTTAGATAGTCATATGTCGTTTTCTGCAGTGCCGATAAAAAAGGAAAAAGAAACTATTTTATTGAAGTATGTCTATATTAATTGTAAGATTAAAAAAACTAAATTTGGTATTGTAAGTTTTGGGCCAATTTGCACAGATGTGTCTCCTTAAACCCCTTTTTGTATATCTAATATGCAGCAGTAAGAAATTTCTCTTCCCCGAAAACTTCACGTTGAAACCAACAAATACAAAAGCTGTTGTCACAAAGTATAAGCAAAAGAAATTGGCTGAAAAGGCAGTTTTAGGCACTAAGAAGCAGAATAGGCACAAACGTATGAAATAGGCATTTTTAGCCACAATAAAACTAAGAAATTAGGCTTATAATTGTACGAAATGTGCTTATAACTTAAAAGTCCACGTTTCTGAACAAAGGAATAAAATAGGCAAATAGGGCAAAATCCGCCCCCTACTCATTAAGGGAAAACTGTTAAGGATATGTATGACTGAAATTTCTTGCACATTTTTCAAAAAAGCTCCTTTTACTCCTTATAGTTTATAAAATAATTTAAGCCTTCCTGAATCCAGAGAATCCTTAGATAGCCGAAACGGTGGGGGGAAGGAGACGGATTTCTGGAGAGTTCGTCTTTCTTCTAATGCCGTCCTGATTGTTTGAGAGCATTCCACGAATTTTGGGAATAGTGAGCAAGCTATAAAAGGAAGCCGCCCGATACTTACCTTACCTGCGGTAAAACCCTTAAAAACGGGTGGGCACGCAGCAAAAACCTTCTGGCTTTATACAGCCAGCCAGCACCACATGGCATGGCATGGCACTGTGGAACAATAGATAATTGGACTCGTGCGCAAACAGGTCAATTTGGAAAGTGAACTCTTTTATGGTCGATGACCTTGCGAGTTGTATTGTGTATGTTACGTAATTCTGCTACTGTAAGGGTTGACCAAGGTTTGTTTCTACGGAAATAAAGAGCAATATTTAGTCTTTGGAACCTGGGCTTTTAATTTCACGAACGCACAAAGTTACAGTATGAATTGTAATTCTTTATCCTTGATTTTTAGCTATTGAAAATTTCATCATTTTTCATCATTTAAGGTGCTCCTTGCCTCGCAGTTTTAGTGTTAGACTAATGAAACTTGATACATACGTTCATGGACATAGTGAATAGAAATTGCCATGGGTTTTGTTGTTAGATGTATTTAAGTACACTTTCTTTGTTTAAAAACAAAAATTTCAAATTTTGGAAGAAAAAAAAACATTCATAGATTTAAACATTTCTGTAGCCTAAAGTTATTGAGACACAGAGAAACCTAGGGCAAATTAAAAAAATGGATGTATTGGTAACTTGTTAAAATATTAGACCAACATTTATTTTGCGCAAGGGACTTTAGGTGACGTAACCAAAAATAAATAAATTTGATCATGTTTTCCAAGCTATCAAAGTGAAATTGATAAAACTTGGGATGTACATATTTGCTTCCCGTAGGGGAGGGGATCCGTCCCCTTCAGCTGCCGTAGTGCAAGCGCTGCAGACCCTTAGCACTCGTGGTACCTCTGACGTTAATAGAGGAACCTCGGGCCGAACTGCCGAGCCCCTTCCGTCGGGGAGTTGTTCGGATTGGGTTAGACTCAAGGGGGCAGTGTGTTCCCGACACCCACGGGGAATTGGGTACCTCTGGCCAGGCTACAGCCGCCCGGAGGGGGTAGAGGGTTGCATAATAAGTCCCAGGTACTAGCCTGCAGAGCTAGTAGAAGGTGTGCTAGATCACCAGGCGGCCCCACCGAGGTTTTCGGTAGTCTTCCCTGCGGGGTTGACGCGCGTAAGTGGCGGATTCAGTTCCATCCCGTCTTGACGTTGTTGTCGATGGGGGGGGGGGGGGTTAAGACAAAAGGTATTGCCCTATGGAAAGAGCCCCGGAGTATCCATCGCTCCCGGGTTGAAGGAGGCCAGAATCTTCGGACTTTTGGGTAGATCCTCTGCGCTTAACTGTACATATTTGCACTAAGTTACATCTATTGTATAAGTCTTAAAAATCTAGCGTTATTAGTTCAGGATTTCAAATTTTATCAGTTATCCTTAATACAAACTTAGTAATTATATTCCACAGTTTCCAAGGCTACGACACGAAGATGTTCCAGACACCCGCACCCATCCAAACTACCATTAGTCGGAAACGTTTTCGAAAACGATTTTCTAACAAATGGCTGACCTCTTTGTGTAAAATGCCATGTGTTAAAATATTTTCATGACGAGGATAATGAAATATAAAGTTTTGTTAATTGGAAAACCATAGAGATACACAAAATCTTACTAAAAATGTAAATTTCGTTAAAGTACACGTTCTTTTCTACTGATTTCAGTGTACTGACACACGTATCTGTTCCATTAGTACTCAGATGGTTGCTTCCCTTTTCCTGTTCATTTACGCTTCTGCCCGATTAGCGACTTTTGAAGTAGTGGCTGTAGCATTACCGTTATCACTTCGAGAAAAACAAGACCTCCATATATTTAAAGAATACGCTATTAACAACAGTGAATGTTGCAACACTGTCACAGTTGTGGCACTCAATGATGCAGTGTGGAACATGAACGACTTCCGAGACGAACAGGCATTGCATGCATGTCTGAGGCTTCTGATCAAAGCTAAGTTGCATGTTAACCATTATGGGTAGCAGCTGCTGGGGGAGCAGGATTCTGACCACATGTCGTGTAGAAACTGGTTACGCTATTGACTCGTGTGTGCAAGCGTGAGGTGCCCACAAGCACTGCAGTTGACAATACTGAATTATTCAGTATTAAAGCCTCAATCCGGTTAAAATTCTGAAATTCAACTTATGTTCTGAGCTTGCATCTATTGGTGCTCGTTGAGTTACTCTGCTCATGTACTCAGTTTATTAAAACTACTGCAATTAAAACTTTTAGGTGACTCTGCGCATGATTTGTGAGGCTTGTACCATAAAAGTGACAAACCCTTGGTGCACTAAAAATACAGAGTGATTCAAAAAGATGGGCACACTTTCAAATTGCATATGGTTATACATACAAGAAAGTTTACAGACGTTCAATATGGCCTCCTCCGGCTGCACGATTTAACATCTAGACGGTAGCCCAATTCATCCTACACTCGATGACGAATGTCTTGCGTCACCGAGTTTACTGCCACTCTGATACGGTTTCGTAGGTCATTCAAATCTGTGGGCAGATCTGTAAACGGTCTCTTTCCGAACCCCTACAAGAAAAAATAGCAGGATGTAAGATCAGGTGACGCCTGTGGCCAGAAGTGAAATTGGTACAGTCCAGCAATGCAAAAAAGGTCCCTGAAAGGTATGTGCTACTTTACTCAGAAGACAAGGACAGCGAATCTGTGTGACAGGGAACGCCTGCTACACAAGGAGCAGAACTGTTAAAAAAAACATGCGCCCTATTCACTCTGTGCACTAAAAACCGAGAAGATTCATTCACAAAATTAGAAGCCGTCAGAATGTTTTTGAATGTTCTGTTACTGTACTGACATGGGGTGTCATAAACCTGTCCAGGGAGGGTGTTAGAACCTTCTGCAACCCCCCTGCGTCTCGTCCCTCGGAGACTATCTCTCCTGTGGAGGGCAGTACGTATTCAGTAACTGACGCTACAGCACACTACGGTTCCGGTGCCCTCTAGTGGTGCTATTCAAAACGTTACAGCACCCTCTTTCAAATATGCCTGACGGAATTCAAGTATAATGTGAGAAATATGGCAATTTTAAAGTGTGTCCATCTTTTTAAATCGTAATTTATACATATTAAAACAATTTATCAAGTTGTTCTGACAACCTTGTTGAGATTTTCCGGTACAATGTCTCCAAACTTTCTTGGATGGAAAGAACCATAAGAACGTGTGACAGTTGCTCCATTCTTTGCTCAAGTTGTTCTCGGGAAGCAAGCCAGGTGAAAAGACGATTAGACCTATCCGGCAGAATCAGAATTCTCGCCAAATACATCAGGAGCACAAGCCACCTCCGAAGATTAAACATCTTTTGAGACCAGTGAAAGACAAACTGGACTTACAGGTTCCGGGAGTGTACCGCATTCCCTGTGAATGTGGGACACCGTATATAGGACAAACCGGAAGTAACATCGCTATCAGAATAAACGATCATGAATGTAGCATTCGTTTAATGCAACCTGAGAAGCCTGAACTGGCAGAGCATTGTTTTGATAACGGCCATAGAGCCAATTTTCGGGAGACGACCATCTTGGCAAAATGCAACAGTTACTGGGAGCGGAGAGTTAAGGAGGATTTTGCCATTTGTCCGAGAGTAGCATGCTTAATCGTGATGCAGGATTTCAGTTCAGCTCCTCTTGGAAACCGGCCTTAAAGTGGAAATCCGTCGACTTAAGCACAGATCGATACAGCTTGATAATCGAGTTAAGTAGTTACGTTTCTCTGACCCAGTTAATTTTCTACACTCACGCTATCTCCTGACCTGGCATTTAATTTACTGAAAACAGTCTTTTGTTCATAATGCGAATTTTGATAGGGTTTTGTTCTTTGTTTATATCCAGTGATTCATTTGTGGTTATAACATTTAATAAATATTCTGATGATGGGAGAGATGGACACTTCCGAAACGTCTATTTCTAATCGTCTTTTCACCTGGCTTGCTTCCCGAGAACAACTTGAGCATATTCGCCGCCAGGAAAGCTTCAGGTCTTATTTTGCTACATTCTATTCTTGGACATGCTATAGGTTGTAATGCTTGATGAAAATTACTTCTGGAAATGTTTATGTATGAAGTAAATACAAAAATAAACGAAATGACCGCAGCGAAAGCCACGTGAATGTAACTACAGATTTTACAGGTCGGATGGATCTTCAAAGAGCAAAGCAGTTTGGCTAAGTGTTAGTGAAAATGGGCATTACGTTCTTGCTTCCACTGTATATGTATCGTAAAGAATATTCATGTAAAGAAAGTTATAAGCCAAATGGACGTTACCTCCAGAGACCATTCTCTGTTTGAAAAACAACTTCGTAAAACGCTCTTTTTATTTGAACTGCCCCTTTTAACAATAGCGGATACGTTAAAGGAGGCTGCAGAACTATTTTTACTGCACGTTTGGGATCTGGTGTACCAGGGTACGGCTCTTTTACCACAAAGAACTCATTATCGTTATATAACAGCAGAGCAATTCCCTTGTCCACTATTCTTTCTCAACCCCATGCCCTCCAAGAAAGTGAGGGAGACAGAAGAACGGAGAAGTGCTGGGGGAGAGTGTTAAAGTCCTTTATTGCAATATACCTTTGTTTTTTCTGTGCAGCTCTTGCCGACCGTGAAATCTAACAAGGATATCGATTTCAAAGGAGTCTTACTTTGCTGCAGTGTCTTGCAGTTTAGGTTTACTAAATGTTTCTTGTTTTTTGTTTCAGATCGGATAATGACAAAGTGAATCACGTTCTACTGTTCACCGTCCTTAATCCGGTCTATCCAATCACAGTGGTAAGTACATTCATACTTTATTAAAATATTATTCTCCCAAGAATCAGTGGAAGAACCATTGCTGGGGTGAAAAGGTGTATACGAGGTGTATATCTCAGGAGAAAATTTGGTGGCAAATTAGACGTTCAACTGTGTTTGCTAAGTAGTTGGAGCGGGACTGATCACACCGCTTGTTGCACTTGTAGATGGGATAAACTGTTCATATTTCTGCTTCATTAATCTAGTATAATTGTTGGTAACAAAGATCGTATAACGTGAACATTTATGGCATACATCTATTTATGTAAGCTTTGCAGCTCATGTCATTTGGAGAGCATGACGAACATCTTGCAGACATTCTTTGAAAACCTGCTCAGTGCACACCATACTCTTGACTTGACTTATGTTTCAGAGAACGGTTTATACTTCAAACATTAAGAGTAATATTACATTTAAGGAGATAGGCCAAGCCTGGCTAATCCTAGCCACTTGTGCTCTTAGATCATGCAACAAAGAAACTGGCCTTAAGTGGCTAGAAAAGAAGAGGAAACAATGTGTTGCATTGTTCGAACCAGAAATGACTGCTTCATGTTTCAAACAGCGTTGACGTGTAACAACTTCCTAAAAGCTGTATGTATGATTTAACCAGTGTTTCACACATTTATGTTCTTGATCATGTCGAGTTAACTTCGAAATTATATATTCTTGAATTTGTCCACACTCCAGTTTGTGCATCCTGAAGTAAGCAGTAAACTAGTTCACAGGTATTGCCTTTGGTGGTAGAGTGACGTAATGCCATCAGTGCTATGTAGGGTACATTCGTAACATTTCGGCGTGTCTTTGTTTCTGATTATTGGAAAATAATTAAGGAACATGATGTTCATAGGATGTATTTGCCAGTAGCCATTCCCCTGTGAGATATTTCTCTATATGGAGTTTGTTATAGTCTGCCCGAATAGAAGCTTTCCCAAAATTGCCCAGTTAATCTTTATTAGTGCAAGAATTCCGTTAAATTTCTTCTTCATATGGAAGAGAGTTTTTCATTTTCTAAAACAAGTGCTTGCGAAATAGTGAAGCATTGAAACGACTTGACATTTCCAGTGTGTACCACGAATGAGATGTGTTCTAGAAGGAATTGAGTCTCACTTTGGCTATTGATAATCTGGAGGGTTTGGTGCAAGCGTATTTCAGCACCGCACACCTGCGATTGGACACTTGAATGTCCGGAAGCCAAACTTTCAGTCTCTAGTCAGATCAGGACTGAGCCCTCTACTGGCAGTAGAATATTTTATAAGTTAGGACTTCAAGGCGGTGTAAGTGAGTTTTAGCTGCTATACCCCAAATGGCACAGGCATAAGTGATGGCTGGTCGGAGCTATTTATTGGATATGGACATCACTGAGCGTCGATTGTACAATGGGTATAACATACCCTTACGTTTGCTGACCTTGTTCGTATTTCAGCAATAGTACATGGAGATCACGCGGATCGATTTAATGCAGTCTGTAACCTTGCCTTTAGGGAGCATATCTTGATAACAGCACCAGTGAAAGAAGAGATTAACGTTCAGCTTTTGTTGCTGATTGTTGAAACTACACTATCAATTGCCAGGACATATCAGTTCTTCCACTAAACCTACTGACATGAGGCTGTGCTTTTATTCTTATTGAAGGCAAGACGAGGAATGTTTATGCTCACCTTCCGGATATAATATGGATGCGAGGTTCATGTAAAATACATAGTGTTGTTACTGAAAGAGCATTAGATCTGGCAGCATGGGTGACTCATGTGCACTCTGATACGCTCATTTCGTAGTAAAAGTTCCACTACCAGAGCAGATAGCTCATCTCCGTCTCATTTCCCGCTTGCTTTCTTGTGTTGGGTGGACGTTACTTAAAATCCAAGGTTTTGGCCGGGTTGGAATTTGTTATCTTGGGGATATAGGGCAGCGCTTAAACAATTGAGCCACTCAGAACTTACAGACAATAATGACTGGTGTTTTCAAAGGCCAAATACATATTTGCACATACGTTGTCTAATATAAATTTAGCTTCTAGAATATTTAACAACTGGGTGAACGACATAAGAGGACATTGAATACATGAACAATCAGGATATTATGTTAGACAAGCCCTCTACAACAAGTTGTGTGCCATTACATGTTTTCTTTTAGTGCTGTGGCTAAGATCGAGGGTTTGCTTTTTGCATTTAACAAACACCTTTTCTGTTTTAGATGTGCTCGAGCTTCAAGCCAGGCGTATTGATGGATAGACATCGACATCGCATCCTGATGACGGGAGAGATGTACGCTCCCGAAAAGTCGATATTTATTCATCAATACACCTGGCTTGAAGACCGAGCACATCTATATGTTCGCCGCCAGGAAAGCTTCAGATCATGTTACCTTTTCTTCTTTCAATAATGTTTAATCAACACATGGTGGGTAATTATTTTGGATGTGCTGCATTTCTACGTGGTATTCGGTAAGTTAATAATAGAATGTTTACTAAAATGTACTACTTAAAGAGTTTATTAAAATATGCGTTGCGCACCAAACCCGACTAGTCTTTCAGATTTGAGAATGACAGAACGCGCACAGAAAAACATAAGACAGAAGGAGGTCATGAAGCTGCATCTCGTATTGGAACACGAATAAACACTGCAGATGTGGGTGGCCTATTTAATAGTTTTCAGTGTGCCATACCACACTGCGCCTTAAAGAGCGCTTAATTTTGTTTAGAGGTCTCTTCATCTGACTTAGGTTCTTTTAAAGCCATAAATGTACGCTACAGAACCGCCAGCTGTACGCTGAGGATCTTTAGATCCGCAAAAATCCTCGCCCTCCGTCCTCCCACGACCTCCGGAACAACAGCTTTTTAATGCGTAGCATAGCTGAAAAGTGCGACGTTGTGATTGCATTAGGATGTTACTGTTTTTAGAAATGTGCACGAGCGGTATATCGGATGTTTGTGTTTCACCGATGTGTTGTAAAGCCAACCGTGGCGTTGTGATAAATGGGAAGCTTTTGCCTAATACTATAAAGGAAAACGTTTGGATCTATTGTTTGGAAGCTACAACGACACATCAAACGACCCTTTGTTTGGTTGCCCTGCAGGTAGTTGAGTGCTTATTGTTTCACCATACTATCCATATCGTCACTAAAGCTCGTTTTTAATCAATAACATAAATGCTTGAAGTTTTTAAGTATGCTGACAAATGATTATGTATATGCGCGCATGAACGCGAGTATGTTGAAACAAGGGATGAGGGCTCATCTCAGTCTGATGCACTCAGATTCCAGAAATTCTATGACAGCTCATTTCCTTATAGTGGATAGTCCATTATTATTATTGTAGATATTATACGAGCAGTTTTGTGTAAAGGATTGTAATACTGGATGCGTCAAAAATGCATACACACTTTGAGTCGTCATACAAAATTTATGTTGTGTCTACAAGGTTCAATTGCTGGAAATGGAAAGCTTAAGTCCAATTTGAAACATAAATGCACTTTTTGGTGCAAATGTGGCCAGTGTTCAAACTGGTGGCTTTCAACATCGATACATTGCTGAGTTCGGCTCACCACTGCTTTCAAATGAAATGTGTAGTGTTCAACGCCCGCTTTTACTACATACGGCACCGCAGGCGATGACACTGATGATACATGAGATGAAGATGGAACACCGGTGCAATGAGATGGCGGGGGAAACAGGAGATCCCGAAGAAAACCCGCCCCAGCGCCATGTTGTCCACCAAAAATCTCACTTTGCGGTCGCCTGGGATCGAACCCGGGCCGCCTTGGTGATCGCTAAGCGGTCTAACCACTGAGCCACGGCGCGGCCACCACTGCTTTCGTACATGTACCAGCGTCTCCAATGTGACTGACTTCTCCGTACACAGCTTGAATCTCATTCCAAAGCGCGTCTAGGTTACCTGGTTTACGTTCGTACATCTTTTACTGTGCCCCATAAGAAAGAGTCTTGTCACTAAGTGGGTTCAGTGGTTAGAGCGACAATTCTGTTGCTAGGTGTTCAACAAAGATATTACTTTTTCCCAGAAATTGAATCTTGTAGCAGGGAAATACAGTTTCTATGCGGTTCAGACTTGTATACATTTTTCTGATGCACCCGTTATAAATCCCGGAGGAGGCTGGTGACTAGGGAGCATCTCAGCTAGGTGGAATTAATTAGCCAAACCACTGACTAAGATGTGTGGCCATTTGGTCTATATGAGCAGTTGTTATTTCAGTGCGTGCAATAAACAGGTGAACAAGACTTCATCAGTAAATTCGATGGATATAAATTGTCCACTCTCGAAAGCTTGAGAGCAAGTTGACGCAGCAGTTTGGACGGGCTAGCAAACCTACTCCTATTTGAAGCGTTTCTTGTTCTTCAGTGAGTAGCCGTGTAGTTGTGTGTGTCCCCCCCCCCCCTCATGTATACCCCGCCTTTAACTCCAGTGGTTATATCGGCGGCCGTTCTCCTCTGGAACATATCAAAGGTGTTAACTCGTATTCGTTGGGTTTTTATCATTAGATCACGTACTCATCCCCACTCTCATTCATACTTCCAGACTCTGGGGAAGATGAGGAAATTAGCTTCGATTCCCCCACCGCCGTGAATTGAACCTGGGACCCCTAGCACGGCAGGCAGTGTCCTACCGACTGAGCTACGGAGCCAGTCACCGTGTAGTTGTTCTGTCTAACCCTAACCGTCTTTCGACGTCTGTTCCTTCTTTATACAGAACTTTTAGAAGTATTTGCTGTAGGCATTCCCATGTGATTTCGCCTCCAGTTGGTTCCCAAGCCGAATTTCGTTTCAACTTGGAACTCTTCTGACCTCGTAAGCAATTATAATTTAAAATAATGGCTTACATTGTCATTTCATTCATGATGTGGGAAAATCAGATGCAAAATTGAGGTTGGTTCGAGTTGCATAAAAAGGTTTTATCCGCTGCTGCTGTATAAATTACAGTTTTTCATTGCTCATAGCAGAGTATTGACTTTAAATCACAAACGTAATTTTTTATGTCTCTTTCTCACCAATGCTTGTGTTAGGAGTCGCTTGGGTTCGCTCAGAGCGAGGGACCTGATGAGATCAGGGTTGAGGGGTTGGACCAGCGACTGGGATGAATGAATTATGTAGTGGCATGATGTTGGGGGAAACCGGAAGACCCGGAGGAAACCTACCCCAACGCCATGACAAAAGTGAATTTAAAACGATTCAATCCATTATCTTTATTTGATTTTTGAAACTAGACCTGAAGTAATGGTAATGCCAAAAGGTTACTTCACTTTCTCCACTTATAATGCGATTGTTTATTATTTAGAAAACTAGACTTTACCAACTAAGCATCCATTAGAACGCCATTTGAATAAATCTTTTTCGTATTTCAATATATTTATACTATTTGTCATCACTTTCAATTTAGTTATATCCATTATCTCAGACAGCCAAGTGCAACTGCTATCTATGTGTTTAATTAAAATAATTACTCTGGTTTACATTTTAGTAGCAGAAGAAATTATAGGCCTCATCAATCTTATTTATTCTAATCTCTTACACAATAAATTACTTAACATAAGGTTTGTTGAATATATTGTCTGCCTCTATATGTGACGGTATTACACAAACAACTTTCGCATTGTGTAAACATAAAACAAAATTGCTCCCTCTGTTAATTACACCGCTGCTGGTTGTACCGAAATTTCTACCCGCAGGAATTCCTTTGTGTTACGCAGCTGTCTAAGTCGGGTTTGTACACGTGACCTGGGGATCAGTAAAGAAATTACTCCTTTTTGGCGGCTAGTGGACATATGGACCCTCGATTCTGCTGATACACTTGTGGCCGGAGGTACGAATGTCTGGCGGTGTGTTGACTTGTTTATTTTTGCATTACTGGGAGATTTAAGGAGAAAGACGAGCTTTGAAGCGTAAGTGTTTCATTGATGAAGATGCACTTGACGTTTGGTTGATGTACACGCCAGTTCCGCTTTGTTCTTTGTTCTGGAGCAGCAATGAAAGGTTTAAATCAAGTCAGGGTCGAACAGTAGGTGATCGCTTACCACTTGGCAGCAAGACGTGCCAGACTCGTGGGTGGACAAGGCCCGTGCTGCATGCACAGAGTAAAATTAGCGATTTTATAAAACTAAAGTGCATTCTACTTCTAGAGCAGGTATTGCATTCCACCCAAAAATCTCGACAACATGGGTATCAAGATGCGACACGGAAGATGTTCAAGAAAATTAACCACTTTTGGTGAAATTAGAACATTTCTGATTATTTTGATTTCTCAGAAATATCTCTTTATGGTTTTAATTAAAATGCCACGTATTTCAGATGTTTTTATGACAAAATGTATATATTGTACTTCTTTTATTTGTTCCATGTATACCCCGCCTTTAACTACAATGGTCATATCGGCGGCCGTTCTCCTTTGGAACATACCGAAGGTGTTCACTCATAATCGTTGGGTTTTAATCATTAGATCACGTACACATTCGCACTCTCATTCATACTTGCAGACTCTGGGGAAGATGGAGAATTATCTTGGTCGGAGAAATATCCCCACCCCCACCGCCGGGAATCGAACCAGGGAACCCTAGCACAGCAGGCAGGTTCTCTACCGACTGAGCTAAGGAGCCAGCCATATTCTATTTTCTTTTGAATGACTTTTGGATATGTAAGAAGCTGTAAAAGATACTCAAAATCTTACTCTCCTTAAGGTGGATCTTTTATACGAAATACGTTTTTTGCAGCATTATCCATTGACAGATATTTTTATAGTCGTTGATATAGCAGTTTTCAGAACTTCACATAACGATCCTCGTTTTGTATATCTGTCTGGCTTTAGCGTAATGAAATGTGTAAATATGTAAACAAAGTTAATTTCGGTTAACAAGGAGCAATAGTTGTAAGGAAGTGTGAAGGTAATGCAATTGTACATAAGCAATTATGTTCAAGTATTTAAGATCACCATCTTCCAAGTTTTTAAAAACTGCACAGTAAGCCATAAGAAATAGACTGCAGAAAAGTGTAGGTAACGTTTAGACAACTTGCGAAATGTTTGCTACTTTAACTATGGGGGTCGTTCAAGTCAATCCAGGACTTTTTCTAAGGTTTAAACGGGGGTTGTGTATGCAGCAGACAGTGGCATCTGTATCCTTTTACTGGTAGACGGCGCTCATTTCCCGTGCTTCTGGATAGACCGTTATTCAAGATGGCGGACAAAAGGTGAACATACACATGGAACAGCGTGTTGTGATGAAGTTTTTAGTGAATGAGGGCATAAAACCTGCTGAATTTTACAGATGATGTCAAGGCTATGAGGCGATTGTCCAGCATCAGCTGCTCCACGCGCAATGACTACCGTGGGCTGTGATCCACCACGACCAGAATCGTCAGTGATCGAGATTGGCCATATTTGAAGTGCTTACACCAGTCAAATGTCTTGAGTGTCTCATCACCTACTGAGCTTGAAGTCTTCTGTAAATTTCATCAGGGTTTTATGCCCTCGTTCACTAAAAACGTCATCACAACACGCTGTTCCATGTGGACGTTCACCTTCTTGTCCACCCAAATCTCGCAGGAGGTCGCCTGTAATCGAACAGCTTGAAATGAAATTGTAGTGTATAACGCCCGCTTTTACTGCATGCGGCACTGTAGGCGGTGACGCTGATGATACGCGAGATGAAGATGAGGCACCAGTGAATGAGATGGCGGTGGAGGAGGAACTGGAGATCTCGGGGAAAACCCGCCCCAGCGCTGTGTTGTCCACCACAAATGTCGCTTTGCGGTTTCCTGGAATCGAACACGGACCGCCTTGGTGAGAGCCTGTATTCTTTAAGTTCATGGGGAAAATTAAAATACAATTATTTTCAGCAGACTCTTCTGTGATAATGAAGAGAAGATTGAGTTTTTAATTGGAAATATAAACGTAATGAATATACAGGATGTGCACCTACTAAGGGCTAGACAGTAATATTGGTCGGAATTGATTATTTATTCACAAATCGATGCAAATACCAACTTCACAGTTACATCGAGTAGTCGCGCTTCTCTGTCATGCTCTCTTGCCGATAAAGTGAAGTAAATAGACGAGGAAAATGAATAAAAAGAAAACAATTTGTTATTTTTCATCCGAAATAATTAATTGTTAAATAACAAGCTGTGCAAAACCGTTTAAGCATGTGCTGATAAGTACAGCAGAATCCGCCCATGCTTACATAGTGATATTTACATACATTGTTTTCACAGCTCTTTGTTTTCTCTTATCGTATTCCTGTTTTGTCTCTCTGGAAAATTTCATTGACTGGCGGATCCACCGGCGACAGAATTCTCTTTTCGCGCTTTTTGTGAAACATGCAATAAAGGAATTGTTAAAGGCACAATGGAGGAAACCTCGAAACGTTTCATCCCTGAGATTCCGGGCCAAGATAAGATGCTCAAAGGGCTTCCGGACTGTGTTTCTTTTCAAACCGTAGTTGTACATTCACATACAATAGCTAGCGTGTTATGAATGGTTGGAATTCAAAATATCTCTCCAGTATTTTCCGAGGCGTTCGAACTCAAACGTACACCTCGTCAGTTGAAAAATTTAGCGAGCAGTAGGGCCTTATTTTTCACTGGTGGCCGACTTGCCGGAGGACTCCAGCTCCAGTAGAGGGCACGCTGCCGCAGCATTGAATATTAAATTCTCGTGCTTAATATAATTACAATAATACATACCTTTGTCACTGAGTGTGTTGGAAATTATGTCCTTGTGCTACCACGCATATCTCACACCCTTGAAGAAAGTGTTGACAAACATTAATTCATCTACTGAAATTGCAGTGATTTCTCTTATGAATTGTCTTTTAGTTCTTCCAGCACATGCGGGTTGTCCCGATAGACTTTATTTTTTATGTTCCCCTATAAATAGTGTAAGATCTGAAGGCCCGCCTCGGTAGCGTGGTGGTAGCGTGTCTGCCTCACGTTCAAGAGATCCCGAATTCGAATCTCGGTCAGGGTGAGTGTCCTGGATAAGGTTTTTCCGGGGTTTTCCCTTATCCTGATGTAAATAGAAATATTGTTAAAATTCCTTTTCATCCTTATTTTACATTTAAAGATATTTTAGGTTTTATTATTTATAGTATTAGCTATTTTATCTTTAAAAGAACCTTATAAAACAATAAAGTCTAATATCAACAATGTTATTAATAAATGCTTACGCTTAGATGTCAGGTAACTCTAAGCACCATGGACCCCGGATTCCTTTGAGCATCATTTCACCCATTTCATTCACCGTCCGATATGACAACGTTGGAGGGCGTAAATTGTATATTAAAAACAGCATAAGATCTGAAGATCGTGGTAGCCATAGTCCTTTACTGATGACCCTAATTAATTGCAACGATAGACAATTTCAGAAGATGAATTAATGCGTGTCAACGGAAATTTTCTTCGAAGGTGTGAGATATGCGTGGCAGCACAAATACATTTCCAACACCTTCTGTGATAAAAGTATGTAATTATTGTAATTATTTTCATGATAAACCTTAGCGCTAGAATTTAAATATTCAGTGCGGCGGCAGCGTGCCTTCTGGTGCAGCACTAACTGCCCGTCGGTCGGCCACCAGTGAGAAATAAGACACTGTACGTCAAGAGCCAGGTTTTTTAAGACTTGCCAGCATTTCTGTGTGCATATATTCAAGATGTTGGACCTCGTTGGACGTTATTACTGCTTGGAGGGTTATTGTTCAACGGAGCACGGGTGAATCATGCAGCCACCACCTGCTTGGGTTACACGGTGTAAACATCACATGATTGCATTGCTTTACAATTCAAAACATGCCGTTCAGCATCAGTACCAAGTGCTATGGTGTACAGTGCAGCTGGACTTGCACTTGGGAGCATTCTGGTTCAGGTGTTTTCGCACTATTAGATTTGCAACCTTTTCGGGGTAAACTGCATGAGGCACACATCAAATTGTTGAAGATTTACCCACCTGACGGATATAACTTACATTCAACTGTCACATCGTGGCAATTGTTATGTATAACTTTGTTTTACTCTAGTCTTGAAAACGGCATTTCATTAATCACCTCACATAATTCGGTAGTTGTGGGGAGTTGTCCTTAGCATTGTCACATTTTAAAGACGAGTTTGGTCGGAAAAAGGCTGTTCCAAAAGCAGAATAAATGCATGCTTGTCTGCACCTCGAAACAGCATATTTGGCGACACTTGAGATACGAGGCAATGGCCTTCATTTTGCATGGCCACATCTAAACTGGTTATGAGGAAATGCTGTGTAGGCTTATTAATGAGGGCTAAAGCCCCGCCCACATTGCACTGTCTGGTACTAGTTCTTCTGAGTTTAAATACACAAGTGACCATCTCCGAAGAATTCAGAACGCCAGTGCAAAATTCTTCACCGTGTCTCCCATTAATGTCAGGGTCATATCATCCAGAAGGTTAAATGTTAATCATAAAACACAGCATTGGTAAAAATAAATATTAATGCATCAGTGTTAAACTGTAGCGGTAAAATTCTCCCTTTGGTATGGTAAGAAGCTTTTTTTTTTTTTTTTATTTATTTTTTTTTTTAAACTTTCTTCACTACGTAGTCATAGTAAGTAGAAGAGGTATTGTATTGCACTTGAAATTCAATTTTTGATACTCCCTTAATCCCGGCCAAAGATTTTTGAAATAGGTCTGTGTGTGCGCGCCCCAATCTTGCCTGTGGTCAGTATACTTGTCGCATATGATTTCGTTACTGCCTTCCTGCTTAAACTGTGAAGTTTTGGTATATAACAATAATCATACATACAACACGGTTCCTTTTTTCACTTTCTAATTCAGGCCGCGCCGTGGCTCAGTGGTTAGACCGCTTGGCTCTCACCAAGGCGGCCCGGGTTCGATCTCAGGCGACCTCAAAGTGAGATTTGTGGACAACACGGCGCTGGGGCGGGCTTTCTTCGGGATCTCCGGTTTCCCCCGTCATCTCATTCCACCGGTGCTCCATCTTCATCTCATGTATCATCAGTGTCATCGCCTGCGGTGCCGTATGTAGTAAAAGCGGGCGTTAAACACTACACACACACACACACACACACACACACACACACACACACACACACACACACACACACACACACACACACACACACACACACACACTTTCTAATTCAACCATCTATATTCAACTTTTTTTTTACGAAGATGGTATATATCACAGAGTAAAAGAGAGAGAAATTTGTTATTCACTGTTTCTCTTTGTAACTTATATCGTGTCCACTAGGGGAGCCTACACCACTCTTCCTCCAGTAACACAGTTACTATAGAAGACACTAACACACTACAATATTAAAGAAAATAACATGTCAATCAACCAGGTACTATAATTTCTAAGTATTTAGCAGGAAACTTGACTGTTCTGCCACTGCGAGACTTGTTCTCCTTTTTGGTACTGTCCGCCAGGTCTGTTGTTTCACCAGAAGAAAAGGGTCTATGTAACCTTTTGGTTTTCCATTATCTCCAGTTATTGGGGTTTCCTCATCGACTGTTGACATGAATGCTGGTTTCAGGCGATCAGTAGAAACATTCACAGTCCTGTTTCTTATGCTAATAGCAAGTATTTATCAGTTTTGGACACTACTTTGAAGGGACCTTCATACGGGGGTTGTAATGGTTTCTTTACTCTGTCCACTCTCAAAAACACATCGGTACAGACACTTAAGTTCTTGTAGTTAAAGACAGTTCTAGAAGTTTCGTGCTTCTTTCCACGGGTCTCAGTTGTTGCATGTGCTGTTGAAGGTTGGAGACACAAGGGTGCCGGTTCATTGAAGAATTCACCTGGAAGTCTGATAAGGCATGCCTTAGACCATCTGAGCAATTGAGCTGCTAAAAGTCCTCCCGGAGTGATGCACGTAGGCCTAGCAACACTGTGGGGAGAGTGTTGTTAGAATTGTGGGCTTTTATAGCTGTTTTAATTGTCCGATGTAGCCGCTCAATTTTTCCATTGCACTGTGGATGATACAGTGTGGTGCGTTTAACATCAGACAATGCAGAAAGTTCCTTAAATAGCTGACTTCCAACCAATTGGTGTAGCGATCTATGCATGTTAAACAATAGAGGTAGCCTTCAGAAATTTTGGAAATGTAAGGATGATCGTGTATCGTGTCCACTAGGGGACGCTACAAGTCAGCACACTTAGTGTTAAAAGTTGAGCATCGTTTTAGCATGCAACATGAAATTCCCCTCTCCAAAACAATAATTCGAAGCTACTCCTAAGGGGAATATTTTGGATCATTTTTACTTTCTTAAAATGGCTCTTGATATGTTTGATACGCGCGCACACATGTGTATGTGTGTAAATTTGTGGTACTATTCTCTGAAGTACTCAATGTATAACTGGTAAACCGCGAGAGATACCACAGAGTTTTACTACACAAACATAGATGTCGTTAAAGTACATAATTTATTTTATTATTGGTTTGAATTTTCCAATAATACTTTTCGCAAATGAGAAGTTACTTTTTTCTCCTGGTCATGCAATTACATTTTAAAGTCCACACATAGTCACCAGCTTCTGAATGATTTTACAATTGGTCAATATCTATTTCGGTTAACACAACCTAGAGCGAAGAATAAGAGTTTTTATTTGTTATAAATTCGTATATTTCTACTTTATCTCCTTTATTACATATCTGTATAGCGCGCGTGCTCTGAGCGACTAGGAGCTTAATAATAAAAGATACTTTGTAAAAGAGTGTGATTAGAAACCGTGTGAGTGTAGCATATTCTAACTGCTAGGGTTACGTAGGATGAAAAGTGTAGTTTGCAGAAATTTAAAACACTTTATTGCAGTAAAACAAACTTTGTACAACCCTTGCAGCAGTAAAGACATGACATACATGACAGCAGTCTTCAAGGTCATCTCGTTGCTTCAAAGAAATCACTGCGATACACTTCAAGTGTCCACTGTCGCAATAACCATCACACAACTACACCACTAAGAACTCAATTAACAACTGACCATGCTCTAACACTTTGCGGGCTTTTTATACCTCCAGTCATTGTTATAGAATGCAGTCGATCGTTCGATAACAATCACGACGCAGCGAGAGAAAGACGGAACTATCCAAACATCACTGTCTCTTTCTTTCTTGCCCACGCGTAGCCGGAACAATGCAATCGGTGACTATTAATTATTTTAATCACATTAAGTGCGAGGAATTGCAGTGAAATTGGTGTGATGAATCTGTAGTAGTCTGAATCTGAAATAAGCACAATAGTTTCATAAACATGGCAAGATTTAATATTTATAAGTTTCTGTTGAAAAAAATGTATCCTTATGTAAGGCGGTTTATGAGCGAGCCTTCTTGGGCTTTCTCCACACAGTGGAACTGGTTTCGCGAACCCAGCTTACTCCCGATGTTTGTCAATATGTCTTGTATTCCCGTACATTGAAACTTTTTTTCTCGAATATCAATTTTCTTAGTTAATTACCCGGAAAAGTAAAACTATCACTTAAGGTGTTTTCACCAACGCCCTGGAGTCCCAGCAGCCCTTTGGTAACAATGTCATTATGATCCCTAAGTGTGATGGAAATCGCTAGGGAAGTACAGCCTGCATAATTATAACTGTTAACATGGGCAGTAGTTTGTGACAGGATATTCAAAATTGGCTGAACCAGTCCATTTAAATTCTTCAGGGTTCTGGGTGGGCTCGAACTCACGCTCATTCCACTATGCCACGACTTAGCAAGGGTTACAGACAACGGTACATTCATGTTGGGACCTTGTCCTTAACTAATTCAGCGTGATGCCCATTGTTTTAGATATGAACCCCAGGCCTGTTACGTGCATGGACGACATAGAGTCAAAACTGGAATTGGTTAACTAAACTCTTGGTTTGCTGAGGACTGAAACATCATCCTCTGCCCTGTTCATGCTCATGTTTCGTTGCTTTAATCCGGTTACAGTACAACACAGTACAGTAGAACCAGAATGCCTACCGACTGTCATCTTGCCAAAGTGTGGTTTTAATACATGTTGAAGTTAGTTGTTCCGGCTTTTCTTCTCTCAGTTCATCGGCGGGTTTAATTGACTCCTTGAAGACGGTTATGCAGTGTCTGAAGATATTGTTACTAGTAGCTGACAAATCTAAAAGTTGGCCGTTAATGTACCTAGTTTCCAGTTGCAATTTTAAATCAGTCTTTACTAGTTAACTTTCTCACTGCTCGATGTGGCATGGCTGTTGGGAGCAGGCTTTTGTTACCACTCTTGGAAATGACAGTGGATTACTATTTTGTTATTAATTCTTGTTGATTGATCATTACTTCATTTCGCGATTCTTTTCCCAACTCTTGCACAGTAAAACTTGTTCGATAATATTTGGGGGGGGGGGGGGGGCGGAAATAACTTCGGCAACACAACTGAAGTTTATTTTTTTAATAATTTACTTGATTTAGCTAAATGACATTCACGGTACAGGAATTGAACATCACTGTTCCAACAAAGGTTTTTTTTTTCCTTTCTTTTTTTTTTTAGTTCCATTTGTACCGCACCTTTAACTGCAACGGTCATATCGGCGGCCGTTCTCCTTTGGAACATATCGAAGGTGTTAATTCGTATTCGTTGTTTTTTTAATCATCACATTCACAATAGCACTCTCATTCATACTTCCAGACCGAGCCCAAATGACCTTGCTGTCGACGGGCCCTAAAACCCCACATACTCACTCACTCATACTTCCAGACTGGATAAGATAGGGCCGGAGAAAAATCCCCACCTCCACCGCCGGGAATCGAACTCGGGACCCCTAGCACAGCAGGTAGGTGCTCTACCGACTGAGCTACGTGGCCAGCCAAATAGTTTGTTATACTAACGATATCTACATACCTATGTTTTTTTTATTTGCTCCATTTATATCCCGCCTTTAACTGCAATGGTCATATCGGCGGCCGTTCTCCTTTGGAACATATCGAAGGTGTTAACTCGTATTCGTTGGGTTTTAATCATTAGATCACGTACACATCTATACCCCGTCTTTAATTGCAATGGTCATATCGGCGACCGTTCTCCTTTGGAACATATCGAAGGTGTTAACTCGTATTCGTTGGGTTTTAATCATTAGATCACGTACACATCTATACCCCGTCTTTAATTGCAATGGTCATATCGGCGACCGTTCTCCTTTGGAACATATCGAAGGGGTTAACTCGTATTCGTTGGGTTTTAATCATTAGATCACGTACACATCTATACCCCGTCTTTAATTGCAATGGTCATATCGGCGGCCGTTCTCCTTTGGAACATATCGAAGGGGTTAACTCGTATTCGTTGGGTTTTAATCATTAGATCACGTACACATCTATACCCCGTCTTTAATTGCAATGGTCATATCGGCGGCCGTTCTCCTTTGGAACATATCGAAGATGTTAACTCGTATTCGTTGGGTTTTAATCATTAGATCACGTACACATCTATACCCCGTCTTTAACTGCAATGGTCATATCGGCGGCCGTTCTCCTTTGGAACATATCGAAGGTGTTAACTCGTATTCGTTGGGTTTTAATCATTAGATCACGTACACATCTATACCCCGTCTTTAATTGCAATGGTCATATCGGCGACCGTTCTCCTTTGGAACATATCGAAGGTGTCATCTCGTATACGTTGGGTTTTAATTATTAGATCACGCACACATTCCCACTCTCATTCATACTTTCAGACTCCGGGGAAGATGAATTATCTTGGTCGGAGAAAAATACCCCACCGCCGGGAATCGAACCCGGGACTCCTAGCATGGCAGGCAGGTGCTCTCCCGGCTGAGCTACCTACGATACTTCCTGATATTGGTGAACTCACTTTTAATGGGAAACATTCCAGCACGAAGGACTCATATATGAAGTCTTCATATAGTTCCCGGATACAGGTTTTAAAAAAGGCCAAAAGATGGCGTTTATAGTTCAAATAGAGAGCTATAAGGGCAACAGGCAAAATAAAAACTGGTTATTTCTCTTCGAAATATCTCAAAACAGGATTAGTAGCAGCCAGTTTTGATTATGGTCCATTTTCTACTTAAATAACCTTTACACATGTTGCCTATCGTTACAGGAAGTGTTGATTAGCACAGAAGCTCCACAGTTAATCTGGGAACCCGCCACAGTAGCGTGGTGGCAGCGTGTCTGCCTGACGTTCAAGTAAACCCGATTTCGAATCTCGGTTAGGGCGAGTTATCTGGATGTTTTACCCGGGTTTTCCCTTATCTTGAAATATGAATGTCTGGTAATTCTAAGCTCTATGTACCCTGGGCTCATTTGAACATCATTTCATTCATCGTTCGATGTCACTTAACGTTGGAGGACGGTAAATTTAAAAAAAAAAGTAAAAAAAAAAAAAAAAAACTCAGACAGGACCTTTGGGAAGAACAAAAGGGCCCTGGGTTTGGAAACGTGCTGTAGCACAACATGAACTTAAAAAAGTGACGGAAGGGGGAGTGTAGCGCAGTAGTACGCGAACCTCTTTTGATCTGGCACGCATTTTTAAAATGAAGAGTAATTAAAATCGAGCCCGGAGCCTCGCCATTTCGGGGCAGGCTTTGACAGTTTGGGTCATGTAATGCATATTCAGCGAGTGACGTCACTCTCTTCATTAGGAAAGCAGACGTGTTTATTTTCCCGAAATGTAGTTTTTCCTCTCTCTAGTCCTGCGGTTGTTTCGCGTTGTAAGGGAACAGAATTAAAACAGATATGAGCAGCCTAGAGCGATGATGAACACTGACCCAACTCCATAAAATAAAATAATCTCAGATGTTACCTAACCTTTAGATCCCTTTGTTGTCTGCCTTTAAATTGTAACGTTGGTCTGTCGCAGCCACAGGATATACTATGGAGGACTATTAATGATGTTATATAAACAATATTGATAACCCAGAGATTTTCAATAGTGGCCCTTCGTGTCACATGCCACAAGGTTCTTCCCAAACACGGAGTAATATTGATCTGGTTTTCACAGCTCTCTTGAGGAATTGGAGGAACAAGTCTTCCATTTAATAATTTACTGAGAGATTATATGGTTCGGAATTTGTACAGGGTGTTCCATTCTGTGGTGATAATCTTACATCCAGGGAAGTTATACCAAGAACAGTGACGAAGTGTGCATTGAAGCGCTGCAAGCCCCGCTTCCCCAAGAATTTTAGCGGAAAAGAAAGAAAAGCAAGAACATTTGTGCCAAACAATATTTTATTTGCTATGGATAAGTTTGCAAAATCTATTCGCGAACATCCGCGGTACTGCAGACAACGTGATAGCTGCCTAGATTAAAGTGAGCAGTTCCTCGAGCTGAATATTTCTGTATTTACACATTCGTAAGTTTCCGGAAGCAATCGCGACCCTTCCATAGTTAGGAAGCATTGACAGATCTTCTCACCTGAAGTCTGTAGAGCGTGTGAAGAAAAGTTTGTTTTATGTGGCACTTTTAAATACAAATATAAGAATATTTCAGTAGCATTAGCAATACTATTTTAAGTTATTAACAAAAGTGTGTGAATTGCATACTTTCTCCATGGTATGCTAACAGTTCACGTGGTGTGGGCCAGCTGTAGAAAAAATTGGAACGTCTAAGTGGAGAGGAGAAGCAGGAATCTGTCTACTTGTAGTGTGAGAAGTCTTGCAATACAAGGACCTGCATGTGACTGTATAATAGAAAGAGTACCGAAGAGTGGCCATAGTCCTTTGAGTCTTTATTCTCTCTTATTTTAATGAAAATTATTATTTGGAGCTTTCCTCGCTTTGAAAGTCACGCCTCGCTACTGGACCTTCGTGTGACTATACAATAGAAAGAGTACTGAAGAGTAGCCTTAGTTCTTTGAGTCATTATTCTCTCTTATTTTAAAGAAAATTATTATTTGGAGCTTCCCTCACTTTGAAAGTCATGCCTCGCTACTAGACCTACGTGTGACTGTATAATAGAAAGAGTACTGAAGAGTAGCCTTAGTTCTTTGAGTCATTATTCTCTTATTTTAATGAAAAATATTTGGAGCTTCCCTCACTTTGAAAGTCACGCCTCGACACTGGGCCTACGTGTGACTGTACAATAGAAAGAGTACTGAAGAGTAGCCTTAGTTCTTTGAGTCATTATTCTCTTATTTTAATGAAAAATATTTGGAGCTTCCCTCACTTTGAAAGTCACGCCTCGCTACTGGACCTACGTGTGACTGTATAATAGAAAGAGTACTGAAGAGTAGCCTTAGTTCTTTGAGTCATTATTCTCTCTTATTTTAATGGAAGTTATTATTTGCAGCTTCCATCGCTTGGAGTCATGCCTCGACACTGGTTGTAGAGCTGATTCCCTGCCTTGTTGATAGAGGCTTCCTTTCCTTCTGATAGGTTTGATTATGGTGATATGTAGCTTCAATCCTTCCTGGCGGGTACAATCTAACTTATACGATCTGCCATGTTTTCTGAGGTTGTTCCTCATATTTGGATGCTGTGTTTACTCATTTTGTTGTGAATCATTACTCATAACGAAAAATAATCCGATCTTTAAAGCAAACTTCTGTCTCACTACGACTTAAATTTCCAATGCAGAATATTCTTATGTGTGAAGTGAAGACGGATTGTTAATTTTCAGGCGCTTCCTTGCGATTAGTTGAATTTGCAATTGATTTTCATAGATTGCTGATAAAAAAAACACGAACTGTTCCGCTTTTCTTTCTAAAAATTTCCCCTGACGTTTTAGCAGGCATATTCATATTTATGCGTATTGCAGCTAACAATCAGCGCAGCCATATCGCGGGTTGTCTGTTTTTACAGATAGTGCTGTTTTGCACTCATACGTATTTTTGTTATTTGGAATTAAAGTCTCCAAAGAGTACCCTTATATTTCTACCAGGAAGAATGAACTTGAATATTAGACTGTCATAATGTTTCCCTTTATTGTTCCCGATATTGCTTGCTGCACTTAAAGGAATTTGCTCTCCTAGATGTTGAAATTGCACTTACTGACATTTCTGAAACAATCTTCTCTTACTGGCTCCTAGTAAGCAAATATCTTTATAAAGCAGACTGTAGGCTCAGAATTACTCCCTTAAAGAAAGCAGATAATTCCAGGAATCCATAACTAATAAATGCTGGGAAATTATTTGTGAAGATATATAAATTGTATGGTGGGCGTGCATTCCACTTATCAGTGCATGTGTGGATTAATGTCAAACTCACTTCAGTGATGAATTGTTAAAAGCACATCCGCCACAGTGTCAGAGGCACCAAGTTGGACTTTTGAGCATTTAGACGTTTTGATTTCCCGTCACGAGAGTACGGGTGCATAAATTTGGCTTTCGACAGCTCAACACAACATTGTGACTACTACAAAAATTATAATTGAATAAATCAATATCGAAGTTCAGCACCTTTCACGGATGCAACCAAATTTCCTAGAAATTCCTCTACTATAAACCACGCTTTGCCTGGAAAATGTTACATGATTTTCTGCAAAGTTGCTATGGTGATTGTGATTAAAATGCTATGCATTTAGGATACTTGTATGACTACATAAAGGTATGTCTTGGAGTTGTCTGTGAATAGTCGGTCAAATCCGCTTTATTTGGACTGGTTGCTGTATTGATTTTTTAGTTTGTCCTCGAACATTAACTCATATCGGATGATGAATGAAATGGTGCTCCAATAAGCCTAGGGTCCATAAAGCTTAGAACTACCTAAATTCATCTTCCAGGATAAGGGAAATCCCGGGAGAAAAACCTTATCCAGATAATAATCCACGGCATAACACCGAGCCAGAGGCAGAGCCTACCAACCCGACTTCCGGCATCACGCTAAAAATATGCAAGGGGATCACTAGCCGATACCTGGAGATGTGGTCAGCATCACGGCACCTCCAGCTCGAAAGTTGACTCTTGACCAGGATTCGCTGTCTATCGTAGCTCCTTTGGTTTCGAACCGGGGCGTCTTCCGTGGCAGGAAACCAAAGCACAACGCCCTAGCCCACTACGTCACAGCGCAGGACATCCAGATAACTTGCCTTGGTCGAGATTCGAACTCAGGATCTTTTGAACGTGAGGCAGACAGGCTACAGAGGCGAGCGTGTCTTTTCTTCCACCCACTCATCCGCCTATGTAGCGTGTTGGAAGCGTGTCCGCCATACGCAAAAGGTCCGTAGTTGGAATCTCGGTCAAGGTAAAGTTTCCCTTATCCTGAAAGATGAATATCGGGCAATTCTAATCACTACGGACCCTAGGCTCATTAAATCATAATTTTCCCATTTCATTTATTGTCCGATATGACTCAAGTTGGAGGACGTTAATTAAAATAAAATCGTCCCTTCAGTTTTATTCGTTAAGTATGTTGCTTTTTTAGCATTCTGCAAGATCTGTATTTCTTAATTTGGAATCATTCCTTAGTGAAAATGTATCCTGTCAAATGACGTGCAGAGAAGGATATCTGTCCATGTAAATTGTATTGCGGATCCATATAAATTTGTTGATTGAAAATGTTTGAATTTGTGAACTCTTGATAGCAAAACGGTGTTATCTGCTGCGCATGGATAAGCTGTTAGGTTGTGAAATGCCCGAACCTTTTCCTGCTAAATATTATAAAAGTTGGAGTAAGGAAAAGGCCATGCTGCAATGACATAACGCTGTTATTGATCTTGTCCCGTTTTAATGATTCAAACACTTTCGGCGCCAGGTCCTTACAAAGCGACGTTTTTAAAATTGTCAAATAAGCTGGTGGTTCACGCTAGTCGCAAAGATTCGAATGTTTTGCGTCGAAATTAATGAAAGTATTAACCATAAAGAGATTTAATGGCCAATATGATATATGTCATGCGGTTGATGTAAATATTTGGATGGATGTGCACATTAACTGGTTGAGCGATGCTATTTTATACATAAATATCAATTATTGATGCGGCTATTGCCGGTTTGCCAGGCAGGTGAAGGACGTCTCATCAATCATTCAGTACAGTCGACCATTATGTGCCCGACATCCATATCCGAACAAACCTTCAAAACCAAGCTTTAAGCTAGGTGAAATGTTTGCACAAAATGCAAATTATATGCAGCCCAGACTCTCTATTTGTCCCATATGGCTGGAAGACAAAGCTGGATTGGAATGTGGTTACTATTGAGAAATTAACGAGTGAATGTGTTAATGGTTCAGTCTATTTTCAACATTGATTGACTACAAATTAAATTATTCTGCCTATAACCATTCAGTTTTCAGAAGTGAAAATTGTAACTTTGGGTTTTACATTTAAACTTTGGTAAAAAGTAGTGCTGCGTGATTTAATCGATTAATCGAAACTATTAATCGATTAATTCTTTATTTTAGATTAAAGATTAAAATTTGAATCGATTAATCGAGTCGATTAAAATTAACGATTACAGTAAACATTAATCAAAACTCTTTTAGCCAAATTTAGCCCTCTTTTGTTTTGATGTATTGCTTGCAACCTAAACAGCCTTTCCAAAGCATCAAGCTTTCACTCACATGTAATGTACTTTGAACTTTGAGATGACTCCTGATAGCTTAAAGAAATCACTCTGGACCCCTAGAGAGTCTAAATAACACGTTGTGAAATATTCCAAGAGGTATGTAACTAAATACAGATGCTGACAGAGAGGTTTCTTTCCTTACAGCTTGTGTGTGACAACATATCGTATACAACTGATTATCGCTGGCTAGCATAAACTGAGCTGTACAACCTTGAACCGAACACTTGAATTACGCAGCTATGGAAACAATAGCTGATCCCTCTTCTCAGAGCTGATGGTGTGTAACTGTGAAGTAATGCAGTAACATTTCTGAGTTCGTGACAGTGAATGACATTTTTGTGTTAAAAAGTTAAAATAAGGAAAAACGTCATAAAAAACCACTGAATGTCAGTCTCACAAATCTTAGTAGATATTGTTACTAAATAATTACTTACAAAAATATTGTATATCTAATTCAATACATATATAAAGCATGTGCACTTGATGCAAACACAAATTTTGAATTGAAATATTTAAAAGTTTCATAAATAATGACATGTACAGAGTATTAAAGTACTTTATGTAATCCTTACACTTATTTTTGAACAGATAATATCTCGATTAATAGATAAATTAATTGATTAAAGTAACATTGTTAATCGATTAATATTTGGATCAATCTACAGCGCTAGTAAAAGTGTGTTATTGAATCCAGAGGAGGGATGGCGTGCTTGAATGCAGTAAAGTACGAAGAAGCTATAAAGATGTTGCAATTCAGATTGAAATTTATTCACCAACAAAATGCATACAGAATAGGCGCTTCGTTAAAAAATGCTAATACAATTATATTTACAACATATAGAAAAAAGGTATGAGGTGACATATGGATACCCAGCATTTGCCTTAATAACAGGAAAACCTCGGAAAAAACCTCAGTCAGCTGTACAGTTTCAGTTAAGGTTGCTAGAGCACTAAAATATAGGAGTACAGTCGTGATCTTGAAGGATTGTTGTGAAACTTTTTTTGTCTCCCTTTGTTACCAATGCTGGTGTCGCTGGGGCCCCTCAGAGTGAGGCAGCCGAAAGCACATTGACCTGATTGATGAGATCAGGGTTGTGGGGGTCAGCCCAACGCCTGGGATGAACCCACCCCCGCGCCATGTTTTCCGCCACAAATCCCACTTTGCGGTCGCCTGGGATCGAACCCTGGCCGCCTAGGTGAGAGCCAAGCAGTCTAACCACTCAGCCATGGCGCGGCCATGTGAAGCTTCTTCTTGTTCCGAATTGCATCTCTCAAATGAACAAGTTCATAGGGGACAGTATTTTCAGGAATTAACTAGGATGGATGGCTTATTTACTAATTTCTAATTCTAAATAAACAAGTGATTTAATACAAAATGAGTAATCAGAATTAGGTATCATGAATTTATTAACTGAATAAAACACATTTTAGACAGATGACGTTAAAAACCCAGTTTTGGACATCTCTGAGTAGTGTTAAAATAACCTAATTCTGCCAAGCACACTTATATGTAGCCAATTTTGGTTTCTTTTGCAGTGTAACTAATGGCTCAAATCAGATAGGCCGTGGTCTTATCGATCGCAGCCTATGGTATCGATCTGTAAAATATGAATGTCAACATGGATGGAGCTTAGTGTGCAGAACATATTTTACAAGCAGCGAGCAGAGCAAAATTAAAATTGCTACCAAGAAAATCAAAGTAATACGACATAGCATACGAGAAACTAAGATTTTAGATAGCATGTTTAGTACTCGCTACCCGCATCGTTAGTGTATATGGTAGCGTGTCTACGTCACGTTCAAGAGGCCCCGAGTTCGAATCTCGGTCAGGGTGAGTTATCTGGGTAAAGTTTCTTCCGGGGTTTTCCCTTATCATGAAAGACGAATGTCAGGTGACACTAAACTCTGTGGACCCTGGATTCATTTGAGCATCATTTCACCTATTCCATTCATCGTCCGAAGTGACTTAACGTTGGAGGACGTAAATTACCCCCAAAATGCTAAGCAAGGCAATAATTGAACATCGCAGCACGTTAAGCTTTAGGATTCCGAAATAGGTAAAACAATTTCTTTCTACAGTATATCTATAAATATTCAGTAATGTCCAAAAAATACTACATGCCACTCTTGTTCAAAGTAATTTTATTCTCTTCGCAGGAATTGCTCCACTCACTTCCGCTCGTTCCGCAAGCTATCGTGCTCGGGGAATAAACTTCTTTTCCCACTTGTATCATAACTATTAAGAGCAAGTTCTGAACTTCATTTTTAAATGCTTTTATCTCTGGAACTGAGATTTTATTAGATAAGTTAACACCTTTATTGGAAACTAAATTCAAACTGTTTGTTAATCTGTGTTGATGGAGACGAATTGATGTTGCTATTCGTGTATTGTTGAATACTATTTATTATTAAGCTTAGAGATGTTTTTATTTTCATGTATGAACAAAACTGTTTCTAAGATATAAATACACGATAAATGTAGAAATTTGATATCTGAAGAAAGTGCTTTACTTGGTGTACATTGGTTGACATTTGATTTTTTAACACCGTAATGCAATTGTTGGAGGATCACCAAAAAGGAATTCCATATTTCACTACTGAATATACATAGCCCAAAAGACATCTAAGTTGTACGATCTAGCTAGCACCCTTATAGTGTGGCAGATATGACTTAAGTTGTTGGCTAGAAAGTTGACATGCTCTATCCAGTTGAGCTGGGGCAGCTCATAAAAATAATTGCACTTAGCTGCGATAAAATGTGACAGTGAAACTCATTACGTTCTTATACTGGATTGGTCACCAATAAAGTAACAAGTCTTTGTAGAGGTTGAGCAAAAACTGTGAAACATAGCTTGCACATTTAGAATTGAGTGTTTGTTGACATCTGCTTCCTTTTTGGAAAGTGCAGTTGTCAGTATTGTGTGAACAATTTGTAGAATGTGCTTCTGCGGATGTATTATTTCTTGTGTTAAGGCGAACTGTTATTTTAAGAAAAAGTTAGCTTTAATATTGTTGGAGTTATGCAGTGGGTGCTATCGCCATTTTGTACTACTGTGTGGTTGGGATGGTTGTAGGGTATTGTAGTTAGGCTCCTCAACGTTATCTTTACTGGGGTGGCATCTTCGCTCACTGTACCATAACAAAGTTTCATATCAAAACGGTTTCCAAACTTTTGATGGAAATTGTCTCATGCTATCTTCCTACTTGCTGTAATTTGCCTTTCTCTTAGATAAAAGCTCAACTCCATGCTAAATAGTTGCTCCAGCACCTAAACCGAACAGGTTTGGTCACGGGATTCTGTATAATCATTCAAGTATTTGACCCTATGGCGTGTTACGAGCTCTCATTTGAGTTCTCAGACTTGGGATAACATGCTAGCCTCTGGTTCCCTAGGACGCAAGTTCAAACCTGGCGTAATGTGTAGTGTTTAACGCCCGCTTTTAGTACATACGGCACCGCAGGCGGTGACACTGGTGATACATGAGATGAAGTGGAATGAGATGGCGGGGGAAACCTGAAGTCCCGGAGAAAACCCGTCCGAGCGCCGTGTTGTCCATCACAAATCTCACTTTGCGGTCGCCTGGGATCGCACCCGGGCCGCCTTGGTGAGAGCCAAGCGGTCTAACCACTGAGCCACGGTGCGGCCTACAAACCTGGCGTAGGGCTCTTAACTTTCTCAGGCCAGAAAATCCGTAGCGTGGTTTCCGTTGGAAGGGAAGCAAAGCTAGTGTTCTCATGACATAGATTAATGACACGTAAAAGTACCTCAAGACTGATAGAGGCCTATGAGCAAAATTAAAGTCCTTCACGCCCAATGTAGAATGGGACGCTAAGAACCACAACAGATAAAGATTGTCCACTTGGATCTCAATTTCGCAGCATTAAAGTGAAAGTATTCCTACTACGTGATCTACTTCACGCGGGGAGAATATTCTGTCATGGATCGATTCCTACTGGATGGAAATAGGGTAGTAACGAACTCCACTCCAGGTAATGAAGATTGCGACTGCTATTTCCCAATGAGTTTTGACTGCCGTCGCCACTGATCTTACTGCTTGGCTAATTTAGTTGTTCAAGCATAACCTTATTTGCAGACTTTTACGGTTAGCCCTTAAAATGCACGGGAACTGACGCTTTCTGCGAAAATGGAAACATTCTAGCGTCATTATAACCAACATATATATCATATCGGACGATTAATGGAATGAGTGAAATTATGCTCAAATGGGCTCAGGGTCCATAGAGCTTAGAGTTGCCCGACATTCGTCTTTAGGATAAGGAAAAACTCCGGAAATAACCTTATCTAGGTAACTCAGCCTGACCGAGATTCGAGCTCGGGACCTCTTGAACGTGAGGCAGACATGCTACTATCTACACTACCGAGGCGGGCAATTTTGCTGTGTTTATGCTCGTCTTCCGTTCATGTAAAATACTGCAGTTACTGAAACGGGCATTAGACTGGGCAGCATGGGTGACTCATTTCATAGTAAACAGATATCCACTACCAGAGAAGATAAACAGTTCAAATCCCTCTCCCCCCTCTCTCTCTTTCATGCCGCGCTTGCTTTCTAACCCGCGACGTGGTCGAGTGTTATGGACACTCAACTCTCACCAAGGCATCTCGGGTTGGATCCCAGTCGACCGCAGAGTGAGATTTGTGGTGGACTACAGGTTCCTTGGGGCTGGTTGTCTCCAAGATCTCTGGCTTCCCCCGCCAGCATTTCACCAATTGCTCCATCATCTTTCCTATCATCCACTTCTCTTACCCTCACACCAGGCATGAGAGCTGATCACCCATCTTGGTTTTCTATCAGATCCAAAGCGTCGGTTCCTCAGACCCGACCGTAAGGGACAGAGGAACAAGAATTCCTTAATACTGCGATAAGTGGTATACTAGGGATAAGGTAAAGACGTAACAAATTAAATCAGTTGCATTGTATTGTAACTGATACCGAAATTAAGGGATCCAATGAGTAAAAGAATATTAATGGACTTAAAAGGAATAGTGTATCTTTGTTACAACACGCAGGCAGGTGGTTGAGTCGTTTAACAAAAGACACGGGATAAAGAGGATTTTCTTAGCATAATTCTAAAGGGGTAACACTTGACTCCGTTTGAAAAGGTATTGTTCGGACCAAAATTTGGACCAAATTCAAAAATACTTTAAATTTTAAAATAACCAACAAAATTAAGTAAAATAAGAAGGGAAAAAAAACCTCCCTCCAAAATTTTTGTTGCCCAATTTTTCGATTCTAATGTTTTTTCCAAAGCATTTGTTTACTATAGTATACTTAACTACATGGATTTAATTTTTTTTACTCTATAATGGAATCCATGTAGTTAATAATGGCATGACCGAGACTAATAATCACAATGCACCAAATAGTCACAAAGGAAATTTTGGTGTGAACGAAGAAAGTGTTACCGAGTAATAAGCATTCTGCATACGGTAACTCTAAACAATGATATATTGGTAACCCTTGTTCGGCAACTTCGAGTTTGATGCGATGATATAAAGAAGCAGTCATTAAACCAGTCCGAAACTTGTATTCCAGTGTCATTAGAACCATCCTTACTCCCATACATATCCACGCATACCCTTTGACGGAACGCATTGCTCTACCCTGAGAATAAATTGCTTAACCCTAACTTGAAACAAACTGTCGCGCCAACGTGGAACTCTTTGCTCTACCATTTAATTTGTTACATAGCTTAAGTATAATTGATATACAAAAGTCGTATGAAATGTCATGCTTGCTTATCTCTGTGTATCCTGCATCAAGATATTTGTCCCACTTCCCAGCGCCGTAGTAAAATGCATAGCATCACTAGCAGGAGTACATTCAGTGGGTTGCAAAGTGCTTGATACAGACATCCTGTTTCCTATGTTGTGTTTATAAAGTCTAGGAACCTACGTACAGCCGAGGAAGTGGTGATGTGTGTTTGTGTGACATGCAGAAGTACCAGTGCTTCAAATACGAGTAGGTACTCTGTTAATTCTCATTTGTTTTTATGCCATCACAAAATTATTACACTTTGCTGAACATAGATGGGTTTCAAGGCAGTTGCCATTCTGAACAGTAAATAATTAGAAAAGGATGCGGAATAAGAGGATATTCCTGCGCTCCTATCAACCATGAAGGTAACCATTGGAAAACATTAAAGCGAAGCGTATCAGTAGGAAATTTAAAATTATCCAGTATAAGGCTTTTCTTTAGGTTTAAAATGCAAACATTGGCTTTGATGAAATACTTTGTATTTTTTTGAAATCTTAGAATTATTTAAGGCGTGAACGCCTTTCTCTGGGGGAGCGGAATCTACATATAAAAGGACCTTAACTACAGCTAACTCGAGGAGAAATTAGAATAATTCAACGCTCCTCGTTCTTTTGATGTCATTAGCACAAATTTATTCGCCTTGTTGAGTTTAAAGGAAGAAGGAGAAAGCTTTACTATTAGCTGGGAGCCAGAATAATAAGGTCGTCAGCAAGTTGGATATTTATTTGTAATGTGAGTCGATCTTAGCATCGCCAGCCCTGGCTACCCGTAGTATTAGACTGATTTTAACTAGCAGCAAGCTCCCAAAACACGAGGATCAATATCATAGCACGTTTATCTGCCGACCGAGCGGGATGGTTCAGACGGTTTCGTCTCTGGTCCGCATTCGGAAGGTTTGGGTTCCATTCCCGTGGCCTGCCTGCCTGACCCATGAGTTTTTTCGAGGTTTTCCCTGGTCGCCAGGTGAATGCTGGGTAGATTAACTACATGCCCCGGATTTCCTGTCCCTCTATTTCATCTCCATTATTTCACGTCATCTCTCATCTGGTGGTCTCTTACAGGGTAGAAGTGTCGGTGGGTGTCTCGGCGCTGCATGACACGATATGCTCCTGGTAAACACCTCTTCCTCCGGCAGGACGGCCTCAGATCTCCGAGACCGGGATCAAATCAAACCCGCCGACAGTCACGGCCTCGCACCAGCCGGCCTGACGACAGTATCCAGCGAGTGGAGAACGTTGTTTTGGAGGATCGCCGACTGAGCATTTTCAGATCTTCATGCAGGAGTGTGTGCACAGATCCCTCCCGTAGGGGAAGTGCTCCATCCCCTTCAACTGCCGTGGTGCGGGCGCTGCGGACCCTTAGCACTCGTGGTACCTCTGACGTTACTAGAGGGACCTCGGACCGAACTGCCGAGCCCCTCCCGTCGGGGAGCTCAGATTGGGTTATACTCGACGGAGCAGTGTGTTCCCGACACCCACGGGGAATTGGGTACCTCCGGCTAGGCTGGAAGGGGTAGAGGGTTGTAGAGCTCATAAGTTGCGGGTACTAGCCTGCAGAGCTAGAAGGTGTGCTATATCATCAGGCGGCCCCACTGAGGTTTTTCGGTAGTCTTCCCTGTGGGGTTGACGCGCGTAAATGGCGTATCCACTTCCATCCCGTCTTGGCGTTGTCAAGGGGGGTAGGCTTTTTAAGAAATCAGGCATTGCTCTATGGAAAGACCCCCGGAAGTTATCCATTGCTCCCGGATTGAAGGCCAGGGTCTTCGGACTTTGGGTAGATCCTCTGCCCTTAACTGTGCACAGATCCCACGGAAATGCTAATTTTGGAGGCGATGTCTGTAACTGTCTTGGTTTGTTGTCACAAGATGTTCTGCCTTCATTGAACTGTCGTACCCAGGAACGCACATTAGACACATCTATGGTACCCTCACCACATGCCTCACTCAACTGCTGATGAATTTCAATAGGTGTCACCACGAAAATGGCCGCGCCGTGGCTCAGTGGTTAGACCGCTTGGCTATCACCAAGGCGGCCCGGGTTCGATCCCAGGCGACCGCAAAGTGAGACAACACGGCGCTGGGGCGGGTTTTCTCCGGGATCTCCGGTTTCCCCCACCATTTCATTCCACCGGTGCTCCATGTTCATCTCATATACCATCAGTGTCATCGCCTGCGGTGCACTATGTAGTAAAAGCGGGCGTTAAACACTACACATTTCATTTCATTTTTACCACGAAAATGGAGAAAACGAATGATTACACGCTGTTGTTGCAGTGAAAACGTCGCCATTATAAGTATGAAAACAGTCCTAACTCTCGTCGCAGTGACTAGAATTTCTATGCACTGTACAGTGCTGCCATCTGTCACTCATTCTGTCCACGTGTATTAAAAAAACTGAAGTTCCTATCTGCTTCCAGTCCTGAAAAAAAGATGATGTTATAACTTTAACGCACGTCGTATGACCACAAAAGACTAAGAAGACGTCACAACGGAAAAATAATAAATGGCAATTTATATATTTACATTCTGTACTACAGAAGGTAAGCGGCGCCCAATTGTGAAATTAGATGACTGGAATGGAGTACAAAGTAATTGATTGTTGTAATTCAGGACGGCTAATAAGGGCTAGTACCGAAAATGAGGTTGATGTAAAATTGCTTGTAAGACATCAAATCTTGAGAAGCTGTGTAGCTGTATTTGGTCATCGCGAACGTTACTAAAGACGGTAGAGTTCGTGCGCCAGGCCCAGCTGGCACGTTAGCGGCGGGAGGTGAATCGATTCGGAGCCCTGTGCCAGGGGAGCTAAATTTGCCCGCGATTGACATCCTCCAAATAGTTGGGGAGGCACTGGGATCGATTGCACATAATCCGGTGCTACGTTTAATGTCTCACAAATTGCTTGGCAAACTCGCCGCTTCTTTGGCTCCGGCGCCAATGCAACAGATGTCGCCCGAGCAAAGCATTTTCTGGTTGCAAAATTTAGAAACGTCAATATTGATATTTTTTGGACAAACCATTTAAGTATATGGACTTAGGTGTTAATTTTCAACATAGGCTTTATTTCCTTGTTTACCCCAACGCTGCGCAAGTTTGAACTGAGTAGAGTACAATAGAACTTTGTCAGCGTCTTCTTTGACGGAATCTATCATAGGAGAGATGCGCCCAGTACCACACACGTAAGGTTTTTTTCAAAATTTAAAGAAAATGTAATGGAGAACAAGTAGGTTGTTACAATTATCATGAAGTTAATAAAATACAGAAACATTAGTAATGAACATTCATGAACGCGAGTCATGTTGACTTTTAATAGCTAAAGTAAATATTAGTGATAACTGCGCATCTCAAAAAGTGTTTTCCAGTACCGGACAGACGTAAATAAATACATATTTCTAAATAAAGGAAGAGGAACAGCATAATAAATCACAAGATAATTATTCTTATCATAATCATTGTTTTTGAGATAAAAACATAACCTGGTAACATGATATATTTTTCAAAACCTTCTCTAGAGATTATCACAACAAAATAAACATGTCTTAGAACTAATGAAACTTTTTAAACACAGTGATCACATCTGTTAAAATCAATGTTCTCTTGCCCTTACATTCAGTGTGTCCAATCGACACTGGTTTTGGTTCCAAAATTTAATTTTGTTTTAGTCTTTTAAGGCTCTTCACTATTTCCAGTTTCTGTTGGCACAGAGTTAGAGCTAGATTCTCTATAGTTTTATTAATGTTAGTCTTGCGTCCCTTTGCTATTGGTTTGTACTTCTGTTTTTGTGCCTTTTCCTGCAACATCAACTTATACAGAGTCGATGTTAATGTTTCAGCAATATATATTGCTACTCCCAGGCTCATTGATCTTTCTATATCATTCTTTATTGCCTGTTTCATATTTTCGTCTAACAATTTTCCTTTCTTTTTGGTCTCCATGTTGACAGGAATGTCTATAACCTAATGTCAGTGCAAGTTCAGGAGATAAAAATATACCTTCGCGTACGGTACTAGGAAAATTGCTATCGTACGGTACTGAGCAACTTACACGTACGTATATATAACGCCATAGCACGGCCCGATTCTTTTAAACCGACACTGTATTTTGTGTTTGTGTAGTCTACTTAATACCAAATAATATGAGTAGAAATACTTAATTAGTTCTTCACCGGATAAGGGAGCAGTAATGTCAGCAAGTTATTAACAGCACAGCTCCAGTTCACTACACGACTTCTCTGAGCAATAACTTCTGATTCAACGGTCAAAGAGGAGGGAAAATTTTCCGTTCGTAACAAAGATAGTTGTTTGTCTAAATACACATCATGAGCTTGTACTATTTATCGGCAACTACGAGATACTGACACCGTGCAGTACTGGGCGCATCTCCCGTAATGCTCTCAAATCTCTGAAGAAAATTCTGGGTCGTCTGTAGTCTTTTGACCCGATGGACAATTTTTTAAGCAATGCCGTTTAATATCATTTTTTAGTAAGAGTGTTTATTTATTGGGGTTTTCCGGAAATTATTCGTGTCTCATTTTGGAAGACGTCGAACTAGTTAGTTTGCTATGCTGCATTGTGTTTTTGAGTGAAAGTATTCGCATGTGCGTATACTTTAAGAAATGTGGATAGAACGTAGGAGTATAGATGCTCTTAACCCCCACTGCGAAGTTACTGGTGGAGCTCTTTACAAAATTGCTGGAATATAAAATGTTTCCTGGGCTTTGAATCACAAGAAGACATTAATTCAATGGGTTACTTCCAAGTGACGGCGGGGCACGCGTATAAATTATCTGCTAGAATGAAGAATGGTGATTGCTGTGTGAAGATCCAGCGGAAATATGGAGAACTGGGCGGTTGTCGTAGTTCCATTTTTTAGGACTGGAGGAAGGTTTAGATATTGGTTTGAAAAATGAATTACTCCTTTAGATCAGTAGTCACGTGTATAAATTGTGGTTTCGAGCACTGAGGAATATTAAGAATGTATTTCTTATGTAAGTACATTGATATAGAGATGGGCTCTAGTAGCCAAATACAAGGCACGGAGTAGAATAGTATTTTGAAAGATCAAACGTCAGGGCTTACACGTATGGTTTGTACGAATGTTTGATGCGTTATCCCGTAATTAAAGGAATAAAATCTCTTAGTCCACCATTTACATACGACCTTAAGACATCGTTGCGGCGGATTTTGCCTCTCATCGCCTAAGAGTGTTCACTCGTTAAAATATTACACTGGGGGTTTTGTTTTCTTTTCTTTTAAAATATTAAATTAATATTTACACTGTCCTCACCGAGCGGGATGGCTCAGGCGGTTTCTTCTATGATCCGCATTCCTGTGTTCCGGCTTCGATTCCCGTGTCCTTCCTGCCTGACCCATGGGTTTTTTGTGGGGCCTAACACTTGCAGACTTATAGGGAGACTGGGGAATACTCCAGGCTGAAGACAAATTTCCATTCTCCGGATTGGAACCTGGTACCTCCAGACTAGTGCTGAACAGAAGAGCAGTTGGTGATAATTTATTCTGAGTATAAAAAAGCAAATTGTTTGTTTGTTTTTTGTAATTTACGTCCTCCAACGTTGTCATATCGGCCGATGAATGAAATGCGTGAAGTGATGCTCAAATGAGTCCAGTGTCCATGGAGCTTAGTTACCCGACATTCCTGTATCAGGATAAGGGAAAACCCCGGAAAAAATGTTATCCAAGTAACTCACCCTAACCGAGATTCGAACTCGGGACCTCTTGAACGTGAGACAGACACGCTACCATCTACGCTACCGAGGCGGGCTGTAAAACGCAAATGACTGCTTGAGTACTGGACGCAGATTTGTGCTAGGTAAACAATGCATTTGAATGGAAAGGTAGGGTCAGAATGACAAATTCAATGCCATTGCCGGGATTTCAACCACGGATCTTCTGCACTCCGTCGAGCCGCTCTAACCGTTGAGCTACTATGGCCAACGTTCCGATATGACATTAAATTCTCTAACTCACGTTTCTCCAACACGTACTATGGTACGTCGGCCATAGTAGCTCAACGGTTAGAGCGGCTGGACGGAGACCAGAAGATCTGTGGTTCAAATCCCAGCTATGGCATTGAATTTTTAAGTCTGACTCTACCTTTCCATACTTTAGCCTACACACGGCTAGTGTGAGCAATTAATTTCCATTAATTGACCTAATAGTGGTCCGAACTATAAAGCCCGGGCCTTAAAGTACTTTCAGCATTGTAGGTCGCCGTGGTTCAAATCCCGGCTATGGCATTGAATTTTACAATCTGGCTCTACCTTTGCGTACTTTAGCCTACACACGGCCAGTGTGAAAGAACAATTAGTTTCCAATGCATTTGAATACCTCTACAATGTTTCCCTTTTGATAGTTAAGTTGGGACAGGATATGATGCACCTCTTCAATCCTTTGCTGTACGTTCATAATGACACGTAGAATATTATCAGTAATATATTAATGGGGTAATAAGGGTGATGTGAATACCTCGCTTACTATATCTATGAACGGAAGGGCACACGCCCTTGGAGCAGAGTCAGGCGGAGTTAAAAAGTCCCCGGGCACCTCCCCAGAACGAGCAACCAGTGAGGGGGGCTACAAAGCGATCTGGGTAACGCCACGCAGCTGTTGGTATTAGAAGTGGTTTACACAGCTCCAAATATCATCCCACACAAGTCACGCATTCTGCCCAAAAAGTTCGTTATCAAGGTTTCGCAGGAAACCCGTGCGCGAAGTAAAACATTCAGTGTACAAGGAAATTCCTCGCCCCAGATATTTCATGGAAACTTTTTGTTTTTCTCAATAATAATTATTAATAAAGTTAATTGTAAAATCACCTTTGTGAAACAGGCGCGTAAGAAATCGAGGTTCTGTGAATAGCGTGTTAAATCCTCTACGCGGTACAAGTAATTTGTTAGATATGGTTTTGTGGCGTTACTTACATTGTTTCTTGCCAAGCACATAGCGTAAACATGCAACGAAATGTGCATCTGTAAACGTTTATCTCGATTGACAGAACGTTATGTAAGAAGGGTTTTTAAATAGAGAAAGTCTTCTGATTGCAGAACATCTTGTAAATATTTAATAGCTACCAGCGTTATCTTAATGAATGTTAGAAAACTAGAAGAATAGGTATATACGAAACGTGTGATTTTAGTTACGTCAATGCCAAAGCTACTGCATTACATAAATTTAGTTTCTTGTATCCTGCTACTGTATTTGGAACGTTTCACTCATAATTTTCTTAATTAATATCGTGACGTAAGTTATATTGGGCGATGACTGAAATTGGTGAACTGATACTCAAATCAGCATGAGGTCCAGAGAGCTTAGTGACCCGAGATTCGAAATCTGGGAGCCCTTCAATGTATAAGGTAGATAACGCTACCACGTATTCTACAGAGGCAGTGTTAACCAACCGAGGCATATAAAGAGGTGATGATCATCCTATTTAAATACATATTTAGCACTGAAACGATCACTATTTTCTGATTACCGAAGCTAAAAGGTGTTTGGAGCGCTAATATTGTCGCCGAGGCATTGTGCGGCGGGCCGCAGTTGGCGTGTGGGCGCGGAGCTGGACGCTTGCCGAGAGAGAGGGAAACAGAGAGAAAGACACACACACACACACACACACACACACACACACATGCATATATATAAACTCGAGGGTATCTACCAGGCCTCCGTGGGGCTTTCCATAGGGCAAGACCTAGAGACTAACAAGGCCCCCCCTATCTGGTCCTTTGGACTCAAGACGGGATGGAGGTGGATACGCCACTTACGCGCACCAACTCCAAAATTGGAAGGCTACCGATATGACCTCGGTGGGGCCATCTGGTGATCTAGCACACCTTCTACAAGCAATGCTGGCTAGTGCGCGGGAATATTATGGCTTCTCTCAACCCCGTCGGTAGACGTACCCGATCTCCCACGGTTATCGGGAACCACAGCCCCCTCGAGTCCAACCCAATCCGAACAACTCCCATTCAGGGAGGGGCTCGAATGTTTTGCCCTAGCTTCCTCTAGTAACGTCAGAGATACCACGACTGCTAAGGGTCCGCAGCGCCCGCACCACGGCAGCTGAAGGGGACGGATCCCCTCCCCTACGGGGTAAGCTGAAAGGTGTTTGGAGCGTTAATATTGGGCGCCGAGGCATTGTGCGGCGGGCCGCAGTTGGTGCGTGGGCGCTTGCCGAGAGAGATGGAAACAGAGAAAGTGACAAAAGTTCAGTGAGGTCTACCCGAAAGTCCGAAGACCCCGGCCTCTGATACCCGGGAGCGATGGAAAACTCCGGGTGTCTTTTGTTTGGGCAATACCTGGAGTCTAAAAAGCTCCCCCCCCCCCATTGACAACGTCAAGAGGGGATGGAAGTGGATACGCCACTTAGGCGCGTCATCCCCGCAGGGAAGACTACGGAAAGCCTCGGTGGGGCCGCCTGGCGTTCTAGCACACCTTGTAATAGCTCTGCAGGCTAGTACCCGGGACTTATGAGGCAACCCTCTACTCCTTCCGGGCGGCAGTAGCCTGGCCGGAGGTACCCAATTCCCCGTGAGTGTCGGGAACACACTGCCCCCTCGAGTCCAATCCAATCCGAAATCCCCGATGGGAGGGGCTCGGCAGTTCGGCCCCAGGTTCCTCTAGTAACGTCATAACGTCAGAGGTACCACGAGTGCTAAGGGTCCGCAGATAGTTCTATCTCTGTCTCTTTCTGTTTCCCTCTCGGCAAGCGTCCATCTCTGCGCCGGCACGCCCCGCCGTACAACAATGCCTCGGCGACAATATATACTGCAATCGTATTCGCTGAAATTGTACCCTGATAGATGCTAATGGTCCAATAATGTGGATAATATCTTCTTTTTTTATAATATTCTTACCAATTTTACTTCGGAAAGCGCGAATGCTTTCATCTTCAGACTTTCTATAATTGCCTTGCTGGAATATTTTAACATATACTATAGTCTCCTTTGTGTATGAATATGCATAGTTAAATTGAGAATTTAATACATTACATCAGTTAAAATGAAATTTGAAGGCCATTATCGTTTACGTGAAGCGATTAAGGGGAGGAAATTGTGTAATTCTTACGAGATTTTCCGGCAGATTCACATTTTCCTGATACTACAAGAACAACACTTATTTGAAGGAGCGAGCTGTTCTCACTGTGCACGTAGCCTGTTATTCCCTCAGGAGCAGATCTAGAAGTTAACCAGACGTCGGATGGGTCTATTCTCTGGGATTCGGAGCTGCACTTTGCCTTTTTAGACCGAGTACTTGAATATGCAGACGAGCAGAATTTTAAAAAGCTAACACCCCCTTCCCTAGTGGAGAGTACGCCAGATTTAAAAGTTCAAATTGCTGTTAAATAAACTACTTCCATCGCTAGCATAGCCGCAGATATCTCCTGGATTAAAGGGAACTCCTGAACCTCTGGCATATTCGAGAATGCGGTCTAGATTTTTAGACATTTCCAGGGCTCCTAAAGCTTAACTTATTCATTATTCGTCCGTTATATTTTTTTAAATTATTTTAATAGATTTGTTTATCCGCGCCGAAAGTAGCATGTTAATAAAAGCGTGTTGGTGTACGTTTTCAAGTCTCGTAGAACCGTATATATATATATATATATATATATATATATATATATATATATTTTAATTTACAGCATAAAATCTGCAAGTCGGAAAATTCCAAATTTCATATTAAGTTGAGAACCGTTTTGAGATTGTAAGGTATCTCCTAGAAAATGTCTTTATTACATAGAAATTAAGTTGTGACACTAGACCGCTGTGGGCCTTGGTCTACCTTTCTAGCTGACGATCTCACGTCCACATGTGCAAGGCAGATAAGGACCGTCTCGGCCGGGATTTCGCGAGGACGACGCAAGTGCCCTGACATATGCATAAAGAATGGTACAAAAAGCATGCAGAGCTAATTTAAATTAATTATGCTAGATATTTTGTTGTACTAGATATTGGATGGTGATATTGGGATTTGGAAACAGTTCAAAATTGTATTCTTCCCTCATCTTTTCAGCTCATGCAAAGAGCGTATCATATTAAGGATTGCAAATTCGAATTCCTTTTTAACAGTGTTTCGTCTTCACGTGTAAACTCGAGTGCATTGAAACCATTTATCCACAAATAATATGAATAAAGATTGTCATTGGAAATGACACTATGGTCCTTATCGTACGTGTTATAATACATCACTTGATGGAAAGTATTTCGTGGCATTCATTAAAACTAATCTACAATAAGTAAAAATTGTTCATAGAGCTTTTCAGAATCTGTCTCGTTTGTAATTTGAGAAACACTCTTTAATTGTATCTCAAACCAACCTGTGCTGCTGTGACGTTCTCGAATTGCGTGTTCTGTTCCCGGATCTACCATGGTGCGCATGACATTGCCCCTTCAGGATTGGGGCTTCCCTAGCTCGCCTTGGTGCTCTCCGCAACCAAATTAAGACATAATGGTTGTCAACCAAGCGACCATATTAGTGTTTCGTTCTGCATGCCACTGAATCTGCTCACTAAGGCTGCCGGGCCCGCCTCTGTAGCGTGTCTGGCTCACGTTCAAGAGGTCCCGAGATCGAATCTCGGTCAGGGTGAGTTACATGGATAAGGTTTTCCCGGGGTTTCCCTTAACTTGAAAGACGAAGGTCGTGTAGCTCTAAACTCTATGGACCCTGGGCTCATTTGAGCATCATTTCACCCATTCCATTCACCGTCCGATATGACAACGTTGGAGGACGTAAATTACACACACACACACACACACACACACACACACACACACACACACACACACACACACAAAGTAAGGCTGTCGGTTTAAAACCCACCGATCTTGGCCGGGTTTGAACCCGCCACTTTGAGATCAAGAGACCAGGGTCTAGTCAACTGAGCCATCCAGATCTACACATTTCTGAAGGTGGTTTTTTAGTATATTTATACATATAGTTTTGAAAATTGGGGAGATTTAGGGGGGATGTCTTACCTTTGCTTTAAGTGTAATGTCCTTTAACCTGGTAGACTACATCCATATCGCACAGTAACTGAAGTGCATGTAGTGGTGCTCCAAGGATCCTTTGGTTCATAAACCTTGGTTTATCTCCTCAGGGTAAGATAAACTACCGGAACCTTATCTGGGTAATTCACTAAGACATTTTGTATGTGAGATACTTACCACTACAGTTACCTTTTCTACCATGTACTCCCAGTAAGTAGAGTTGTATTCACATTTTAAGGATTCGTGAATAATTTATAGGGAAAGGGCGTTGCGTGTAGGGATGGGTTCCCAATACTTGCTATTATTATTATTATTATTATTATTATTATTATTATTATTATTATTATTATTATTATTATTATTATTATTATTATTATTACTTCTACTACTATTATCATCATTTTGTAATTTACGTGCTCCAACAATGGCATATTGGACAATCAATGAAATGGGTCAAATGATGCTCAGTTGAGTCCGGGGTCCAAGGAGCTTAGAGTTACCTGACATTCGTCTATCAGGATAAGGGAAACCCCCGGAAAAACCTTATCCAGGTAACTCACCCTAACCGAAATTCGAACTCGGAACCTCTTGAACATGAGGCAGACACGCTACCATCTACGCTAACGAGGCGGGCAGATACTTGCTGGTATCGACATGAACGATACTTCAGAAATTTCGCTCGATACCGTTTCGATACTTCGTTGGTGATTGTGCAATTTTATTGTATCTTAGAATGACAAAATATTATTGCTTTCAGTAGAAGATTGCGAAATCCGAGAAATTTCCAGGAATGTGGTACCTGTACAGTAACATACAAGAAAATAATCGTGTCAACTGTCAGTTAACAGTTCCCAACAAGAAATCACTACATATCTGAACGACAATTTGTTACCTCATCTTTTTGGTATACTGAATTACTGGAAAACAAATTCGAAATTTCCAAGACTGAAAGATTACCTGCTAAATATTTGTTTATTCCAACTGCAACAGTGTCTAGCATAGATGGTAGCGTGTTTGCCTCACGTTCAAGAGGTCCCGAGTTCGAATCTCGGTCAGAATTAAGGTTTTTCCGGGGTTTTCCCTTATCCTAAAAGACTAATGTCGGATAACTCTAAGCTCTACAGACCCTAGACTTAGTTGAGCATCATTTCACCCATTCCATTCATCGTTCGATATGACTTAACGCTGGAGGACGTGAATAAAAAAAAAAAAAACAATAGTTTTCTGTGAAAGACTGTTTAGCACAGCAGAACTGATATGTGACAGAACAAGAAGAGACTTGACCCCGTAAGAGTGAAAACACTTCTAATTTTGAACAAACGCGTATGAATGTGGACAATTTTGGTTTTAAATGTTTAATATAGAGTTTAAAAATAAGAACACTGATTGTTTTAAGTTTTGCCTCATTAAATATGTGCCCTTAATTAGTTTTATTGGCATTACACATTTCTTCCAACATGATATTTTGTATTGAAACTAGAAGAAATGACAGTATCGAGCATCGAAGTTTCGGATATCAGTATCTCTTCGTTAGTTGGTTTGCTAGTATTTTTGTGTCAATGGAAAAATTATCTCTCTCGTCATGACGACGTGTTTTGTATGTTGGCAGTTAACTGTTGTTTCAGGTGGCAGGCGCACTAGTTTGTCGTAATTAACACGAAGTGAATAAAAGAGTATGCAGATAGTTTTATTATTACACGTCAGATTTGTGCGGTGAATGTATGTATGGGGCAAGATCTCACAGTTCACACTAATGAGGGTCTAACGGCTTTATTTACACAAAAGTGTGGGTTAAATGTACATAGCGAGTGATGTGAGAAGAGCTTTTTAACGTTCAAATTAAAAATGACGTGGTATTCACTACGTACCTACGTGGGCCATTGCTAGCGGCACTGGAAGGAAGAATAACATCTGTATTTGAATGTTCGATAAATACGAGGGCTGTTCAATAAATAATGATCATACTTTTTTACGGTCATACTTTTTCGCACTAAAATTCAATGTTATTATATTCTGCTAGCTAAATATGAAACAAACACGCCGTAGTAGTTTCATTGTTGGTGCTCCTGGTTCCCGACTGTGAGAACCAGGAAAGTTCAGACATGTTCAGTATCGCCTACCGCTGAAATGGAGGTAACACGCGAGGAATAATATGCGTCTTTGAAATTCTGCTTTCGTCTCAACAAATCCTCAGTTGAGGCCTATACAATGTTACAGGAGGTCTATGGAGAGTCTGTTCTTCCCTACAGCACAGCTCGAAGGTGGTTTAAAATGTTTAAAGAGGGGAGACAATCAATTTCAAAGGAAGGTGGACCCGGTGCTCCAGTTACTGCTCTTACGGAAGAAAACATCAACACTGCTGCTGCCACTGTGAGAGAGGATCGACGAATTACCTTAAGATCACTTTCTGAAATACTGAACATTTCATTGGGTGCCATCCACACGTTGGTGACTGAAACATTACACATGAGACGTGTTTGTGCGCGATGGGTTCCAAGACTGTTGATTCCCGAACAAAAGAACATTCGCATGCAGGTCTACATGCAGTTAAAGTTGATGTTAGAGGAAGATCCGGAGTTTCTTTCAAACGTAATCACTGCTGATGAAACTTGGCTACATCATTTTGATCCTGAGAGCAAACAGCAAAGCTCAGTGTGGAAATCTCCTTCATCACCAACCCCCAAAAAAGCAAAAGTGGTTACTTCTGCTGGGAAAGCTATGGTCATCTCAGTCTTTGATATTCATGGAATGGTTTATCAGCATGTTGTACCTGCACACACATCAGTAACTGGACAATACTACAGGGATGTCCTGAAAACATTGCAAGTCCATATCAGGCGCAAAAGACCACATTTCCGTGAAGCAGGCTGGATGTTGCACCACGATAATGCGCGGACACATATTGCCAATGTTGTTGCTGAATATCTTGCAAAAATCAACGTGAAGTGCATTCCTCACCCTCCCTATAGTCCGGATTTATCTGCATATGACTTTTTTCTATTCCCTAACTTGAAGAAACGCCTTCGTGGGAAGCATTGTCCATTATAAGAAGCAGTGGTGAAGGCTGTGGAGGCGATTTTGAAGGATCTCTCAAAAATGGTTTTCAGCATGTCTTTGAAGACTGGCAGAAACGCTGGGACAAGTGTATCGCATTCAGGGGAGACTATTTTGAGAATAACCATCAAAATTATGAGGATGAGTAAAGATACGTTGTCAAAAAGAAATGATTGTTCTTTATTGAACAGCACTCGTAACATGTGAAGTGTTGTTCATAAGTTATATCAGACGAAGAATGGAATGGATGAAATCATGCTCAAATGGGCCCAGGGTCCATTGAGCTTAGAGTTACCCGACATTCCTCTTTAGGATAAGGGAAAACCTCAGAAAAATATTATCCAGGTAACTCACCCTGACCGAGATTCGAACTCGAGACCTCTTGAACGTGACTCAGACATGCTACCATGTACGCTACCGATGCGGATGGAGTTCTTTTGTATCGTTTCATTTGTACGGCCCCCGTAATATCCTCCCATTCCAATTTTTTAACTATTCCATTCTTGAGGTACTTCTATTTCTCACGAGGGAGTGCACTATGAAAGCCAGCATGTAACAACCTTACTTTTTACGGGTTAATTGGCGCAAATGCACAGAGGAGGAACCTGTGATCTAGGTTCAGATCTTGGTGCAGATTGTTTTAGGGCTGCTTAAAGTGGCTCTTATCAGTATTTTCCAAGGAGTTTTCTTTTAAATGCGTTAATTGGAATTTTTAAGGGATGTTTTGTTTTACGAGTAGTTAATTCGCACTGTTTAAGTATCTACAGAGTAATTATTGAAAATGGGAAGGAAAGTTCGTAGCTCAAACCTTACAGAATTCTTTCAATGGCAACAAATCCGGATATGACCCGTTTGAGGTAACCCTTGACGGCATATTTGGATATCAAAACTACTGCAGACTTCATTACTCTAGTATATACAGTGCGTCCGTAAAGTACACCTTTGATCGATCACAGGAAACCAACGAAACAAGATAGAAATGAGTAGGGTATGGAAGCGTGTTCGCTCGCCAATGCCAATGTAAGACCATTTTTCTGCGGAAACTGCGTCAGGCATCCTCAGGGTTACCAAAACTTGAGCTCCTGAGTCCAAGGACAGGAGCGCCATGTATTCCAGCGCATTGTATATAGCCGAGCGTGGAGGAAGGGCGTGGTCTGTTAGGGGGAGCAAGTCGTTGGAGTCAGGAGTATATAAGTTTTGGTAACCCTGAAGATGCCGGACGCAGTTTACGGCGAAACGTCAACTGGAGCACGGCCTATAATCCCGGAAGATTTAGTTGGTTAGTAGTTACTTTGCATATGCGATGTAATCACAAGAAAAACGTCTGCAACTTAGCACACAATCTGTAGAGACTTACTGCCGACAGGGAGATGTCCCTACTCGTCCGTATTTATAGCATCGCTTTTCCCCATGCAGGAATAAGATCACTCAAAGAAATGAAATACAGAAACTGCTTCTTTCATCTCGATAAGTTGCGAATGGAAGTCTTGTTTTGTGAGTTCGCTCTACAGATATGGAAAATACTTGTAAATGAGGGCGCATTCGGAAAGAAACGCACGAAAGCAGTTTGCAAAGGTGCGCCTTTAATAGCACTGAATAAAACTTGACGCCTCAGTGACGATACCTCGATCAAGTACCGGCAATATCGTTTTGTTTGCTTTTTCTGCTGCTTAAAGTGAGTGTGTTACAGTGTGAAAAATTCAAGCGGCTCTTGAATTTTGGATGCTTGCCTTCAGGCCGAACGCCGAGAAATTTGTGGATTTATACTGGTCGCCAAACTAGAATGTGATTGACAGTAACCACATGGAATAACGGTCTAAATAAATGGGGGGGGATGAGTACGTCATAACGGTTGTCATAGCAACGATTAAAATGACCAATGAGAGTCGAGACGTTTCCCTGACGTTAGACGCTAAACCTTGTTTGCCGATATTCTAACACGTGCTTAGCATGACGCTTGCGAGCGAATTAAGCAAAGGCTGCAGTAAATACAATACCTAGGTTTTTATTTCTCTTCTGATAACGCTGCATAAACAGAATGCTCTCACAGAGATCCTGTACTGGCAAGTCACTTTGCATTTTATTTGTGGCAATTTGCCTTGGTTTACGTGTGCCTAATATCTGTTTCATATAACCTTGCCCGGCTGAAATGTATCACTCCGCGTTCAACAACCCTCCCCCTCGCCCTAATTGGCTAATGCTTTCGCGTCATAGGCCATAGGCGCTGCCTTCCCGTCACATTTCGTAATAATTGCCGGGAAGATAAATAAAATCTTCCAAATAAGGATATGAAGGCATGCAAAAATACAAGTTTATAATGAACTGAGCAAATTGAAACACAATGACTGAGCAATGAAACTAAAACAGTTTATAATGAAAAGCCGTTGGCCTTTTCCACTGAGATTTTTAAACCAGAACACATACCTTTCAAAAATGCTTGTCTTTCAGTCTTAAAAGTCGTGTCACACCATACTTTACTTTTCGTGTGTTCTTCGTGTATATTTAGCGATTTGTATCTCGGTGCAGTGTGGTTATCCTTAAAATAGCGTCTTCGTCACACAGCAATATTGCCTCTGTCTTTTAGCACATTTTTCTTGCCTCTTTTTTCATTCACAAACCCCAGCTGTATAAGCAATCTCCTGAAATTTGGTAAATCTGCATCCTCATTTACAGCAGACGAAATGTTACTTATGTTAGGGAGTTCGTTTCTAAAGAAAAACTACACACATGACGACGCACAGCACTTTTCACGTATTTTCTCCGAGCACGCACTTTTGTTTATTCCTGCTTTTGCCTGGAGTGGTAAGTTTTCCTGTTTCCTCAATTTCATGTTGCGATGTTCCTACGGATCTAACACTCACACCTGTAACTTCAGAGCACAGCTGTTCGGCTTCTCTCACTGACAAAGACGAATTCTTCTCTGTGAGTGCATTAAACACATGCAACACAATTCTTTTTTCGCCTGTTTGTAAATAATTATCCTTGCGATACTTCAGCGAAAAACTGGCGGTAGACTCTGCCATTATACATATAATAAGTACATGCGCAATAAACGACCAATAAAATAATTTAGCTCCCGCACTCTCGAATGGCGATGCATGACTAATCCAGTTCAAAACAAGGTCAGTGATAAAAGTCATATAAACAAATGTCACCACTACCGCTAAATCACGTGCTATCGTGCCATGTGCTTGAGAACAAAGGAACCTCCTCTTTACTTCGTTTAAGAATTAACATGCATTTCAGATAAATCAACTGTTGCGTAATATATTTAATTAAAACAGTTAAGAAAATATAAATTTGACAATTTTCTTCCAACCTTCCAACATATAATGATATATCACCATGCTAAATAACGAACTAATTTTTACCGCACAACAGTCATTACCACAACAGTAACCAATGAGAGGTGATTAGGTCACGTGACCGTTAAGAGATACTGGGCAAGCTTACGTGAGACAAGGTATAAGTCCGTGTGTCTGAGCGCGTGTTGTGATCGTTTGCAATTGTGTTTAATGAATGTTTAATTATGTCTAAATATAGTGACAAGCGAAACCCTGAACGTGCTCGGGAACCAAGTAAAACTGTATTTGGTAAAGGTATTCCAAATAAAAGACATACACGGGAAATAATATGCTCTGTGAGAGAATACTTCGATAAGGAGAAATTGAAAGGGGAGTCTAGTATTCCATTCTCTAAGGTGCTTGATAGGACTTCACGTGCTGTAGGTGTCAGTAAGGGCATGAAGGTTAAGACCGGGAAAGAAAAGTATTTTAAAGAAGAAAGCGGCATTTTCCCATTTCAATAAGCATCAAAATGTCACAGGTATGCCTCTTTTGTTACGATGATCTTTACATTGATGTGTTCTTGCATGCTCTAGCGTTTGCATGTGGATCCACGACTGTACTGTTGTCTTTGTGTATAGTATTATAAATAATTTAATAATAACAATGATAATAAAATACCCATTGCAGTGGCAACTGAATCACCCTCGCACGCGGCAGCAATAAGCGGCGGACGAAATGTCAGTCACTTGCTAGATTTTTTTGTCTTTGTGCCATTTATACCCCGCCTTTAACTACTATGGTCACATCGGCGGCCGTTCTCCTTTGGGACATACTGAAGGTGTTAACTCGTTATCTTTGGTTTTTTTTAATCATCATGCACACATTCACACTCTCATTCATACTTCCAGACTCTGGGGAAGATGGGGAATTATCTTGGTCGGAGAAAAATCCCCAACCCCACCGCCGGGAATCGAACCCGGGACCCCTAGCACGGCAGGCAGGTGTTCTACCGACTGAGCTACGGGGCCAGCCACTTTCTAGATTTACTTGTGCGTTTACGGGATGTTTTATATCGCGTAGCTTGAAAGTTAAAGAAAGGAGAAACATTGCTACAGCTTTGACAATATGAGGGGAGTACCGCTGCTATGCGTGCTCACATTGAACACGTCACCGTTCTCTATACCGTTGTAGCAGCGGATGTGTGTAGAGTAACACCATCGACTGACAGCGTCAAGATTCGTCTTTCGTACTGCACGTGCCTCTGCGGCAGCAGTACAGAGCGTGTCGTGTTCCATTCCAGTTTGTACAGTGGGCGGGCTGACGTCACACCTGCTCTTGTGTAAACCCGGCTTGTGGACATTACAAGGCGATCTGACAACAATCGATTTTTAATACAAAGCCTCTAAAAAGAGCCTATAAACTAAATAACACGGAACGAAACTTTACCTGTCAATAGTTTACCAACATACAGAAATGTTAATCTAATTTACTATTTCCAGAAATTATATCGTTGCACATTTTTTGGTAGTTAAATTTTTAAAAGCCGGTCGAGGTATTGTCTGAAAGTCTCACTACTTATTTTACATGACCGCGAGAAATAAATACATATATGTATTTAAGTATGGTAAAATATAACAACTAATATCTCGAAAATGGTTTACATCCTAAATTTTATATTTGACATAAAGTTTGAAATTAAGCTACATATTGGCTCTTTTTTTAATTTGATACCCTCCAATGTTGTCTTAACGGACGTTGAGTGAAATGATGTTCAAGCCCAGGGTCCATGAGGTTAGAGTTACCAAACATTCATCTTTCAGTATAAGAGAAAACCCCAGAAAAAAAAACTTGTCACCCTGACTGAGATTCGAACTCGGGCCCTCTTGAACGCGAGGCAGACAGCTACCATATACGCTACCGGGACGGGCAGATACTGACCATACTTTTGATACTTTTATCAGAATCGTTAATGGGAAAATAACGAAACATTTTCCGTGTAAAGAAAGTTTGTACTGAAGGGCTTTTTTGGTGGAAAGATATGTAGCATTTTGCATATGTTAAATACCAAATAATCCCCCCCCCCCGCCTCACACACACATTTGGCCACACCGTGGCTCAGAGGTTAGACCGCTTGGCTCTCACCAAGGCGGCCCGGGTTCGATCCCAGGCGACCGCAAAGTGAGATTTGTGGTGGACAACACGGCGTTGGGGCGGGTTTTCTCCGGGACCTCCGGTTTCCCCCGCCATCTCATTCCACCGGTGCTCCATCTTCATCTCATGTATCATCAGTGTCACCGCCTGCGGTGCCGTATGTAGTAAAAGCGGGCGTTAAACACTACACATTTCACACACACACACACACACACACACACACACACACACACACACACACACACTTGAAGTTTGAGTGGAATACAGCACTCCTCTTCTTCCCACTGGCATATGTTACAGAAAGTAATGTGATTGAAGCGGCCAGAAGCAGAAGTTGCTAAAATTGTGCAGGAGAGCTGCTCAAAGTTTTGAAAAGTAATTTTAAATACCAAAATAGTAATACAAATGAATGACTTTTATGTGATGGGTCCGTTTGGAGGTACAAAGTACTGTGTTGAAGTGATTCTCGCGCTTTGACATATGTAGCATGTGTGACAGGATATTTTATTATTAGTTCTTAACTTATAACTTGAATGAAAAGTTAAGTCGCTTGACTTAACAGCGTTTGATTCTTAATGTTAGTTTTTCCATTATACAATCGTATAATATGTAGCCATGGATAAACTATTACTTCATTTTCACCACTACATCTCTACTATGTCTAATCCAGTATGCACTTCATGATTGACATGCAACATTGTCATCAAAACATCAGTCCATCTTCTACCTCACTTCCACATGTCATTGTCATAAAATGTGTTACCTTCTGACAGAGTGACATGTTCCAGTAGTGAAAGGACATCGTAATGTTTTGCCTTCTTAATCTTCCGAAGCCTATGTGGTGTGTTTTCGCACTATCACATGTCTTGTGTAAGACTTGTAACCTCACTACTCTCCTCAAAAGAGACATAAAGTGAGGAAGACATTGTGTGACGAACTTCTGGTACACATCCTATTTGGAAACACACAGTCCGGATTAAAGTGAATTCAGGAATACAAGGACTTGGTCGAGGGCATCTTTGAAGTCAAAAACTTCAGCAACTGGAGTGCCATGATGTTCCCCATTATCGGTCAGTGGACGTTTGACATGGACATCAATGGGCTTCTTCTGTAGTGAATCTTTGATCAGTGTCACTCATGTGGAAGGGACTAAGACTTTATCAATTGATCGTTTCTTCTCAATATTGCCAAAAATTCTGTCACTAGACTTGAAAGAGTGCCCTGACAGATAAACTTTCTAAAAATGCACTTGAGGAATGTCTAAAAATGTCTGATGTCTAAATATCTAATCTAAAATGTATCAACAGGTGATATCAAAGAGCTTGGATGGCACAGTGTAGTTGCACCACCAAACGGTTAACAACTTTTATTTCTGAAATTGATGCCCGTTCAACAAGCCAGGGTGAAAATATGTTCGACGTAACATCTTCTGATCCGCAAATCTTTTAGCACTATTACAGAACTGCTATTCAGAGTGCTGATCGTGTGTTGAACAAGATATCTCAAAAACATTGACTTAACTTGTGAATCTGAGTGCTTCATTTACTAAACAATTTCATATGAGTTCCATTTAAAGTAAAAGAAAGAAAAAAATGCGAACAGAAATTTTGGTTTAGCTATCATAGAAAACATAACAGCGATACGCTCTTTCATGTGGCTATATGATCTATCTTGAGATCGTAGAGTAGTGGGAATAATATTGTCGCGGCGAAAAGCACGGGAAGTTCGGTGCCGAGAGATAAGCGCAGCTTGTGTACACAAAGAGCCAGCAGATAAAGATAACTTTTGGATAGTGTATCACTGAGTTAAAAGGCATGCCAAAACAGATAAAGTTAGAACATTCTGGTAACATCTGGATTGATGGAGAGCGTTATGTTTCTTTATTGTTCTGGAACAGTCTGGAATTATCAGTGGAGGTATTTAAAGTGAGTCGTAAGCAGTAAACAGCTGTAAAGTGTTGTAACGAGAGCTGATGTTCTAAACAGGTGTAATCAGAACACCGTTGTGGTTATCGACCTTCGTAGGTCGTGATTGTGTATGTCATGTAATACTGCTACTGTGAGTGTATTTCTACGAAAATAGATTCGATTTGAATTTCGGCAAATTGGACTTTTAATTCTAGGAACCCACAAAGTCACAATATAATTTAGACAGATAGTGGAACAAAATAGCGAAGTATTTGCAGTGTTCTTACTTTTCCACCGATTTACACTGTGCGTAGAACTTGATCGCAAACAGTTTCTGCAGTTGTGTAAATTTGTACCTGTATTGTGAGATAGGGAACGCCGCTAACAGCTGAAATGCGACATGCACTGTGGCATGTTGAAATAGGAAATGTAGCTGAGCAATACTAAACCAGAAGTTCACGCTCCAGTAGCCGATACGCCAAATGCCTTAACGCCAATGTGGCTTGGCAATGAAAAATGAAACCGAGGTTCAAGGTGGCAGCTCCTCGTCTTACATCCACCTTCTGTTGTATACTTTCTCTAGTTAGAGAGTTGGTTAAAATATACGTTTGAAATACTGAATTTTGCTGGTAAAGTCTTTGAAAAGTCTTGTATTTTTTTAACTCTGAATACATGAGAGATGATATGAACTTGCTGCAGGAAAAATGTAGATCTCATAAAAATGTATAATGTATTAACTTATTTTCGTGGATTTGGCAGTTTTTGGAATATACCATGCTGAAGGTTAACATTTACTTCAATATAAGTGTAGCTCTAACGAGAAGAGTGCCACCTCGGTGTAAAGGCACAGGGAGCTTAATGTGACTGCAGCCTCTGACTTGTTTATTTGGAACGCTGACTGTACGAGGTGCGTTCAAGTTATAACACCTGTTTTTGTTTTAGTACACGTGGTCTCTTTGTGAATGCGTAACAGAGATGGCAGCGACGAGAGTTAGGACTGTTTTTGATATTTAAAATGGCGACATTTTCATTACTAGAACAGCGTGTAATCTGTTCCATTCATGTCGTCATCACGCGTCAACATTGCCTTACAGTCTGCCAAGCGCACAGCCTTGTGATCCACCTGCAAGACACTTTTCGCATTTTCAGATCTTCATGCAGGACGTGTACAGAGATCCAACAGAAATGCTAATTTTGGAGGCGATGTCTGCAACTGACTTGTTTTGTTGTCGCACGATGTTCTGCCTTCATTGAACTGTCGCACCCAGGAACGTACATTAGGCACATCCATGGTACCATCACCACATGCCTCACTCAACTGGCGATGAATTTCAATAGGTGTCATATCACGAAAATGGAGAAAACGAATGATTACACGCTGTTCTTGCAATGAAAACTTCGCCATTTTAAGTATCAAAAACAGTCGTAACTCTCGTCGCAGTTATTAGAGTTCTATGCACTGCCATCTCTGTCAGGCATTCACAAAGAATTCGCGCGTTTTTTTAAACAGAAGTTCCTATTGGCCCCAATCCGTTATAACTTGAATGAATATGTTTGCACGAAGAGAATCTGAAATGTTGGCCTTAATGCGTTCTGTTTGCTGAAGGAATATCCTGAAATGTTGACCGTGTTTGGATTTTTGCTATCAACTAACCTGTAGTAAGTAAACAGGGTAGTTCTACTAACCGAAAAGCAAAATTTGGCGAAAGGTAAATATCAAACTAAAGGCAAATATTAATTTTACAAGGATACGGCACAATTTGAAGAACATTTCCCATTCCGAAACGTTTCGTTATTTTGTTTATTTTCTAAAAGATTACTGAGTTATTAGGTATATTACAGATATTTTCATAACTAACAAGATGTAGGTATATCTTGAATTTACGTGAAATAGCCCGGAAAGTCACCTTCGAAAGGAAGTTTGTATCGCGGGCAAAATAACTCTAAACGAAATTTGCAGATGCATAATGCAATTGTGGAGTAATTTTTTGTGGCATCGGTATTTTCGAAATGTCTGTTACTTGTCAGTATTTAGCCGAGTTTTGAAGTGCTACCATCTAATTGCTTGTGCGATGTCAAAAAGTTCAGACGTAAAAGACTATCATAGTATAACGACCATTGTTTAGGTATTTGATTCACAGTATGCTGTGTCTCTTGTATTCATATACAAAATGTCATAAAAACGTTTCTGTGAAGGTTTCTCGTAAGACGCAGATGGACAAATATCTTGTGTATGAATAACCTGTACAAGAACGCTTAGAGGTAGTGTTTGTTTTCCTAACAAGAGTGGTTCGTTGCTAAGATTTATAATTTATTCCTCCATGCTTGTAGAATAAATATTTCCAAACTAATGCTAAATCATTTGGGGCAACGTAACAACGGTGGAACCACTTTATAATGAACCATAAGTGTAAAATATGTATTTGCATTTTTAATACGCTCAGAAAGATTTGCAGCTACTTTTACCCCCGTTCTTTCTTTCTTCTTCAGGCAGTAATACAAAACTTTCAATTAAGGACAAGCGGGTTCTCCAGAGTTGATCGCATTTGTTTTGTCATGTTTCTCCAAATCTTGGTTATCGTCTTGTTTTATTAACTGAGCATTGTTGATAAAGCGCCCTCTATATAAGGAGAAGACATGTTCTTAATCCATAGACAGTGTTGTTCCTTTCCAGACAATTTTAACATGTGGGTAGACAGCGGCGCCGAAGTGGCAGACAGGTCGAACGTGTTGCTAGTTTGTCAGTTTGGTGCATGCAATTTTTATAACCCCTTTTATTTATTTTCTTTTGGCTGCCTACCATTGCTCATACATTCACCCAGATGTACATTTTGATAAGAGTTCAGAGAGAAATGGATATTTGGATCGCTCTCGGGAGACGGAGTGACACTTGACTTTGTGGTTTTGTTGTTAAAGCAATATATTAATATGTAATATCAGATGGGCCGTGTGTCTGCTTTCAGGGTTATACAAAAGAAGCAGACTAGCTTTTTGTATTAAATATGGCACAAGTTTTGGATATTACGATAAAACACTGGTTGATTTTATTTTTCCAGACGATAAGGTGATATTTATTGAAAAACAAAAACCTGTTAGGGGATAGCAAGTGCAAAGGAAGCCTTGATTATATTTTATTGAGAACACGATGATGTTTCAATGAGGAAGTGTAAAGGAAGAACGGCGCTGAAAGTGATAAAAAAATGGAAGTGGAATTCTTGAGTCAGCGTCAGCCAACTGAGTGCTCTGTGAGGTCAGCGAAGTGACGGTCAGTAGAGGGAAGGTCAGAAGGGCGAAGTTCACATTGGAATGACTGCAAGGTATATATGCCCACACTGTACAGAGGTGTTTATTATTATTATTATTATTATTATTATTATTATTATTATTATTATTATTATTATTATTATTATTATTATTATTATTATTTTTATTATTATTTTTATTATTATTATTATTATTATTATTATTATTATTATTTTTATTATTATTATTATTATTATTTTTATTATTATTATTATTATTATTATTATTATCATCATCATTATCATTATTATTATAAACAGTATGAAACTTTGACCCTACAGTCAGTTTTCGTACCTGCACGTGTGTTTTTTCCCGGACCTGAGTATAGACAACCTCCCACTAAGCTTATCCGGTAACTCGTTACGTGTAAGAGGCTTGATTCTCCCTAGAAAGAGAGGAAAAGCCGTGAGTGGACCATCGTATAAAAGCGAGTGCTGGCTGAGTGAGCAACCTAAGCTATCGGCTTATTTCGGGCTATCATTAATTTATTCCATTTACTTCAGTAATCGACATGGCCGAGATGTTAGCTTTACTGGGGGATTATCGGGGCCAGATTTACCAGCTGAAAAATTCATATGCCCGCAGGAACCATTAAAAATACCGAGACGAATGGTACGTATTGTTGGATGTTAACGTTAGGATGTTACTGCGTGTTTAAAAACAGGATACAACGCAGAGAAATCTGTTAAAATATCGTATACAGTATCGCAGTACAGTTAGAAACATTGTGTTGCTTAAAATTTGGTGGTAATTGTAGCTGGCGCGAGGTCATTTTGAAGAGGCAGTGGTTCATTTATCAAGAAAAGTCACTAAGGCATTTTGAGTGAGGTTCTAAGCCAATTGAAGCCATATTTAGGCATTTTTGGGCTTTTTGAATATTACTTTTGGCCATTTCAGTTAGTGGCACGTGATAAGTTAATGAGCGATATATGCAATTATCACTTTGTATATTACAAACCAGCACTATTGCTCGAACATAGTCATAAATGGAGGAACTGTCAGCGTGAATGTATACATCATTTTCCATGTGTCATCCATCGGTGCTGACAAATACGAAAATATTAGTGTGTTGTTGTTAGACAAATGGAACAGGCTTCCAAAGTATTACTTTAGTCGAGGACAAGTTAAACCAGAAAGGAACTACAAACGCCAAACTTAGAAACTTAATGCCATAACTGGGATTTGAGCCATAGATCTCCCGGTCCCCGTGCGGTTACTCTTAACAACCCCTGAGCTACCAAGACAAAACGCCAGCATTATATTATAAACCAAGACAGTTGCAGACATCGCCTCCAAAATTGGCATTTCCTAGGGATCTGTGCACACAATCCTGCATGAAGATCTGAAAATGCTCAATCGGTGATGCTCCGAAACGATGCTCTTCACTCGCTGGATCATGTCGTTAGACCGGCTGGAGCGAGACCGTGACTGTCTTGGTTTGTCACACAATGTTCTGTCTTCATTGAACTGTCGCACCCAGGAACGCACATTAGACACATCCATGGTATCATCACCATATGCCTCACTCAACTGGCGATGAATTTAAATAGGCTTCACACGAAAATGGAGAAAACCAATGATTACACGCTGTTCTTGCAATGCAAACATCGACGTTTTATGTATCAAAAACAGTCCTAACACTCGTCGCTGCCACTAGAGTTGTATGCACTGTACAGTGCTGCCATCTGTCAAGCATTCACAAAGAGTCCATCCACTATCTGGTCCCAGTAGTGAAAAAAAATGGATGTCTTATAACTTGAATATATCTCGTATAAAATTTTCCAACTGACTCGCATTTTTGCCAGTAGTTACTAGCAGAAGTACCTTAGTGATGTAACGGTTTGCCTTGGGCATCATAGTTTACACCACTGTTTGGTCAATTATGGAAAGTAATTGTGTAGGACAAGGTTTGGGATGTTAGAGTTAGCCTGCAGACTCATTTGAACTCCGTGGTTCAAATACCGACTATGGCATTGACTACCGTACACGCGGCTTGTAAGAAAGAAAAATTAATGTTCAAAAAAGGCTTGTGGAAGGAGATAGAGGAAAGAGCCGCCTATAGTAAAAACCTTACAAGCTAATTTTTTTGGATGTATAATTCCATAATTGCCTTAATGGGAAAGCAAATAAGTAACCGGAGTTAGGTCGCCCGCTCGGAAACCAGGTGTGTAAAAATGTAGAGACGCCTGCACCATAGGCGTGTCGTCGTCACACGAGTGCTTTTTTAAATAATGCAATTCCCTTTTAGCAATGCGCCCAAGGCGTAAATTGAAACTCATGTTACGGATAAAATGGTTTTTATGGTACAACTGCTCATTTTACTCACCACGGTAGTGAAGTCCTGGGACAATTTATGGTAAATAGTTTAGTAAGTATGTACTGGCTACGATCACTACTGCCTTGCGGATAAGTCTTATCGTCTTATCTTTCCTTTCTTTATTCTAGTCATATTATATTTCGTTTCTCTCATACGCAGAGCATTCGGAATATATTCCAGGCTTAAATTATATTCCCGATTTTCTCTACGCTATTCAAATAAAATATATTTCTGTAGATACTAAAATGTGTCCAAGGGACTCCAGTTTCTTGGGCCTCTACGGATTTACTTATTTTGAAGGATTTGTTCTAGACTATTATGGTTGGCTATAACGCTGAGGAATACAAGGCTTGTTCAATAAAGAATGATCATAATTTTTTACGGTCATAATTTTTCGCACTAAAATTCAATCTTATTATATTCTGTTAGCTTAATGTGAAACAAACACGCCGTAGTAGTTTCACTGTTGGTACTCCTGGTTTCCGCCTGTGAGAACCAGCCAAGTTGAGACATGTTCAGTATCGCCTACCGCTGTAATGGAGGTAACATGCAGTTAAAGTTGATGTTAGAGGAAGATCTGGAGTTTCTTTCAAACGTAATCACTGCTGATGAAACTTGGCTGCATCATTTTGATCCTGAGAGCAAACAGCAAAGCTCAGCGTGAAAATCTCCATCATCAACCCCCAAAAAAGCAAAAGTGGTTGCTTCTGCTGGGAAAGTTATGGTCATCTCATTCTTTGACATTCATGGAATGGTTTATCAGCATGTTGTACCTGCACACACATCAGTAACTGGACAATACTTCAGGGATGTCCTGAAAACATTGCAAGTCCATATCAGGCGCAAAAGACCACATTTCCGTGAAGCAGGCTGGATGCTGCACCACGATAATGCGCGGCCGTATATTGCCAATGTTGTTGCTGAATATCTTACAAAATTCAGCGTGAAGTACATCCCTTACCCCTCCTATAGTCCGGAATTAACCCCATGTGACTTTTTCTATTCCCTAACTTGAAGAAACGCCTTCGTGGGAGGCATTATCCATCGTCAGTAGCAGTGATGAAGGCTGCGGAGGCGATTTTGAAGGATCCCTCAAAAATGGTTTCCAGCATGTCTTTGAAGACTGGCAGGAACGCTGAGACAAGTACATCGCATTCAGGGGAAACTATTTTGAGAAGGACCATCAAAATTATGAGGATGAGTAAAGGTACGTTGTCATAAAAAAAATTGTGATCATTCTTTATTGAACAGCCCTCGCATTTACAAGGCATGTAAATTACAACTTGTAACGTTTCCTGTTAGTGCTTCGGAGAGAACACGCAGGAAACAAATGCCCAGTATATTTTATTCTGAACACCTTCCAATAATCGAAGGAAAATGTCGTGTAGGTGGTAGAGGATGATGTAATTTGTCGTAGCAAACTTTAAATAGGAAATCAAGATTTCTTGTTAAAGCCTTTTATCGTGTGCTAGGAGGAGTTAAAACGGTAGTGTGTTCTAAATAAGATCTTGAATTTCGAAAGTAAATTAGTCACTGAAGACTCCGGGGTTTAGGAAATGAGATCTACAGGATGTCAAAAATGTATACACACTTTGAACCGTTATACAAACGTTATGTTCTGTTCTACAAGGTTGAATTGCTGTAAATGGAAAGCTTAAAGTCCAATTTGAAGCATAAATGCACTTTCTGACGGAAATATGATCATTGTTCAAACTGGTGGCTTTCAATATCGATACATTGCTGAGTACAAGTCACCATTGCTTGAGTACATCGTACGAGCGTGTCCAATGTGATTTCTGCATACACAGCTTGAATGTCATTCCAAAGTGTCTAGGTTACGTGGTTACGTTCGTACACTCCGTTTACTGTGCCCTATAAGAAAGAGTCCATTTGTATATTTCTTGTCACTAAGTGGCTTGCTGCCATCTATTAAAGAAAGATAATATTAGTTTCTCCCAGAAATTGAACCTTATAGCACGGGAAATACAGTTGTAAATGTTCTATATATTTTTCTGACGAATCCTGTATACATGTTGAGTTGTTTGTGGTGTTAGTTGCTTCAAAAGTAAAGGTTGTATACGGCATTAGCGTTTTAGAATTCATGTTAATTCCAAGCCCATATTTTTGAAGATAAATTTAAGCGCTCACGCATTATTTGCTTTTGAGGAAATGCAGTGCAGAAGCTGCAAGTCGTTTGTAAATATTTATATATTAATAAAACAATATACAGTATTGTTGAGCACTGTTCACTGGCAGCAGCCGTAGCTTCTGTCTCCTCTCGCCTCATCCTTGCTCCCGGAGATGCTCAACTTGTGGGGAGAACTGCAATAGACCAAGTTTTGTCCTCCGTGCCCAATCCCTTCCGTAGCGTAGTCCAGTACAGCTCTCATCTTTCTTATTAACGAACAACGTATTTAGCTGTAAGAAAATGCTGACTAAAAAGGGAGTAAATACCAGGCAATGAGATGTCACAAGTGACTGTTTTGATTAACACTCCTTCCCTGTTTGCTACATATGATTGGTACTCATCATTCACTGATGAAATTGCTTCTTCTGAAGTCTTATGACACTCCTTGTTTGCTTACCATGGTCTTGGCCTTCTCTCTGTTTCATCATGACCTCTCCATCTTCCTTTAGCAAATCTCTCACTATCCATTTAATAATGACCTCTCCATTTTCCTTTACCAAATTTATCTTTATCGCTTCTTTCTTTATCAAATTCATCCAAACCATTACGGATTTTATCATCTTGGTTTCTACAATATTGATCTCTGTTCTGAAACTTCCATCTGCCCTTGTTATGATCAATATGGCTTGATGTTCTATATCTTTTTTCATACCGATCCAATAGTATCGAGGGTGAATTTTTGCAAATGTTTTAGCAAAACCTAAATGACCAGAAAGGTGATTTTCATGACCTGATGATAAAATTGATATGCTAAATGTCTGGAATAATAAATATGTCAGAGGTTTAGAGAATTTAGTGTAGTACATGCATATACATGCAGTCAGGTAGATAAACACGCAAATTACGAGCAGGAACGTGGAAGATGGAAGTAGATAAAAAGCGCATTTGTGAACAAAAATCTTTTAAAAAGGTTATTTCAAACTCATTTTAAGTTACGTTGGTTCTGTTGGCAAGGCGCTGCTCTTGAGTCAAGTACCTAAGTCCATTCCAAACCGAGAATTTGACCTTAACTTTGCAACGAGCACGAACCAGCAGGGATTCCTCCGATAAGCCAAACTACCCCATTAAATCTCTCCTTGAGCAGCCAATGATAAAAATCAGTTGTTTCGCTTGGCCTTTAGATAACACTGTAATTACGGCCAAATTGCTTTCTGATTGTGCATCTTGCTTTCTTGCAGTAATCCTCAACTATTCCGTCTAATGCATGTTAATCCAGAAGCAGTTTCATTACAGATTTTGTTGTAGCGACACAAAAGGGATATAAGGGTTGAAGCTAAAGTCAAGGTTTAAAAGCTGGTCCCGTAGCTCAGTTGGTAGAGCACCTGCCTGCCGTGCTAGGGGTCCCGGGTTCGATTCCCGGATGATTTCCCATATTCCCCGGAATCTGGAAGTATGAATGAAAGTCCGAATGTGTACGTGATCTAATGATTAAAACCCAACGAATACGAGTTAACACCTTCGATGTGTTCCAAAGGAGAACGTCGATATGACCATTGAAGTTAAAGGCGGGGTATAAATGGAACAAGTGGGGGGGGGGGGAGTTTTAAAAGGGCACACTATATTATGCCGAACTGCATGACAACTAGAAACTAGAAGAGTTAAACAAGAACAGCAAATGTACCAAAAATGGTAGGCTTAGGAACCGAAACGTGGTTTGTTGTACCTATGCCCCAAGTGGAGCATCCCCAGAAGGAAGGATGAAACGAGAGGAGACAGGGCAGGTTCCCCACTATAGAAGAACATCGTGGTCCTTAAACGGCCCACTAGGCCAGACAGCAGACCGTCCTACCGGAGGAGGAAATGCATATTGTCACCGATCGCATTTTTTGTGTTGGAGCTAGTGGCGGCGCGTGCGGAGGAGAGTGGCACGCGGACAGGAAAGAGACTGTGGCGCGCCAATTGGACGCTTGCTGAGAGAGAGAGAGAGAGAGAGAGAGAGAGAGAGAGAGAGAGATGTCTGGATAGTTCCGTCTTTCTCTCGCTGCGTCGTGATTGTATTGGAACGATCGACTGCATTCTAGAACAATGACTGGAGGTATAAAACCCCCGCAAAGTGTTAGAACGGAGTTAGTTGCTAGTCAGTTGTTAATTCAGTTGCTGCTGCCCAGTAATTGTGAGTGTGTGGACATTTGAAGTGTACCGCAGTGATTTGTTTTATTTGTTCATGTGCAGCTGAGAACGAGACGACCTTGAAGACTGCTGTTGTGTATGTCACGTCATTTTACTGCTGCAAGCGTTGTACAAAGTTACTGTACAAGAGGATTTTAAATTTCTGCAAACAAGACTTTTAATTCTACGGACCCATAAAGTCATAACATCTTGCCATGCAAAGGTGAGGCACCCGCCGACACTTCCACCCTGAAAGAGACCTCAGATGAGAGATGATGTGAAATGATAAATGGAGATGGAAATGGAGGGACAGGATATTCGGGGATGCAATTAACTCACTCAGAACTCGCCTGGCGATCCAGGAAAACACCCGAAAAAACCCATGGGTCATGTAGGCCGGACGTGGGAATCGAACCTGGACCTCCGGAATGCTTATTTGACAGGAAGGCGGGTTGGAATGTACTTTGTTTTAGGTACAATGAGAGCAAGATACTGACTTGTATTGGGGTAGGTATATTGTGGAAGATCTGCACTATAAATGCTTGTATGATAACATGTAAACTAAATACGTTACGTGTTATCAGATGCAGGGAGCTACGTGTAGCGCTGTGGTGTTTTGGGCGACGTAAAATGGCAAACGTACTTCAGCGGTTACAGATTCTGACACAATAATGACCTCACGAGCCATGTTGGTGCTCCCTACATTAGTTATCTTCTGGGTAAGAACGTGGTTCCGACAGTGGGACGAAATTCCCGACGCTATCGTCATTTTGAGTAACAGGCGCAAAGTACAAGAGGTTTATTTGTATCATAGAGCATTTGTACAGAACATCAGCCTACGTCACTGCACCATTTGAGCTATTGTACTGCTCGAACGGTTACCATACATTTTATCTTTGGTAATAGATACCTCTCAAATAACGCACTGATTACTCCACGTGGAGTGAACATCTGTCATTTGTGATTCCTGCGAATTCCATTGGCTGAAGTGATGCGTTCATTGGTACTTAGCTCACGAACGAGGGGCGCGTCAGTACCCCTCTCACTCAGTGCGTTATCTGAGAGGTTTCTGTTATCAAAGATAAATCCATGGTAATCCTTCCAGCAGCGCAACTATATATCTGTGAAGAATGTTTCATTTGAATATTTATTTGATTAAAATAGTCTACCACAATATATTTAAACACCAAATGTGCACTCCTGAGTGCAAAAAGATTACTACTGAGTGATAGACTATTTTTAATGTTATATATAAATTTTTCCATATTTTGCCGTTTTTTATTATTTCCGTTGGATTACTGTTTGTTTCCTGTATTTTCACATATATGCACTATATAGTAAACGCACATGCCCAGGGCGGGTCTCGAACCCGCTACATATCGGACGCTAGAGATCTACAAACTAGTGACTACGGCTACGAAATGAAATATGTAGTGTTTAACGAAGACTGCTTTTACTACATGCGGCAAGCAGGCGGTGACACTGATGATATACGAGATGAAGAGAGGGCGGCGGTGGCAAACCGGAGATCCTGGAGAAAACTCGTCCCAGCGCCGTGCTGTCCATCACGAATGTTACTTTGCGGTCGCCTGGGATCGAACCCAGCGGTCTCACCAGTCAGCCACGGCGCGGCCTCGCGCGGCTACGAGGGCCGGCCATGACTTTTCCGCTGCGGAGTCTATGAGAGACGCTTCTTCGCTTGGGTAGCTTATGCTAACTGTACCTGGGGTTCTTTGTCCTGATAGGTCTGGTAAATTCCTAAGCTGTACGGGTATACTCGTCACCGTCATGGCATGCTACATGTGTTCTGACACATTTATTCACCTTTACTGCTATATAATTACCTATTAGTATATCACTAGTTAGAAGTAATACCATCTCTGGGTCGTTGGGAAGGGAAGAATAGAAGCTATCCCTATTTTAAACGACTTCACGCGTCGAACTTTGACTTTCGGAAACGAACTAAATATAATTTTGGACTAAAATCTTTTCGATTTTTAAAAATACATCGCCTTAGCTGCACCAATTCCCAAGGAATGCAGTGTGTGGTACAGAAGTTCTTTCTTCTATATTTAGGTCAATGGTATAGTCATTTTGTTGTCCCATGGTCTTTGAAAATATCCGGAGTTTTAAATTCGCAAACCTTCAACGAGAGAGACCGTGATAAACACATTGAACATTCACATCGAGTTATATAATTATGTAGAGATAGCGAGAAGAGTAAAAAAAAGAGAATGAAAAGTGGTGTTGTGGAAATAAAAAGAGAGTCATTGATGCAGACTTGTTTAATTAACTCAGGTGCTGCTGTTGTCCGTCTTTCTTCCTTTTTTAACGTGTGAATCGATTTGATGAAACTGCTCTCGTGTGGGTCAAGCGGATATAAACGTACTTTAATGACTTTTAAAGAGGATGGGTCAAATCCTGCGTATGTGTGGCACAAATATGAAATACCCAATATGTACTTGCTAGAGAGTATTCGACCTTAAGATTTGAGGCTTCCTGAATGCAGAAAAACGTCTGGTAAGTGTTTGTCTTATTTCTGAACAACAATTAAGACGTAAAACAGTTAAATAACAGATGTGGTTTTAATTTTGGCATGATTTAAAAGAAAATCCCCTCATGGCGAACCATTTTACTGTCTGAAAAATTGACTGAGAGATCTGCCAGGCTATGAAGCGCAGACATTCTCACAAGTGGTCTACATTGTGAATGAATTTTGTGCAGTGTTAAACCATAAGGAGAAACGTTGTTTGTGCCTCTTGGTTAAGTTTATCAGTGCCCTATACTTTTTGCATATTTGTTTTATTTTAACTTGTTTATAGTCAGTTTAGCTCTGAAAGCCATATCGCGACTTTACGGCATTTTAAAGAACATCTATTGTACAATGAAGTATATATAAGAATTGTACACAAGGATGTAAAAAACAATGCAAGGAGAACATAATCATTTTAGCATTACAACTGACTATATATGTATGTATATATATATATATATATATAATCTTTTTAAGGAAATGAACTAGCTCCATATACATTGGTATGAACTGAGTGGTTCTTGGAGATCATTGGGTATCTGTCTCCATTGGCTGTACAACGGACATGCCACGATGATGTGTTTCACCATGAGTTGTGTCTCACACTGCTGACAGATGGTGGGTGATTCTTTTCTAGCTGTGGCCTGTTCTTGATCGGGATATTAAGATCTTATCCTGTCTGCAGAAAGATTTGAATGCATGTTGTGTTTCAAGGTTTGTTGTTATTTCTCGAAGTGGTTAACCAATTTGTCTTCCACTGTAGATAAATCTTCTTTTTAACGTCACTGTATGGATGTAGGTATTTCTGGGTCAGTTTGAGGGAGTTTTGTAGCTTTTGCTGCCTGATCTGCCAACTCATTATCCTGAATTCCGATGTGTGATGAAACCCAAATTAAGGTGATTTGTTTCCCTGCAGTATGAACTTTGTGCACTAGTAACTGGATTTGTTTTATGAGAATATGAAATGGCGCTGGGGTTTGCAATGCAATACAAGCAATGCACTTTTAGAGTCCGAAAAAATTAAGAATGATTGGGAAAACTCAGTTTGCAAAATGTATAGTACAACCCGTTTGCTGGCAAAGAGCTCACTTGAAAACACAGTGTAAACGTCAGGTTGATCCATCCGTAAGAATTAATGAATGTTTAGGATATCTACTGCAAATTTCATTAAATAACTGTTGATAGACTGATTTGTGCATATGTTCTTTGGTGGTGGGTTCAGTTCTAAGTTGATTTTAGGCAGAGAAATAGTCCAAGGTAGGATGACAGATGCCGAGTCCGTTGGTGACACAGAAGGAATACTGATGTTTAGTTCTTGCAGATACTTCTTTATTCTGAAATGGAAGGGTAGTGGTTGTGATCCTTTGACATACGCATTATGTTTGTTCATTCGTGAATCCTTCATTGCTGCTATCTTTAAACTGAGTTGCTTTCTTCTAATTGCAAGTGGTGGTTCGTTCGTTTCCATCTGCATACTGGTTGCTGGACTGGTATAAAAGGCTCTTAATGCAATCCGAAGGGCTGCAGTTTGTATTGCCGCAGAATTCAACACATCAAACTTTCCCAATGCCACGGCCACCTGTCTTTTGCACTTTCTTTGTGGTAATATTGTAAAATAATAATAATAATAATAATAATAATAATAATAATAATAATAATAATAATAATAATAAAAGGCACTTATGGAAATTAATCATTTTTCCACACTAGCCATGTCTAGGCCAAAATTCGGATGGATGGAGTCAGACCGAAAAATTCAATGTCATAGCTGCGATTTGAACCGTAGTCTTCGCCCGGTTGCTCTTGCCCATTGAGCTATCATGGCCAACATGCCAGAATGACATTAAATCGTGCAACAGACTCGTATTTCCCGAGTAAACCACTAGGGCTTATATACAATGGGGAAGAAGGGTGCGTATCTCATTGTACATGAGAACTTCTAGTGGTATGCCGGGAAACATAAGAGCCAGTTGGAGAATTTAATAACATGGACCCGGACGGAGACCCGGAGATCCCTGGTTCAAATCTCGACAATGGCATTGAAGTTTTCAGTCTGACTCTACCTATCCAAACTTTAGCCTACACACGGTTTGTGTAGAAAAAACGGTTAATTTCCGTAAATTAATCTAATAGCTGTATATATAATTATGAAGCATGGGCTTGAAGTACTTGATGATGATGATGATGATGATGATGATGTTGATAGTTGGCACTACAGGCCGTGTAGGTCCTTGGTCTCCCTAACCACCCTCTTCCATTCTACTCGGTCCTATGTTTTTCTTCTCCAGCCCTTAACCCCAATCGTTCTCAAGTCATCTTCTCCAACATCTACCCATCTTTTCCTGGATCTTCCTCCGCCATTACCAAATCTATTTTCCGTCTCATTAGCCGTTTTCTTCGCCGATTTCTCTCCAGAGTATCCGAGTTAGTCCGAGGCTGTATTAAGGTATCCGTAACAAGGTTCTTTTTACGAAGCTGGGGAGTTAACCTTACGCCTAATCCCCAACTTGGAGGACCAGATCCCACATTTATGTCCCCTGGGACTGGGTGGCCCAGTTATACCCCCGAGCACCGGGTGACCATTTTAGTCGCCGTTTACGACAGGCATGGTCTACCTTGGGGCTATTCTTTACACCCGGCTACCACATGGGTGGACTGAAGTACTTGCAGGATAATAAGTCGCCACAAAAATATGCGTATCTCATGGTATATGAGGACCCTTGGTGGTTTACTGGGAAAATACAAGTCAGTTGGAGAATTTAATGTCATTCCGGTATGTTAGCTATGGTAGCTCAATGGTTAAGAGCAACCTGACGGAGAACGGAAGATCCGTGGTTCAAATACTGGCTAATGCACTGGATTTTTCAGTCTGACTCTACCTTTCCAAAAGCAATTTGTGACGGTTATTTCTTTTTTTTTCGGATAGAATAAATTTAGATGTTCTAGAAACATGGCGCGCAGAGAATCCAGAATGTTCATATAATTTGACGTCATTGCACATAAGATCATCGTTGGAGTAAGATGTGCTTTCTTTGGTCCCGATCTGCAAGTCTGCAGAAACTAATAGTTCAACGATGTAGTATGAATCATTTTATGAAAGGACAGCATCTACGAAATTTAACAGTCATAAAATATATTAATGGTTTTGCGGAATAAATTCCAAGATTTTTAAAGGAGAAAACATAATTTTTCAACCATAGTAGCATTAAATAATCTTCACTCCGATACGACAGCCAGAGATAAGACTCATTGTTCCAGAGCGACAAGAATTCTTCCAGATCGTCACCAAAGGTGAGAGTAATTAATCATCTATCATCCCTCGCGCGCAACTTATCTCGATTTAGCATAAATTAAGGAATGCAAAAGTCTGTTGTTGAAGAAACGCCGCGGTTAGCCTGTAAATCGGAGATGCGTCCTGCAGAACGGGAATTTTTCTTTAGCTTTATTCCCTCGGATAAGCAAGGTTTGTGAGAAACTTCTTGGATTACGGAGTTTAATTGGGGTATTATAGCTACAGACTAATGATACTAAATAGATTTTGCTGCTGTAATTGAGTTGGAACTCAATTTTGTTTTCTCACTTTGAGAAAGTTGTTCAATTGTTTCGATTGGTGGCAGTAATTGGAATATCTGGAGCAGATGTGTGTAATTCGGCGAGATGGCTTGGCAGAGCGAAATACAAGGGTAGCAGTAAATTTGCTTTAACGGCCAAGAAATGAAACGAAGCATGTCAACAGCGGTTTGTTTGTCTCCCTTGGTCCCAAAGTCGGAACAATGAACTGCAGTGCAAGGAATGACATGTTGATGAAAGACATGCATGCTTCACGGCCAAGGAAATAAATCACGGGCTCTCAGCATTCGATTGTTCAGCTGTTCTTCTACCAATCATACTGGCGTGTGGACATTAGCAACCTTGCATTGTAAATTCTGAATTTCAAAGGTGACATGTACTGGCGTAACACTTTAAAATAAGTTGTAAAAGGTTTCTTTATTCAAAGAATGAAAATTTAAGGTAGAAAATACTTAATATATGGATAAAGTATTTATGGAGTTAAAGGAAATAAGCTAAATCTTGGATATCTGCAGCATCAAAATAAAGTCCAGCATCACATCCTTTATTTAACACGCTATAACTGGCTGTAGAGTTAGAGTAAATGCTTCTGTGACGCTTTGCTGCAGGTGTGAAGAAATACCAACTTAACATCATGAGCTGGGTAATAACACAAGTTCAGCATTCCTAAGTGGTGTTGCAGAGGAATTGTATTGAAGGTGAGTCACTCTGTACTTCGATTGCAAGATCTCAGCTTCCTTTACAGGCACTGTTTTGGACCATCTGTTTATGCACACTACTTCTCTTGAATGAATGTTAACGAATATTGTCGCCGAGGCATTGTTGTGCAGAAAGCCGGAGCTATGCTTGGGCAGACGCAGATAGTGGAGCGCAGCGCTAAACGCTTGCCGAGAGAGAGACAGACATAGTTCTGTCTCTCGCTGCGTTGCGATCGTTATCGAACGGTCGATTACATTCTAGAACAATCAATTTAGATATAAAAGCTGGCAGAATGTTAGCTGCCAGTCGGTTGCTAGTCAATCGCTAGTGTGTTGTTAATTGTGTGTGTGCAGCTGTGCAATAATTTGAAATGTAGCGCAGTGAATTCGTTCGTTTTCGTGTGGCGAGAATAAAAAGATGACCTTGAAGATTGCTGTTTGTGTATGTTGGGTAATTTTGCTGCTGCCAAGGTTGTACAAAGCATCTTTTTTTACTGAAATAAAATCCATTTTAAATTTTGCAGACAAGACTTAATTCGACGAACCCACAAAGTCACAATATGATGGCGTGAATATTTCGACGTTTTCCATGTTAGAAATAATTTTAAGTATTGGATTGAGGAAAGAGTAGGAAAAAACATGAAAACAAAGTAGGTATGTGTACAATTTTTGACTTAAATGGTGCGTGAGCGTAGTATTCTCCTGCCAGTGTTCCATGTATACTTCAGCAATAAATTAGTCCAGTAGAAAATTGGATAAGCTTGGTCAGCCGATATTTTTGGCGAATTTGATACAAAATTGGACAATATTCTTTGAATGCCTTGTGTATTATAGATGCAGAGAAATGTAAATCGCACATCACTGTGTAAACACGTGATTTGACTAAGAAATACACGTAAATGATGCGGACATAATCGCCAACTGCAATACGTAAATTTATTACACAATAGCTGAGTTGTTATCCTTGACTTCGGGTTCAATTGTCTTAGAACTAGGTTGGGACATAGGCATCGTTTAAACAATTGTAATAGCTTGGTTGATATCCCATCACAAGTTCAGGTCTGCCAACCTGTATCTGACAATATTTACTTGGACCACCTACGGCTCACCAGGAGACCAGGGACCGTCGTACCGAAGGAGGAAGTTTTAACAGGAGCATACCATCCTACCATGCACCGCCGAGAGACTTCTACCTTGAAATAGACCACCAGATGAGAGAGATGATGTGAAATGATAATGGATGGGAAATGGAGGGACAGGGCATTCGGGGGGTGTAATTAACCTACCCAGCATTCACCTGGCGACCCGGACAACCCCCGGAAAACCCATGGGTTATTTAGGCTAGCCACAACGGCAATCAAACCCGGATCTCCGGAATGTGGACCACTGACGAATCTCCCTGAGCCATCCCGCTCGATAAATGTGTATACTACTGTATACACTGTAAAATAAACTAAGGGCGTAATGATGTCCGATATCTTAAACATGCTGATTGCATTGTAATGATTGTTTTATATATTATTTGGAACTACAAAAATTATATTTTGAAATAAGTTCACTTTCGAGAGAATTCACCTTCAAGCGTCCTTTTACCGTGATCACTTAGATAACTTTTCGCCAAATGCTAACTAATTTACTGTATTTGATCAGCCAGCATGGGCTAGAAATTAATTAAATTAAAAGCTTGATACTTCGTTTCAGTGTAATGTCTATAGTTAGAGTATTTTGATACTTAGCAACTTCTTGTTCTTACATCGTACCTCTATGTGTGCGTCATCTGTAAGATACTGGCAAGGAAGTAGACCTTTGAGAGGAGTGAATGATCAGAGCCGAAAATTTTGTATAGTTTTAGTATTGATGGTTCTTTTTATGGTTTAGGAACAGCTCAACCCATTTAAAAATGACATTTTTACATATAAGTGTATATTTTAAATTTTATGTGGGTAACCTCTAAAGAAATCAGTTCCTATTACTTTTTCTGTGACTGGGAAGGAAAACCAAGAGAGATACATAACTTAATGAGGGAAAACATTTCCCGATAATATACATTTGCCAAATCTTTCTCTGACAATTGCTGTTTTGAGATCTTTTTAATTCGTTTGAATCTTCCAATACATTTTTGAGTTGTTTTAGGACATCAGCAAGCAATACGATGTATCCTATTGAGTCAATTTCTGTTATCGTTGAAAGAAAATACTAAATATTTGGAAACATGAGATTTTGTGTGAGTAATTTGTGGAACCGTAACTGTTGGATACAGTAATGTTGCACTTTGGGAGATTATAAATGTTTAATGAACATCGATGTTGGTTAATGAGTACGGACTTGTATTTTAATAAGCTCCTGTTGTTTTAAGTTTTAATGAACACATTTTGTTCAGTGAAAGGGATTTATGAGTTTCTATGTTTTCTATGAGGGCAATATTTTTACGTTCTCTTAAACATATTACAGGAAGTGTGTTCTATAGGGATGGGTCGGTACCAATTTTCTACTTCTAGTTTAAATACAAAATAGAAGTTGGGAGAACTGTGTAATGTCAATAAAATTAATAAGTGCACATATTTAATGAGACAAAACTTATACCATCAGTTTACTTACTTTTAAACTCTGGTTTAGACATATAAAAGCCAAACTGTCCTCTTTTATAAGTATTTTGTTAAAAAATACTTGCATGTTCACTCTTTGGAGGTCAAGTCTATTTCTTTTTCTGTCACAAGGAGCTCTGCTATGCTAAATAGTCTTCCAGAGCCCGCCTCGGTAGCGTAGATGGTGCAGTGTCTGCCTCACGTTCAAGAGGTCCCGAGTTCGAATCTCGCTCAGGGTGAGTTACCTGGATAAGGTTTCTTCCGGGATTTTCCCTTATCCTGAAAGACGAATGTCGGGTAACTCTCGGGCTCATTCAGCATCATGTCGCTCATTTCATTCATCGTTTAATATGACGACGTTAGAGGACGTAAAATTCCCCCCCCCCCCCCCAGAAAAAGTCTTTCAGGGAAAACTGTTTTAGGTAGAATACACATATTTAACTTGTTTTCCAGGATTCCAGTACACTAAAAAGAGTAGTTAGGAAATCGTCGAGATATTCAGTGATATCTTCTTGTAAACTGGTAACTGACAGAATTTTACTGTACTGGTACGATATTCCTAGCAATTTCTTGGGCTTTACAATGTTCTACTTGCGGCCATAATAATTTATTTTAAAATAAAATATTAATGGTAGAATCACCACCGAAGTATCGTTCGATGTCATACCATGCAAGTATCGCAAGTTGCGAGGGGCCTACAGCTTTGAGGTCTCTTGGATAAAAAGGAAGACGTTTTTAGCAAAAGGCAGTGCGCCCATGTCTGGACCAATTTAGCTCAGAAACCTAACTAGGAATAAATAGCATTTTTCCTCATAATTTTTCAGCAATTTTTAAGGTGGCTAATTCCACGAAAATTCCTCTATTGCAAACGTATGGAGAACGTTTCGGCATTCTTTGTTTTATGAAGAATGATTGATTCGTATGTCATTTGTTTATGGGAATATGAAATCCTCTTCATTTTTTTAACTTGGTTTATTTTTGTCGCTTTAACTTACATTTCATATCGCGACATCTTAACATTGAAGTTACATTATATTAGCATTGATATCAAATGTGTTTACAGAGCTCCGAATGTTACCAAAGTACAGAATTGTTTTACTTCCAAGTGCTTCTTTGATTTTACTGGGAACGTTGGCTGCTATGAGTGAGTTTTGTGTGTCCAATACGAAGATGGTTAATGAGGATTTGTTGTCGGCGTTTAAGCTTTGTTACTGATATGATTCTCCCTCTTCATTGTGAATTTTATAAGGTACATTTGTATAAATGGTGATTTATACAAAAACGAACACCGAAACTGCAGATTCCTTGAAAGCAAGGAATTTATTGCAAATAAAATACCGTTCGTTACGATAGGTTTGAAAGTTGCGTTGATACAAAGCGGCCGGCCGGTCAGCCAGTCGGTCGGTTAGCCGTCGCGTCGCGCCCGCCCGTCCGTCCGCCCGCCCGCTTGTGTCTTTGTTGCTTGCGACCTTGGCAATATCTATCGGCTTGACAACGCCGCGCTGCGTTGCGCTGCGCCACGCCACGACATGGGGTTGCGCGGGGAGCCACGCCGAGCGGGCAGTACAGAGATGAACGTGGAGTTGCTGATACACGAGGTGCAGAAGCGGGAAGCATTATACAATGTGGCTTCCCCCGCCTACCCAAACCGCGAGGTGAAGGACCGTCTGTGGCGCGAGGTGGCCGAGGCTGTAGGACACCCTGGTAAGTTACTTCATCATGTCTCGGCTACTCGACTCGGGCGAGTAGCATGAATTGATAAGTACTCTCGACCGTAAAAATGCCCAAGTCCAAATTTTGACAATTCCTTGATAATTTTGTACGAACACGGACATTAGTATTCCAATCAAAATCGTTGTGGGCCCTATTTCTAATTGAGTAAGGAGGGTGCTGCTATTGGGCCATAGTTCTGTCTTTCAAATTCTGTGCATTTATTCAGACCAAATACATGTTTCCTTGTACACACAGACACAAATTTGAGATTTATTTTAGTGCCCTGCAAGTGGCCCAACAATTATGTGTCAGAGGTTCTAAAGTCTTTATATCCGCCTCGGTAGCATAGATGATGGCGTGTCTGTCTCACGTTCAATAAGTCCCGAGTTCGAATCTCGGTCAGGGTGAGTTAAGGATAAGAATTTTCCAGGGTTTTCCCTTATCCAGAAAGATGAATGGCTGGTAACTCTTAAGCTCTATTGTCCCTGGGCTCATTTGCGTATCATTTCATTCATCATCCGATATGAGTTAACGTTGAAGGAGGTACATTGAAAAAAAATTAAAGTCTTTATGAAAGAATGGCAATTTTGTTTCTACATTCAGTTATTACATCCAACTTTTGGGAGCTCACAGTAAATAAGAGAAAAATTGTCAATGGTGTGAGAGATTCAGTCCCACAAACATGTCTTGTGAAGGTTGCCCTAAAGGAGCTAAGTCACTGCCCGGATCTCTCATTTACAAGACAGCTTCCTGTTGGACAGGCAGAACTGCCATTTTACATGTTGCAGAAGCGACTCCTGGAAGCAGAATTGCCTTTAAGATGTCATGACAAATGTGGCAAAGAATGCTGAGTGCTTAAATCAGGGATGTAACATTTAATCGGTGCAGAGTACGTGCAAAAAATGGTTAAACAGCTTTCACTCAGTTTTCTCACATAATGTAGCAACAGCATGTGTTACTTTGTAACAAAAAGCAGCTCCTCTCAGCGTATTGATAGGAAATATAAACACTAGCACTGAACTCAGGCCCTTTGTCAGTAGAGTAATTATGATCAAGTTAACCTTATAAACTTATAGATATTTTATGTGAAAATCATTAAATTAATAATTGTAGAATAACATGTGCATTTTCTAAAATGTAACATTTTATCTTGAGTCAAAGTATGGAAAGTTGACAAAGCAAATGTCTCTTTTCCTCAAGTTACGGCCATCATTTAAATGACTGTAGCCCTTCCTTGGCCGAGGAAAGCCTTCGAGAAGCTGTACTCTAATATAGGGAATACTAATGTCCGATAAGGATTTGTCTAGCAGTGTTTACATCAAGTTCAAGTAAACAATCGCAAGTCCAGTGTAAATTGCCTGCAACATTTGAGTGAAGCGACAAAATGAGGTTAAATCAGCAGGAAGGAAGAGTGGAGGATGGAACGAGGGGAGTTGCAAGGTCAGGTTCACATGTACCACTTTTCCCTTCAGCGCGTTGTGTTTACAGTGTTGCCACGCGTGCTCGACTCCCCACTGGCTTGGTTTATTTGCTTGGACTTCGCTGGTGTCATTAATCACTTTATTGATCTTCGATTGTTACAAGCGAGATCGAATTGATATATCCTGTACATACCATTGGTAACGCACAAGTTTCTTAGCATTCCCTCTTTTCCATTGCATTTTATCGTTTATGATGTTTGCATTGTATCCCACAAGTGCGGGTTCATTGTTGGCTGCCTTTGAGCTCCCTACTCTTTTCATAATTACGTCACTATTGTAATTGGTTGACAATAAGCTGTCTGGATCTCGCTGGTATTCTCCACAGAGCAGGCAGTTATTTGTGGGATAGGACCTTTTCCTTGCGGGTATTTCACGGGCAACTCGAGTGGTTTAAAAGCATTGACTGTAGAGGCTTAATGTTTTGGACATTACCGGAAGAGGCATTTCAAAATGTTTTTTAATTCAACTGTGCAGTTTTCGTATATTGGATATCTTTCCTGTCTGATATTTTATTACACATGTGAGAGCATTGTGGGAAATTTCCGGAATCCATGATAGATTTTTTTAATTGTTCCATTTATACCCCGCCTTTAACTGCAATGGTCATATCGGCGGCCGTTCTCCTTTGGAACTTACCGAAGGTGTTAACTCGTATTCTTTAGGTTTTAGTCATTAGATCACGCACACATTCGCAACTTCATTCATACTTCCAGACTCTGGGGAATGTGAGTTATTTTGATCGGGGAAAAATCCCTACCGCCGCCACCGGGAATGGAATCCGGGACGGTACGAGGCCAGCCAATGATGGTTTGTTTCAGGCCTTTGGCAACAGCAATAGCATTCATTTGTTTTTCTAGAAGTGGTGCGTTCTTGACTCATTTGCCCTCGGTTTTAATTTGCTTTCCAATGTACAAAACATTGTTAGTCCTATAATCTTATGTCTCATGCATCCATGTCGTATTTGGATTGCGCATAACACAATTTTGTTGTTACCTATAGGTCTATAATGATCTATAATCTCTGTACTGCTTTCTCAACGTTAGTCAAGCCATAGTATTGCTTACGCCTTAAACACGGTATCTATGACACCACAGATCATGAACTGACTTCTCCCTAAAGTGGTAAAAATTATTGCCGTTTTTTGCACCTGTTGAAAATCATGTGTGTAGCATTTTCTCCAGAATCTCGAGACCAAGCGGGAGTTTGACCTCGTCCCCTCCCCATCGCCGCGCGTGGCCGTCTCAATGAATCTACTCGTTAACATTGAACCTGACCTTACAGCTCAGTTGTGGCTATTACATAATGGAGAAAGTTTTGTGTATTGCAGTTGCGACGTGTAAGACGCGCTGGAAGACCCTTCGGGATGGATTCACCAGAGAGCTCAAGACTATGACGTCATATGGAGGATGTGCACCTTCTGTGAAACGCAAGCGTTACATATTCTTCGACCAGCTCACGTTCCTGGCGCCCTGCACTCTGTCCTCACTATCCACACGATCGTGAGTTTCCTTTTGTCCGCTCTCCCACAGAGGCACTAATGACCATTTGTCTTTTCGGTGCCCTAAAAATAAGCTATTTTGAAATATTTTTAATTAAAAGATGCAACCTAGATTAAGGAAAGATCCTAATCAGATGAGCCTGAATTTTGACTTGGTATGTTTGACATTTCAAGAATATACAGGGTGTTAATAAACTATACCGAAATAATTTGAGCGATCGTTGATGTCACTAATATAAGCAAGTTTATATAGGCAATGCATGGTTTGTGGCTAAACATAACACAGTTAATTGTGTTAAGCCTAATTGGCATCAGATGCTGATAAGTTGGTATTTAAACAAGGAGGGCAAAATCAGTGCCAATACTTTATTTGGGACAGTGTAGTTAGTGTGCTCAACAGTTCTTATAAATCTGACGTAAAGAGTTACATTTACTTTTTATTTTACCCTTTAAACCCCCTCCCATTTAGACGTACAACATGTGAACGCATTAAGCAGTATTCAATCTCTGTTAGAAAACTGTAATAAATTATAGCACTGACGAGGTGAAATAACTCCGTAAAATGCAAACATTTGTATACGAATTAAAAGTTTAGACAAAATAAATAAATAAAAAAAAAAAAAAAAACTTAATCATTGCACCAGAGGGAGTGCTCCAACACGTCACTTCATTTTCGTGTGCTGTACACTCCAGTGTTATCAGCAGTAGCGTACTGGCACTTAAGCAACGTATAGTCGTACCTTCTACATTTGAACCTATCTCAAATTACTTATTTAAGATATATCCACTTGCTCTGAAAATATTTTGCTGTAGTTCATTAACATCCTGTATTTAAAATAAAAATACTTAAGAATTCCAATAGGAAATTGCTGATTTCTTCTTCACGGTTTTCTTTTGCCTAGATACAGAAGCTGTACTTGCTATTTCCTTTTGGTGCCCGAAAACTGCAAATACTTTTCCTGTTGGTAATATGAGGTTGTATAATCATGAGCAAAGGGGGAACAAATGTGCCGAATGTCTTATAATAAAGAGAATAAAATAGTTTTTGTCTTTCAAGAAAATAGAATTGTGTTGATGATGACAATAATAATTATAATAATAATAATAATAGTAATAATAATAATAATAATAATAATAATAATAATAATAATAATAATAATAATAATAATAATGTAGCTATCAAACCGATTCATTGGTGTCATTTGGCAGCTTTAAGTAAAATCCTGTGTGTAACAGCCGTACGATCTTTCGATTATTTTCATGGGTTGTATTGCCATGACGTAATCAGTAAAACAGTCTTCCACGTTGCTGGGATTTAAATACGAAAGACAAAAAAATAGTTTCGGGAAATTACCAATTTCAGGATCTCCTTTTGTTTCTAAACAGTACTAAGACCAACGTTCTACCAACTTTGTCCGAGGTGAAATTTACATCCCCGTAAGATTGCAATTAATAGACTAGCCATGTGTGGCGCTTTTTTTTGGAGTCCACCGTATTTGGATTAAAACTTACCTTCAGCTTCTTCATTAACCTTGCTGAAAATAAGATGAGATCAGCACCGTTTTGAACACATCAAATGACTAGTCACTTATTCGATTGTTCAGTCCCAACTATTTAAAGGGATGTTCAAGGACAGCCCGCATGCAATTCAAATACGCGTTCAGAAATCCTTGCAGTACCTGGGCTTCTCCCGCACGCAATTCGAGCTTTCGTGCCCCAAATTTCAGAAATAAACATATGATTAAGCACCAACAATGTCAAGATAAACAATACACGCGTAGTTATATAAATAAATAGAAATATCGCAAGTCCTCAGCCGGGTTTTGCTCTGTCTGAAGAGGTTTCATTATGAGTTTTCATTTCGTGGTGTGCCAAGTTCAGTAACTTCACCATTCTTAACTAAAGTAGCAGTTTCATTACCTTACAATATTTTAAATGGTTTATACAGACCAAACGACAGATGTTTAATGGTTCTCTGACTGCTTCGAAAGTTCTGCATTTACAGTTATTCTATAACTAAATTTTACGTAAAAGAAGTAAAACAATTTCAATTTAAAAACAAGTAACGACTCTTAAGTCATTTCTTATACGTGTAACAGGAATCTAGATTACTGGCACACATCTGTTCAGTGTATCACCAGCAGTCAATCCAGGAAGCATTTTTATGTACATGTTCCATGCATCGTTGTATATGTAAGGCATAAAATCAAGGATTGTCGAGAAATCGTAATAATGTCAAAAATAAATTATTTTTGTTATATTAGGGTAGTTGTAAATCACCATTTTGCATTCTAAATAATTCGTCTGCGTCCTTCCACCTTCACATTTTCAGAAGAGCTTCTTAACGAATGGAATGGTTTTTATATATTGACCGAGTCAGAATAAGGTAGAAGACAACGAAGGGAGTTGGGGGATGTTCTATCACAAAATTCATTTTAGGAACTCGCTACTTCATCTCAACTTGTCCGAAAGAGCCCCCAAAAATTATACTGGGTGAGTATTCCCTCAGCGCGGCACAGCCATCCCATTTTTACATGATTTGCACTTATTAGATTCTTCCTGTTCTTTTTCTTTCATGCGTACATAAAAATGTTTCCAACTTCTAGATTGTACTCATTCATTAGTATTCCTTAGAGAATTTTAGTTTTAGAGGACTTAAAGCGAAAAGGGTGCACGGATCTTCACCTTGAATTAATCATAAAATAGATTTTTATTTAAATAACGATAAAAAGTAATAGGCTATTTACTATGTAAGTGCCATATCATAGCCTTAAACATAATTTTGTAAATAATTTACAATGAGGAAATCAAGTTTAATAGTAAACATCGTGCCATATCTCACTAGGAGTTATTTATTGCATAGATTAAATCCAGATTTCTCTTAACAACACCCAGGACATTGTTGCAGCTGAATCACCAAAATTATTGCATCTCCAGTTTCGTTAAAGTCTCACTGTGATATTTTCAGCATATCAAATGCTTACGCAAAGCAGCTTTCGTCACATTTGGAAACTGACGCTTTCCCTCCCCCCCCCCCCTCCCGTACTTAATGCACTCAAATTTTGAAATTATCTTTAACATTTTAAATAACAATTCTATTTATTACTACACTTGCTTTGGAAGAGAATTATTTTGTTGTCCACACTTTGCAAATATAAATGCCCTTCATTGTTTGACAATGCAGTATAAACCAAACGGGATGAAAGACACTGTAAACATTAAATTTGTTACTGGTATGCAAGTGGAATACAGTTTGTTGACATTGTGCCATTTGAATGATGAATGCAGGACGTATAGCGGAGGAAGCTCGCTGAAGTTGGAGGCCACCAGTCATCACAATTCGGCATCTGAAGAAGACTGGCTGCAGCAGGCGGCGTCTACGAGTTACGATCCCACGACCCCTACATTGGGCGATGGCGCGTTCCTCCATCACCACGACTCCTCCTCCACAACTCCTTCCAGCACGTCGTCCAACAGGACACGAAGGCCGTCTCCCAGTTCAACCCACGACGAGGATGAAATGTTCTTCCGTGCCCTTTTACCCAGTTTCAGGCGCATCAAGCCAGACCGAAAGTCATTGTTGAAAATCCAAATATCTCAGCTTGTTCACGAGGCGTTGTATGGAACATCGCCCCCTGGAACTATGGACTGATTGTGTTGTGTGTATCAATAAAGCGTGCAGTTTATTTTTTGAAACGTCTTTCTGTAAATAAACCTACCCCTTCCATCCATCTGAGTTTGGATCAGTTTCCACTAAAGGGGCATTTCTAATTTTTTTTTACTCTTCATGTGTACAAAGTTCGTAATAGTAACATGTTTAAATGCTTTGCTTCAGTTATATATACAGGGTGGATAAAGTTTCTCCCTCAAGTATTTTTAGAATAACTTTACTACACACCTTTTACAAAAACTCCTTTATGCATTTCAATGAATTGGGAAGAAATCTGCTGACATTCTCATTATTTTGTATAGCGTCCCCGATAATGAAAACCTTCAACAGTTCTGCCAAAACTCTCCTCTAGCCATCTTCTCCAGAGGTGCAATAAGCTGTTCTCAGTTGCGAAGACGCGGTTCGAATCCTATAACCTAGCCATAGGTACTCTACAGGGTTTACGTCTAGGCTGTTGTCAGGCCAGTCATCCCAAACAGAGAATGTTCTCTTGAGAAGCGCATGAACGAACATGTTAACGTCTTGAAACCCTAAAAGTCAAGATGAAAACCACAATCACTTCAGAGCAGTATACGGCGAAGTTAAAAATAATTTAGATAAAATTGGCGCAATCCATAAAATTTAAGAAAATTTAAAATTGAAGAATTTATCTCCCTAATTAATATTTAGTTATTCAATTAATTATTTGTGTTCTTCTGTTAAAGAGAATGAAATGGCGTTAAATGGGTCCAGGATCCATGAAACTTAATTGCCCGACATTCATATTTGAGTATTAGGAAAACTCTGGTAAAAACCTTGTCTAGATAACTACTCTAACCGAGATTCGAACTCGCGACCTCTTAAACGTGAGGCAGACACGCTACCATCCACGCTACCGAGGCGGGCTACTGCAGAGTAACACACCATATGTTTTGTTGTGAGAATACTAATCATAGATATCAAACTATTAAAATAAATAGTCGGTTATTATAGGAATTTGGCAATAGTTGGATAATTTGAGTGGCTGTATTAGCTACTGTAAGCCTTAGTGTAAGCACAAAGAAGCGCTAGAGGAAGATGATTAATATTCTGAGTAGAGAAGACGCTGGATATGAAGCCTTCTTTGATTTGATGCAGTTCCTCGGGAAGGTACAAAGAGGAAGTTCGTGCCGCTCGTAAAATGGGAGCTCTTTTTGGGGTGGGTACCAGATAATAAAAATAAATATTCCAGGAGAGATGTGCAGTGTTAGCGGGACCCGAATATTAAATATCCGATATTGAATATAGAAATGGAAGAACGTGATTGGATTATTGCTGCAGAACCTCCCCGGCCTTGAAGACGTCGGCCCGGCGGAATTTGTAATGTGCTCCCAACAATGGTCAAGGTCAGAGGACCATTTCCTGCGCCACGTCACACCTACTTATATAATCTATGACGCTTGTTTATAAGCAGTTTTTTACACCTATTCTTGCTTCATACATCTCTGGAGTTGGGTAAGGAAGAAAGCGTTGCATACCTAAGCTTAGAGTACTCTCAGGCTTTGCCAGTTGCGAGGAGTACCTGGAGAAAAAGGGAGGGTATGAACCGCGGAGCATCCGTACCTTGACTTTTCTTTTCTTTGAGCTGTAGACCGGGGGAGTGGGACTTTCGATGAAATATTGGTGTCTAATTTTTCGATACAAATTTTTCTACGTATGGGAAATTCGAAGTGACATTTGAGACAAATTTGACTGAATGCAGTACATAACCTACTTGTCACAAACAGAGGAACTTAATTCTAAACATAGAATAGGAATGTCGTCAAGTTGCATGTGAATAGCTTGGGAAAAATACATTATGTTTTTTTTTTTTTTTTCTGAATACATTGATATATCATTGCATGCAAATTAAATGTGAAGCAGATTAAATATATGTTAAAATATGGCTGTGTTTAAATGCCCGAAGTCATCCCCGATTTTAATTTCTTAATCTGTATGCGGAATTAGCGGACCTTTTTCAGTGTAAGCCAACTTCAGGAGGAATATGGAGCTGCCAAAACTAATTTGATCTACGAGAAGATTTTTTTAAAATTCTTTGTTGAAACAGTACTAGAGCTACAAGCTAAATTTTGGTATTTTGCTCCGTATTTGATTGTATAAAAGTACGCTATCATATTTAATATTTGTTATACGTAAAATCAAAAATAAAATATGTTGACTCTGTTACTTATTTAAGACAACACTTCACGTTGTATGTAGAATATGTTCTTTACAACCGAAAACATATGAATAATAGTATATCAACAATTCAAAAATTGTGGGTACTTTGCTTGCGTTTATATGTTAACATTTGGACTTTGGTGTACAGACACGTTTTTACTTCCTATATTAATTTGCATATTCTGCCATAAATTTCCGAAATGAACCTGAATAAATTAAATTTATGTTTTGGTCGCGTGCATTAGCATAACTAAAAATGGTAACGTCCAATTAGCAGCAAATACGGTATTTATGCTTAGTATAAACTAAAAGTGTGTGTATATCAAGGGTACTCCCTGTCCAGGAAGAGGCCTTTGACCTCAAAGGATTTACAGGCTTTTCATTTCATCTTTGAAAGGTGTGCCACGAGAATTTAATATGTGTATATGATATAAAAGGCATTATTTGAATATCCTGGGAAATAACCTTGGAAGGCCTGCTCATTATGAAGTAATTAGAACAATTTTATATAACTAGTAAATCATAAGTGGTAAGGGAGAAAATGCTGCACAAAAAAGTAAATCTTGGAAGCGAAATAAAAAAGGAAATTAATTTCAAATCTGTTGTCTGTGGCAACAGGTATGAATTTTCAATACGTTTGTCGTTTTTAAAATAGTGTCGCTGTTCACCTCCTCCTCCTGATATAGAACACATTCCTGTTCGTTTATGGTCCTCTACCCCTTATGCCATTTTATACGTCGGGCGAGGGAGCCAAAACTCTGGATCAGAAAGATCGAAAGCCAGGGATGGGTAATCAGCGCTCTCTCTGGAATTAGATTGAGAGAATTAGATGAACGGAAAGATGATAATGGAGCAATTGGTGGAATGATGGCGGGGAAAACGGGAAGTCTCGGAGGGACCCCGCCCCAACACCTTGCTGTCCAGCACATCTCACTTGTAGTCGCCTGGGATCGAACCGCCGTGGTGCTAAAGCTTCTAGGAACGTTAAAGTAACACTGGGCAGCAATGAAAATGTTTCGGGCTTAAACATAGTGAATTTACATGTATTTCCATATGTTGAATTAAAAAATCACTATAAAATGATAGATTTGCTCTTGTTTTGAATATAAAGTGACATTTCATTTTTTAGAGTGAAGATTTCGGGGATTTTTTTTGGGAGTTGACACACCTGTCAAATAACAAAACCCAATCAGAGAGAAATTTTGGAAATTCAGTGATGCAAAAGTTAAGGAAGGCATTTTTGTCGCACCACAAATAAGAGAACTTGTGAAGGATCCTGCATTTGACAAAATTTTGGAGGGGAAAGAAAAGGAAGCTTGGGAAGCCTTCAAGGCTGTTCATGGATTTTTAGGCAACAAAAGAGATGACAACTACAAGCATTTGGTGACAGTGCTCCTGCAACATGTCTCTTAAGATCCATTTTCTCCACTCCCACCTAGACTTTTTCCCTCCTAGTTGTGGAGCTGTTAGTGATGAACATGGGGAGAGATTCCATCAGGACATTTCTGTTATGGAACAAAGATATCGGGGCCGTTGGAATGAAGTATTGCTTGGTCTTTGCGGAACTCCATCACAAGAGGCAAGCTAAAAGACGACGAAGTCATGATTCTCTTCAGACACGACTGTCTGTGAAGTATTTTTCCAGTAATTTAGAACTCTTAGCATGTAATTACCAGTTAAAAAAATCAAATGCACTTTCATTGTTGTTAGCATGTATGTAATTAAAATGTATCCTTTTCTCTCAATCCGTTAATATATAATACTTCCACCTTGCGTATATCATAGAAACTAGAGCTAATAAAAATGTTTCATTGTCATATTTGTTTTTCTCAACCCAAAATTAGTAGGAATTGCCTCTTGAAGTGCTCGAAACATTCAAAAATTATGTTTTGTTGCCCTGTGTTATAGATAAGGTTTGATGTAGATAGCCGAGAAATTGCCCATGTACATATATTTCTATCCCATTAAGGCACATGCAGCATCAAGAAGCTCCAATTAAGGCATTATAGCACAAAAAACATGTTTACACGAGCAGTGAATGGAAGTTAATTACTTGCTCGGATCTCTATTTATTTGCGGTATATTTTCCTGAAGCACTTGTTTATCTCGGGGCTGTTGCCGAAAGAGCAATTAAATTTTGCTTCATCTCGTGATCCCTTAATGGAAACAATGTGACCGACCACTTTTTCCTGAGCTCTTCGATCAGTGAATGTTCCTGCTAACACATTGTGTACGGCAAGTCCATTAGGGATGGGCCTCCATTATCCTTGCAATTTTTGTGCCTGCATTCCACCCGAACATTGGATACCGAGATTTCAATGGAAATACACTTTGAGGGTCGCTGAGTCCACGAAACAATTTAGAGAGAGAGAGAGAGAGAGAGAGAGAGAGAGAGAGAGAGTGAAGCAGAGACAGACAGACTAGGAATTGAACTTCACCATTTTCTAAAGGCGGGAATTTAAAAGAAAATTCCACATTCCAGTCTATCATTTGCTTGATGATCGTTCGTTATTTTCTAAAAATTAATCTTGACGCTTTTGATTAATATATAATTTAGATATTTGCTAGTAAGGTGTAACAGTTTTGATTATATTTATAAATTTATAAAAGAATAGCAAACAAAATTGTGTAAAAATACATGTAATTTTGTGATTGGCCGTAGTAATAATTGTATTACGTAATGTAGTGACGTAGTAAATCGGCCAGTCATATAAAAGTAGTATATGGGTAGCAATACTAACGCAATACTGGGAGACCTTCAAGCCATTCCCGCACATCAGTTTGGTTTTCGTCCTGGGCACTCGACAATCCAACAGTTGCTGCGACTGGTGGAGACTGCTGCCCTGGGATTCCAGGAAGGCGCCTTCACTGCTGCAGTTTCTTTGGATGTCGAGAAGGCCTTCTCCACGACATGGCACGCCGGGCTCCTCTACAAATTGATCCACCTGGGGCTACCAACACAATTACTCAACATTATACACAGCTTCTTGCGACACCGCACATTCAAAGTCACAGTCGCGGGGAAAACATCTACACTCAGACCAGTGAGAGGCGGAGTCCCCGAAGGCTCTGTACTATCCCCCACCCTATTCAACGTCTTTATGACAGACTTCCCAACAGAGCCACGAGTCGAAATGGCACAATACGCTGACGACGTGCTTCTGTTCTGCAAAGACAAACACATCCTCAGAGCCTTCAACCCCCTACAAAGACATCTCCGTCTCACACAGCAGTGGTGTAGGCGTTGGCGGATGTCCGTTAATCCGGACAAAAGCCACGCCATACTTTTCACAAAGTGCCACACCCCCGCAGACAGCCCCAATTTCAGCTACCGAGGTCGAAGGATAGAGTGGACTAACTCTGTCCAGTACCTAGGTGTTAACTTGGACAAAGGTCTAACCTTTCGCCAACACATCAGGGACCGAGCGGCTAAGGTACAGGGAGCAATTGCTTCACTGTATCCAATGCTGAGGTCAACCTCGATGCCAGTTGGCATGAAGTTATACCTTTTCCGAGCGCTGGTAATCCCGGTTATGCTGTATGCCTGTGAGATCTGGGGCATGGCCGCAGACAGCGTGCTAGCATGGCTCCAACGTGCACAGAATAGAGGACTCAGGTCTATATATTCTGTGGGTCCTTATTTTCCTACCAGGTTGCTACACGAGGCCTCGAGTCTCCCATACGTGGAGGATGAAATCAGGCGCCGGGCATCAAAATTTTACGCAAGTTTACCATCTCATAGAAGCGCCCTTGTCAGATCCCTGGGAGATTATGACCCCACTAGACGTCGCTCTAGTCAGCACCCATCCGAGATAACCAAGGAGCTAATCCGAACAGCAGCTAAAGCTGAGCTCCACATAATTCTTCCAAGCTGCTTGGCATCAAAATTAAACCCAAAATTTAAATAAATAAAACACCAGGGTGCAAGGTGTTGCATCCTGTCGATCAACCCCCAGGTACCACTAGTAACCTCAGAAAAATTCATCATCCTGAAAATCAACATTTCACCCTACAACATCCCGATATTACCTTACCTGCGGTAAAACCCTTAAAAACGGGTGGGCACGCAGCAAAAACCTTCTGGCTTTATACAGCCAGCCAGCACCACATGGCATGGCAATACTAACGAAGGATTAAATAATCTTGGTATAGAAACCAAAAGAAAATTTGTCTTTCTTTCTGGAGCGCCAAGGAGATCGGACGCTTTTTAAACTGCTCTAAAATATTTCAGTGTTAGTTCAATTTGAAGTATTAGATTGGTTCCGATTACAGTATAAAGTTTTGTGATAAGAATTGTAATGGATTTTATGTTAGAAGAAATTATTGATTCCTTATAGAAATTCAAATTAAAAATCTTAATGATTTCTTCACTCTTTACCACCCTTGTAACTTAGAGTTTCCATTGCTCGTAAATAAGAATATAACAGAATAATATTAAAAGCTAGCCGAGGCATAATTAAGGATTTTCCTGAATACTTCAGGGAGCATCTTCTTCATCAAGTCATAATATTTTGGACGAAGGTAAGATCGACGAAGTAAGACCAACGACGGGAAACGAGATACCAGCACGAATCTTGCTATATATGTTGCCGAAACTTTGGGGCATCGAAACGGAGGAATCCTGCTACATGTGTCGCCACAACGTGGGGATCATAGCATATTCAATAATCGCATGAGCAGCAGAATAGAGATCTCGCTACATACGTAAAGGCTGTAAAAGTAATTGTAAAAATGTTGCATGGTTTCATCCGCGCCTTTCCATGACAGCGGCAGTCGGCAACGAGGGTCGAGTTTGCGGAGAGGCAAAACACCGCGCAGCCGGTTCCTACGTTTTTGGATCTCTAAGTATTGATCAAAGCAAATGGTTGTGATTTTAACCATTTCTGAATATATTCTTTTATTATTGTTTTGAATTTTCAAATACCTATACTTTTCACAGTGGAAAGTCACTGTAATTTTTGTTTGTAATGGCCATGCTAATAGATAAAATGTTTTATTTCACATAAATTTGTTTTAAAAGGAAATATATTTTGTGATATTGTAGCTATGATTTATCTATTTTGTTGTACTAGTTACAAAATTCATCCCTAAACTATTTGCAAGATTTGAAGCTTTCGCGGCGAACAGCCGTGTTAATTTATAAAGGTCGAATTCCAAACTCCATGGCCTTCTTCAGACACTGCAGACCATCCGTGAAGCCATAATGAATAAAACTGTATAGATTTTCGTTTTTGGAGAAAATAAATGTTTTATGTCAGTATTGCTGGTGTGCTTGGAGGATGCTTAGTGAAATATCAATTTGGTATTCATCTAAATTTTCGCGTTCGAAGATGGACGAGGTTCTTGTACAAAGGAGACATCAGAACATGTATTTTCGGTAAAACCTCTATATGGAATTTTTGTGCGAGTACAATACTCTGCTCTTTTTCATATTTTAGAGTCTGTTGAAAATAGAGCACCCCACGTTTGAGATGAGATAATGTAGTGGGTAGAATCATTGGCTTGATGTCAAGAGAAACCGGTTATTGTGAAGTGGGATGTTAAAGGCATCAAACTAGTCACGCGACCTTGAAGTAACACCTCGCTAAAGAAAGCGAAAGCAAACATTGCCGCTCTACTTTCTTGGATTGGAGGAAACCATTCTTGAATGGCATCACTGTCCGCCTAAACCTTTCTTTGTAAATGAGTTATTTTGCCTGGGACCTGTTGAACCCTACAAAATACACGCCGGATACGCCAAAAAAAAACACGCTATGGTTACCACTACAGCCTGCGTGATCTTTTGGAACTGTTGGCTTTTGTCTCGCATGGACCCAGTCTGTTTAAAGGGCGCTAATGACTGCAGTTGAACGCCCTTAAATATACATCTATCAGTCTGTTTACCTTTTTTCAACCTATGAATTTTTAGAAATGGTAATACTAGGTCTGGTCTCTGTACAACCGCTTATGCCTTATTTATGAAGGTTGAATGGTTTCGTTATTGAATATTCTTGTATTCATTTTAAATTTCCACATACAATTTACGGGTGTAAAAACCCCGTGCCCAGATTTTGGGTATTTATAGCACCAAAAGCAAAAGAGAATGCACAGAGACAGCGAGACGTTATTTCTCATCAAATGGAAATGCAAATTCAAGATTACTATTATCAAATCCACACTGGAAAACGCCATATTGCTAAATCGTGAACTCTTTACCATGTTGCTTGCCATTGAATAATAATTCGGTCCCCATACACATAACCCTAGGTTTTTGTGTATTGGAGACCCTCTACGCCTTTTTACACATTTTGCCATTTCACCTATCCTAATCAACAGTTTTCTCTTAATTGTTCTTAGCCTAAGTTTCCCTGAATAATTCCCTATATTTCTACTGTTCTTTTCCCCTTTTACTGATACAATTTTTCTAATTACTACTTCGCCCCTCCCCCCAAATTGTCCCATTTACGTAGCCAGGCCTGCTTTCTCCAGATCTTGGTTTGACTACAATATAATATACAGTGGAAGTCTGCATTCTCTGCTCCACATTTATCTAGCTCTCTATCTTGACCTATACCATTAATGTTTCTCACTCCTATTCTCGCCCTAACTTATTACATATGTCTATATATCCTTCCCTCCCTCAGGTTGTGTTTATTTCTCTATATAATCTCAGTGAGCTTTTGTCACTTGTCATGTCTGTGAATATCTTCTAATCTTAACTTCTTTCCAGAAGCCTCTATACCCATACTCTGCATTTATCCAAGAATGACCCATACCTATCTGCTTCAACACGTCATTCATTGTATGTGCCCAAGACCCACCCCAGTTACTTCTCCTTTGAATATGAAAACATTCTTTAATTATTTTGCCATCTTCTAAGTTAGTGATTCTGTATAAATATTTCATTGCCCTTGACAAGATTTTAATTTTAGTAAAATGCCTGCCCAGTTCCAATTGTGCTGCCCCGTTAGGTGATGCTATCGGTAATCCCATTATATATTTACAAAAGGATCTGTGCACTCTATCAGTCTCTCTCCAAGCCTCATCTATTCACCATACCTCTTATCTATGTAACATTCTATTTTCTACTACTGCCGTATAAATCCTTTCCGACAATTTCACATTTTTATTTGGCAGTTTACTGTAGCATGATCTTATCACCCTCATGGCCATTTTACCTTTTGACACAGGCCTCTTTTTTTTTTTCTCTCCAGCTCCCATCGGAACTCAACCTTGTCCCCAAATAAATCTCTATTTCTCTTCTATTAACCTCCTATTTCTCATCCTTACGCAACGTGTATCCTTTTTTGAAGACCATAATCTTGGTTTTGTTTTCATTCACTTTCAAACCCCATTTATTGCAATAATGCCAAAGTATGAAATGAGAATTTTCCGAAAGAGAGACTTAAATTCCTTGTCATTAACCAATATTCACCACTTTTTGTGTGTAAAGTAATATTTTTTGACAGGTATAATGTGGTTATTCTAAACCTGTAAGAGTAAAAGCATTACAGAACACAAAACTACGCCTTCAGCTTTGACCGCCCTATTGTGAATGGGGCCAAAGGGTACAGAGTGAAGACTGCGTGGGAACGAGGCTAAACGTGGTCAAAGGTTTCGATTGGGTGCTCTGTGTGTCTTTTTGTCTTGTTTGTTGCTTTTATTTCGCTTTGTTATATACCTCCCCGAGGCGTCTTGGTGTGTTTGTTCTCTGCTTTCCTTTCCATCCCCGTTCGTGGGTGTGAGCTCATCTGTAACACCACGGCATGCCACAATACTGCCAATTCAACTTCGTACACCTAGATGGCAGTTAAAACTTACATGAAACCTTAAATATTTCGAAAAGATTAATGCTATACATTTACTTCATATAATTGGTACATTAAGTCATTTTTCTTATAGGCACTTGTAACTCTTGTGCAGAATGAAGAGAACTTGACAGGCTATTCGCTGAAATTCAAGATATTTCATTAGGTCGTGATCTCACCGACCGTAAAATCGTTGCTCTTTAATAACTGCTTTCAATTAAAATTGTTACCATTCTTTGATTATGTTGACAGAATGGGTACTTCCAGCTACACTCCGCACATAAAGCCCTACATAAAGCAGAGATGATGCCATCTGACTGTCATGCTTGTACAGGTATGAGCATAGTGCTAGTTCCCTTGTTAGAAGAGTTTTGTTTTACCGGTCATGAGGTTGGAGAAATGTATGCCAATTTGAGTCAAGCCACACTAATAATCTCAGGTAGAAGAAAATGTATAAGTCCTTATTTAATAGCATATTTGGCAACAGGACATTTGAAGATGCTTTTAAGGATGATAGTGATATGCAGCATTTGCTTACACGACTGATGCTCTGCTCAAAAGTCTGGAGAAGCAAGAGTTTCTTGTTGTCTGGATATAGTGAAATTTGTTTAAAAGAAGTGATTCGGAGTACACTCCTGGGGATTGCTCAAGTGGCTCTAAAGAAAGATGGAAGCAACAACATCAAGTACCCATCCCAAGTGACGCACGGAGGAGAAGGTCGCTCTGGGAGTGCCTGCTGAAGAAGGGCACGGTCTTGCTACCAACTGCAGCTTTAGTCTTCTCAAAATCCATTACAGAATGTCATACATATGGTTATACTCGGTTATAAAGTAATTGCTAATGGTTGAACATTCAGTACAATACATCCAACATTGCCTTCGTAAGTCGATTAGTTATTTTAGCTCGTTTATTTATTTTTTGTTTTAATTTACTTCCTTTTAACTTTTTAAGTCATATCGGACGATGAATGGAATGGCTGAAATGATGCTCAAATTGGCTCAGGGTCCATGGAGCTTAATATTACCCGATATTCGTACTTTAGGATAAAGGAAAATCCCGAGAAAAAGCTTATCCAGGCAACTCACTGTGACCGAGATTCGAACTTGGGAACTCATGAACGTGAGGCAGACACGCTTCCATCTACGCTACCGAGGCGGGCTCGTTTATTTATTGTCAGCAAATTGGTTCTAAGAAATACACTACGAGTAATTTTTAGCATCCTCCCTTCATTAGAAAATGTTTCCAAATGTCTAGATGAAAGTTCTAAAATCTTAACAAAATTGCTGTTGAAAGATAGAAAGTAAAACATGTATTGACCGCAGAAACAGTATTTAATTTTTACGTCATATCGTACTACGTATTATTATTATTACGTCGTTTATCGTATGTCCTGTTTGATTTAGATTCAAAATATCATTATAGCTTGAGAAGTGCGTATACAAATGTGATATTGAAGGGATGTAAGGTCAGTGAAATACGCTAGTATTATAATTTTCTTCAAAAATGCTATTACTCATATCTCAGATTCGCTCTTTCTTTCATTCACGTTCACTTCCAGAGCAGTAAACGCCTTGTGTTAATTTCCACGATAATTTGATTGCATGTTCCAAAATGTCATCTTGACAGTTGGCTTTCTGTGTGTATTCAAAGAGGTTGGTTACACAGATATAATTGGCAGGAAGCTTATTATGGTAACTCCAGTTCGCGAAGTCAACAGCATTCGCCTAACGCTCTGCCGACACCACAACTGACTTCCAGATGCTTCAACAACTCAACAGTAGTGTCCAGACATCCTCTGTGAAGCGCAAGCTCTGACACTTGGAGGAGAGCCATTCACACACAGGTGCCAAACTCGGCCAGCTCCTAGACCTCAACCAATAGCTCAACAGCATGGTTGAGCAGCACATACAAGCACAGGCGCGAACGCGTACGAAGACAATACGGATTCAACAACTCCCAACAATAAAGATTACTCTTCAACCCTAAAACACTATACGACCACTCCGCTTTGTGCCATGCTCAGGGTCTCGGTCATGGTCATGGCCAAGGAATGAAACGACTACGCGCTCCCGTACACTGTGCGGCAACATACGATGACGCTACTACCGGAGGTGCTAATGCGGAACTCCGTTATCGGCAGGAATATAACTGCTATCCCTAATTCCACCTTAATATCTCCTAATTACTTGTTATTGTTTAAATAAAGTAAAAAAAAAAAAAAAAAAAGAAGAATGCTGTCGTGTGCTACTTTTGGAGACAGGTCTTCGTCAAGTTGGTCTGGACTTCGGCTTATGAGTACGCATACAAATGCCTAAACATTACAGCCAGGGCGAAAGAAGTGAAGTTAACACGGGCTTTACAATCGGACGTCACGGGTTACAAACAATCCCGTGTATATTTGTGCCAGTGATTCATGGCCGCTCTCCAACTGCTTAAGAATTCCTATGGCTATTTATGACTTAAAGGAACCGTTACGAAACAATCGAAAGTGCTTTCCTATGTTTACTAAGTGATTTTTGGGTATTCTCATGGAGAGATTATGTGCAGACACTGACCTTGCGCAAGTATTTGTGGTGTAATCGTATCTAATAACCACAATATTGCTGCGTTGGGCATACACTCTGATTAGTGTGCTGATAAGATACGGGCTGAATAGTTGAGTATACTTAACTATATGCAATGTGGAACGCAAGACAGCAAAATGTAAGACGGTGGGGGTTACAGGAAATAAAAGATAATTGTTGACCGTGCACTGGGTGTAGTTCTATAAAAGATGAATATAACAAAAGCAATCAGCATCATGTAATTTTTGCATATATTTTACTCATTACCCTACATGCAAACGGTATTTTACCGCGAGATAGTTCTTGGACCATCTGTACCGTCAACTTAATGGATACATAGAAGTCATATCGGACGATAAATGAAATGGGTGTAATGGCTAAATGAGCCCGGGCAACTTTGAGCTAATTACAATTGAGTATAAGAGAGGGTAAGTCATTATAACCGGGATTCGACCCGGGTCCTCTTGAATGGGAAGCAGGCACGTTATCTCCATATCACAATGGCGAGCACTGGGGATTTTGAGGCATTCAAAAAGATTTGTTAAAGGATATGGTTGACTATTATTCATGACATTAATAGAATGAGAATAATTATCGAACCAGGTTTTGAATTAAGTAATGTAACTAAAGACAGACAGCCGACTGCATTTCCGCTTTCAAAAAAGCTGATGTATAGAAATGTGATACCTTTGATTTTGTGATTGACCTTCCATTAACTTATACCCTCGTAAAGGCTTTTACGGCAATGACCTCTCACAGAAGAGATGAAAAGAGTTTATTTGATTCTCTGGCGCCATGATATCGTCACACTCAAGTCAGATGGGTTTTTCACTTCAGCACTTCACAGCAGTTCTTTGCTGCAAAACTTAATTTTGGGTAGCAGACAATAAAATAACGAAGACCCTTATTGCATCAAGCGAATTATTTTTAAATGAAATTCGTAAAAACAAAACTAATATTAGCTGGGCTGGTGTGGCACCTGCCTGCTGTTCGAAGGTCAAGGGTTCGATTCCCTGCTGGGAGTGGGGAATATTTCTCTAGCTAAGATTATTTCCTTGTCGGAAACCAGGTGTTAAAGTGTGTGTAATGTACACCACTGTGTATGGGAAATATGTTCCAAGGGAAAGAAGGGCTATAATTAGAACAAAATAAAAAAATGATTATTGTGCAATCTGATGGCATTTCTTGAGGTGAATATAGGTCGAGCATGCTGCTCTGTTCATGTAAAGAGTTTTACATGGTGGTCCGTGAGAGTATTGGAATGCTTTATACATGGATGTTCAATTTTTGAGAAAGATAATGTTCATGTGGTGTGTTAGCTTTCCTTTCCATTCCTAGACTACTGAAAGACCCTAGTATCTTGGAAGCTGTAACGTAATCAATGGGGTAACAGTCCAAGGTGGGCCGTGGCCTACCAACCGCCTGCCGGCCTCACGCCCACGTACGTAAGATAGAGGGGAGATATGTTCAGCATCACGGCATACGCAGCCAGAAGGTTGGTTTTCTAGCCCACGTTTCGCTACCTGGCGCACTTCCTCAATTTCCTTACGATTCTGAATGGGCACCGGCCTAAAATCGGGACTTAAAATCCCGGGGTGAGGTCGAACCTGAGTGCATTTCATGGCAGGGAACCAAAGCACAATGCTCTAGCGCACTACGCCAGGGCGCAGGATATCGTGGAAGTTGTACTGAAATAAAAAAAAGGATGTATTGGATCAATACCAAACTGGGTGGTTTCGAGGAAAATCTGATCTCTTTTCCATTATCTCATTTACCTTTGCATGGACACTTGTTTTCTCCTAAGCATATTTTCTTAACATGCGTGTGATTTTGATTACAATAGGATATTGTTTTAACTATTTGCATAACAAGTATGCATGCATTCTGTTTGCAAATATTTGTGAAGGTCGCCTCAACTGAATGAGTTTTATATAATTCGTGTAACTGAAGTAATTATAGATATACCTTTTCAGATTAATAAGCTATCTAAAATAAGTAATTTATATTAATATTTGGGAGGGGCGGAGCAATCAATTCTAAGTGCTACGTCACCATTCATTTATTTTTCGAGATGGGACGCAAGGATAGGAATTCCTAGGCTATCATTTAGCGAAGAATGCCATCTACTGTGCCCTCAACGAAATGTGTAATGCATTGTTTCTGAAAACGTTATCTCTATTAAATGAAATTTAAAAGAATACTTGAAATGAGATATAAAATAAAAGCTACTGGTTAGAGAAAGTGATGGGAGCATACCTAATACGTTTTGTTGAGAGTATAGAAAGTGTTTTCATTAGTACATGGCCATAGATAGTGAGGCAGGTGTAGTTTACATTGTGGTTTTATCTGTTTGCCCCAGGACAGTTGAACTTAAGCAACAGACATGCACAGAGTTGGTTCCCTCGGGAGAGTTTCAAAGTAAAACTATGTGAAGTTATTTTAATCGTCTCTCGCGCTTTGTGACACGAGTTGCTTTTGTTTCTGACGAAGCGGCCTTATTATTGTAGAAAATTCTTTTTATTATTGTGGGATGTAACTGTAGAGCAACGTTCCTTGGTGAAACGCAGTGACGTAGAACCTTTGTTACTGACACTTTACGATGTTTTGGAACACAAAATTAGCTCTTTAATTTTCTGTAACTCGTTACCAGTCATCTCGCACTTGATACACTTTGGACAGAGCTATGGGAAGTTGTGTGTCAGACGCTCGTGGTTTGCTCCTTAATCCAAATCACAGGATCGAAAACGCCTAGCAAGATTGGGAGTCGGCTACGGTACTAACCTGGAGAACTAGTAGGTTGACGGCACGGTTTTGAGGTTGAAGTGTGTAACCCAGGAGTTCTCAACCATGGAGCGCGTGCTCGCTTCCCCTATACCTGGAGTGCTCAATTAAAGCAGGAAAGGGGAGGTTGAAATCACCTCATTCCATCCGCTGCTATAGAATCGCGCGTTTGCCTGTGGTTACTGAGTTCCAGTGGCGGAACATCGCTATCATTCTGGCGTATAGGAAATCATAAGTGTTCGCACTCATAGTTTACTCCTTACTATGTTCCTTAGGATGACTTCTGTGGCACAAGTTATGTTTTACAAGGTCTGCAGTATGTGACGCAAAAGGCGAAGTGCACCACTTTTATACTGGTCGCCAAACTAGAATGTGACTGTTAGTAAGCACATGGAAGAACGCTTCAAATAAATGGGAGGGGATGAGCACGTCATACCGGTTGTCATAGTAACCATTAGAAGGACCAATTAGAATCTAGACGTTTCCATGACATTAGACGCCAAGCCTTTGTTGCCGATATTCTAACACGTGCTTAGCATGACGTGCGGGCGAGCGAGATACGCAAACGCTGCAGTAAACACAATACCTTGCTGTTTGTTTCTCTGCCGATAATGCTACATTAACAGAATGCCTTACTGCTCTTTACATACAACAGATAGAGATCCTCTACTGGCAACTTTCTTTGCATTTTATTTGTGACAATTTCCCTTGGTTTACGTGTGTATGAGTTCGTGTATCTGTACGTGTGTTGTGATCATTTGCAATTGTGTTTTAATGTATGTTTAAAAATAGTGACAAGCGAAAACCTGAACGTGCTCGGGAACCAAATAGAATTATATTTGGTAAATGTATTCCAATTAAAGGGCAGGCATGGAAAATAATATGCTCTGTGAGAAAATACTTCGATAAGGAGAAATTGAAACGGGAATCTATTATTCCATTCTCTAAGGTGCTTGATAGGACTTCACGTGCTATAGTTATCAGTAAGAACACTGTGGTTAAGATTGGGAAAGAAAAGTATTTTAAAGAAGAAAGTCAGGCATCGAAACTAAATTAGAAACTTCCTGAAAAAAAAAAAAAGTATGTAAGCGGCATTTCCCCACTTCAATAAGCATCAAAATGTCACAGGAATGCCTCTTTTGTTACGATGGTCTTTACATTGATGTGTTCTTGCATGCTCTAGCGTTTGCATGTTGATTCACTTTACTGTTTTTTTGTGTATGGTATTAGAAATAATAAATACCCATTGCAGTCGCAACTGAATCACCCTCGCACGCTCTCCACGTGGCAGCAATAAGCGGCAATGTCGCCTCTCTCTATACAAATGTCAATCACTTTCTAGATTGGCGACCAGTATAATATAGTTTATCTTAGAAAAGGTTTGTTCGCAGATATATGTAGAGCCAAGGACTGTCATTAAATTAGATGCAAACAAACGTAATCTCTGATAATCACTGCAGGGCAAAGATTTAAATAATTCTCATCCTTCCTTTTCAGAACATTTTACTGTCGTGGGATTGTCCAGTAAAAGTAGTTCCATTTGGAAACTTCAAAGGAATACAAAATAATTAGATATTTGTCTCGAAAGGAATGTGTCCTGTAGTTGCTTTCTGCATACTTTTCCAGAAGTATGATGTTTATTGTGAACGCAAACAAGAGAAATGATATAAATCTGCAACTGCTAATTGTCCTTCCCACAGTCGCAGTTGTGCCATAAATAAGATATTTAATTCATTATCAACTACCGTCAGAAATATAATTAACCGCGCCTCGTCAGATCTGTCCACCGATTCGTCCATGGCTAGAGAAAAAGTTATTGACCTTATGTTGTCCTTTAATTTCCTTTCCAAATCACAACCCAATAATTCTTTTATGTGTCCCGTTAACTGTTCCTCGAGAGAGACTGATGCAAATAAATCGACTAAATCGGAGGAAAATTCCTTCGGAGCAACTAGCAAGCTTTGCTTGATAAATTCGCCTTCATTAAATGGTTTCATATTTTTTTGCAATAAGTTCTGCCAGTTTATAAGAAAGTTGTGCCACATTTTCAACATTAGGGCCATATTGAACATGTGCTTTCATTTCTTCCAGTTTTTATGATCTGGCTTCACCTAGAACAACGATATGCTAAACGTTAGTAGCAACGCCTCTGACTGCTGTCTGTCTCTCTCTCGCTGCCTTGGTCACTGGTGTGGGGAAAACATTTGTAGGGGAAGGAAGGATGTGTTGTACAATTGAGCACGCCTGCCCTATACTGTCATCCCTCTCTTCAGTGACCAAGACAAAGAGAGACCAACCTTTTGGTCAGAGGCAAATGAAAGTGTACACTTTTGATTTCCTGTACCTAATGACACCGAAGTGCCGTCACTGGAAGTCAGCAACCCGGGTAAGTGGTTGATTCTGTCTTTGCGGAGGAAGGAGGTAATTTCTACTTCCCTTCTCTTGCTTTCACTTGAATTCCCCTCGCCCAACCCCTTCCTTCTTTGTGAAAACGGTGGGTGCGTTTTGAACTCAATGTATTTATTATCTTGCTACTTAAAAGATTACCGTGGTTTTATCTTTGTTGATAGAAACCTCTCAGATAACGCATTGATTACTCCACGTGGACATAACATCTGTCATTTGTGATCCTGCTCATTCCATTGGATGAAGTGATGCGTTCATTGCTGCTTAGCAAACATCCGCGCGTCCTATATTACGAATCCAGTATTGCGCCTGGCGGCATACGCGCTAAAAGTGTTCGTGAGGAGCGATAATGCGGCTTGTTTACACAAAGGAACTGATAGGCAGCACAGTGTGGAAATAAAGAGCCTGCAAAAAAAGTAATAAAGATAGCCGGAGATAAAATACTTACCGACACAGATAAGTGGAACATTCTGGTGACGTCTTGATTGTTTTATAGAACATGTTTATTCCAGAAATATCTAGTGATTGTTACAGAATACTCTCTAATTATCAATGCGGTATTTAAGGAAGCGAGGACTCGCCAAGAGAGTCATAAACAGGATTGTAAAGTGTTGTAACGAGAGGTGCTATTGTAAACATATGTAATCAGAACACTGTTTTGGTAGATTGTGATTGTGTATGTGACGTAATGCTGCTGCTGCTGCTGCTGTGTATTTCTACGGAAATAAACAACATTTGGAATATCTGTAACTGGGACTCCCTAATTCTACGGACCCACAAAGTCACAATATACACACATCGGAGTGCCAATTGCCTGGCGCTTTTGGTCCAAACTGAACATATTGTTTCGGAAAAATCACCACTCGCTTATAATTGACTAGAATGCATAATTGCAGTAGAATGTTAGAGATGACAGTTGAAGTTGAAACAGGTGCGTAATGTGTTAATCCAGTAGAATCCAGTTTTTAAAGATGGACGAAGTGAGATATTAATTGGCAAAGGAAAGCATGTGGATGGAAGGAAGCTTTTTCCCTGTTACAGACAGCCTCTCGAGTTTCCACTCTGCTCTAATCCGCAGTATGTTCATAATCTCTGGGGTTGGGTCGGATTACAGCAGCTGCAGTATCGACTTTCACCGAGTATACCCTACACCTCCCGTGTCCTTGCTGTAAATATTTTGTATTTTGACTTGTACCTACCGATCAATACTCTTGTTCTTATTGGTTGCCGACATGTCCAAGTTCTTCCTTCCCGATATCGTATTTTCGCAACTTTGGAATGGTGGTTGTACAAACGAGGAAATCCATGAATACTGAGTAAAACTGCTGCTATAAATATATCAGTTGACAAGAATGGTTCAGCTCGTTCATGCACGGTTACCCCGTTGAACGAGCCACGGTTCAAATCTCCATGGGACCATCCTCCATAAGTCCCCACCGCCTATAGTTTTTAATTTTTTTTTCTTTTGCCAGGTTATTGCATCTGGCAAGTCCGAGGGGAGCTACACCAAATTTTGGTTATGTCTTTCCCAAATTATTTTGCGTACACACAAGTAGCATTCAGCTTGTTTCGAAATGACACCGAACGAATAACTTAACTAGTACGAATTTCGGTTTTGCAGCTTCGAAATTCTGTTAGGTATCGTTTTATGCAACATTAAATATTGTTTTATGATTGGGCAGCGCAGAAATCTCTGGTGTGCGAACCTCAAAAATTGTTTGTTATTAGGATGCACCGGTCACGAAAACGAAAGCATTGCTCCTTGCTCTTTATCAGTAACCCTAACCTTGCTTTCAGGTAATGGGGCAAAGGGCAGTTACTTGTAAGAAAGTTGATTAAGAACTCGTACAGTTGCAAGGTTGCTCATTAAGCTATGATCTTAATTGTACAGTGCTTTCAACCAGTTACTGTAAAATCAACAGCTTCCTTTTAAGTTACAAATGCTTTACTTAGTATTATTAAACACAGTGAAATAAAATGCTTGTAATATTGCAAAAGGCATTTAGTTTTGGTTAACTTTATCTACAATTCTTTGATATTGTTTTCTGTTGTTTTTATCATTTAATGCTTCCATCCTGAATCTCACTAACATTAACTTCCCTCTAAAAGATTTAAGTTGCATATGTCCACCAGCTTATTTACCATCATCGACTGTTATAACGGAATGTTGGAACACGTTAAACACCCATAAACAAATAACTAAAGAATAGCTTCTTTATTACGGTTTCATAAGCCAAAGAAGTTCTGAATAGTGGCAAGCTACCGTGTAGTATGTCTTTAAGTTTACAAACAGCTACAGCACGCGACACGTGTGTTGCCTACATGCAAACTTCGATAGTGTGAGGCACGCACCAGAAAAGTTTGCCAATTAAATGTTTCTGCGTGGACAGCATAGCTGACATAAAACCCAAACTTGCTGTGTTTCATGGATGGAACGCCCCATAGATTTCGATAAAATTGTTTTGGTATAGTAAATAATCACTTAGAATTGAATTATGTTTAAATTAGAAATAATTAAAAAGGGGATGAAACGTGACCAACAAATTACAGCGCTGAGTTTTGTGCAGTAGCCTTTAAATTATTATTGGTTTATTCCAAAATATTTTTTGTTTTTTTTTTGTTATTTTTCTGTTGGGCAGTCTGGTTTTAACTGTGAATTATACGATTCTTTCCCCCATACCCACAGTCGACTGTCGTTTCTGCATCTTTCAGATGACTTTAAAAGCCGCTTGACCTTAATTTGAATTAAGTTATGTAAGAGACACCTGCAGTGGAGGTCGTTGTTTCTCACAATAATTCTAGTTCCCTCACAGTTCGATAATAAGCTAGGAGAAATGGTAATTCTTGAAAAGCTGCTTCTCTTGTTCGTCTGTGAACTGAAGCCTAAAATTAGTAATTTTCTGATGCTAATTTTGCCTTCCCTTTCTCTGCGTTATTATTGACCTCAGTACCCTTGCACGCACGCGTGAGTGGTTGCTTCTTGCAGCGCAGTACGGTCCATTACCGGCTCAGGTCACTGTGCTTCTCGAGTATTCTGGATGAATACTTTACGCCGGTTGCACCAATTAGCATTATGCTTTAAGTGCTAGGGTTATTTGTGCATTTTCGCTATTTCACTAGGTCTCTGAGCAGGGAAACCTGCCCGTCACTTCCACGACCTCACTATACTAATGCTTTCAGCTTCTTCCCTGTGAAACATAAAAGGTATTGGATATGAGGTGTCTGCGTATATGCAGATGTGATGTTGGCCAATACAAAGATAGACCCTGATAGGAATGCCCTAACCTTCCAGTGCGACAAGGACAATGAATGTGTGTGACAGAGAATGCATGCTGCACAAAGAATAGAACCATTTGAAAAGCATGCGCCCTATTCACTCGTTACAATAAAACCCAGAAGATCTGTTCACTCAAGTTGGAGAAGTGAGAAACTTTTTGAAAGGGCTATACCTGAACTTACCCGAGTGTCATAACAACTACACGCAACCGTATCTAACTCCCCCTGCGCCTCATTCCCCTAGTACTTTCTTTGCTGTGGCAAACTGTACTGTTGAACACTGTGGCGGTTATTTCATGTTTTAAATTTTAAAAATTAATTTGGAATTGATATGAAAGGATTAATTTGTATGGAAATGAAAGTGTAACATTAAGTTGGTCATGAGATGATATAATGTGAGTTGAACGTTATATAAATTGTCGTTATTGGTAATTGCAAGAATGTGATTACGTAATGTGGTGATGTGGACCGGTAAAAGATAAGTAATTTGGTTGATACAGTAACGCTCCGAGTGTGCAGGAAAGGTTTTGTGTGAATGCATTTGTGTTGCACTAGTGTCATGTGCAAGAGGGAAACAAATCGATGCAACAACCGTTGTTTGTTTAAAGACAGCATTTAATAATCTAAAATTGTATCAGAATTTTAAATTTATTCAATGGAATAAAATCCACATTATTTAAAGAGAAGAATTATTGTTCATTCTCCTACAATAGCAATATTCCTGTACTCCGCGACCACCATCAGAGGTAAGATTTCTTGCTCCATAGCTGCCGTAGAAACCTACAGGGTTCAAACCCGTTGCAAAATGATCGCCACAACGCGGGGCTTCTATATCGTCATCTTCAAACACCCCGATTTTGCAAATATCCTGATGCAACACATTGCAGGCGAAATATTGTAAACCCCATATCTACTTGGTTCAGCGTATCATCCATACAAATGTCAAAGCCTAATGTCTCCTATTGGATATCTGTGCTCGGTTTCTTCTAACGTAACCAGGGTGTTCTTTTTTTTTTTTTTTTTTTTTTTTTATCGAGCTATAAATTGCCAAGTTATAAAGGAATGATCTGTGTATTAATTCGAGTTAACACTACATATCCTTCCTGTAAAATTTGTGGTATTATTTACTAGTTATAAAGACTTAAATGAAGATGCAACATCTATGTTAAAATGCCCCTGGAATTATAGCTAAACACATTACATACCTAACGGAAACTGTTGCATGTAAACTGTCATTTAATGTGGAAACAAAAATACTCTGTCAATGACACGGTTAATTGTCAGCATCATATCGATCCGCAGGAGTTCTTTAACAAGACAGTAAATCTACTGATATGGGAGTATTGTAAAAACCATGGACCCTGGGCTCGCTTGAACATCGTTTCATTCATCGTACGATATAACACGTTGGAGTACATTATTTAAACCAACTGCATTTTTATTATTAAAAGTTATTAAATAGGGCCTACTTTTTGCTGTAGCTAGCTACAGTGTTATTCGCTGGTATAAATGGCAGTACTTGTGTCAGTTTTTTAGCTGAAAGATACCGATTGATATATGGGTTGCATTTCTGTGTGAAAACTTAATCACACGGGACTTAAATTCGTGCATATTCATGTACTTGAGGTCATGTATGTGCTATGTCTCATTTTAAGGGACAGTATGAATGATATTTTGGCAAGAGCAATTGGTACAAATGGAGAAACATTCATGTGACCATTGAACTGTAGAATAACGGTCGCGACAGCGTTCCTTTGTCTCTAAACGCTTTTTAAATTGGACGTTTGGCCTCTTTCCAAGTAGCAGCACGCGAATTTCGGGGAGTTGGGAATGTCTTAGATTCAATTATATAGTAGGCAGAGAAATTAACTTTTGTCTTGGCTGTTTTCCCCTCCTTGGTGGCCGAGTATTGATCCGACTGTTGCCCTCAACTGCTCTCCCAAACTTGTTTATGTCAGGTGATACACACTTCCACCTGCTACTCCGAGAAACGCGTGTGTGGTGCTCCCCTGAATCTAAAATATTCAGAGTGGATTTTCATTAATTGGTATAGCGTAGGACTGAAAAATTTAGATATGTTTACAACATACATTTTTCCCCCAATAACTTTCTTATATCAGCTGCATTCCCGAGATATGTATCTGCTATGTTGGTTTGAATTATGTCACTTCGTCATTTTTTATCTGCTGTCAGTGACGTAAAGAATAAACTTGAAAACCAGCCGTTTGAAAAAACATCTAAAAGATGCCTCGCGTCGATCTTCACGCAGACTGTTTCACGGCGAAGCTGGCTGCCGGGTCGGTGATGCGGGTGACATAATACTATATATAGTACATACTTATTCTAAGCAGTTAAAAAGAAAAATAAATTACTTAGGTATATTAAGCAAGGATGTTTCGGAACTGTTCATTACACTCCAAGAAATTACATGAATTACTTGAAGCTCTTAAGCTCTTTTGATGTGTAGATTGGTTTGAACAGTTCAGTGCAGAGGATCTACGCCAATTAGTCCTGGATCCATATAACCAAGGACCCTGGCTTCCTTCACCAGGGAGTTACGGAGCTGTCCCAAAAGGGCACCGGGCGCTTCCGTGGGGCTTTCCATAGGGCAAGATCTGGATTACTAACAAGCACCCCTCCCCATCTGGTCCTGAGGGGACAAGACGGGATGGAAGTGGATACGCCACTTACACTCGCTTACATAAAAATGGGAAGGCTACCGATATAACCTCGGTGGGGCCTCGTGGTGATCTAGCACACCTTGTACTAGCTATGTAGCCTAGTACGCCTTCCCTCAACCCCGTCCGAATACGTACCCGATCTCCCACGGGTATCGGGAATCACTGCCCTCTCGAGACCAACCCAATCCGAACAACTCCCAGAGGGAGGGGCTCGACAGTTCGGTCCGCAGCGCCCTCACCACGGCAGCTGAACGGGACGGATCCCCTCCCCTTGAACAACAAATCGGTGGAACAAGGCAGTCATATGTTAGTGATAACTACCTTGAAATATAAACTTGAAAGAAGCGTAGGGACAGTGAAGCACAAATTAGTACAAAAGTGAATCGAGAATATATCGACACATTGCTTCACTCACACTGTTTATTCACAGGACATGTTTCAAGAGCTCTTGCTCCTATCCTCAGCTGATACTCGATTAGTGCAAACCACTGCAACTTAAATAATCGAGTATCAGCTGAGGATAGAAGCAAGAGCTCTTGAAACATGTCCTGTGAATAAACAGTGTGAGTGAAGCAATGTGTCAATATCTTCTCGATTCACTTTTGTACCTTGAAATACCTCATGAGTTTTCTGCAGTGTTACCTCACCGCCGACACAGTAGTCAGCTTCTCCGGGATTGTTCGTCCTGTACAACGAAATGCCTGTATAGGCAAATGAAATTATTTCTCTCTTTTTATTGTTAAATTTATACCCCGCCTTTGACTGCTATAGTCCTATTGGTGGCCTTTCTCCTTTGGAACATTTCGGAGGTGTTACCTCGTAGACGTTAATGTGGTAGTACTTTAATGATTAAGATCACGCACACATTCGCACTCTCATTAATACTTCCAGACTCTGGGGAAGATGGGGAATCATCTTGGTTGGAGAAAAATCCCAACCCCCAGCCGGGAATCGAACTCGGGACCCCTAGCACGGCAGGCAGTTGCTCTACCGACTGAACTACGGGGCCAGCCTATTTCTCTTTGTTTATCTCGAGTAACGTGAAATGAGAATAGTTTGTCTAGGATTATAAAAATAAACATTCATTCCCGGTTATCATTTAACCGATATTACAGTAAGCGTAGTGCTCTGTGACTATTCCCCTTTCTCTGCTACTATTTTAGCAAGAACAGGCAGCAGTGGATTCCACTCAAATTTGTTAAGAAATCCATGTTTTGTGCCCTGCGGACACCCAAGAGAATTTTTAGATAAATTTAGGACTTTTACTGAAAATACCATCCTTAATGTTCAACATGTTGCGGAGCCACTACCCATGATGATCTTGTCACACCAAACTAACCTAAGTGCCGTTCTAAACAATGTTTGAGCTCATACTAACATATAACTAAAGAGCGGATTGAATTTGCACCAACTGGTAAGACATTTCTAAGATTTAAAATGGAGCGCACAGAAACTTAAGTTTTTCAGTAATGGAATACTGTCCTGAACCCGTTGTAGTGATAGCGTGGCTGATAGTGTGGAGATAAAGACCTTGCTTAATCAGATAAACGTAGCGAGGAGATAAAATGCATGCCAAAACAGATGAGTAAGGTAAACGGAACATTGTAGTGACATCATGATTGTCCTACACAACATTCGATTTCTTGTTTGTTCCAGAAGTATCTTGTAACATGAGTCATGGTATATTTAAGGAAGCTGCTACTCGACAGCCGTAAACAGCAATTGTAACAGCAGTTGTTGTAAATAGTGGAAGTTGAGTAAGCTCTTTGATGTGGTCAACGACCTTGGTAGATTGTGATTGTGTATGTGACGTCATCCTGCTACTGTACGTGTGTTTCTACGAACCCACAAAGTCACAATACTTTTTTGGCTGTTTGTGAGTCAATTTCTCTACAGTCACAGATATATCCACACAGAGAGCAGGCAACGCGAATGTCTTGAGGAAGGTTAGGATTTTGCACGTTTCAGGGCCACCTCCATTGGCGTGCTATTGCATTTTTTCCCTCCTCCTTTGCTGAATTTAGGAGATGGAATACAGCCAGCCATAAATCCTTTGAACTGCATTAAAGTCCTCTCGGCAGAACTTGTTGATCCGTTAGCAGAAACATTGCACTTTAAAGCTAATGGAAACCTAAAAGGGCTAATATTTCAGAATGACGTTTACTACATTGAAGTTGTAGTTAATTTGTTTTTTTACTTCAACACGTAATAATGTTGTTTGCTCTTGTAAATTGATTGCATTAGTAATGCCGTTCTATGTTCCATCCTGTACAATCAGTACTTTAAATTTGTTTGCAGAGCAAGTAAACTGAAGTAGCATTTTGGAGTGTAAGCTCTACTAAACTGATATTTCAGTTGATAGTCAATATCAAAAATTCAATGTCATGGCCGGGATTTGAACCATGGTTTCCGTCCAGTCGCTCTAACCTATTGAGCTACCATGGTCAACGTGCCGTCTTGTCATTATATTCTCCATTTGACTCGTATATTTCCCCGGTAGACCACTAGGGGCTCTCGCATTCGAGATACACCGTTTGTGGCGACTTACTATCGTAAGTACTTGAGTCCCAGGCTTCATCATTTAACTCTTATTATTTAAGTTAATTGATGGAAATTAATCATTTCTTCACACTAGCCGTATTGTTGATATATAGAGTCAACATGGAAAATTCAATGCCATGGCCGAGATTTGAACCACGGATCTCCTGGTTTCCGTCCAGTTGCTCTAACCCATTGAACTACCATGGCCAACATGCCGTCCTGCCTGACAGAATACAACTTTGCATAAGAGATTTTTTATAAAAATGTTGAATTTCTCAAAATCAGTAATGAGGACTTGCACAACTGACAAACCGCAAGAGATAAACAAAATGTTACTACACAAAAATATAAATCTCGCTAAAATACACAACATATGGCAAATACAATTTGTTGTGGTTTGATCTGTTTCCGAGATATTCGTTGTCCTACAAATAGGAATACGTTTTTCTTGTATATAATAACAAATTGGATATGCAAAGAGAGTGCAATTTCAAAGGTGTGACATAGCGGTCGGCTGCGCTAAAATATTGGCTGTCGCTTAGTTTTCGGTTTTTTGTTTTGTTTTATATTCTCCTTGCACCTACAAAAAGAAGTATAGACTCTGGAAATGTTTATCTTATTAGCGTGAAGGAGATAAAGGAGAAGATAAAACTTTAAGAATAGGTTATGTAGAGAAAGTGATGCGAATGCAAAACATCAGATTTTTTAACAGCGCTCACGAAACACTGTGACGACCTAGACAATCTTCAAGTAATCTCTTCAATAAAACAACTTCTATAACGTTAGGATGAGTAGAGCCAAACTGAAAAATTCAATGCCATAGCCGGGATTTGAATCACGAATCTCTCGCTCTCCGTGCGGTTGCTCTAAACCACTGAGCTACTATGGCCAACATGACATTAAATTCTCCAACTGACTCGTATGTTTCCCGGTAGACCACTAGGGGTTCTCATATGCTATGAGACACGCACCTTTTGTGGTGACTTACTATGCTGTAAGTACTTAAGTCCCAGGCTTCATACTTAAACCACTATGTTTTTCAGGTAAATTGTTGGAAAACAATCACTTCTTTTACACTAGCCGTGTGTAGGCTAAGGTAGGTAGGCAAGTTAAACCTTAGCCTACACACGGCTAGTGTGGAAGAAATGATTATTTCCAACTTCTATAACGTTTTAAAATAGACTTTGATAATGAGTGACCTAATACGTTATCGTCCTGTGTTTTATTACTGTTCCTCTGTTTTCAGTGTAACTTTACGTTTTGCGCTTTTAACTCGCCCATTGTATCAACCCAAAGCCTGTCTTCACCCACTAGTGAAGATAGGATCATGTGGTCGCTTCGGTTTGTGAAGAATGAGGTTATGTTCTCCATTTAAGAAGATGGTTAAGATACATGCATAAATAGTGAATGAATCAAATCCGCGATTAGTGGAAAAGATAAGAGAAAACCAAATATATTTCTCTACCTACTGCGTTTTATTTTTGTATAACTTGTACGCACTATTGTTAGTAAAGTATATCCTTGCTTCTGTTTCGTGTCAGTTGAGATAACTTTTGTAGAAATAATTACATAACGTGTTTCCTTATCGTTAAACTGGTGCTTCGTTGCTTATGAGGAACTACTGACAAAACATTATACAGGACGTTAATAAACTACCGAAACAGTTTCAGAGTAAGTTGAGCTATCTTAAACAAGTGATGTGGGGTGGGAGACTTATGGCTCGTTGGTTCAGATGTGGAAGTTAAGGGCTATAAGTTTCTGAAGTGCCAGTAGGCCACTGTTAATGATGATACCACTTGAGTGCTCAACAGTGGACAAGAAGTGATGTGTCGGAGCACTCTCTGGCGCGGTTGTTATGACTTTAGCCTCCAAAGGAAAGGTAAAGGATTTCGTCTCCTATATTGTCTAAGCTTTTAATTCTTGTATGAATATATGCATTTTACGGAGTAATTTCAGCTTGTCAATGCAATGAATTCGAATTCTAACAAAGGTTGAGTGGTATACCGTTCCCTACACAGCGCTGCAGCATCTAACCTATTACCACGTGATTCACCGTGAATAAGATGCATATCTGCTACTTCAGAAAAGCTGTATACGTTCTCCGTATTGTCCTCCGGCAATCCTCACCAGTTAAGTGCAGAGGATCTATCTAAAAGTCCAAAGACACTTAAGTCCTAGGACCCTGGCCTCCTTCAACCCGGGAGTGATGGATAACTCCGGGGGTCTTTCCATAGGGCAATACCTGGAGTTTAAAAAGCCCCCCCCCCCTGCTGAGCACTCGTCAAGACGGGATGGAAGTGGATACGCCACTTTCGCGCGTCAACTCTGCAGGAAAGACTACCGAAAACCTCGGTGGGGCCGCCTGGTGATTTAGCACACCTTCTACTAGCTCTGCAGGCTAGTACCTGGGACTTATGAGGCAACCCTCTACCCCCTCCGGGCGGCCGTAGCCTGGCCGGAGGTACCCAATTCCCCGTGGGTGTCGGGAACACAATGCCCCCTCGAGTCAACCCAATCCGAACAACTCCCCGACGGGAGGGGCTCGGCAGTTCGGCCCGAGGTTCCTCTAGTAACGTCAGAGGTACCACGAGTGCTAAGGGTCCACAGCGCTCGCACTAAAGCGGCTGAAGGGGGCCGATCCCCTCCCCTACAGTAAATCTTCACCACACTAACTGCAGTGTGCTGAATCAAAGAAACCTTGTTGTGTTATTGCATTGGACAATCAGATTCATGTTCTTAGTTACGATACACGCCGTTTCTTCCTGTTAGAATTTACGTTTTAAGAAGGTAAATAAAAAAAAAAGTTAACTGCATGACAGGAATACGATCAATGACCTCTGGAACACCAGTTTTCAGCGTTTAGGATTGGGCTACTAGAACAGTTACAGAAACATCACTATAGTAGGCTACATGATGCAAGAAAGCAGTTAATGGCTGTTCATTGTCGCACTGGCAGGTGATTAGTTTGAGATTTGAGGCACTAAATCTTGAGAACGCCAGTAACGAGCTACTTCAATCAATATTTCTATATTTGGGAAACAGTTTCAAAGACATTCTAATCCTGTAATGTCACTCATTACACTCACAATTAGGCCATGCATTGCCTTCTCAATTCACAGTTTATAGTTCATTAACACTGTATAATTCTATTTGCGAATGTAAACACCTCAAATATATACTATCTTAATAAAACTCATTGCCATTTTTCGAGAAAAAATTATGAACATGTTACATGTAAAGAGTAATTTGAGGTTGCCTTCGTGAAGAAATTCGTATTGCATTTTTTAGAATATTATTTAAAATAGTCAGCTCGATATTTATCCGACATGTTGTGTTCGAGGTCTGAAGATCATGTGAGGCAGTTCTGAACGCACCAGCTAGGTGTAGCACCAGGCCGGGGTGCATCTATTGTTCAGTGTTCTGTTGCCAAGTTGACTCATACGTCTTGGCACTCTTGACAGACCTGTACTAAATATACAGAGCCGCATGCTTTAGCACAGTCATTGCTCTGGAAAAGTGTCAACACTTTATTTCCGTAATGTCCCACGTCTTACCGTTTAGAAAGGCGCTATTTTAACAAAGTAATAAAGGCAGGAAAGACTAAATATGCTTATTTGTATCTCTTTCATATGGCAACATGGCTAATCAGGTATTTTCCCTGACAAGGAAAATACGGCGTTAAGATGTTCGAGACAGAATTACACTTAAGTCTTCTCAAGCTTCAACGTGTTCAAGAAACGGTGTTCTTGGTGTATCACTTTAACATTTAAAGAGGGAGTGGGTGATATATGAGCCGTTCGATAGAGCTTTTCAAAACAAAACTTTATTATTAATTCATGTGTTTCAAGAAGAAAAACTAAAAGACCGCACCAGGTCCCAATCCCCAAATATGTAGAGAAATAATAATATTGATCAAGGAAGCTCAAATGACCTTGGATAAAGCAGTGACATTCCAGTTTTTTTTCTTCATTTATTTATAGTGGGTTGCGCTTTATTTTTGTGACTAATAAAATAGTGGTGGTTTCATACGTGAGCAACGTTTCAATCTTTATGCTTTTGAACAAATTTCGTTCCCAGTTACCGTGGGAGAGAAACCTTAAATGTTCGTCTTGTTACTCGTGCACAAGCAAGTTTAGTTCAGTCACCAGACACTCGTGCCACAGGTTAATATTACTATAGTCAATTCTAGAGGCTCTACCAGAAGAATTCTTAATGCCTTAGTTACACAGTGCTGTGCAGGATTCTGAAAAGTAGCAACAATTATTTTTACCATATTAGTTTGCAGCAACAATTTGAAGGAGAAGCTAATCTGAATTACGTTGTCATCTGCAATTTGATTGTTAGGCGAAAATTGCTGGTTCCATTGCAGTATTTTCTGGATAGATGACGATGATTGTGTCAATATCTATAGTGCTCGTTGCTGTTCTTGCTGAAGCCTCGTTGGCTGAAAGATGTGGACAGTCAATATAGGCGGAGTCTCCATTTCTGGCGTGACGTCGTTGGTGCCGTGTACACGGGGTTGCTGGAGAACATACACAACCAATTTTGGACGATGTGCTATTGGCAAGACGAGCACTAATGTGATTTTAAGAAGGGGGGGGGGGAAAGGTTGTCCAACTCATTTTTCTTTGGTGGCACGTTAGTATCCAATCAGGTTGTTCCCTGAGCGATGAATTCTGGGGAAGGCGATTCTCCGACACGGCCAAGGCGTTGGATATGGTCTTTCAAGGCGTCCAACAAGAGATGACTTAAAACAGCGAATGCAAAATCATGTCCATGTGCTAGAAGAATGGATGTACCGTGCAGAACAGCAGGCGTGTAGAACAATTTTAAAGCATTTTATGTCCTCTATAATTTTTTTTATAAAACCTCAGCATCCATGCTACTTCATAAAGGAACATGGATTAATAAAATCATTGTCTACAACAGTTAGTTTTCAAGATAGGTTAGCAAGTGCATACAACTTATTGAGAGGCCCAAACCAGGTTCATTAGTTCACATACCTACGTCCAGCTTGTGCCGTAACAAAGATTCAAATTGAATTATGGGTGGAAGGAAATCCTCGGTCCGAAATTTGTTGTTCAGTTTGAGTTTCATGTCATTGATCAATATCGAGAGATCAAAGTCATTCTTATCGTGCTGTTTCACTCTCATATTCGCCCATCCCGTATTAAAACAAAGACAGTTTTTACCATAAAACTTAACTCTATAGTGGCCCGTAAGCATTGCAGCCAAGAAACACATCATCAGAGTAGTTCCTTCTGAAAGGATAAGCAAATCTTCTCTTTCAGCAGACGCCTGTCTCAGCCATAGGTGAGCTCATCAAATTTATTTCACTTTCTATATGTAAGGCACACGCTCCCTAAAGTACACCAACATGGCTAAGAATGTTGGAGAATCAACAGTACAGATTGGAATGTTTAAGTGTTTCTGGAAAGTGGCCATTAGTGTGGAGGACTCACAAGTTCATCACGGTCAGTTCAGTACATCGAGTTAATAGCTGCAAATATACCCCTTCCATATTTAGGTCAGGCCTTGAAACGGTACTTGACTTGCTGGACCACTTGAATATATGAGTTGTTAACAAGCGAAGTACTCACAGTTCACGCTTCGATTCTCATGAATGGGAACTGGACTAAGTGCACCGTTTCTTTCTTAATTGCTGTACCGTGGTGCAGTTGTAGACCACAACTTCATTTTCTTTCTATAAAGATCTGTTTTCGTTCTTTGTAACTGAAGACTTTACTTGGTAACAACGATGTGACTACTTGAATATTAAAACCACTCGCAATTCAGAACTTATCCAGCGTTACTCATTTGAAGAAAAATGCGTTATTAACGGGTGCAGAAATGTCTGTCCATTTGGGCGCAAAAAGTGATAATAAAGCATTTTGTTGTACTATCTCGGGCGGCAACATTCGTTGATGGGAAAGCATTTTCCGGCGATTAAATCCGGCAAGTGTTTCCGCTTACGTCCACAAAAATAAATGAAAACGGGATTCGGCCCAAACTAAATAATGGCTGAAATTTGTGATCATTATCGGATGACCGCAACTACTGCGAGGGATAAGGAAAGGGAAAGCTGTCCGTGAAGGCATACGATGTAATAGTCTTGTGTTGCCAAGTATATAGCTCTGATTGAATGCAGAGATTACATTGGAAATGAACTGAATTAAAAGAAAAATCATAGAAAAAGGTATGTGTGGACCACGTAATATAAAACATTTTCTTCTAAGCGCCAGCCCTTTGTTTAAAGTCAGTGGTAAGGGATTTCAAGAAATTCTCTCGTTTGAAATTACTCTTTACTTGGAAATTGTTGGTTTTTTCTCCTGGGTTTTATATTTTGCTTAATTTTGTAAAAGTATTCTCTTAATTTTTGGTCAATATACTGTGACTGCGAGGATTGTGTAGAATGAGAAGTCTGGTTTGTAGAAATTTAGAACACTCTTTATTGTAGTAAAAAGACATGAAATTGGCAATCTTCAAGGTCGACTCGGTGCTCCGTCGCACGTAAACAACTGAAAGAACTCACTGCGGTACACTTCAAACGTCCACTGTCGGAATAACCATCGTACAACTGTCACTGTAACACTTGCCGGTATTTATACCTCCCAGTCATTCTTTCTAGAAAGCCGCAGAACTTTCGATAACATTCGCGGCGGCAAGAGAGACAGAAAATTCCAGAGCCTCTCTTTGTATCTTTCTTTCTCTTGGCGAGCGTCTAGCTCTCCTGCCCACGCGCCCGGCTCCCGCTTGTCGCGGCAACAATGCCATCGGTGACAATACCATGGGTGTAAGATTGCAGTAAAAGTGTACATTTTTTGCGAGACGTTCTTAATAGTATTGGCTTGAATTTCCAATTGATTTTTTTTTCATGAAATAAGGCGTGTAGTGAACATGGGCTTTCAAAATCATCACCCAGTGACCTGTTTTTAATAAGCTTTATTGAGTATCTTGTGTGGCTTCTTCCGAATATTTTTTAACTTATATCTAGTTTTGATCTTAAATGCTAGTATTTTGAGCTGTGCTATTCACACATACGTGAACTTACCTTTCCTAAGCTTTTTCCTTTCCTTTCCTTGTGTGTGTGTGTGTGTGTGTGTGCGTGCGTGCGTGTGTGCGTGTGTGACTTTTATTTCTTTATTCAGGATATCCCATTGGAAAACTTGAATTTTTGGGTGAAATCCAGTGCCTAGTACGAGTAATGAGTGAAAGTGAAATTTGAATTATTTTGTTAATTTAAATGAACACTGTTTCTGACCTATTTGAGAACTCCAGATTCTCCTTTCTGAGTAAGGGAACTAACTCAAAAGTGCAATGTCAGTGCACTGTCATTGTAGCACATAGCGAACAGCTTTAAACCATTTGACTATGTTTATCGCAACATGAAGAAGGTAGAGGAATAAGTGTGAGAGTAGAGAATATTTAAGTGCTACACATCGGTTTTTTGTGATGAATAGGCCTGCAATTTACGATAAAATGTTTGTGCCAGGCAGTCGTAGTGATTACAGTCGTTGAGGATGGATATATGAGCGTTCCACTTGATATCCAAGAGGTGCTATTATTGGACAGCACTCTGCATACTGCTATTAGGATATTATCTCATTGGGAGAAAATACGCAGCTCCCTACAAGCCAGAGAAAACGCCGTCACAAAAATACAGATTATTGGGAATGATTCGTTTCCTGTTGGTATCCTCTAGCGATGGTGCATTTCATGTGCCAATTGAAAACAGGGGAAGTATTTGACTCCAAACGATAATTCGATAACCAGATTTTCCTGAAGCGTTTTGGGACTCTATGAAATGAAATAGTATATTTCGTACTAAGAACTGTAAGTGATATTTTATCAGGTCAGAATGCATATTGGAAATACGAGGCCTGCAACGCCAAGATCTGACAAGTAACTTACAGTTCGTGGTAAATTACTACTATTCTGTTGGGTATATTACGTCATTTCCTATTGGTACAGTATGTATTACACTGTTGGTTGCTACGTCACTTCCTACGTTACCGTAAATATTGTCGCGGTAACAGGCATAAAAGTTTCCGCACAAATAGATAATAGATGGCGGATAATGTTGCACGGTAATAAAGAGCTTCCATAAGCAGTTACCAATCGCGCGGCTAGTGTACACAAAGGAACTGATAGGCGGCCAGCGCTGACAAAAGGGCCGACAATTAACGATAGCGCCGATAAACAAGAGACGGATAGTTGACTTACCGAAACAAATAAACTGAGATAAATGGAAATTTCTGGTAACATCTGGACTATTTCGGCTTCTGTATTGTTCTGGAAATGTCTCGAATTATGAATGAGGTATTTAAGGAAGTGACGAGTTGAAACAGGAGTAGTTGTGTAACACGAGTGTTGTGTTATTGTCATCGACCTTGGTAGTATGTGACGTAATGTTGTTACGTGAGAATTGAACAGTGTATTCCTATGCAAATAAAGAACAGTTTTTATTTTCTGCAAATTGGACTTTTAATTCTACGAACCCACAAAGCTACAATATTGAAAATTAGAACCTTAAGCATTAATGTCCTGTTTCATCTTCATTGCCATAAAAATTGGCAAATGTATTATAAATTTTGCGCACACAACCAAATACGTGTTCACAATGATTAAGTTACAAATCAAGTATTGCAAAAACTAGCTTTTATAAAATGGTTCGTGTATCTTGTGGTGGGCAGTCATTTCACTTCATGATTATCATTATTGATATTGTGTTTACATTGGAAATATTTTGTGTTAATGCAATAACATCTTGACACGTGCTAGTACTAGTTACTAATGATATATTTAATGGTTACTTTGTAAGAGTATAGTGTAAGCTCATGTGATGCACAGTTTTGGCAATCAAAGGGGCTATTTATGCGGCAAAAATTAAAATATAATAATAGAATTTGACGCTGGGATTTCTTAAATGCTTATGTTAAGCTAACGTGTTTACTTTTCTATGCCACTCGTGAAGCTCAGGTAAGTGCACAACCTGTTTTCACGGGTTTCATAAGAGTTTGGACAGTTCTTAATAAACTAAACTCTAATTATAGTAATTTGTTTATGGTATGAATACTGAAGCACGAGCCTGGCGTATTGTTAGTGGAAGGGTTTAATTAGTGGCCATATGTTTACATTTTCGTTATCAAAACAAGCCGTGAGTAACACTGTTAGTTCCCATGTGCACAGTTCGGTAAATATCCACAAGCGGTTTTTAATTATTAGTACTATCTCTGTTCGAAAACCCTGCACTATACGACGAATATGTTGCATTTACGGTAATTAAATTGTTCTGTCGCCTCAAAACTTAAGTATTCTATCTGCTTTTTGTTAAAGATACACTTTAATGACATTTCATTATAAGGCAATAGTGGGATGTTTGAAAAGCAGATTACTATGTGATGCATTCGCCTGACCATGAGCTACAACGGGTTCTCATTCTTTGTGTAGTAAGATTTTGTTTATTTTCTGTGGTTTAGCAATTAATATAAATGATTGAAAATGAAGAGAGTACATATTTTATCATTTTTGAGAAAATAATATTTTCTCTCTCCATTTAGAGGGAAGCTGAGCTGGAGAGATTTGATCTTATATACCAAGTTGTACATACATACAGGACTTCAAAACTTACATTTCGGGTGAAATCTATCGGAATTATGGACGGAATACAGCACTTCTCTACCCGTTATATGTAAGAGGAAGTTAAAGTGATCTTTTATTGACGTTTATAAATATGTCACACTGCAGTTTCTAATGCTCTCTCTCTCTCTCTCTCTCTCTCTCTCTCTCTCTCTCTCTCTCTCTCTCTCTCTCTCTCTCTCTCTCTCATTGCTGATTATCACACACGAGTACCTTTCAGCCAACGTACGGGTCTTTATTCACTAATCAGAATCGATTTAAATCGATAAAGTTAAAGCTCAAAAACTAGCAATGGATAGGCTTTTCCTTTTTCCTGTGCTACATTTTTACCCCAATATCTCTGCTTCGATTCTTGTAGAATTACCATTTTTGTGCAATTTTTCTATTTATAGGTATTATTAGCTCTCGGCGCAAAGGATAAAAATGGAGGAATTTGGTATTTTTGAGGTCAAAATGTAAAATAATTGACAGAACATTTACAAGGATTATAATAACAACACAACAAATGGCGTTTTTATTATAGGTTATTTAGTTGAACTTATAAACCAAGCTTGTAATGAAATAATTATTTTCTTTGAGTCCAATTTAGCGAAAAACTGTGATACTATTAAAGATTAGTCACCTCTGTTTTCAAACGTGGCTTCCAATGAAAGCTGCTGTTGGGTTAATTCGCAACTAACATCGGAGATGGATTTACAGTGCACTCGCTCCCAACAACTTATACGCTTATTGTTCTGAAATAGCAGTTCGACCCTGGCGTGATTGCCTCCTTTATCTGGAGGGTTGTTATTTTGTTATAGGGGTGCTGTTGTAAATATTCCAAAGAATGTTCTTGGCGCTGTTTGCAGGCGAAATCATTGATAGCCTCTTATATTCTAGTGTATTGATTTCTCATCTCGCCACACATCGGTTACATTCTGTCTGAAACTTGCCATGTCCAACACCTAGTTGCAGAAATGAACCCCGGTCACATCGCATGGTTTCAAATGGTGAACTACAGCTGTCTTTGTAATTTAAAATTTTTAAAGATTGGTTCACATTTTCTGTATAAGCTTTTTCTGAGATTATTTGTTCTAATTTCCCCCCGTTGTTATTTGAGGTTTTTCTTCTGTAAGAACACGGCGATTTACTTTCGGTGGAATAGATTATTTCCTAAAATCTTTCTACAAGATTACGAACCGTTTCACTCTTGAGTCACACAAACAGCAGATTGGCCATCTCACTTCTCTGAAAGAATTTGACATGGAGTAACATGAAAATTGTATGAAAAAACTGTACGGAACTTTTTGATGTTTAGCAGCACTAATAACCGTAACTCTGAACGCAGCCCGCCTTGCTAGCATAGATGGTAGCGTGTCTGCCTCACGTTCAAGAGGTCCCGAGTTCGAATCTCGGTTAGGCTGAGTTACCTGGATAAGGTTTTTCAGGGGTTTTCCCTTATCCTGACAGACGAATGTCGGGTAACAGTAAGCTCTATGGGCCCCGGACTCATTTGAGGATCATTTTACCCATTTCATTCATCGTCCGATATGACAACGTTGAAGGACGTAAATTAAAAAAAAAAAAACTCTGAACGCACGTTGTATTGCCTCTACAGAGCACAGCTGGTTAGTAAAAGCGTAGTGCAGGGCCCAAAGCGGCCCGGGTTCGATCCCAGCGACCGCAAAGTGAGATTTGTGGTGGACAACAAGGCGCTGTGGCGGGTTTTCTCCGGGATCTCTGGTTTCCCCCGCCATCTCATTCCACCGGTGCTCCATGTTCATCTCATGTATCATCAGTGTCACCGCCTGCGGTGCCGTAGTAAACGCGGGTGTTAAACACTACACATTTCAGTAGTGCAGGACAAGCAATTTCCCGTAATATGACCATGCATCAAAACGAAGATTCTATAAATACTTGGATTGCTGTTTTCCCCCATTGGTTTTTCTTCAGAAGATGTGTTTGAGTTACCGAGTAGCACTTAGAGCTCGAACTCGTCTGTTACTTTTTTTTTATACACTACGGTTGGTAACACTACCTTCGGCAAATACCTATTACTCGACAGAGCGCTAAGGCGTATTGACTTTCAGCTGACCTACGCTGTGATCGTCCCTTATCGGGTCTTTTCTGGTCGATTAGAGAAGTGAAATGTTGAGTGAGTGTAAGTGTATTAAGTGAGTAAAATATGAAGCATAGTAAGTTGACGTACAGTAAGTTACGAAACACAAATACAGCGACTGGAAGCTGCGCGTGTCTATATGATATGTTTTCTCGCGTCTGCCGATGAATATATCTGAACAGACTATACATACACTGGACTCGCCGTGTATGTGCGATAAGCTGAGGTAAACATCTTTGTGTTGCGACTTTTTTCCGATATGCCTTTTCTCATTGTCGTGTAGATCATAACGTCATTGTCATCGGTCTTCTTCGGTTCCGGCTGATTTTTTAAATTCACAGAATACAATATTTTATTTATTTATCTATTTATTTCAGTTTGCTGTTACAGGGAATTAATTGCCCCAGTTATCACAGCGTATGCAGTTGATTACATCCAATACATGAATAAAAAAATTACAGCACAAGAAATTCTAAATTTGCAGTTTCTTTCGATTTCCAGCAAATTGGATGTACCTTCTGTTTGTACTTAGAGTTTTCCCTTTGCATTTGCATTAGCATAAATGGCAGATCATTCTCTAACCTCCTTGCAATTAGGGTTAATATCACATAGTTGTTTTGGATAAAATCAAATTTTAATTTTTACACGACTTTTTTTAGCTGTACCAAAGAATTTGGCAATTTATTCATGAAATTTCATTGTAGGTTTTGGCTATCTGTATAGAACTGTTCCGGATTTCTAATAATCATTTAAACCTCTATGGAACCTCAGTTTATTTTCCACGTATGTTGTGATCTTGCTCAAAATGTATTCAAGTGATAAGATTTAGTGGGCCAAACTAACTTGTATGGTTACAATCATTAATGATTTATCTCTCTGTCAGTTTGCATCAACATAGTGAGAGAAAGAAACGCTCTATTAGAGACATACAGAACTGCAGGTGTTTCATCTCAAAAGGTGAAACAGTCTGAAGAAATATTTAAACCGACTTTTAGAAGTTCACGTTTGCCATTGTTCGAAAATGTGTAAATGCTGTAGATAATTTTAGTCTGTCAATCGAGGCTGACAGCCATTAGTTAATCCACTGTTTCACTGAAATGCTCGTGATTATTCATGGGCTGCATTAAGAGTACTGCCGTGCAAGATGTGGAGCCCTTCTCCGAGAACCATGGTTTTGTATTTCCGTTTAAGGGAATGACGTATAAGTGCCCTCTAAAGGCGAACGTGTCGGTGGAACTCGAGATTTGGAGTAGCACTTCAACAACGAGAGAGTAAACATCAAACAAAAATAATTTGCTGAAGGTCTGCGGGACAAAGCGGTCGGAGATTGAATTGTTTTCACCTTTTGATATTCGTTTAACATCGCAGCCGAAGCGTTTATTCCGTCTCGATACGGAGGCAAAGTATATGAATCATTTGAAAAGCTCTACAATTGACTTGCGTTTAATTCGGATTATATCCTGCTCGCGTAGCCCACGGAGTGAACGTCTAAACAGTTTAAAAGTAAAAGCATTTTCAAGTGAGCTCCTGAAATGACCTTGGCAGCTAAAAGGGTTAATGGATATGAACCTGTACCATCTAAATCTCTCTAATGGAAGGCTAAACCAGCATAGTCCGCTCGCAACTAACCTAACCTAACTTTGAGGCGTACCTCAAATTGTGTTCCAGTTGACGTTCTCTCGTTTGCGTATATGATGTTCAGTTTTAATATTCATTTTACAAATTTTTAATAAGCCTCCTTTGCTGCATATGAACCAAAACTTACTTTAATGTTAAAGAGAGCCTTTGACTCTCAGTAGTAGGTACTGTAACTGTGAATAAGTTTGTCATTAGTGCAGATTTGAAAATAAAAATGGCTTAAGGTTTTTAAAATTTTTGTTTATTACTGTTGTGAGATACTAAAATCCGAGTATTATAAAGTTGAGTCAAAATCATACCAAAATTACTTCTTGGAACAAATTTGAACAAAATCACAAGAAAATTTGGAGATATGATCCTTCGCCTTTATAATTCAGTTTTAGACGATTCTAGGTCTCCCCATTTACGGTTAATGTGGCATGTCAGTATGATAATCATTGAAAAAATAAACAAGAACAGGTGAAATATTGGCTCAGTTTTAGTTCTTTATAGCCCATGTTTGCCCGCTTTTCACTGGCGAAATATCAAAATCGATTAGGTGTTTGCGAGATAACTTACTACACAATAGTTTTCTTTTATATAAAATAAGTACAGCCAATTTTCTTGACCATACAATGTTTTCAGGAGAAGGGGAGGGATAATGATTCAAATATCTTGTAGTTTAGATTCCAAATAATGCTAGTTTTAAGCGGGGACTAAATGGCTAGCGTACCAAAAACTATTTTTATGCAATTTGAATTGAAAATTAATATTTGATATGCAGTGCCTTCCAAAAGTTAAAATAAAGCGGAAATTATGTTTTTAATCCCTCGGGTTCATGATATTCAAACCCCCACAACAGAAAGTTATTGTTTTGAATGTGACGTCATCAACCGTTCTAAATGTCCATTTATTTCTCATCTGAGGGATAAACTTATCTAGCTACAAGAAGATATTTACTTCATAAAAGTTGGTACTTACCTTTACTGGGATATTTGAAACGTAATCTCTCTTGTTACGAGACTTGCGAATATGGAAGAGTTAAAAATGAACACGATGAATGAATACAGAAATATAAAATGTTTACCAGAAATTCGCGCTTTGATTTAATTACTCCAGATTGCAAATATGGAATATTCTGAGCACCCTTATATGTGATGAGAAAAGTTCATTTGTTACGACAGTTAAGAAATTTACTAAATAAGCCAACATTAAACGTTCCCACAGTAACCAAGCCGTGTTCGTATAAGGATAAAAGAAAAGGATAACGAACAAATATGTTGTCAGTAGAATGGAACAGTATATGTCAGTGTTTATTGAACCGTAGTTCAGTTTGCAATTCGGGGAGAGCTAGTGGCGTCCACATTAATAGAGATTTATTTGACATTCCAGCATTGTGACTAATGACACATCTGTGTCGATTAACTCGAACAGTGGTACCAACCCCATCTTATCAACTGTTTGGCCTTTTGAAAACTTAATCACAAAGAGTTGGCCCGAGTTTGCAACTTTGTCCACTTTTGTTGGAAGTCGCATAAAGTAAATCATTTAATGGACAACGGATGCTGCATGTTGATAGGTCGTAGCGTTATATTCTGATAGATTCATGAGACTTCCAGCATCTCTAATTGTTAAATTCACTTCAAAGAGCAGAAAACACTTGACATTTTACTTTTTCTGCCACTTACTGATGATAGTAAATTGAGAAAAATCAATGTTATTGTCAAAGAATGCAGTACGAGAATATTCATTATAATTCTCTGCCCCTAATTACACTTTACATTAATCTTATCATAAATAACTTAACGATTTTAAATGTATTTTTAAGATAGCCCAATATAAATCAAATGTACTGTGTGGATTTTTAAATTGGAAATATAGACCTAGAATTTCAAGGCTACTAATTAACCACCCGCTTTTTAAATATGAACCTAGTTTAGCTTTCAGTTTCCTGTTCCCTACAACGAATATATAATGAAATACGAGATGAAAATAGTTTATAACAGAATAGAATAGATAAGACATGTGAACATATAATTTTTCTTTTTTAATTTTTTGTATCTATGGAACCTTTATGATGATGCTTAATAAAATACGTTGTTTACATCTGAACTTTTTAGGGTGATAGTACATTAGCTCCCCCTCTACCCTCTCCCCCAGTAGATGGAAGACATTAAAAGCCCTTTTCCCTTGTTCGTGCTGTATATGACTGCTCCAATATGGAAATACACAGTTTGGTGTCCATCACTCTCGTATATGCACGTTCAAATTTAATGTTTATCCGGCTATTTATTTTTTGAGTTTGTTACACGTAGATGAGAGGAGGGTATTATGGAATAGTCCGGAAATATGGAATACCACGATTTCGGCTCTTGTTTGCTGCTGCTTTCACGCGGGAGTGCCATGAAGTAGTCAGACTCCCATGATATACTGCAGTGACAGTTGACAGCTTGTTGTCATTTCACTCGCTACGGAATATACTGTGTTTTATGATATTCAAAAGTTTTTGCAGGCAAATTTTCTAGCATTTTAACCCACGAGTTCTCATATGAGTTGAATATTGTGGTTACGTGTAAGGCACGATAAAATAATTGCAGTTATACTGCAGTAGTTTTCTAGCTGGCAATGCTTTGTCCATCACTTTATAGGTTCATTGACCAAGATGCTGTGACGATTATTATGGAATACTAGTTATTTGTTACGAGTAAAAGTATTATGTTCCATATAACCGTACAAAATTTACTGAATAGAAATAACTTTAAAATGATTTTTGAGTATAATATTAGTGGCTAAACAATTACTATTACTTATTTAAATAGAAATATAACCTAATTTAAATCCAAAGTATTGTCGCCAAGGCATTGTTGTGCTGCTGCCGGGCGCGTGCGAAAGAGACAGACAGATGTTTGGAAGTTTCGTCGTTTTTGATGCCGTCTTTATTGTTGCCTAGCGTTCCACTAAATTCTAGAAACAATGGCTGCGATATAAAAGCACCGCGGCTGTCAAATGTTAATTGTGTGTGTGCAGCTGTGTAGTGGACCTTTGAAGTATACCGCAAGTGCATTCTTTCGTTTGTTTACATGTGATGAAGCAACGAGAGACTGTGTATGACACGTCATTTTTACAGCCTGTAAGGGGTGTACAAAGTGTTCTACTGAAATAAACAGCACTTTAAATGTCCTCAAACAAGGATTTGAATTCTACGAACCTACAAAGTATATTTAAAAAAATGAATTCATTGAAATGGAAACAGAACCTATTTTTTCTGTTATTCTACACTCGTTCTATAGTTTAGGCCAATTAACGTTTGTGTATCGATGTTTTCACTGTTTTAAACCAATCCTGTTTAATGTTTTATTAAACGAAATTGATGTTTCAGTGTTTTAAACCACGTGTTCCGTAATATCCGACGTTTCATATTAACCTCCTTTTGTAATATTTTTCTAAATACATTGTTTTATATCAAAATAAATAGTAGTTTTTCTTACAAGTAACAGTTTTTATACGTAAATGCTATTTATTAAAAACCTCCTCTCATGTAGTGTTTTCTAAAATTACTTTTGTGGGACCTGATCCGATGGAACATCGAAGTTTTGCGTGGAGTTCCTTACTGCTAGGATATACTACTACTTTCGTCAGCATCTCTACTCATGTGTGCATATATATAAACCAGGGTTTAATGTGCGTATCATAAAATCAACTTGGTCTTCTTTAAATGTACATATGGCCCATTCCTTTGTGAGAAAGAAGAAACTCGTATGTTCAGCGATTTCGGTATGATGCCTCTGATACATGCATTGACACAACAGAATAATAATTCAGAAGCTTGTTTTTTTGCTTGTCCGCAGCCAAATTGTGTCATGTTTGTCGCAGTTGTTGTTCAGAGTCATTTGTTGGTTGTTGAAGATGACATCTCAACTCGATTCCGTATTCCAGTAGTAGGCTAGTTTCGGTTGTTTTGTTCTGTCAAATAAAAACAGCATTGGAGACGTGAGCTCCATCTTCAAAATATTGTGTAGAGGTTGAAACACATGGTACCGGTCCTTAAGGAGCAAATGTGTAGCAATAGCTTGGGGACAAAGGTGCGTGTGTCACATCCTAGCGATCCTCCTAGACAATTTCTGTCACGCGTACTTTTCTAGATTTCATAACTTTTGAGTATGTCAGCCACGTTTGTTCAAGACGGGTATGGAACTCCGAACTTCTGGAATGCAATACGCTTCGCATCTCATGAGCGTTTTAACCCCAATCATTGTATTGTTACTTAGCTGTAGGAATGCATTCATAAGTTTTTCAGTTGAATATCTTCCTTTTTTTTTTTTTTTTTTTTTTTTTTTTTAATTTACGTCCTCCAACATTCTCATACTGGACGATGAATGAAATGGGTGAAGGGATGCTCAAATGAGTCCGGGATCCATGGAGCTTAGAGTTAACTGACATTCGTCCATCAGGATAAGGGGAACCCCCGGAAAAAACCTTATCCAGGTAACTCGCCCTAACCGAGATTCGAACTCGGGACCTCTTGAACGTGAGGCCGACTTTCCACGCATGTCTACATATTTGAGAGGCAGTACTGTTATAAGGAATCATTGACTATCCCTTAAGTTTCAGTTTGATCTGGAGTTCTGAAGACAGGACATTTCATGTCGGACCCACCAGTGGCTGCAGGATTTTTTTTTATGGTGGGGGGGCATGTGATTTAGATCCTCTGCAGATCTTCCTAAATAGCCTCATATTTCGATAGGTTTTTGTCTGTCGCAGAAACTGTAACAAATAGAAAAAAAACAATTTGCATATAATGGACATTCATTTTTTGCCTTTATGTGTCTTTATGGCAGAAAGAGAGAAAATAATGTGAAGAAAAAGAAATGTAAGATTTCGGCGAATATGTGTGTATGCTTTGTGGAGTTAACTGAACAAAAATAGTTCTATTTGTTTGAACAACCCAACTCCAACAAAAAATATTATACATGACGTATTTCATACTTGAGTTGGATAGTGTTTCAGCAGAAGATTTTCAATGTACTTAGGCTATTATATCAGACATCTCCATTTTCTTCAAAATGGCTATTAACGAGTTTGATTAAAATAGTAAATGCTTTTATATGGATGGCTAATAAAATATATTCGCTGAATTTCCTCTTAATGGCCTGTAAAATCTTCATTCCAAGTAAATTTTACATAATTGGGAAATAGTAAGAGACAAAGTTGCTCAAGGAAAGGGAAATAGTAAGAGACAAAGTTGCTCAAGGAAAGTATAATTTGGCAATGCATGTGTTACAGCATTAGCCGTTTTCAAAGTATTTCATATAGCTCCCAAGTATATTCTATAAATGTGTCAGTTAACCCACCGTCGAGTCTCAGGACCATATCAGTGTCCCGGTGTGGCAGAATGTGTCCCGCAGGAGTTATTTTACAAAGTAAATCAACCGTTGCTTTTAGCTCGCTTAAAAACGATAAAGTACGTTGAAATTATAGTCATGGCTATTGAAATACAAAACTATGAATCATAAAACATAAATATAAATGAATAGTGGTAATAATTAAATGTTTATTTAAATAATGAATGTTTAAGGGAATGAATTTATAGATAGCTAATGTGAAATCATTCCAATGTAAAAATGCAGGACTGACACATTAGTTTCATTATTTCAAAACGAATCGTGCCAGTGGCAGCTTACTTTACCTAAAATATAGAGGAAGTATGTCCTCCAACCTGCATAGGGCACAACCCAACACGTCGTTCCAGTCACTGGCCACTCGTTAGAGGACTCTGCCTCAGATCGTCCATTGTCAGAGGACGTGTGGCGTAAACCCCATAGAATGAATTCCGGCGATATCAAATCCGGAGATCTTGGTGGCCAGAGGTTCCTAGAAATCATCCGTTGTCAAAGAAACTTGCAATTAGTTTCATGGATTCATTTGATGTATGACATGTAGCGCCATCTTGCTGAAAATATCTTTGACTCAGCTCTACATGGTCCAGTTGCTCAACAAACTCCATGAAAATCAGTCAGTACTCTGCAGTGTTCACAGTCTGGTTAAAGAAATTGGCCACACTATTCTCTGTGTGGATATTGCGCACCAAACTCCGGTTTTAACCGGGTGCATAGATGCTAAAATTGGGTCACTCAGTGAATTTCCTAATTAATAATTAAATAATGTGTCAGTTCTATATAAATCACTCTGTATAAACACGTACTATATAACTGATACATCTGAATTTGGATGGGCGATGACTATGGTGTTGCAAAAGTATCCAATGGTAAACTGTGTGTCAAAATGAGTGATTCAGGCGACGAAAGTGAACTTCTGATTCCCTGGGTTACCTCCTGTCGGTCATCTCGTCGCGAGGAGGTGAATTTGGCTCGGTTACGAATTGGGCACTGCTTTTTTACTCATAGTTTTCTTTTTAAAATAGTGCCTTCTCCACTTTGTCCGTTTTGCAATGAAGCGTTGTCTGTACGACACGTGCTGCTAGAGTGTTTACACCTAGCACACCTTAGGACGTCTCTGCAGCTGCCGGCCAGCTTTGCAGAAATGCTAGCGGACGATAACGCAGTAGTGGAGAAGGTTTTTAGATTCTTTTCTAAACTAGACTTTAGGATTTAGTGAACGAAATTTTTAGTAGGTTTTGATTGATTTTTTTATGTACGTGTATTTTAATAGGTTTTGTTACACTTGTATAGTTTTTAGAAAGTTTTATATCTGGCTTTAGCCATGAATAGTTTTTTAAAGGGCGCTGATGAACGCTGTAGTTGAGTGTCCTTATATATATATATATATATATATATATATATATATATATATCATCTGAATTTGATTCATAAGTCGGTAATTTCCATTTTTATAAATGGAATATCGGAGCTACGTCTTAATTCACCCTGTTTCGAGTATAGAGTACTGTTGATGAAATTCAGAATTAATCGTAGTGAAACGTTAGCGTGAGATTTTTTCCTCCTTCCTTTCCAAAAATAGATTGGACACCCTGTATTAGAAGACGAATCCAGTTAATTTTCCAAGAAATATTAAATTTGTAGAGTAGGGTAATTTGTACAAAAATGGACAAGGAATGTTACTAGTTAATTGGGCAGCAGTAAACGTAAATTGTGCGGAGAATGGTGTTTAACATGTATGGTTGATGGTAAATTGGAAGATCCGGTTAGATTAGCTGAAAGGGTAACAGATAGTGGGACAGGTAATTAATTTGCTTCTATTTGGGACGTCGTTTGTATGCGATCTTAATCGTTGTACCCCGCCTTAAGTTCTGCTCTGACCTAATTTGTACTGCGGCTTTTAAACTTTCTCTCCAGCTTATATTTTAGGAAGGAAAGTACTGTGTCACCCAGAAATTTTAGTCCTCCGAATCCAATACATTTTTTAATAAGTGTTTGTAAACAATTTAACTCGAAAGGAAACGTTGGCTTAATACCAAACTTAAAGCATTTGTCAGTTTTTTCTTCTTCTTTTTTTCTTTTCTGAATAAGTAGCATATATGTATTCAGTAGATATGAGAACTAAATAAAAAGCAAACTGGTACTGCATTCTTGACTGTTGTAATCAAAACTTGTGGAAGTGACACAATATTAACGAGATATTTCTTCTGTTTGTGTGTTGCAGGAAGTCCTCCATACCATCTGTTCACCAAACGGCCAAGTGTTGCGGATTGTCATCTTCAAGAAGAATGGCGTTCAAGCCATGGTCGAATATCCTTTACTGCACGGTTTGTCTACTCTAGTATTTAAATAACTTAGGCAAAGTGTGTGTTGTGCCAATTAGGACATTTATGCTAGTATTTCCTGAATCTTCCTTCAAATGAGAAACTGCTAGGTCTAACTCCAAGGATCAGAAGTAATAACAGCTAGCTTTGGCAAATGGGCAAAGAGTTAAACGCTTTACAATGCACTTCATACATTTTAAGTCTCCTTATTCAAGTTTCTTTTATAAGAATTTTAACGTAATCATTGTAATGACTGTAGCAATTATTAAATACGATTTCTGATATACCCAGCACAAGCTTGAACGAAAATGAAACAAAATGCATTAGCGATAAAGAACCAGAGGTGACGACTCCCATGGTTGCTGCAAATACGTCCTGGTATATACATAGGTTGTCTGGAAAGTTTCCGACCTATTAAATATGCGACATTTTTTCAGTTCTTTTGTATTCTTCAACATAGTCTCCTTGTAACTCTACACACTTCTCCGAGCGATGCTCCCATCTCTGTAGCTCGTCCAAATAGTACTCGACGTTTTTCAACATAGTCTCCTTGTAACTCTACACACTTCTCCCAGCGATGCTCCCATCTCTGTAACCCGTCCAAATAGCACTCGGCGTTTTTCAACATAGTCTCCTTGTAACTCTATACACTTCTCCCAGCGATGTTCCCATCTCTGTAACCCGTCCAAATAGCACTCGGCGTTTTTCAACATAGTCTCCCTGTAACTCTACTCACTTCTCCCAGCGATGCTCCCATCTCTGTTACCCGTCCAAATAGTACTAGGCGTTTTTCAACATAGTCTCCTTGTAACTCTACACACTTCTCCCAGCGATGCTCCCATCTCTATAACCCGTCCAAATTGTACTCGGCGTTTTTCAACATAGTCTCCTTGTAACACTACACACTTCTCCCAGCGATGCTCCCCTCTCTGTAACCCGGCCAAATAATACTGGGCGTTTTTCAACATAGTCTCCTTGTAACTCTACACACTTCTCCCAGCGATGCTCCCATCTCTGTAACACGTCCAAATAATACTAGGCGTTTTTCAACATAGTCTCCTTGTAACTCTACACACTTCTCCCAGCGATGTTCCCATCTCTGTAACCCGTCCAAATAGTACTCGGCGTTTTTCAACATAGTCTCCTTGTAACTCTACACACTTCTCCCAGCGGTGCTCCCATCTCTGTAACCTGTCCAAATAGTACTCGGCGTTTTTCTCTGCAAAGTGATTGTTCACGAAGGTGATTGCCTCTTCATTTGACGAAAATATCTGTCCTCCGAGCGCAATTGTCAGATGAGGGAACAAAAAGAAGTCGCTTAGAGCTAGATCTGGTGAGTCAAGCAGTTCAAAGCGTAATTCGTGGATTTTCGCCATTGCAACCGCTGAGGTGTGAGACAGTGCGTTGTGTTGATGAAACAGGAGTTTCTTCTTCTGCAAATGTGGCCGTTTTTGCTCAAGTTCTGACTTCAGCTTGTCAAGTAATGATGCGTAGTATGCTCCTGTAATGGTTTTTCCGTTTTGAAGATAATCTACTATCCATGAGTATCCCAAAAGACAGTCGCCATCACTTGCCCAGTCGAAAAAATAAAGTGTTTGCTTTTTTTGGAGCCGGTTCCTCCATTGCAGTCCCCTGTTTGGACTGTACTTTTGTTTCGGGCGTATAATGGTGTTTCCCAGTTTCATCTACAGTAATTAATCGGCGCCAAAACTCGGATTTATTGCACCTAAACAGCGCCAACAGAGCGTTGGAAATGTTCATTCGAATACGATTTTGGTCTAACGTGATCAAACGCGGCACCCAACGAAGGACAGTTTTCTCATGTCTAAATGCTGATTTAATATGTGACAAACACGTTCTTTTGACATGTTCATGGCCTCTAACTCTCTCACTTTAATTGTGCAGTCGTCTAGCACCATTTGGTGAACTTTGGCGATGTTTTCGTTGGTAGTTACAGTTTTTGGACGTCCCGAACGTGCATCGTCTCCCAAGCTCTTACTGCGACGTTTAAATTCAGCTGCCCAAAATTTCACTGTGGTAAATGATGGTGCAGAGTCCCCATACACAGAATCCAACTCATCTTTGACTTGCGTAGGTGTATTGCCTTTCAAAAACAAATATCTAATGACAGCTCGATACTCGATTTTGTCCGTTTTATTAATAGCACTCACATCAACTCACTCAAACGACTGTTACATAACAAATGAGCGTCCAAATTGGCTGAAACTTTGGTGAGTAACTGTCAACAGATGAGCAACGAAATGCACTAACTTTTATATACGAGTGCTGCCATCTGCATGGTGAGGTCGGAAACTTTTCAAACCAGCCTCGTAGAACTTGGAAGGAAGCAGGGAAGGTTCCAAAGAGTCGCATATGAATACCCCCTTGTAACATATAACCGGTATCTCCCTTGTACCTTTAACGAATAGTAATGGAGGTATTTATGTAAAGGTGTACATCTGTTAATATGCATACGGAGTGTGAGATTTCTAATCCATGTGAATGTAACATATAAGTGTATTTTATATTATTGTTATAACATAAGAATAACATAAGATAAGAAAAAGGATCGCGGTTTTGATGTGTTAAATGAAACCAAAGTTTAACAGATTGTGGTATTTATATGTGTTTGCGACATCAGTATTCCCTAGAATGGTGTAGTTTCGGTCTTAGTCAGATAAAACAAATTTTTAATGTATAAGGAGCCATTAGGATACTAGCTCTGTAAGTACTGTATAGCTCAGACATGTGAATTGCTACAGCTTGTCCTTAAGAACTACACTTGCAGAGAACGTACAGTTGTAGAAATGTTTGAAACGGATTTGATCTTATGGTTGAGATTCCGACTTGCACTTGGGCGACAGATAGTCGATAGCAAATTCACATGTGAAGTTTGTGGAAGTACCTACCCAAGTTGTTATCTGATCGTGCGAAACTCGGCTGTCCGCGAGAGGAGTGAAACACGATCTTATCAGAAGGTAATATCAGATGAGGAGAGCAGTTCGACAAGCTTACAAATTTCCTGATGTATTTCAATAGCCACTACGCTTGTATACGAAGGTGTGAATGAATCTTATCTAATACAGAAATGTAGGTGTTGCTTTGACCGGAATCAATAATACTGGAAGTTATGCCAAAGTCCATTATTGCTTTGAACATTCAGCAAGTAGGTTGCGTTGCGTCAGCCAGTGCTGATGGCAGGCTGAGGACGGCCCGAGGTACCTGTCCTTTTTAGGTATTACTGCCTACTTGTACACCCCAGTTTTTAATGTACGCCCTATGACGTCATATCGGGCGATGAATGAAATGGGTGAAATGATAGTCAAATGAGTCCAGGATCTATACAGTTTAGAGTTACGAAACATCCATTTTTAGAATAGGAGAAAACCTCCACCGTTGAATCATATCGGACGATGAATAAATTGGTGCTGAAATGAGCCCAGGATCCATAAAGCTTAGAGTTAACAGACATTCATCTTTCAGTATAAGGGAAAACCCCGGAGGAAAAAAAAAAAAAATATCGAGATACCGCACCCTGACCGAGATTCGAACTCGGGACCTGTTTAACGTGAGGGAGCCACGTGGACGAGAATTAACAGTCCACGCATTGGCAGTTCAGTTACATTTATGGAATACTTTAAGGTGGAAATTTGCCAAAGGATTACTTTTCTAAATGTTTGAATAGATTTAATAATTGGAATTTGTGCTTTAATGATGCATGTTTTACGTTGTAAATGAAGTACTTGGCATTTTAAAAATGAATGTGCAATTGCTATGTGGTGCTGTGAGCCGCGCACCACTTCGTACTTTGGTTTAAAGAGGTAAACCTGAGACCATTGTTTAGGGTGAGGAGTATGGAACTTCTGTATTTGCAAAATTCCCTAAACATGTTGGTTTTACGAAAGTATATTAGTGTTCCTTAAGATGTCAGTGAAGTATCTTAAATAGTTTGAGATGACTCGTGAATATATAGAATTTAACATTGGCAATATAGGACTTTTCAATCTTCCCTGAATGAGTGGTCATAACCCTCTTGGGATCTTGAAATTGACTGCTTGCATCATTTGGTGCTCCTTTCTGAACGAAGGAGTTAATGCTATTAATGGCCTGTATACCTGCGTTGAGCAGGCATCGGATCCCATACACCTTTAAAGAGATATGAAGTTTACGAGTCTCCTAGTATATAACTGCTGTCGTCAATCTCGGGCAGAACACGCAGGGATGGTCCGGTTCGTAACACGTAACTCTAGTTCCATTAAACTTCTGCTCGCCACGCAGGTAGATCTGTCCTCCATAGAGTGCAAGGTGTTTGACATATTGTATTAATAGCATTACCTTCACAACAATTATTGGGCAATCTCGGTTTTATAAGTCAAAAGTTTTGAGTATCGTCAACAGCCATTAAACAGCTTAGAGAGTGTAATGTCGAGCTGTCTAAAAGCAGTCGAGGAGGAGTCTGCAAAAATTAACAATGTGCCTAAGGCACCACCTACCAAACGAACAAAAATAAATTTTCCAGTATTCAACACAAAAATACTAGGTTTTCAGTGTTTTATAACATAGGAAATAAACTAAGTCTCGGAAAAACACATGCAAATGATTTGTTTTACTCATATGCACCATTAACGTCATGTGACGTTGAACGAACTGTCTCCGAATATTTTTATATTGTTTCAGCGACAGGTGCAGAAAATTCACATTCGATAATTAACGAATGTACAAGGTTGTTCACTGTAATTGCCACATCGAAAGCAATGAGGATGGCATATTGTAACGTAGGTCACATTTTTGTATCCGTAACGGTATGTACACACATCGCATCGATATACTTGTTGACACGGACGGTTGTTGATGTCTCGCTTGACCTTGTATAGTAGCTGTGTGCGTACATTGATTCCTAAGGTGTATGCGATCCGATGTCTGGTTATGAGGTTAACAATATGATTGGGAAAGCTGTCAGGTTGGCCTTTCTTTAAATGGGATCCCCATCATTGTTTAAGTTTCTTCAGGAAAATAAAGAAGACATCTGTGAGTTCCGCACAATGTTTTAATGCAAAGTATTTAAAGGTGAGAAACTAAAATGCTTAAAAAGTTATGAATAAACATGTTCTAAACTTGATTAACTGTGCGCAATGAATTTCGTCTTATATTTTGATGAGTCAGGTTACATTTGAGATCTTACAAATATTTTATGGGTTGTATTTTTGCTATACTGACATTTTGTTTATGGTCTGCAGCTGCCCAGTTAAACAGACAATGAACATCACAGGCCATTCTACGTATACATATTATTCTTCCTAAAAATGATTAAGAAGTTTGAATGGAATACTTGTATTACCATACACAGAGACAAGATATGGCATTGCATGTACATAATCAGTGCGTCCTTACGCTTGAGAAACTGGAGCGTATGGAGGTTAGTTCAACATTAGATCCAGTTGAATCTAACATCACTCACATCGCTGAACTGCACATACAGGTTAAGATGTTAAACACCTGAACTTGGCATGGAGCAAAGGAGATCGATAAGAAGCGAACTCTGGACACTGAATGCGCAATAAAAATACCTCTCTGGTACTTTAAACTGCAACAATGCAGAAGTAATAGTCGCTCGAGGCTTCCCTTTGTGTTCCTTTGTCTTCTTATGTTAAGGAAAACATAAGCAATATCGGATAATTTACAATATTGCGTCTTGGGCTTTCCTTTCACTCTCCTTTTATCTCGGCCCTTCCGCTGAGCCTTGAACTGTTAGTTTAAATTGCGAGTTACGAATTAATATCTTAGAATATCGCTATTTCATATCAGTACAGCAGAAGCAGTTCATATCTACATGAGGTGTCTGAAATGTAGGAACTTCTGAATAAAATAGACAGGTAAATTAATGGCGACAAAAATGGGTTCGTAGTACGCACGTGGAGTACAGGAAACTGGCGCATGAAAATCTGCAACATCCCAAGCATTTACAGCGGTGTTATTGGGTAATTAAATATAAAAAATTGTGCAGTTTTTAGTTGATAGTTGAACTCATTAGTGCCCAAATTAATCTCAATATTTCGCCTCGATTTTTCGAATTTTCGTTTCAAGCGTCATGTTAGTTGTGTAGTTTAGCCCCTGTTTCTCGCAGTTTGAACATCACGTACTTCAGCAATAGACAGCTTGCTTTATCCACTGCTGCATCACCTTTTTGGGTTGAAGACGTTTCTTGTTCCAGAATCCGTGATGCTGACAGGCTCTACATAGCCCGAAGATGTTTGCTGCGTACCCATTTCGTACTTATCCCGTTTAAAATCTAGATTTTGTAGATTAGGCTATGAGGATTATATAGGAGGAAGTTTATCAGGTTTTTATTACATACAAAGAGAACGATCTGTTGCACCCTGGTGAACGTGGTTATTTACGACATAATGTGACTTCGTGGGTTCGTAGAATTAGAAGTCTTGTGTGCAGAAATTTGAAATGCTATTTATTGCAGTAAAGAATAACTTGGTACAACCCTTGCAGCAGTAAAAAGATGCCACATACACAACAGCAGTCTCCAAGATCGTCTCGTTGCTTGACCAACCTAAACAAACAAAAGAATTCGCTGCGGCACAATTACAACACAACTCAACTAGCAACTGTTCCCGCTCTAACACTGCGGGGTTTTTATAACTCCAGTCATTCTTCTAGTATGCAGTCGATCGTTGGATAAGAATCGCGACGCAGCGAGAGAAAGACGGAACTATACTGACATCTGTCTTTTTCTCTCTCTGATTCTTTCTCTCTTGCAAGCGTCTCCTGTATGCCCACGACAAGAAGGCTAGAGCGGGGGCTAAAGGGCAGAGGAGGTTGAACTGTTTATCTGCTCTGGTAGTGGATCTGTTTACTAGGAAAAAGAGTGTACATATGTATGAGAGTACATATGAGTCACGCATGCTGTCAGATCTAATGTGTCTTGCAGCGATAGGTATTATGTATAGGTGAGCTATGTGACAACACTTGTGTATTTTAAACTAACCTTCCATTGTTGTCATACTGGAAGGCGAGCATACATCCCGAGGAGGCAGCAAAAGTGATTACGTTGCACAGTCCTGTAGCTTGCCTTCTTGTCTTGGGCAATCAGTAGTTCTGCGCGCCACTATCTGTCTTTCTTTCCTGCCCGTGCGCACGCGACCGGCACTGGTTTTTCGCGGCTCCAACTCAAAAATGCGGTGACAATATCCATTGTTTGGGGAATCAATTTAGTTGCCAATAAGCTCTAGATTTGAGCGTTCCTGAGTTCTAAGTTTTCAGTAATTGTCTGTTGCAAATTTGAATTTCCTCGCATTGTATAGCCACCAGATGGTAGCAATTCATTGTTGATATTTAAAGTAAATCGTAGACGTGAAAAGTTCCCTAAATATAAAAGATGTTTCTCTTAATAAAGGGGGCACGAAACTGTTTTATTGACTTCCTAATTGTCTCGTATAATTTTATTTTATTTCATATTGAACTTCCATATTTCCGAAACGTCATCGTATGTATTTTCATGTCCTTCGGAGACCTACGAGTTTAGTCTCGATCTGTGCCACGACCTAGCTATCGGATCTCATTCAACTCTCCACGAACAATCTCAAAATGAAGTGGAAGACTCCAGCCGTAGAAATGGTATCTATATAACCGTTCGGGTAGCATACTGATGACTGCTTGGCTCAGAAAACGCTTCTTCGAATTTGATAGGATTACAACTTAAGAAGTTTGGTGAAGGTTCATATGGAGACCAGGTCAACTTGCTGCTTTGTTCTCGTTGACCTTCCACATTTCGGCACCTGGCATGCTCCTAGCTCCAACGTTCAATTACCATGTTCATTGATTTCCTGGAAATGGTCTGTTCATGAATAGCACCAAACATATGTTTGCAATTGTGTAGTGATTGGCTGGTTCATGTTTCCACACATACATAGTCAGCAAATACCCAATAGACAACGGATAACAAGTGATAACTGGCTGTTGGACGACTGGGCCTTTCCTCTGGGACTCTTCCCAGCTTACGTGAATTCTGGAGATGTTTCTTGGGCGTTAGCATTGAAATGAACTTGACTGAAGAACTCTTCATTTTCGTTGAAGCTAATTTTGATTAAAATATGCATTTCTTTTGTAGTCAGTAATGGTAAACACAGAGTAAAATGAGAAAAGTGACTGTGACAGATGGAGATCATTTGTAGCAAGAGACCTCCAAATATTAATATAATTAGTTAACATTGAACCATTGAGTACCAAAATTACACCTTCAGTGGTAGTCGAACTCTTTCCATTGTGAAGCATTAAAAAGTGAATGTTTGCCACGTACTAGAGTTTCATTACAAGACCAGAGTGTATCTGTTGTATTTAATATCATATCCTGTGACAGTAGAGGCACTATTAATTATGAAGAACCAATCGCCCATCTACGGGTGTGTCAGCGAGGTGACTCAGTGAACTTTTAGAATTGGACGTGTAATTCTGGCAGTGATGACAGTATTTCTGTGTCGAATTGCACTACTGCCACTAGTGCCAGGCACATTAGCCCAATTAGCAACGTTAATTCATTGCTTTATATAATTTTTACACTTAGAGGTCGAGTCTATTTTGAACTTTCTGCCTGGGTGACTACATTTCAAGAGGACTGGATTAGCAGTAGTGCCAAATAATGAAATAGCGCATCTGGCTCCAAATACGTGTGCAAATTAATATATTTTGAACAGTACCTGAGCCAAAGGATCTTATCGCCATTCGCTTTAGGCTCTCGTGATATTTGTCCTGACTGGAGCATTTGAATATATGTTTTCCGATTAATTCTCGGTTGAGTTGCCATAAACTGGGCAGAAATTACGTTCAGCATCTCTTCGTTGTGCTTTAACGAATGAAAGTCCAGTTTCTTTCCGTTTCTGACTTTGTCGTAGGAGGACCGAGTGAGATGCTGGTTTCCTCTGTGACCCGCATTGGGGAGGTCCGGGTTCGACTCCCATGTCCTACCTTAACCATGGGGTTTTGCCGGTTTGCCAGGCGAATGCTGGGTTCTGGTTAATTTCATCCATTTCACCTCCATGATCATCTCTCATCTAATGGTCTCTTTCAGGAAGAAGTGTCGGCAGGAGTCTCGGCGCCGCATGGCAGGATGATATGCTCCCGATGAAAGCTTTGTCCTCCGGTAGTACGGTCTCCGTTCTCCGGACCAGACTAGTGGGCGGTTACCGGACCTCAATGGACTGGCCTGCCGGGGAAGTTCCCAAATGGTCAATAATACAAACCCTGCCCTCAGCACTCTCGTGGCTCCATAGCTCCACCGCCCTCTGTCTCCTCTCGCCTTATCCTTACCCCTGTGTCTCCCACTTTGAGGATAGGTACAATAGACCAAGTTTGGATGTCCTTGCCAAATCCCCTTCTTAAAATAATGCAATCCAAAGCTAACAAGAGGGTGGAATTTGAAGGCCAGCATGTAGGGACCTGCTTTTGTGAGTTAGATTCGCTTAGGCTTCCAGTAAGCGTCGTCCACCTATGTTCTGAAACACTGCTGTTTAATTTAGTACTGGAAAAATTAATCCGGTTTATTACCCATATGCCTTGGAGGAACCATACTTTCCAGATCAGTACAAATAGTGGCATATGTTGACGATGTGACAATTCTCGCAAGGAATATAAGAGCTCCTGAGGAAAGATATGTAATGTTTGAAGAGAAATCACAAGATCTAGGGCCAAATATATGAATATGGGAGGAGAGGTATAACTTCAGACCAACCGGCATCGAGCTCAACTCCAGCATTACAGGGAAACAATTGTTCCCTGCACCCTTGCCGCTAGGTTCCTGATGTGCTGCCGAAAAGTTAGACCTCTATCCAATGTTACTGCAAGGTACTGGACGGAGTTAGTCCACACTATCCTTCGACCTCGGAAGCTGAAGTTGGGGCAGTCTGCGGGGGTGTGGCGCTTTGTGTTGTGTTAGACGGAGGTGTCTTTGTAAGGGCTTGAAGGCTCTGAGGATGTGTTTGTCTTTGCAGAACAGAAGCACGTCGTCAGCGTATTTAGGGAGGCCAAGGGCCTACATGGCCTGTAGTGTCAACTATCATCACCATCTATGTTCTGAGAATAGAATTTTGTCTATCACGTAAATCACTCAATTTGTCCGATAGACCAAACCCAAATTTGAGTATTAAAGGCGTGGTATTTCAGTCATCGTTGGCTGAATGATGTGGAGCGTTTTACATTTGATACAAAACCATAACGGCCACTGTCCGGTCATGTGTGAACAGTGAGATGTGCATGACTGCCAGTTTTCAATGTTTTTGTTTGTAAAAAAAGGTTGGGGGCAGCGCAGCATGCATCATAACAGTGATCGATAATGTATGTAATTAAATGTGATTTAATATGGCTGCAATAACAAGCTAGAAGTCAACAGTTCACTGGATGCTATTTAATTTCTTTTCACAATAGCCGGAAGCTAACGGGGTCATTGCAAATATAGTTATAACACGTTTATGTGCAAAATAACAGTACAGTAACTTTTTGTTATTTGTACATGAAATCGCATTTGCACTTGAACTGAGCAAAACGCCATTGTTTGGAGTTACTTGGGGGGGGGGGGGGGCGATTTGATGTGTAAGATTCGAGTGACTTACAAACTTACATAAATACATTTCGTTATAGATATGAGAGCGTAGTAGGTTAAAGGGTTTTTAAAGTGGGGCGGTATGCTAACTAATTTTGGCCTAGCGCTTGTACAGAGTATCTTGTAAACAGTAACGCTACAGAAGTTTGGCATAACTGATATTTTTTATCTTTTCAAAAATGCAATATTGAATGTTTTAAAACTCGGTTTATGGTTCTTTAGTAAATTTCGAAGTCGCCGTATATTTATCAGATTTTAAACAAAGTTTCAGCCTCCTGTATTGTATCCCTCCGGTCCATAAAACACAACTTGGAATAGCGTGTCGATACAGAGAGATCCAAAAACATCCTAACCGGCTGTGCGTTGTTTTGGCTGTCCGCTCCCTCGGCGCTCGTTGCGGTCTGCCGATAACACAGAAAGGCGTGGATGAAATCATGCGACATTTTTGAAACTACTTTTAAAGGCTTTGCTTATCCATGTTATTAAAGGAGATGCTGACCGCCTTTGTCCATACATTTTTGGTACTAAATGGCAAAGCGAGAAAGCGTATCGGCAAAAATTCGCAACACAGATGTTTACCTGAGCTTATCGCACATACACGGTGAGTCCAGTGTAGTCTGTTCAGATGTAATCATGTCTTCTGGACAGCAATGTGTTATACATCGGCAGGCGCGAGAAATCATATCATATAGACACAGGCAGCTTCCAGTCGCTCTATTTGTGTTTCGTAACTTACTGTGCATCAACCTACTAATATTTCACTCTTCTAATCGACCAGATAACGCCCGATAAGAGACGATCACAGTGCTGGCCACCTGAATGTCAATACGCCTCAACGTTCTGTGGAGTAATACCTGTAGTTCACGTTGAGAACTGCTGGCATTTCTCCATTGACAAAAGAAGTTCTATAAGTCCATTTTTTTTTCGAGTCAACAGTTGACGTCCGTACATGCGCGAATACAATTTTGCCCTCCCCCACTTTAGAGCATTAACAAAAGGGAGCGTGAATTTGCCTTTTTTCAACAAGACTGCCACAATTGATACATCCATTTTTGGAAGAGAACAACTGAAAATGTGTTTCAGGACAGAATTGTTAGTAAAAATTTGTAGACTCTTGGTCCGGCGACCTAATCCCTTGCAATTTCTTTTTTGGGGGTAACTTAAACACATGAAGTGTAGAAGACAAACCCTCGCACCCGAAAGAATTAAAACATGTGCCACGAAATTGCTTGATGAAGATGCCAAACACCTGTGGAAATGGTGGTAGCATCTCCTTTAATAACATGGGCAAGCAAGTAGTTTTAAAAACGTTGCATGGTTTCATCCGGCCTCTGTGTTGGTGGCAGAGGGCAACGAGCGCCGAGTTCGCGGAGAGCCAAAACACCGCACGGCCGGTAAGGATGTTTTTGGATCTCTGGGTAAATGAAACATAAGAGATTTTAAACCGAATAAGAAAGGAATTATATTTGTAAGATTGTGAGAGAGGCAGGTGTTAGAGTTAAATATATTGGTTCCCAAACTGCGGGTTCAAGCGGAGCCCGATTTACGACGCGTAAAAGAACCTCAGCTGACTGAGAGCCATATGAGCAAAATGAAGCTGTGTTTTCACGCCTGCCATTGAATGAGAAGCTGAGAAGCACAGCAGTTACAGAGCTCTATTAAATAGAAACTCAATTCAATTGCTCCCAACTTTATATTTGATGACGTAATGACAAGGTGGCGTTTGGCATTTAACCACCTGTATGTGCGGGCGGTAATTGTTAGGTGATAGCGTTTTATGCCGCGATCTCAAGAGGACGTAGTAGTTTTAATTTGTGTAATGGAGTTGGTGCTCGTTAACGGGGCATTATTACGTTTTTAACGTGCCTCTTTTCACTGCCACGTTTGTGATCAATATTCTCACAAACCGTATCGACTTGGAGCGTTGCCACGTTACGTCAGTGCTTACCACTATTTTATCGTAGCAGAAAGATGGGTGCAATAAACATCGGCTTCCCTCTATATTTAAATCATATTCAAATTGTTTTGAACGTTGGCATTGCGAGTTAATATTACCATGGGGGAAAAATGTGGAACATAACTTCTGTTCCAGCTTTATTGGAGAAACGTAGTATATATGCAGTCTACCCACCACAAGAAGGCAAGCGGGGCCTGAAGAGGGAGAGGAGCTTGAAGTGTGTATCTGTTTAATACGAAATGAGAGTACATATGAGTCACCCTTGCTGCCAGATCTAATACTGGTTTCAGTAATAACTACAGTAACTTGGATGAATTAGGTGGCAACACTATTTTACATGAACTTAGCATCCATAACATATCCGAAAGGCGAGCAAAAGTGAGTACTTTACACATTCTGCCTTGCCTTCTTATAGAGGGCAGACAGTAGGTAGTACGTGTTTACAGTCAATTTTCAGGGAAATAAACCATTGGCTTTGGACGATAAAATGTTAAAACATAGCCCGTATATGGTAAGTTCACGTACATTCTCGTGGAATACGCTGTCAGTACAAACTATTTTGTTATTTAACATGGGCACTTAATATTATTAAAAGAATTGCGAAGTTTACAATTTGAATAACGTGGCAATGCATTATGCAATGGAGTGGAATGCACGTAAATTCTTATCGACAAATAAAATGCCTCGGTTTATGACGAAAGCACTTGAAGCCATTCTACAGTGTTTCTAGCCTTTATTTTCTGATAATGCATTGCACATGACAATCATATCAGAGGGACAAGGCAATAAAAACAAGGTTGTGTTGAATTATCACACTTGATTTATTTCTTTAGTGCTGTCAGTTACAGTAAATACGATTGTTCGTATTGCTGTAATTAAAATGAAATTAATACATACAATAAAATATACAAAACGGCACGAAAGGAAAGTTTTGCTAAAGTAAATTTAGAATGAAGTCAACTTGAAAGGGCATTCTTCAGAATTTTAAGTTAAACATTTGTTTTATCTCTAAAATATTTTAAACTTGCGCTAATTTTTATTAAAACTTTTTGTAGCCATTTTTGATGAAAGCAACGCTTTCAGGACGAAAAAAATTCGATATATAGGGTAGTTTGTTCTGGAGGGATTTTCTAAACTCTTCGTGTCCTATTCTTGGAAAATGCTAAGCTTAAATGCCAACCTACTTCTGGTTTTTTGAGTTGCGCTGTTCTGACGCGTGCTGTGATGAGGGAACTATAAATTCACAGGGGGCTAAACTCCCAAAGTGATAAGTCCATTATGTACAAATATTTTAGCACAGCATCTGCTACGTTATCTCTCCGGCGAGGAGAGTTTATGGTGCGTTTTCAGTGACACAGGAAGATCGAAAAGAGGCCAGGTTGTGATGGGATGCTTCGAGCCGCCGATAAAACCCAGAGCTGCGGAAGTGGCTGAAGGTAAACCATCACTCACGCTGTCCGTGTTTCGATTTGAGCTATTCTTGGCGAAGTGAGCATGCATTACATCACAGCAGGGGTCTAGGGTGTACCGTAATTGATTTCAAAAGAAATACAAAAACTAAGCAATTTGGAAGTCATTTCCATAGGAAAGACATAACCCGGTCTCGAAAAATTAAAATACGAGGGCTGTTCAATAAAGAATGATCATAATTGATTTACGGACCTAATTTTTCACACTAAAATTCAGTCTGATTATATTCTGTTAGCTTAATGTGAAACAAACACGCCGTAGTAGTTTCATTGTTGGTACTCCTGGTTCCCGCCTGTGAGAACAACGTAAGTTCAGACATATTCAGTATTGCCTGCCGCTGCAATGGAGGTAACATGCAGTTAAAGTTGATGTTAGAGGAAGATCCGGAGTTTCTTTCAAACGTAATCACTGCTGATGAAACTTGGCTACATCATTTTGATCCTGAGAGCAAACAGCAAAGCTCAGTGTGGAAATCTCCTTCATCAACAACCCCAAAAAAGCAAAAGTGGTTACTTCTGCTGGGGAAGTTATGGTCATCTCATTCTTTGACATTCATGGAATGGTTTATCAGCATGTTGTACCTGCACACACATCAGTAACTGGACAATACTACAGGGATGTCCTGAAAACATTGCAAGTCCATATCAGACGCAAAAGACCACATTTCCATGAAGCAGGCTGGATGCTGCACCACGATAATGCGCGGCCGCATATTGCCAATGCTGTTGCTGAATATCTTGCAAAAATCAACGTGAAGTGCATCCCTGACCCTCCCTATAGTCCGCATTTAGCCCCATGTGACCTTTTTCTATTCCCTAACATGAAGAAACGCCTTCGTGGGAGGCATTATCCATCATCAGAAGCAGTGGTGAAGGCTGCGGAGACGATTTTGAAGGATCTCTCAAACAATGGTTTTCAGCATGTCTTTGAAGACTGGCAGAAACGCTGGTACAAGTGCATCGCATTCAGGGGAGACTATTTTGAGAATGACCATCAAAATTATGAGGATGAGCAAACGTACGTTGTCAAAAAAAGGTGATTATTCTTTATTGAACAGCCCTCGTAATTACAATTCTTTGTTCTCAGAAGCGGCGATCTTGTGACTTAGAGCATATTCATAAATGATCTTTCAAATGCTGATAAGTGATAGAACAGTGTTTCTCAGGGTAAAAATGCTGTATAGTCGCGCTGATGGAGCGGTTACCATGGATTTATCTTTGTTAACAGAAACCTCTCAGATAACGTACTGAGTGAGAGAGGTACTGACGCGCCTCCCGTTCGTGTGCTAGCACCAATGAACACATCACTTCAGCCAATGGAATTCGCAGGAATCACAAATGACAGATGTTCACTCCACGTTGAGTAATCGGTGCGTTATGTGAGAGGTATATATTAGCCAAGATAGATTCATGGTAACCGTTCCAAAAGCACAACTGCGTTTTGAGCTCTCATGAAAAAAATTACTTTTAATAAAAGGTCCATCCCCGCGCGGATATGTGAATAGCGTAATTCATAAACGAAAATTTGGTGAATACCAAATTTGATAAAAGAAGATTTTAAAGATAATCTTACCACTTCAAAACACCTTTTTCTGTTACATTTTTCGAAATTTAAAATTCAAGTTGAATTGTCTGGGCATATCCCCAGAAGTCTTGTTCATTCTGAATGACTTTTGCATTTAGAAAACCACAAGACATGGCAAAATGTTACTGTAAAAAAATGGAGAGCTGATTTAAATGCCCAATCGGTATAATACATTTGGATATATCCTTGTTATTTGAATTTTCCAGTACGTATGCTTTTCGTAAATGGGAAGTCGTTATTCTAGTTATCTCTTAGACATGCAAAGAGAAGGGAATTTAAAAACCTTCACATAATGATCAGCTCTTCAAACATTTGACTCCTACTTAAAGTCTAATTTATTTCCAAGTTTCCCTTGTACCTACAACAAAAGTAGCATTGAGATGTTTATTATAACAAGAAACTGATTACAGGAACAAGATTTTGTAACAAGTTGGTTCGAGAGTACAGAAACTCATGTGAGTGGAACACAGTTTCTCTGTATGTCTTGACCATGCAAAGAGATAGAATTTCAAAGCCCTCACATGGCGACCGCCTTTTGAAGATTTGATTGCCGCTTAAGTCCCCTAATTCCATTGTAGCTGTAGGGAAAGCATTTGCACAAACGTCTGGCTCGAAAGCTTCAAATAGAAGTGTTTTTAAAAGTGGTTGCGTAGAGAAGCTAATACGAATGCATACAGGTCTATATTCTCAGAGCAGCTGTAGTTTAAAATGATTTTGAGTGATTGATTTCTAATCAGATTAGGTGTTAATATTGTTGACCCAGATTTGGTTTACATCAGTGGTAGCTGTACTGCAAGAGGACCTTCTGGAAGTGTCGAAGTGCAGTGAATTTTTCTTGGAGAACTTCAGGATTTTAATTGCGTGTGTTGATAAACATCTCTGTAGTTTTAGGAGTCAAAAGTGGAGCCAGCAGAGGCGCGCTAAAACCTAATTATCTAGTAGTACCTTTGCTTTTGTTCCTACGACTGTGGTTTATAATCATCCGCGTACAAAGTTTGTTTCACTGAGCCGCAGAGCTCAAAGCGACGAATGTTTTCGACAGCGAAGATGTCAGAAGTTTGGGGATAGTTGTTAATTGGGCGAGATTCTGACGTGAAGAGCAAGTTGGTAGACGACAAACTATTCCAACTTGAAGTAACGGTAATGTCCTTAACAGTTTACTGCTTGAACCTTAAATAACACTGCGCTCTGAGTTGGCTTTCACCATTTCCCTTTCACGCCGTGAAATATTAATACAGCCACTTTGTTGATTTGCGAGTTTCTTTTGACACTGTACATTTGGTATTTCCAAAATTGACTACAAAATATATGGGACCCCAGTCATGATTACGGCTTTGTGTACATGGCTTACGTCATATCGGATGGTGAATGAAATGGGTGAAATGCTCAAATGAGCCCGTGTTCCATAGAGCTTAGTTGTCCAACATTTGTCTTTCAGCGTAAGGGAAAACTCTGGATAAAAACGTTACCAGGTAAATCAGCCTCACCGAGATTGGAGCTCGGGTCATCTTGACCCTGAGGCAGACACGCTACGATCTACGCTCCCGGGGCGGGCTTCCCTCACTGATCATGTTTCCTGTTCACTGGGCTACAGCAAGTACGTATATGGTACGTGCTTCACGTTGAAGAGGTTCCGAGTTCGAATCTTGGTCAGCGTGAGATCCCAGTAATTTTTTGTCTTGTTTTTCTGTCCGGGGTTTCCCTTTTCCTGAAAGATGAATGTCGGGTAACTACAGTATACCACAGAAAACAGTCTCCGGGACCTGAGACGCAGGGGGGTTGGAGAAGCTTCCCACACACTCCCTGGACAGGTTTATGACACCCCATGTGACTGACGTCTTCTACTTTTGTGAATAAATCTGCTCGGTTTTAGTGAGCAGAGTGAACAGGGCGCATTTTTTAACGGTTGTACTCCTTGTGTAGCATGCTTTCTCTGTCACACACACATTCGCTGTCCTTGTCCCACTGTGTAAGGGTGGCACTGGAAGGCACATTCCTTTCAGGGACTTACTTTGCGTTGCTGGACAGTACAGTTCCTCCAGGCAATGCACATAAATAGTGGAGTTGTATCACTCCGCCATCAAACACGTGTTTATGTTCTCTGCCGTCAGCTAAACACGCAACATATCGCAACCGTCATATCCTTCATTGTAGCTCGTGTTTAAATGTTTTGGAAGTTGAATTGCAGTATTTATTAACCCCCTTGATTACTTTAATGTATCAAATAGATGATAATATACACATTGTAATAAAGAACTACTTGCACAGAAGCTTCACCATTTCATTTAATATAAAAGTTGTGCTACGACATAATGTGGACAGCCGGATAGACTATAAGGTCTATGGACCCTGGGCTTATTTGAGCTTCATTTCTTTAATTTTATGCATGGTCCGATAACATTTATCGTTGTAGGACGTAATTTAACAATTTCAATAATGGATGATGTGAATTGTACTTTCTATGGTTGTGCTATGCCTATTTCTTGTTACAGGTTTAGTTTATAACGTGAAATGTGGTTTAGAAGATTTTAATAGTCTGAGGAGAGGTGTTGCTGTAATAGTGTTTATGATGCCAGGCAGTATATCTGAATTAGTGGCAGAAGGAAGCTGTACAACCAGGTCTTCAAGGATTCTTGTGAGAGGAATTCTCATTTAATTTTGCACCTATGTATTGTACATTTACCGTCCTTATCATTTGAGGACATTCTGATTTAAATCGCATCTCAAAATGATTTGGTTTACTGAACGAAGTTCTAAGGGTTTCAGTGCTAGTAAGTTGGCAAGTATGTAATTTGCAAAATTAAGTGTACCCTTTCGCTGAAGGATCATAGCTGAAATGATATTTTATTAAAAGATTAGGAGAGAAAATTGGAGCCATTATTGATCTGCGATGTACATACTATCATTTCACTGAGGATCAGGAATGATAACATGTTAATTCGCTTTATTTTCGGAGAAAAAATTGAAGGTATAAATCCTTTGAATTTTTAAGCAGCCAACCGTACGTAAGAGCGGCCACAGAGGTGTAAATTATAGGTTCCTTTCTGCATTACGTTTATTCATTTACAGAAATACTTTCAGCCTTTTTCCGTTGTCGGTATAAGGAGATTAGTTCACTGTATACTGGCGTTGTAATTCCATGTTGTTAGATCATCACAAAGGAATTTTGCTCAGTCCTTCGAAAATGTCTTTATAGCTTACTTGTGATACACAATTGCTCAAGTTTCATACCTAACATTCTCAAAAAGTTCAAGATATAAATTGTCGTGCAGATGTAAACAATATGGTAATTTAGAGCAATATGAGAGGAAACAAGTGTCGAAAAACTTTCCTTGTAGCTTTCCAATGGTTTGGAAGAGGTATTTTTATGGAAATATTTGACTTCGTCTTTGGAAGATGCGAAACTAAAATACCCCGTTTGGTATTCATCCGACGTTTTAGTTTTTGGTGTATGAGGCGGTTGCAGACGGTTTTCTTGAGGGCTACAAACAGTGTAAATCGCAAATCTCTAGGCTAAAGGAGCTTTGAGGAAATGGAAGTTGAGAGAGGAATATGGATAAGGCTATGCGGGGTTAATGTTGACCGCAGTTAATGCCTTACCGAGCAACTCTACCCCCAATAGCAAGTTTGGGGCTTAAACTGCACCAAGGATTATGGGGTTTGCTTATAGCAGACGCGGTTAGACCTATCACTTCCAGTAGTTTCAAGGCTTACAAAGGAACGGCAGTGCACTCACTTTTAACACAATTTAACGTTAGCAGCGAACAAAACATTAAAGTAAATGAATACTATATAAGATACTTTCCTTTTAAGAGTAGCAGCAATTTACCATTTATAGTTTCGTAATGTAGGAGTCGTTAACGATTTTTTTAGGAACATCTTCCAAGTCACGATTTGGAAACTCTAAAAGTTGGTATAGTAGGCTTAGTGATTGGGTTGCCACTTCAGCGTCGTCGATACTCGCGTAACTTCAGATTTTTAAGAAGCTGGCATAGCAGCCAAATATATTTATGAAGGGGATTAATTGGAGTTTTGAGTTTTTTTAAACGTAAATTGCACGTACTAATGCTGTAAAATTTTGTGTAGTGCTTCTCAGATTATGATTTTCTAAATATATTTTTACGAATTTTTCAAAAAAAAAAAAAAAAGTGCTTTGATTCAGTGCTTATTTTCTCTATCATCTAGGTATCTGTAGTAGGTATTCCATTCCACCCAAAAAGTTCAACATAGAGAGATCATTACAAATACATGCTTCGAGAGCTCGTAAATCCAGAAAAAAGAAATTTTAAGAAATGTGTGCCTATGATCTTAAAAGCGAAAACTTACGTAAGTGCGAAATTTGGTATTTAGTTTCAGCATCTTCCTAAGATTGCACATGAGGGTTTTAAAGAAAAAGCCCCGATCTCCAACTCAAATAGTTTTCAGGTTTGTTATCAACCATTTCGGAAATAACCATTGTTAAAGGCTAGCATTTATTTCTGAAGTGCCAAGATACCGTTCGTTTTGTTTTCAGTGGAACTGTTAAGCGAGCATCTTTCACTTCAGCCTCCTGTGTCTGCAAAAGCCTTTGATACTGTTTCTCACGATATTCTCATTTCCAAGTTAGATAGCTATGGTTTTGCCACTAATAGTATCCGTTTTATTGATTATTTAAATGAGACACCAGTCTGTGTGTATAAATGGCTGTAAATCCGATTTTAAGGTTGTCAAATATGGTGTCCCACAGGGTTCTATTCTCGGCCCAGTTTTATTTTTTATTTTCATTAACGATCTGCCAACTATGTACGAGACAGTTTTATCGAAATATATTTGTTTGCTAGTAATTTAGCTCTGAATATTTGTTATAAAATGATAAAATATAAGGTGCATACACAAGTAAAAATGGAGTGATGTCAAATTAAGTGTAAATGAAAACGAAACAGCAAACGTTCATTTTAATTCAAATGGTGTTGACAACAGTACGTGGTTCTTAAGTATATACCTTGATAATAGTCCGGGCTTGCAAACATGAGGATATGGCAAATAAAATAACTGGAGGACTATTTGTGTTACGTATTTTAAGAGAAATTGTAGATAATGATAATTGAGTGTATATTATAGTCATATCTATAGTCATCTCAGTGATGGAGTCCTACTGTGCAACAACCATATTAAAACTACTCATTTTACAAAAGAAGGCGGTAGGTGGAGCTCCACCTACTCCGTATTGCAAAGTACTATTTTTTGGACTGGGGATTACTTAGACTTCTTTGTATTTGTTTTGAACTGCCTTCTCTATGCGAAGGAAACTGCACGAATTTACGTGTAATTTTATTTACAAGGACTATCTTACAAGGACTTGAAACAATTGATATTTGAGGATATGTAAGTTCACAAAGACCTAAAATAGCTTTGATAATATACATTACAGTTATTTTGTAATAGTTTGCATGATTATCTTAAAAACACTTCAATTTCTTGCTTGAAAAGGAAGTTAATGACTGTTTTAATGTGTAATTCTCTATAAGGTCCAGGGGATTTAGTCCATTTTCTGGATTGAAATGTTTGTTTTTATTATTGACGTTGCTGTACTCATGTCCTTGGCAATAAGTTCAATCTCCATCCGATTAATAGAGCTTTTGCAGAAGTATGAAGTGTAAAAGGCCAGTCATTTGTCTTGGAATGTTCCGTTGGAGGATTGCAATGAAGTTGGCAGCGCTGTTTATGCACTGCAGGTCTTGTATAAACAAACTTTACTCACTCTACAACCTTCCATTCATATTGGCTTCCCACAACCATTCTTCTGTTATCCAACAGTTTATTTGCTTTTGCCTCCGCGAGTTAATCCTGGAAGCAGGAAGAAGTAGCTGCTAATCTATGACCTACATTAATTTAAGGCATGTATTTACATTGTATGCAGCTTTTTCGCTGCGATTGTGAAAAGGCACCAAAATAACTCCATTGTTCCACACATGCTGTTGATATTGGAAACTAAATTTAACTGCTTCTGCGTAGTAAAGTAGGTCAGTTATACTCTGGACAGAACTAAGTGTTATTACAGCACATTTAAAGTGTCTTACGTAAACATAGAGCTGTTTAAACTTGGTTTCCCATGTTTATAGCAATCAAGTTATCGACTTTTTAAAATGAATTTCAATGTTTATCCATGGTGGAATTTTAAGAATGTTTCCTTTAAACATCCTTGTAATTCATTTGATCAGAGCGCACAAATTGGAATATATTTGTGTTGGTTTAATGAACAAACATCCGTGGCGTACTGTTCTGAGGTGTCAAGCTTTGGTTTTCTGCCACGGAACGCGCCCGGGACTAATCCCACCCCTGGGGTGAGGAAATCAGCATCGTGAGGAAATTGAGGAGCTGCGCCAGGTAGCGAACCCTGGGCTAGAAAGCCATCTTCCTGGTTGGAGTAGGTGAGATACTGACCACATATCCTTCCCTATCGGTTGGATGACACACCTGAGTATGTGGGCGTGAGGTCGGCATCAGGGTTGGTTGGCTCAGGCGCACTTGGATTGTTAGACCTCGGGGTTTTTTGTTTGTTAATTAACAAATCTGTTTGTTTTAAGTATCGTGTATTTATACTTATACTTTGTCTAACAAGTGCATAGTGTAAAGTAGGTCTGTATCGAGATTTCAACGGAAGTGGAAGTTTTGAGACTTCTTGAATAAAAAGAAAAATGTTCAGGGGGAAAGCCGTGTTAGAGCTCTGTCTTGAAAATTTTAAAGAAAAACCCATTGTCCAAAACTATTTTTTTTTTTTTAAATTTTTGTCTCGTAAATTCCTCCATGATTTTGATTAAAATAGCTTAAGATTTATCATGACTAACGAAATGTATATATTGAATTTGTAGGGAGTAGTGTCTGAGTAAGTTCATTTAGTAGGTTCTTATCCTCCACTTTTGTTTTCATTTCAAATAAATAGATCTATGAATCTTGGTGACACAAAAATTAACATTTTTAATTAAATCTTTCAAATTCGAGAGGAAAAATCAATATTAATATAACTACCATTTTAGCTGCATGTTATTTATTTTTTGCATCAATTGCAGTCGTTAAAATTCCTCTTCATCTGATTGACATTTACAGAACTAGCAAACCTTATATAGTGCAATGAAGCATTTCCAAGGTATGCTCGCTATTGGTTTGAGTTTTCTTTCTTCTTCTTCCCAGCTTGCAGCGATGAATACAATATGTACACAATGACATCCCCTTGACTGTCACGTGATGCTCTTGTTTACCTTTTTGGGATTGCAGTTAAAAATTCATTTCATTAGCTTTGCATTCTCATGTTTAAGGAAGGAAGAAAGAAATGTAGGAGATAGTTGAAACAATTGCACGCGTTTTTGAATTAGTAAAATTTATTTTAAGCTTGCACATTTATTTGAGAGGTTGAGCGTGTCGTATAGGTAGATGCATTGCCTTAAACATTTGGGATATTGTGTTCTGTGCAGAGAACAGGCTAGGAAAGATGTTATTTTCTAAGTCAACTGTATTTCGTTCGTCAAAATCTGTAATGTGGGGGTCCGGTGTTGGCCTCGCATTCAAGAGTTCCCGATCTAGATTAGGGCGAATTACCTGAGTAGAGGCTTTTTTTCTAGCCAGGGCTTTTCCTTATCCTGAGAGGTGTCTGGTTAACTCTAAGCTCTCTGTATCCTGTACTCGTTTGAACATAGTTTCATTCATCGTGTGATTTGATTTAACGTTGGAGGCTTCCGCTTATCCTGAAAGATGAATGTCTGATAACTCTAAGCTCTATGTACCCTGTACTCATTTGAACATCATTTCATTCATCGTCCGATATGACCTAACGTTGGAGGTTTTCCCTTATCCTGAAAGATGAATGTCTGGTAACTCTAAGCTCTATGTAGCCTGTACTCATTTGAACATCATTTCATTCATCGTCCGATATGACTTAACGTTGGAGGTTTTCCCTTATCCTGAAAGATGAATGTCTGGTAACTCTAAGCTCTATGTAGCCTGTACTCATTTGAACATCATTTCATTCATCGTCCGATATGACTTAACGTTGGAGGTTTTCCCTTATCCTGAAAGATGAATGTCTGGTAACTCTAAGCTCTATGTAGCCTGTACTCATTTGAACATCATTTCAATCATCGTCCGATATGACTTAACGCTGGAGGTTTTCTCTTATCCTTAAAGATGAATGTCTAGTAACTCTAAGCTCTATGTACCCTGTACTCATTTGAAGATCATTTCAATCATCGTCCGATATGACTTAACGTTGGAGGTTTTCTCTTATCCTTAAAGATGAATGTCTGGTAACTCTAAGCTCTATGTACCCTGTACTCATTTGAAGATCATTTCATTCATCGTCCGATATGACTTAACATTGGAGGTTTTCTCTTATCCTTAAAGATGAATGTCTGGTAACTGTAAGCTCTATGTACCCTTATTTCATTCATCGTGGGATATGTCCCAACTGGTTTAAGGACGTTTACTTCTAGTTAAGGATGTAAAGAGCAAGTTATGATCTATGTTGAATCATTATGTTGAGGGCGGGCGATATGTAGCAGGGAAGAAGTGGTAAACAACACGTGGCTAATGAGAAAGAATACGTTGTATAGGAACAGGAATGTGGTCTCCATCATCCAGGAGCTGGCACCTGGGAGCTATCTTTAGTCCTCCCACCACTCTACCCGGCAGCCGCAACATCTCACACCAATAGAATGTTAATGCGTAATTTGTTTCGACTTCCTTCAAATGTTTATATTGACCAGTGATAATATGGAAATAACGTCGAACAAATGAAAGGTTTTTAAACTACCAGATCCTTATAGCAGAAAGTGAAAGTAGGTTGTGTTATGCTGATATAAATGTAAACCAAAATATAGGAAACAAACCAGCAGCGTGGCTTTACAGTAAGGTTTAAACATTTAACAGTAGTGTTGCAAACTGTTCTGGTCTTACAGAGCGATGGCCTTTATGGGGTGCATCAGGGACAGCAAAACATTATACTCTAATTTAAGATTACAGACTGAATGTATTTATTTAGTTATTCTAATGCTCTAACCATTTGGAAACATTTTTATTCGTTTTCTAGCCTCCCGATACAACTGTCCACTTGGTTTGTTCCTGTAATTTTTTAGTGCAATGCATATCCCAGGGGCTTGCAGCCCATGGCCACATTTGCAGTACGCAGCATGCAGTTGGGTCTAGGAAATATATTTTTTTGTGTGTGTAATTTACGTGCTGCAGCATTTAGTCATATCGGACGATGAATGAAATGGGTGAAATGATGCTCAATGCGTCCGGGGTCCATGGAGCTTAGTCACCCAACATTCGTCTTTCAGAATAAGGGAAAACGCCGGAAAACACCTTATCCAGGTAACTCACACTAACCGAGATTCGAACTCGGGACCTCTTGAACGTGAGTTAGACATGCTACCATCTAAGCTACCGAGGCGGGCTTTCTTCATTCGATGGAGAGTCTCTGCCAGACAATGATGTCGGTCACAGTTTCACTCCGTGTAGCTCTGGTATTGCTTTCTATTTGGAACCAGATCCATCCACTGTTTTCATGTATAATTTTATTTACTGTGTCTGAGCTTTCGGCTTTGAAAGATGATTTAATTTTGAGCTTTGCTGCTTGCTCTCGTCTTGCAATTTATGATTTTGCAGCCTCTTTTCTTTCTTTTTTTTGCGAAGTAATCTGCTTCCTTATTCCTCTTTATCCCAATATGGGAGGGGATACATTGGAAGGTTACGTGACTAACCAAACGCTTTAACTTTGCAAGGAGACTCCTAATGTCAATTAGTTTTGAATTTATTGCATATTTAGTGTTATTGCTTGAATTGCCGAACTTGAATCACAAAATAAAACTGCTTGATTTAATGAATCTATGCTTACACATAGTTGAGAAAGTGCAATATATATTGTCTATTTCTCCATCGAAATTTGTTTTTATTTTCCCAGCTGACTTATAGAATGAAAAAGCTTGCAGTACACTCCAGCACCTGCTTGGTCACTGTTGTCCATCTTTGAGCTGTCAATGTAAATTTGGAGTCATTCGCTTTCAGGATACATAGTGTTGATTGTATCCAAAGTGATACATTTTAAAACATTGCCTTCAATTTCTGTTTTATTCATTTGTTGTGTTAGACTTAAGTTATGTGTCAGTTCCATATAATTCAGCGGGTTTGTCGGATGTTGTAATTCCTCAATTTGCATTTCCGTTGTGTACCTATTCCTTAGGATATCTATACATTGAACAAAACCATTTGTGCTTTTAAGTGTTCTATTGCTCTCTATATAACCTCTCCAAAACTTATGTGACGGTAATCTAATAAGCTTTTCAATATGTCCGGACGTAAAAAAGTTCCCTCAATCGGATGTCCGAGAGGAGACGCTGTTGGGAATTCTTCAATGGAATGCAGGAGGAATATCCCAAGCGAAGACTGTATTGGGGTAATTTTATACGCAGCTATGATAGGCCAGAGGGTAAACGAGTACAAATGCTCAGCATTGAGTAACGTCCTCGCATTCTATGGCTGCGGAAAATACCTTTAATGTAAACCGGTAGTTCATGAACTAAAGCGGGCTTGAGAAATTTAAAGTCATTTCCTGTTGCATCAGGTTGAGGAAGAGAATTAACGTTGTAAATGAATGCCAAAGGTGAGTCCCACAAGAGCAGTGTGTTAATAGCTTTCATTTATCAAGTACAATAAGTATACTAACCCATTAATGAACATGATAAATTGTTTGTAATAGGAACATCCACTTCCGTCTTCTCTTGTGCACTTCTACCAGTGTACTCCTTGTTTCAAGTAAGCTGACGTGAACTATTCATCTCATTGGCTGCTCTCGTGGTATGGACTTGTGTGGTAAAAATAAGTACGTTATGAAAGTGTAGAGCCAGACTGAAAAATTCAATGCCATAGCCGGGATTTCAACCACGCATCTTCTGGTCTCCGTCCAGCCGCTCTAAACCATTGAGCTATGACCAACGTGTCAACATGACATTAAGTTCTCCAACCACGGGTTGAGAAATTACGTGGGTGGACAATATCTTATTTAATAAAAAGTAATATCGCTTCAACTCAAATGATATAATTTCTGTAATATTTATATTAACATGCAATAAGGTTTTGATTACGGTTTGAGTGAACGGAGTGAATCTACCATAATATTTTCAGTACGTGATCCAATCCGTTAGAAAGGAGGATGAAGCGTACCTATTTAGAATGAAGATTAAGCGTAATGTAAATTTAAAAACTGATGTTACGTATTGTAATGTAACCGTCACAATGGGATTGTAGGCTCCAGCATAAGAAACTAGCCAATCGGCGAACGATTCTCATTATGTGAAATAGTTATGTTAGTCTTTTACACCAGCGCCGAAGAACCGATGTAGAAATGACTTTGTCAGCAACTCCACTCAGCACATTTCCAACCTCCCCGTGGGCAAAATCCGGTTTGCTGACTGAAATATATAGGCAGTTACTGCAAACATTTGCACTGTTTCCACGCTTTTTTCCCCTTCTGTTTTATTGTTTTTAATTGGGTTGGTTCATTTTTCGTACAGAGCACAAGGCGAAGACGTTAATTCTGTTGATATATTCACTCTTAACACAAAAGCTGATGTGGCAAAAAGGAAATCTATTGGTGAATTCAAACATCGTAATACTGACTTTATAGCCCGCCTTGGTAGCGTGGTGGTAGCATGTCTACCTCACGTTCAAGAGGTCCCGAGTTCGAATCTCGGTCAGGGTAAGTTACCTGGAAAAGGTTTTATCCGGGGTTTTCCCTTATCGTGTAAGACGAATGTCGGGTAACTCTAAGCTCCATGGGCCCCGGACACATTTGAGCATCATTTCATCTATTCCATTCATCGTCCGATATGACTTGACTTAAAACAAAAACAAAAAAACTTGAGCGCGTTGTAAAAGTGTATGACCAAAAGGACATTTCTTCCTGCTAATATGTGACGAAGGAGCCCTCGTATAGTTCAAATAAGAGGGAACTGCCAGAAGATGGCTTTTTTCTCTTTAGTACCCCTTTCATAAAACAATTAAAAATAGAGGAAACTCTTCAAAGATGCACTTTGAACAAATAAGTAAATACTCTTTCACGGAGAAGAAATTTGTGATTATATGCAGGATCCATTAAAGATTCCCAGTACTCATTAGTGAGGTTGAACCTTTGTCATTGTTATTTGTTTGAATTCATCAATATTTTTTTTTTTTTTCGAAATTTTAGAGCGAGCATGTATCAACTCATTTTTTAATATTTGACTCTCATCCTGAAAGGTTTTGTTCCATAGTCGGGACTTGATTCACGGATCTTCCATTCTCTGTGTTTTCTTTTTAAAAAATTACGTCCTCCAACGTTGTCATATCGGACGACGAATGAATTGGATGAAATAATGCTAAAATAGATCCACGTCCATAGAACTTGGAGTTACCTGACATTCATTTTTCAGCATAAGGAAGAAGTTCGGTAAAAGACCTTATCAGATAACTCTCCCTGACCGAGATCCGAACTCGGGACCTCTTGAAGGTCAGGCAGACATGCTACCGAGGGAGTCTCCTTGTGGTTGCTCTAACCAACTGAGCTACACTTCCCCCTATGAACTTTAAGCAGTTTAAAATGTAGTTGTAGATGACATAACCTGTGTCGTGTCCCGGTTTCGAACTTCCTATGTCTTTCTGCGCCTCATTTTCATTACCATGTAGTGGTGAGATCCACCCTAGGCTTATTCCGTGGTCGGGAACCAGAAATCTACGCTCCCCTTGTGTCTACAAGGAAATGGAAATGCAAGCGTTCCGTCAGCACGAAGTAAAAAAAAAAAGGAACATTTGCAGTAATAATTTGTAGAGTTCTGTATCAGAATAAACGATAGCAGTTGCAGAAAATTGTTTGAAGATAACAGATTTTAACTTGTGAGACATCTCGCACAAGAAAAGAAAAAGGGCAGTAAAACCTTGGGTTAACTGTGTGACAGTAGTTGTATTTGCAGAGTTATGTAAAGGATGACGTTATTAGGAGACAAGTTTACACAGCCCTGAAGACTTAATAGTCTGCAGCATTTGCATACGATTGCGATAACTTGATACACTCGGTTTTAAGAGCGTTTAAAGCTTCCGCGAGAAGATTTCACTTTGCTACATGCGGGTTACACGGGGTTATCGGCGTCCACTCCATAAATCATCACGAGTGGAGACTGTGCACAGTGTCTGCAACTTCTGTCTGTGTTTGCCGAAGTAAAGGATTCTTTTACATGATTAAGTTTAAATGTAATTAGAAAGCATGAGCTTTGTGCCGCTGTTATTCAGTGCATGGAGTAAATCGATGTACCCCTTCTGTACGTGCTGCGATCGAGCTATAGCACCTATTTTTTGTTTCAGGACTGAGACCAGATAGAAACTTGTGGATCTTTTTAAAATACACGTGGACTCTTTGTGAATACGTCACAGAGATGGCAGCACTGTACAGTGCAAAGTACTCAAGTGGCAGCGACGAGAGTTAGGACTGTTAAATGGCGACGTTTTCATTGCAAGAACAGCGTGAAATCATTCGTTTTCTCCATTTTCGTGGTGTGACACTTACTGAAATTCATCGCCAGTTGAGTGAGGCATGTGGTGATGGTACCATAGATGTGTCTAATGTGCGTTCCTGGGTGCAACAGTTCAATGAAGGCAGAACATCGTGTGATAACAAACCAAGACAGGCAGGGACTCACATCAGCCGCTCTGACGACATGATCCAGCGAGTGTTAGGACGTTGTTTCGGAGGATCGTCGGTTGAGCATTTTCAGACCTCCATGCAGGATTGTGTGTACAGATCCCACGGATATGCCAATTTTGGAGGCATTATTCATCGTCCGATATAACTTATTATTGGAGGATGTAAATTACTACTTTTTAGAAAAAGGAAAACTAATTGTAGTTTGAGTGGTATAGAAAGCTGTAGAATACAGTCCTGATTACTTCATACTGGTGGTCGCAGGATGATGCATGTGCCCATGTTAACACATTCGATGATGACACATTTTATGTGCCGCGTCAGCACCGTCCAGATGTCGTTTTTACTTTTCCTGTTCGCTGAGCGGGATTTGATGTGAGCAAATCTCATTTTTACGTTGCCATGAAAACCCAACGGTGTATGAAGACTGCATTAGGGAACTTGTTTTTTGTCCAACAGTGAACGTACGTGTATTTCGGAAGCTACCCGATCGATAATCCTTTGACCATTGAAAAGCATTGTTCTTCGGACAGTCATAGGCTGAAACATTGTGGAATATTTTAAAATCATGTGTGGGGGGAGTGTTACCCAATTCATTCCATTTCGCTGAAGGAAAATTGACTTTGCCAACGTAATGTCTTATGCAAAGGGGTAAATGATTGCCCACCACTTCAAAAAACCAAACGTGAAACTTTGTAAGCTCTTCTACAATTTAACGATTTTTCAGCTTCTAGCATACAAATTAAATATAGTTTGGTCTCTTTGTATAAAACGTTGTACAGGTATAAATTAATAGGCTAACTTACATTGTTAAGCTCCTTTTAGCCCGCCTCGGTAGCGTGGTAGTAGCATGTGTGCCCCACGTTCAAGAGGTCCCGAGTTCGAATCTCGGTCAGGGTGAGTTACCTGGATAAGGTTTTTTCGGGGTTTTCCCTTATCCTGAAAGACGAATGTCGGGTAACTCTAAGCTCTATGGATCCTGGGACCATTTGAGCATCATTTCACCCATTCCCTTCATCTTCGGATATGACTTAACGTTGGAGGACGTAAATTTCACAAAACAAAGCTCCTTTTAACCAATTAGGGTTGTCATTGTAGGTAACCAGTGGCTGTAAAAGTCGACATATAATATGCGTGGGTTTCAGTAAGTTGGGGTCCCAGTTCACTAAGCATCTATTGGGCAAGTCTTGTTGACTCAAGAATTTCCAAATAAGTGAATAAGTTAAAGGGAATCAACCGAATGGCCATTAAGCTCTCGGGTCTGTGCATTTCTCAGTAATGTTGTTAAAGATGTTTTTCAAGAGCACCTATGGATTGATGACATTCATTAGAAAGACATGCCAAGAAATAAAAAAACCAGTACTGATAGTGTGATTTAAGTGTCAAATTAGTGGATGCTAAGCTATTATCCATAAAGGAATATTCTAACGCATAAACTACGATTTTTTGTGTACTTCATATTTCATTTCCGTATATCCTATAGGATTTGCTAATATAATAGATTGTGACTTTGTGGGTTCGTAGAATTAAAAGTCTAATTTTAATTCTAAATGTTCTTTATTTCCGTAGAAATACACTGTTCAATTCTCACGTAACAACATTACGTCACATACAACACAATCTACCAAGGACGATCAGCTCTCGTTACAACAACGCTCTACAGCTGTTTACTACTACTCACGACTGACTCTTGGTGAGTCGTTGCTCTCTTAAATACCTCATTGATAAATTCGAGAGGTTTCTGGAACAAACAAGAAAATAACTTCTCTGTCATCAAGATATCACTAGAACCTTCCAATCGTGAAATCCTATCAGTGCCGGCAAGTCCTCTATCTCGGTGATATACTACCAGTCTGTTATTTATCGGCGCTATCGTTATTTGTGTACACTAGCCGCGCTATCGTAGATAACGGCTTCGCGACAGTATTAACTTACAACTTTCAAAAATTGTTATTCCTTATTTTGAATGATATAGGACCTAGAGTCCTTTTTAGAAGGACATTTTCCCTTTATTTTTAAACCCTTATAGTTAGAATTACCTTTGTTGGTTCGTATTTGTTCACTTGAGCTTTAGAATTTAAGAAAATTAAGGACATTATAGAACTTCACGAAATTACCCTTACGCATACTGTTCGCCTATGCAAGGAAAGTCCCTGATAGGAATGTGCTACCGTTACAGTGCGACAAGAACAGTGAATATGTGACAGAGAACGCGTGCTACACAAGGAGTAGAACCGTTTAAAATGCATGCCGCCTGTTCACTCAGTATACTAAAACCGTGGAAATTTATTTACGAAAGTAGAAGCTGTCAGAATGATTTTGAATTGTAACTGAACTGGCCCAAGTGTCAGGATATCAAAACCGTGTCTAACCTTCCCTGCGCCTCATAGAACTTTTAATTTTATTTAATCATATAGACCTCCACGAGCACTTCGCTCTTTTTAACAGAGAAATACAAAACAATACAGATTGTTTCGAAACGACACCGAACGAATATAGTCGTTTCGTAGTTTATAACTTAACTGGTCCGAATTTCGGTGTCGCAGCTTCGAAATTCTGCTAGGTATAATTTTGTGCAGCATCATTACGTTATTTTGTGATTAGGCAGTGCAGGAAGCACTGGTGTGCGAACCTTAAAGTTGTTATTGGGACGCACCGGTCACGAAAAGAAAAGAATTGCTCCTTGCTCTTTATCAGTGACCCCAACCCTGCTTTCAGGTAATGCAACAAAGGGCAGTTATTTGTGGAAAAGTTAATAATAACTCGAACAGTTCCAAGATTGCTCATTATGCTATGATCTTAATTGTACAAAACTTTCAACCAGTTACTGTAAAATCAACAGCTTCCTTTTAAGTTACAAATGCTTTATTTAGTGTTATTAAACACAATGAAATAACATGCTTGTCTCATTGCAAAAGGCATTTAGTTTTGGTTAACTTTATGTACAATTCTTTGATATTGTTCTCTGTTGTTTTTGTCATTCAATGTTTCCATCCTCAATCTCACTAACATTAACTTCCCTCTGACAGGTTTAAGTTGCGTATGTCCACCAGCTTATTTGCTGTCATCGACTATTATAACGAAATGTTGAAACACGCCAAACATCCATAAAAATAACTAAAGAACAGCTTCTTTGTTGCGGTTTCATAAGCCAGTGAAATTTTTAATAGTAGCAAGTTACCCTGGAGTATGGTATGTTTACAAACAGCTACAGCAGGCGGCACGCTGTGTCATCTACGTGCGAACTTCGATAGTGTAAGGCATGCGGCAATGTTCCTGTCACTGCCTAATCTACACTCATTCTGGAGCGTTTCTATGCGGCTCTATTGGCGGTAAAAACTATCTATATGTGTCACATAGAAGTTGAGCAACTACTTCTATATGTTCGAAACACCCTGTATAAGTGACACATCAGGGACCTCCTTTGCTGTTTCAACTCCTCAATATAACAAACTCGTAAACATTTTAAAATACGACCAGTAATTGTTCTTGACTTTCAAAATCGCTAGGTAAATCGGTTTGTGCTAATAATTTACAGGGAACAGAAAAAACAATGTAGATATATTTTGTGGATTATAACTCACAATTGATAAACCTTTCGACTTTACAAAAATCGTATCTCCATTGTTTTTTCACCCGTACATTCACGAAACTGCATTATTTCGGAGTTACTTCTGTCTCTGCTTAGGTGGTATAGACACGCATGGAATTCCAAAAGTTATAATTAGTTGTTAGATCCCTTTGGTTACCAGTAGCAGGTTTGAGTTATGCAAACAGCAACCGGAAAACAAGAACTAGTGAGAGACAGAGCTGCCATTTGGACATAGCCTAACCTCATGTGACGTTCCTTTGTTGGTAAAAGCAACTGTCACGTATCCATTGTCCTTGAACCATGTCGCCTCCGGACTGTTCCGTTTTTAGGGAACAATTAATGCTCTGTGAATATCTTTGTGCACCACGAATGACATCTACAGGTCGTGACAGGGAACGGTTGCAATAAAGAGTAACCTCAGATTACATGCCCGAGAAGAAAGCCTTGTGATATCGATATGACGTAACTATGGTCCTCTTCGTCAGTTGTAAACTATTTAAAGACAATTTTTGAGTGTGCTTAAATTACGTTTGCAAATCTCAAGTTCTATGAGGAATTACGTATGAGTAAAGATGTAACAAATTTAGCTTTATTTGCTTCTAAAATCAGAAACAACCTTTTGTGGTTTTTGGAGCAATCTTGTATATTTATCTTGATTCTTCAAGGCTTTCAACTATATAAATGGAACAATAAAAAGAAGTCTAAAACATAAAGCAAACAAAGATACCATTCTAAAATTTTACAAAGTAATGTCAGTACCTGAAGTACTATTTGGTAGTGAAGTATGGGTCATAACTGAAAAAGATAAAAGAAAACTTCAGGCAAATGAAATGAAATTTCTAAGAAGCATTACGCGATATAGAAAAATTGACCACAAGCGAAATAAAGATATATGCGAAGAGCTAGAGATGTTCGACCTGAATGACTGAGTAAGAAGCGGTAAGATTTTAATATTGAATACTGCATACGACTACATAGCATCAGCTTGGTTGGAGTAACATGCTAGCATCTTGTCCCAGAGGACGCGGATTCAAATCTGTAGCAGGGAGTAAAATGCCGAGCATGTATTTCTTCAGGAGGGGAGGTAAAGCCGGTGGCTGTGGATCATAAATATTTGGCCCGCTATAGAATGGAACGCTTAGAACCAAAGTAGTTAAATAGCGAGCATACATAAGAATGCAGTTAATTGGTTTGTAAAGATATGTTTAGCACATTAGCAGGACAGAGGTAGCCTGGCCGGAAGTACCCGATTTCCCGCGAGTGTCGGGAACACACTGCCTCCTGAAGTCCAACCCAATCCGAAGAACTCCCCGACGGGAAGGGCTCGGCAGTTCGGCCCGAGGTTCCTCTAGTAACGTCAGTGGCACCACAGTGCTAAGGGTCCGCAGCGCTTGCACTACGGCAGCTGAAGGGGACGGATCCCCTCCATTGACATCAGGCGAGTTGAATGTAGAAAAATATCTTCCGGAAATAAGGATAATTAAGAAGTCTCTGTCACAGCAGCTATTTGATTTATACGCCGTATATTTGATATTGACCAATAAGGTTTAGGAACAACTCGGATATGGACCAGTCGCGGTCGTTTGCAAGAGTGCGATTCTATTCTAACCGGGAATGCTATACTTGTATTAACTTTTTTCCCCAATCCTCTTGACCTTGTCCAACATGCTTTTTGCATCGGCCTGTTGTGTCTGTTGCCGTAACAACGAGGTTTGGCAATATCCTAGCTCAACTCGAAGCAAAGAATTAACGGGGGAGGGAAAAATCAGGCGTTGGAATAAAGCTTCAGATTTTCAGTAGCTGCTGGATGACATTGTAGGACCTGTAGGACTTCTTGTCCTTGGAAGGAAGGACCTGAACTATGCTTCTTCCTGTGTAGAGGATACAACGGCATTTGACTGCTTTCCACCATCCACAACCTCAGGAATTACAGCATCGAAAACTGAAATAATGTTTTTGATGTAATGAATTTGTTTAAATGTGACACTGACATGTTAGATCACTTGGATGCCCCTCAAGGCACTAATCAATTAATATTAATGAAATGTTTTATCATTTCACCCGCACTGATACAGTAAAATTAATTTAATAATCAATGTGAGTGTGATATTGCGTGGCAGTAATGTATGTGAGACAGCCTTGTTTCGTGTGCTTTCACAACGCACAATCAAGTTGGACAATACCAGTTCTGCGAGTTTCAAAGGTGCTACTCCAAGATAATTCAAAATATTCTCCCGTCAACTATGACCTCAAGTGACGTGTTACTTGGATAAGGCTTTGATATTCTTGATTTTCACAAAGACATCTCTGATATTTTTATTAAAATACAATATATTCCGTTTATTTACATGACAAATGAAATATATATCCTGAATTGTACCCTCTGAAGTACTTTTTATAGGTAATCAATTTTTAAAATATTTTGCAATGTGTAAACCATGATCGAGAGATACTGCCTAAAACACGTAGAGCTTGTTAAAACACTATATTTAAAACCACTTCGTGTCATGGTTTTCTAGATATCCTTGTGTCTTCGATGTGTAAACGTTATGCCATTTCAAGACCAGCACGTTGTGACTAACGTTTTCCCTTATGAGGTAGTTATTGTCGTGCTGCTCGAAAGGTTACCATGGATTTACCTTTGGTAGTGGATACCTCTCAGATAATGCACTGATTACTCCACGTGGAGTGAACATCTATCTGTCATTTGTGATTCCTGCAAATTCCATTAGCTGAGATGATGCATTCATTGGTGCTTAGTACACCAACGAGGGGCGCGTCAGTTCCCCTCTCACTCTTACAAGAATAATCGGTGCGTTATCTGAGAGGTATCTATTACCAAAAATAAACTCATGGTAACCGTTGGAACAGCACCGTAATGCGTCACCTTGACACTCTACCCTAACTGCATTGTTTTGTCCATGAAGGGCACTTTATTCTCTCAGGTAACATTAGAGGGGTTAGTTTTCGAGTCCCATGAACGCGTCAGCTTGGCGAACAGGACGGATTAAGTACAAGAAAATCGCTCTGTCCTCTGTAACCAAAGGTTGGGCGTGCACGGATCCGCATTGAAACACCTACTCGATTTTCTGCTTTCACGAAATGTGTAATGAAACCATTTATTTATTATAAATAAATAGTAGTAAAATAAGCTTTGCAAGAATATTGTGACTTTGTGGGTTCGTAGAATTAAAAGTCCAAGTTGCAGAAATTCCAAATGTTCTTAATTCCGTAGAAATACACTTACAGGAGCAGGATGACGTCACATACACAATTACAGTCTACCAAGGTCGTTGTCCACAACAAAGAGGTTACTTTCCAAACACACCAGTTTCAATTACAACTCTTGTTCCGCCTGTCCTTTTGGCAAGTCTCGGCTTCCTTATATATACCACTACTCGCATTACTAGATATTTGTGGAATATTCTGTAACAAACAAGAAATCGAATATTCTGTAACACAATCAAGATGTCACTAGAATGTTCCTTTTTATGTAACTTCATCTGTTTTGGCGTGTCTTTTATCTCCGCGCTATGTTTATCTGCTTAGGCAAGCTGTTTGTCCATCCGGCACTACCTGTCCCTTATCGTTCCGCGCCGCGCTACCGTAAATAATGGGTTCGCGACAATATTTTAATGTCGCTATTTAAATATAAACGATAGTGGGTAGAGAATGTACTGTGAATGTTAAGTTTGAAAAATGACTCCCAAAAGATTTGGTACATGTAATTGATATTTGGAAGATGGTTTAATAGACTCTATCGGTTTTAGATAACGCTAGTGGCTACTGCAAGGCTATAACCCTCGTCGTCATGACAACAGAAGAAACACGCTCGTGCGGAAAGCATGCTGAGCAAGCTGTCAGAAATATCAAGTACAGAATTAAATTATGGAATTTAAGAGGATGGCTTTATGGAAAGGCATTAGATGAGACATTATTTTATCGGCTAAATAAAACGAAGGGAGGCTCATTGACAAAACACTTTTTTTTCCGTAAAGTGTACCTCCCCGCTTTTAAAATGCCAAGCCTAGTAAATAATTAGAGTAACACAGGAACGTAAAGTTAGAACAAAAGAGGGAGAAAATGATTTTGGTTGTCCATAAATTAAAATGGGCTCGCTCACTGACGTTAAAATAATACGTCTAGCGAACATGGTTGTATCGCGATTTATAATAATGTGACAGTTGCTGGTAAAAAGTAGAGACCTGATTCTCTTTGCTGAGCAAGGGAACTAACTGAAAAGTGCACTTAACTTTTTTGATATCGAGTTAGGAGCTTTTATCTGTCAGAGGAACAGATGAAAGCTTTGTGCGTGGCACAGAAATGCGCATGCTCGGCAAAGGAAGCTGTTAATTTGGCTTATATGATTTTAACTTTGACGCCTATGGAGCAAATTACATAGCCGTTGTTCGCCATCGGCTATGCGATGTTCACTTGTTGCTAGGCTGGCAAACATATCACGCAGGGGTGGACAAGGGTATGTATGAATTATACTTCTAGCAAACTAATGAACTGTGGGAGACATTTTAGCCAAAGGACTCTCGCAGGAATTAATAGAAATAGCACCAGGGTTTCCAGTTTGGAGGGAAGGTCTTTACAACTAAATATACTTTGATGACATTCAGTATTATGACTATCATTATTACATGTGTATTAATTCGCGATATACGTACGTTTGTGTATTCGAGATGTCGGAAAGGCATTGAGAGTTTACAGCACTTAATGCAGATGGCCCAAAATGTCCTAAAATCGTTGTTCTGCTGTTTTCACTTGCAGAGATACTTTTAGAGAGCTGAAATTCCGTAACATTGAGTTTATTTGCGGGCATACTAATGATCCGATTGAGCTCAATGTAACGCGTGACTACTCTATCTGACTAAAATGTCGTTAGAAACTGCCATTACATTATTTCCAATGTCTGGAATATAAAACTGCATAAACTACCTGCACCATTTGAACAATATGAATGTAAGTTTAACCTATAATGTTCCCAGTGAGTTCTTTAATATTTTAGTACAGTCTAGGCTTATGGCGAGGGCCCATTGAAAGATCTTAGTTTCTGAAAGCTACCTATTTACATCGCCTATTTCAACCTCTGGTGCACCATGTTAGTGCCCATCTAACGCAAGAAGGCAAGACAGAGGAATGTGTAACGTTATCACATTTGCTGCTCGCATGATGTTTATGCTCGCCTTCCGGATATGATAAAGTTGCTAGGTTCGTTTAAAATACAGTTTTGTTGCATAACTCACCCATGCATAATACTATCACGAATCCCTTTTTTACGACTGGCGGCGTACGCGTGGCTTGTTTACACAGAGGAACTGATAGGCAGACAGTGTGGTAATAAAGAGCTTGCATAAGCAGTTAAAGAGCGCGAGATAAAGGACTTGCCCGCACAGATAAAGTTTCTCGTTAGAAAATTCTAGTGATATCTTGATTGACAGAACAGTCGATTTCTTGTTTCTTCCAGAAATCTCTTAAATTTATCAATGAGGTACTTAAGGGAGCGACGACTGGCCAAGAGGCAGTCGTAAACAGAAGTAAACAGCTGTAACGATGTGGTAAACAGATGTAATGAGAACGCTGATTGTTATTGTCATCGACCTTGGTAGATTGTGTATGTGATGTAATGTTGGTACTGTGAGTGTATTTCTACGCAAATAAAGAACGATTTGAATTTCTGCAAATTGGACTTTTAATTCTACGAACCCACAAAGTCACAATACCTATCACTGCAGTTACTGAAATGAGCATTAGATCTGGCAGCATGCGTGTCTAATATTTACTCTTCATACACTCATTTCGTGGAAAACAGATCCACTACGAGAGTATATAAATAGTTGAAGTCTCTCTGTCTCTTCAGGTCCCGCTTGCTTTATTGTGATAGGCAGTATCTATATGGGCAAAACATATTAGGGTGATGATTCTATGTGAGCTGATAAGAGTAACGAACTACTCCGAAAGTAATTCAATCATTTTTCTCGACACCGTGGATATAAAGCTGTGAGTCACGTCTCGCACTAAAACCTATTTGATGCACGTGCATCATTTAACCCCGTGTGCTAGATTTTCGTCACGTAAAAAGTATCAATATCCGAGCAAAACAATGTGGGTTTCCACGTCCAATATAGATATTGTGACTGCGAGGGTTACGTAGATTCGGAAATCTGGCTTGCAGAAATTTAGAACAACTTTTGCTGCAATCAGCTGTCTTTGAGGCTGACTTCGTGTTTTGCTGCACGAAAACAAAGGAATGAAATCACTGCGGTACACTTCAATCGTCAACTGTCGTAATAACCAACAAACAACTGCCGCTCCTAACACCTCCCCAGTCATTCTTACTAGAAAGCCGCAGACCTTTCGAGAAATTTAGCGGCAGCAACAATGGGCAGAACACCCTGGAGCCTCTCTGTCTTTTTCTCTCTCCTGTCCACATCACCCAGCTCCGGCCTGTGGCAAGAGCACAACAATGCCACACGATGAAAGTATTAAGGGACTCTGAGAAACGCAGCAAAGAGCGTTGATAAATAAAAATTCAATTTCAGTTTATTGCACCATAATTCTGGATAAATATATTATTATGGACGTCTTTGTGGTTCTCTGCACCCCATTTAATATTGGGCGATAAAACCATTTTTGGTCAAAGGCCTCATCGGGCTTGGGGCTCTTTTACCTGTCATGAACCTACGGTGCAGGATTATCGGCTTTACTTCTATTACGACGTAAGACATGCTAAGATTTTGTGCTCCCGAAAAAAGAAATACATTGCCGTCGCTTGGTTTTTAAATTATTTACGTCTCATGTTCGACCCTTACTTGCAGAAATACATCGTTCCATCGCCGGTTACGACAGCTATATTTAATATAAGGCATTTGACCTCGAGAGCACTTTGCGTGAACTTGAAATTTTAAGAAAGCTGAAAAAAAAAAAGCGAAACAGATGAGTACCCACATTAAAGTGCCGGGATTCATACATCCCAAGCCTCGCCAATTTCTCATCTAGAAGATGTAATTGACGCTCGTCTCTTAACGAGTTATGGCACCCGGAGAAAAAGGGCCCGCTGCAGAAAATGAAGTGGTTTCAACTTTATCCTTTTATTTTCCCGTCCATTTAGCGTCTGAGAAAGCGAAGGAAAGGGAAGAAGAATGTAATTGTCATGTATGACTGAAATATTTTGGGTGGTTGCCAAAATCTTGGTGTAATATTGCTGGACTGACGGCAGTACCGAAAAGCGGGCTGCCAACTTGTGTCATCTCTCCCATTTTTCATGGCTCGTGCCAAGTTTTGGAGTAGAAACCTCGTGCCAAGTTTTGGAGTAGAAACCCTCTGGTATGCGTTTTGTTATCACACAAATGTTAGCTTGTTAGTGTATGTCTAGCGCAACAGGTTTGTCAAGTTGCTCTCCAGCGCTAGTTTTTGCTAATGCTTCATTAAACATTATACTACGTAAGGGAAACATTCGAAATCGAGAATGAGGTTTTTTTTGGGGGGGGGATGTTCTTCTTTTAAACAGCATAACTTAAAAACAAAAGGTCTGTTTACAATTTTCATATATCAACATTTTAAGAATTTTTACTATATACCTAATATCCATCTTGAATGTTCTACGAATTACCTTTGAAGTTCTCTTTATCCGAAATCACTTTTGCATTGATAAACTGTAAGATATTGTGACAAAAACACAAAAAAACGTGCGCCTTATAACTTCTTTATTTTCAACAACATCGCTGGCTCACTGCTAATGTACAATCAGCCTGTTGTTTACACAAATAAACAATTTGACACGTCCCTACAGTATTTCTTTATATCGCTGTAGCACGTAGGCTTTGTGCTGCTACATCTTTCTGATCACTACACCCGTCTACCTCCTTTACCACGCAGCTACACGCCAATTCTGGACGCTACTCCAATATTTGTGCAAAAATGTTAAGCTGCTTGTTTCATAGCTCGGCGATCCCCCACCCGGAGCCGCTTTTAGTGAACCGTAAACTGCTTTCTGCCCACGGCCTGCCGACTCCTTACCGCGGAGCTTGGAACGTACCACAGATTGCTTTTACTACTCCCAGAGCCAAATGTTCTCGTCTTAACATTCTGGAAGAGCAGCGAAATGAATTTGCGCCTTAATAACACATTTCCACCCCGGTCTGGTGACGTTTTCGTGATGTCAGCCACCGGTAGTCCTTGAAGGCGTACCTCTGCCGTCCCGCCAACCATTAAGCAAAAAGGCGAAGCGATTGCACTACTTTCGGTCTTCCTATCAAACAGCAATGACGACGTAATCCTGCCACGCGAGCCCCGCAACCGCCTATGTGACAGTATAAACAGAAAATGATTAGCAGATCAAAAATTTTCTAACCAGTTCCAAGATATTTCTAGTTATTGGTTTGAATTTGTAATACTTTGTACTTTTCAAAGTTTCAAATCAGTAAATCGATATTTTCTTCTTGATGCTTTTTCGTGTTTAGGCAAACAGATTTCTGAGAAGCGTTGGGAGCGGCTTTGAAAAAAAATTGACGATCGCTGTAGTTTACTGCATTCTTAATTCTCCAACGAAATGAGTGAAACGAGAGACGTAGACCAGTTGGGCGTCCTTTATCTATCTATCGAGAAATGAATGTAGATATTATTTACAAGAAGTGGAGAGAAGAATATGCTTTTGTAAGAATACTTCGAAGAGGAGTCCCGTGAATACAAAACGTTTGTATGTCAATGCGAAATGAAAATCCATCTTCTTTGTATGGTCATAAGAAAAAACGAAGTCCCTTGTCACTACAAAAAGTATTTGAGAGTTCTGCTAATAACGAATATCTCGGTTTGTCTATGCCTCACGGTTTACCAGTTATGTCATTCGGAAAGGGGCAAAAACCACAGGTATCCCCCCCACAAAAAATTCAAGGTATGTGTATCTTGATATCAAGATGTATGTATCTTAATTCTAATGAATATGTCGTAAACACGTGGTATTTGAATAAACATAACTATAGCCATTTTGAGGGGGTGAATAAAGGAAGTATTTCCATGTTAATTGTGACTTGAATTTACAACTTCGTGTTGCATCCTTGTCTGAGCTAATGCAATCTACTGTGGGCTCTGAGTTATGCTGTAATTCTTTTTGGAGAAGCTAAAAAGTTATTTCTATATAAAGTGATACCAACGTGCGAAGTGCGATCGGTATAGGAGATGTCATTTACGGAGCCGCTTTTGCTTGTCACATCTCAGCGTGGACCTTCTATTGCTGCTTTTCCCATTTAGTTTCTCTGCTGTGAAACGTTGGTTAATTATGATTTATGAGACTCCATTACGACTAAGTTAGTGAATTACGATGCTGGTGCCTACTCGAGTTAACGTAAATGTGACCGATGCTCTACAATAACATGAATATTTACGGTAAATATAATGGCACAAGAGAGACTTCCATTTGCACATAAATTCTGCAGCGAGAGGTTATTGCTACAAACCCCCTACGACGATCTTGTAAGCATAGCGAAGTACAGTACAGAGCTTGTTCGACCATAACACGTGTTTGTAGATCGTCTTTTGTAAGCAGAAGCATTCCAACCCGATCTAGAATTCTCCAGGCCTGGTTTTTTAAAATCACTCTTCTGTAATATGACGGATGATCGTATGGTTAAATCGTTTTCATTGTTTCCAAAAGCAGCTTTCTCTAATAAGTCCTTCATTTTATTTATATGGTACAATAGGTACGAAATCTCTATCCCAGTAAATCATTTATTTACGATATTGTATGAAGTGAGGACATAACAAAGAACGTGCTGGTGTATGTTACCACTTTTCCCGGCAACGTTAAGCTGTTTTGAAGCAATGTGCTGCCCAGCATCAGTCAGGAGCAATAGTTCTCTCTCAGGGTCTGCGTGAGTATATATAAGAGTAAGGATGACACTGGAATCCAGGTTTAAGACGTGTTTAATTACTGCTTCTTTTTAAGGAATTCACAAAAATTGCGAAGTTTCCGACAATGTACACCACTCTATATCAATGTCTGAATGATGATAATTGGGTTTAAGGGCTCTCAACTTCTAGGTCATCAATGCCATTTAAAAGCCGATTGTGCTGAAAACTGATTAAAAGACTAACACACAAAAGGACAAATCATTTAAATAAAATCGAGATGAAACAAACGCACGACGGAGTGGCAAAGACTAAAATGGTACTTAAAACCATTAAAGGGGTAAAATGGTAAAATAGCCAATTGCTGGGGCCTAAATTCTAAAATTTACATGTAAAAGAACGCTAAAACTTTGCCTACTGCCGTCTCGTCATTCGCAAGTATCCCTGCTATGCTGGCCGGCAGTTGGAGAGACCTGCGGAGTCGTTCTAGGCTAAAACAATCTAAAAAGACGTGTCGTACCGACAGTTCGGCACCGCACAGCGGGCAAACTGGAGTCGCGGTCCGATTCAATAAAAAGTTGTGAGTAAAATAGCAGTGCCCAATGCGCAACCGAGCTAAAATGATTTCCTGCTCTGCGATAAGCGACAGGAGGTCGCCCAGTTAATCGGAAGCTGCTTCACTGTTCGAAGCTTGTTGCCACGTAGATCAGACCCCTCATCGCACCAGCACGAAAGCGTCGCTCTACAGACAAGCCCAAAGTCTTTCAAGGTGTCTAAAGGGAGGGTAGCACCAGGTGCTAGGGCTGCCACCTTAGCCGCAGAATCCGCCAATTCATTCCTTGGCAGGCCCATGTGACCAGGAACCCATGAACACACCACGCTAACGTCAGACTTGTGTGAAACGTGGAGGGCATCTTGCATCCGTTGCACAAGGGGATGGAGTTGTACAGCTCACGAAGACTCTAAAGTGCGCTAAGGGAATCACTAAGGATTAGGCAATCACCTAACCGGCTGCGGCGAACATATAAAATGGCTCGGTATTTTGCATGGAGCTCTGCAGTGTGAATGGAAGTGCTGCAATGGAGACCAAATGTAAAGGGTTCGGCCCCATGGACGTACGCACATTCAACACCGGCAGGGATTCTGAAACCGTCGTTATAAATTAAAACAATATCTTTATAGCCTGATAAAAATTCTAAAAACAACCTCCGTCATTTTCTGGATTTACCGTATGTCAAACGTAGATTACGCGATAACACGTAATGCGTTATCTACACAGAAACAAATACTTCATCCTTGGTCACGTCTGTCCTTCAGGACGGGCAGTTCAGCTGTGTCGGAGATTCCTCTCACGAAAGCTGTCTTATTCAAACCCAAATTCTGTTTGTCACCACGTGGTCCTTTGTAACTTTTGTTTCGGTGACCAGCTACTAAGGAAAGTTTCGCACTTCCTGTCAAGTGTTTGCGCCAGCATGGTAAACTGCTAAACTATGATCCTGTTCCCATTTAACAAATATGCCAAATGTCCATATGTAATCTATTACGATTCCTTATTTCTTGAATCCCTAATTTCGGTATCATGTATTAGATTTAGTTCTTGGAAGGATGCGTCGTCGGTTATGTATCCGAAAGCAACATTTTGTGTCCACAGTCAGGCATAGCTTTTATCGGACTGTCCCAGGCAAAGTTTAGGTACACTGTGAACAAAGTTACTGCTCTTAATACAGGACAGTTATATTATTGCTGCAATGATTTAATAGTCTTATTGCCCCCAATAAAATTTTCTGAGCAAAGTAACTTACAATTTGGGTCAAACTTTTGCGTAGTTTCTAAAAACCATAAAGCTAACCTATAAGAAGATTGGTCCTCAAATCTGGGAGTTGTTTGAAGAGTTGTAACACAGTTACTTACGAAACATAATGATATATGTTCTAACAAGCCATTAGTTGGAGAATTCTGTTGAATACACTTTCTTGTTTACCAGCCACCCGTAAGTCGTTAGCACCCCTCAGCCTCACTAGGATCTCGAACTGCTCTGGAAACTAGATTTATATTCACCATGGGTATTATTGGTTACGATTCAGTTTGAAACTTGTGGTACGCTTGTATAATTCTCAGTTATCTAGAAAGCCTTCTTTTTCTTTTCCATTTATACCCCGCCTCTAACTGCAGTGGTCATATCAGTGGCCGTTCTCCTTCGGAGACATATCGAAGGTGTTAACTCGTAATTATTGGGTTGTATCATTAGATCACGCACATATCCACACTTCCAAGACTCGGAGGAAGATAGGAAGACATCTTAGTCGGAGAAAAATCCCCACCCTCAGCCGGTAATCGAACCCGGGACCCCTAGCACGGCAGGCAGGTGTTCTACCGACTGAGCTACGCGACCAGCTCTTCTAGTTCTTGCATTTCATTTTCGTTGGGAATGAGCCATAGGCTTTTTTAGGCATATTTTGGTAGGTAAAGTCGTGATCGTCCTGCGCCGTGGCGTAGCGGGCTAAGGTAGCATGCTTTGGTCCCTGGCCACGGAAAACGGCCCGGGTTCGATCCCACCCATAGGGTGTAGATTTTAGGCCCCGGATATAGGACCGGTGCCCACTCAGCATTGTGAGGAAAGTGAGGAGCTTACGCTAGGTAAGCGGCCCTGGTCACGGAAACCAACATTCCGGCTGGGGGATGCCGAGATGCTGACCACATCTCCTCCCCATATCGGTTGGCTGATCGTCTCCACCTCTGCCGTGCGTAAGTGGGCGTGAGGCCGGCAGTCGGGTTGGTAGGCCTTGGCCCTCTATGGGCTATCGCGCCATGTGTTTATTATTATTATTATTATTATTATTATTATTATTATTATTATTATTATTATTATTATTATTATTATTATTATTATTATTATTATTATTATTATTATTATTATTATTATTATTATTATTATTATTATTATTATTAGTCATCGTCCTGCACGTTCGATGAAGTAATATTCTAGCTGGTTCCGGAGATTCGGGTTCAATTCCGTTGAAGGATTTTTCGGAAAGAAAGTATAGCCGATTTGTTGTCGTAGATTTACTGCCGTAAAATACCTTCAAGTTAGATAAAGAGGCCTCTGAGCAGAATTAAGCGCTCTATCGCGCCCAGTTATTTTAATAAGAAAATACAATATTGGTTGAAAACATTGAAGTTAAATTAGATAAACTATATAAATATTAAGCTTAGGTTTTATAGTTCAACAGACGTTTAGGACAGTTTTGAAGGGATCCGCACATTTGAAATGAAAACTTGCGTACTTCACTTTACTTCCACTTTACTGCATACCCCGTTGACACTATTGGAGAGAAATGTCTTATAAAATATTCTTAAATACACTTTAAAATTTAAATAGTGTATAGCCTGTTACACATCCATTCCCTCTGACTGCCTCTTAAAAAAGTTAAAGGATGCAGCCATAAATATCGTGAATTACAGAAGCTATTTTAATACAAATTAGTTTTCCTCATTTTGCATTTCCTTGTCAAATGTATGCAGATACTAGTATTGTTGCACATTTATGACCTCTGATCCAGGAAGCACTGATCTACTGGGGAGAGAAGCCCAAAGCTGTGGCTTTACCTAATCACAGGACTAGGCTTCCCTCCGGGACGTGACCTGAATGTGATTGTAACCACAAAGTTTATCTAAGCGAGCACTCGAAACTTTTGTCTTCACTTTAAGCGGGGATTTTAGTAAACATCTGTTGAATAACGAATCGTTTATACGCCTTTTCCAAGCGCTTGCAATTTCTGGCTGCTTACCAATTTCTTGAATCCGTTTATATTATACGAGATTTTTGCAATGGGCTGTTCCCGAGTTTTCCTCATATTTCACATTCCTCTCGAAGTTTATTTATCGCGAAGTGGTTTTTGTTAGCTAATGCTGGGATAAAGAGAGAACGTTAAGACGAACTTCCGAATGTCTGTTAGCGTATAATGTTCTTTCTGCTGAAAATGTATTGTCAAATATTGGTTTTGATATTGTGACAAATAGACATTCTTTGAAGCCGGTCACATTTAGCGTAGCGCAGATGTCATCTTGAGAATTTTTTCTGTTCTATTTAACTCCAATGGTCATATCCGCGGCACTTCGTCTTTGGAACGTATCGATGGTGTTGTCTCGTAGACGTTGGTTTGCTGGTACTTTAAAATTTTCCTTTTTAATCATTAGATCGGGGAATCAGCTTGGTTGACCGAAAAATTCTCCCACCGCCTGGAAGCGAACCCGGGACCCACCAGCATGGCAGGCAAGTGCTCTACCGACTAAGCTGCGGAAAGGCAACTGATTCGTCTAATCGGTCACAAATGAACTGCCCACACTTAACTGTCTACTTCTGCTCTCCGCTTTAAGTTGCATAGGCCCGAATACAAACGGAAAAGGAACCTACTGGAAACAGCCGAAACGAGTCCCCTCTAGTGAGAGAGACGAGACGGATATGTGCTCGCCATAGACCAAGGCAGTTACTGGTAGTGCACTTTAGAACAGATAATTAAAACGTTGCTTCATAAAATATATCACTGGTTTCAGAGCAAGAAAAACGTTCCATTTTCCGCAACTGTCCACCAATGCATTATATTCATTATTCCAGCTATGCCTTCTTAATTCAGATAAACTTTCATTTTCATTTCATTATATTTCGGTGCTGCATTCCCGAAATGCAGCGATAAAGAGTTCTAAAGAGCGAGTCGTATGTGAGTGCTTTGAAATTCACCCTTTGGATGACCATAAAGGGGGAGAAGTGATTTTCGTTTGAGAAATGTATTAAGTACTAGAAAATTAAACCAGTAACTAGGAGTACGTACCCGTTAAGGGTTAATTGCTGCTCCTTTAACGATATCTGCGTTGTATATCTAGTAATAGTTTGTCTTACCACTTCGGCTTATTAAACTCTTTCGGAATAAGAGACTCTAAAAGTCACTACCATGACATTTCAAAACATACTTTCGATTTGTCACATGCGAAATTTCAATAAAAATAATTAAAGCTATTTTTTACAAAATGGAAAAGGTCTGGACAAGTTTTCTGTGTAAAAATTAGCTTTGGATGGGAGATTTTCATGAAAATCTTAGTGTGCATCCTTTAAAGGTGAACTTAGTATTCAACCTACTCGTAGGCATGAATAGATGTAACATGGTTTATGCTCGGAATAAATAAATACAGCCTAACTCAGAACTTCATCTAAGCTGTGTGATTCTCGATTCAGCAAGACCAATAGTACGCGTGGTTTCTTTTATGTGTAATTTACGTCCTCCAACGGTAAGTCATATCGGACGATGCATGAAATTGGTGAAATGATGTTCAGTGCGTCCGGGGTCCATGGAACTTAGAGCTACCCGACATTCGTCTTTCAGGACAAGGGAAAACCCCGGTCAAAACCTTATCCAGGTAACTCACCCCAACCGAGATTCGAACTCAGGAGCCCTTGAACGTGAGGCAGACACGCTACCATCTACGCTACCGAGGCGGGCGGTGTGCGATTATCTTTTAGAATAAGACGCATCATGAAAAGAAAGTTCGGCAATATGTTACCGGCATTTGTTTAAAAAATGAATACATTGCGACAATTACTGACGCGCCTCCCGTTCGTGTGCTAAGCACCAATGAACGCATTACTTCAGCCAATGGAATTAGCAGGAATCACAAATGACATGTTCACTCCACGTGGAGTAATCAGTGCTTTATCTGAGAGGTGTCTATTACCAAAAATAAATCCATAGTAACCGTTTGAACAGCGTGACAATAGGAATGGTAACACGCAAATGTTTTATAGTTTGAAAAGCGTTTTTGTTTTTATTTTTTTTTATTTTAAATTTATGTCCTCCAACATCAAGTCATATCGGGCAATGAATGAAATGGGTGAAATGATGCTCGAATGAGCCCGGGGTCCATAGAGCTTAGAGCTACCCGACATTCGCCTTTAAGGATAAGGGAAACACCCGGAAAAAACCTTATACAGGTAACTCACCCTGACCCAGATTCGAACTCGGGGCCTCTTGCAGGAGTTTTCATACAGCTCTTCAATATAAAATGTAAGTTATGTAAAATTCAAAGATAGTAAACATGATTTCACTGGTTGTTTATATAAAATTGAAGATAAGTTAATTTAGCCAAAAGCTTAATTATTTATTTATTATTATTATTATTATTATTATTATTATTATTATTATTATTATTATTATTATTATTATTATTATTATTATTATTATTATTATTATTATTATAAATTATTTATTTTATATTGGAGAAAGATATAAAAGGAACAGTTTTTGTTACAAAATGTGTTATTCAGAATTTACCATAGCATTGTCCTATTATCTTTAATGTATCTTACACTAATGTGAGAACCCCAGTTCCTATAGACTTGTATTTTTGAGTTGTTATTGCTGAGTAGTCGCGTTTCTAGTGACGAATAACAGTAGGTGTATCATAAATCCGTGAAGTCTCAGGATAAGCTTGTGTTTTGTGTAAGTTACGGAAGCCGTAGAGACAGCATTAAGGCAATGAACGTCAGTGCTTGGCAGCCATTGATGAGAAGTTGTTTATTTTAGCATCACACCGCTGGCCAAATATTCCAGTCATTAGGGAGACATCCCATTCACGACCCAGGACGGAGAAACAACTGAAATCTCTGAGGCAAGCGGCTTGAGCAGATACCCTACAACGTAATTTGCATTCATGAAAATTAATAAGATAGTTGCGTCTGTGTTATTTTGCCCTCTTTTTGCTGTCGGTACTCTGCCAGGATAACATGCATACAAATAGACTGCAATTTGCACAACTCCTGCTGCCTCATGGAGCTAAAGGTGTTAAAAGCTCTGCATCAAGTTAGACCTCTTCGCGTTAGGTACACAATTCTTTGAAGAATTTCCCTCATAGTACTACAGATGTAGCTTTAAGTACCCGATTCTGTCAAAAATCTACCATGCGGTTATGTTTTATTGCCAGTTACGACTTGTCGGGAATCCGTAGTGGAGGCAGAACATCGTCACCGCCACATTCCACTTTCTAGATACGTGGACAGTGTCGTCGCTCCACTTCTGTTTAGCTATAGCTTGCGCCAGTGGGCCCACCTCGGTAGCGTAGATGGTAGCGTGTCTGCCTCACATTCAAGAGGTGCCGAGTTCGAATGTCGGTCAGGTTGAGTTACCTGGATAAGGTTTTATTCGGGGTTTTCCCTTAACCTTCCAGACGAATGTCGGGTAGCTCTATGCTGTATGACCCTGGACTCATTTGAGCATCATTTTACCCATTTCATTCATCGTCCGATAATACAACGTTGGAGGACGTAAAATTACAACAATTGCGCCAGTGGTGTAGAAGATGAAGCGTTACTATATTAATGCGTTGTTTTACTGATAGTAACGGAAATGAAATTTGCAATATCTAGATTGATATACCTAGGTGGCGCGGTATCGATCTCTGGCGACCGCAAAGTGATATTTGTGGTAGGCGCTGGGGTAGGTTTCCTCCGGGTCCTCCGGTTTCCCGCACCATCGTTCCACCAATAGCTCCATGACTCGCCTCATCCCTCAACCCCGGTATCTCAGGTCAAATACTTCGGCTCCCTCGCTCTGAGGGAACCGGAGCGACTCCCAACACCAGCATTGGTGAGAAAGGGAGAGATAAATTGTGATATCGTTCTCCACTTAAAGTTTTTGTATTGTCACCCGAACGTCGGAACTCCCTATAGAACCGGCTGGCAGTAGGGCCAGACGGGAAGCATTTAGACCACGCCTACCCATATGTCTCGTGTCACTAACTGAACGGATAGTTAGGAGAGCGGCGCGAGCCCTTTACCGTCTCTTTCCCCTCCCACCAGACGTCTCGAAACCTCGGGATAATTGTGCGCGCCGCGAACCTTCCAGAAACGGCGATCTTCCCTATATAAGGCCTGTAGTTGGCGAGGCAGTTTAGTTCTTGGCGAGCAGCCGTGAGGAGCGCCCAGTGAGGGAACGGACTGGAAGACTGTGTACGTGCATCGGAGGAGTGTACGTCATTTCGAGTGCAGATGGAACTGTGACGGACGAACTGGTGAATTGTAATTGTGTGTGCTACGTAATTCTGTGTAAGCGGCAAGTGTTCCAACTGTAATTCGGTGGAAATAAAGAACATTTTGAGTCTGTGCAATTGGACTTTTAATTTCACGAACCCACAAAGTCACAGTATGTTGTAGACACAGAATTGAAGAGGATTTTCATTTGTTAATGACAATGCAATTGAGTAATTGATCAGGTGTTATTTTTAAGCTCACTTAACATTTCATCAATCTCCTTTGGTATCGAACATGTAACTGAGCCACTGAGGTCTACTTGTACTGTTACAGAATTGTATAGAATTATAAATATTAAGTTTTGTTAGTAAGAAATCGTTTGATGCAGCTAAACTTTAACGGATAAGTTACTTCCACAATATATAAAATACAACTAAAGAAATGACACGTTTTCCATACATCCTGGCATGCTACGTATTGGAACGTCTGATGTTAAATACAAAAATAAACAAATTCCCATTCCTTACAAACGGATGTTTCTTACACTGTGCCATAGCAACACACGCTACTCATTGTTTCTACATACCTTCATTTATACAGGGTGTCTCGTAACGAAACCGAACGAATATATAGAAGTAGTTGGTCATCTTCTATGTGGCATATATATATATATATATATATATATATATATATATATATATATATATATATATATATATATAGAGTTTTTATCTCCAACAGAGTCGCATAAAAACCGCTCCAGAATGAGTCTGGATTACGCATTTACAGGAGCAACACCGCATGCCTCAAACTCGAAGTTCGATGTTAGGAGACACAGCGGGCCGCTTGCTGTAGCTGTATGTAAACATACCGACATACCATACGGTAGCGTGCTACTGTTAAAAGTTTCTCTGGCTTATGATACAGCAATAAAGAAGCTATTCTTTAGTTATTTGTTTATGCATGTTTAACGTGTTCCAAAACTCCGTTATAACAGTCGATGACGTCAAATAAACTGGTAGGCATATGCAACTTAAACGTTTTAGAGAGAAGTTAATGTTAGTAAGATTGAGGATGGAATCATTAAATGATAAAAAGAACCGCGAATAATATCAAAGAATTGTAGAATAAGTTAACCAAAACTAAATGCCTTATGCAATAACACGAGTATTTTATTTCATTGTGTTTAATAATACTAAATAAAGGATTAATAACTGAAAAGGAAGCTGTGGATTTTACAGTAACTGACTGAAAGTACTGTACAATTAAGATCACAGTAAAATGAGCAATCTTGCAAATGTCGGAGTTGTTATCGATTTTTGCACAAGTAACTGCCCTTTGTCCCATTACCTGAAAGGTAGGCTAGGGTCACTGATAACGAGCAAGGAGTAATGCTTTTGTTTTCGTGGCCGTTACGTCCCGATAGAAATTGTTGAAGTTCACAACCAGTGGTTCCTGCGCTGCCTAATCACAAAATAATGTAATATTTAATGCTGCATAAAATGATACCTAAGAGAATTTCGAAGCTGCGACACCGAAATTCGGACTAGTTAAGTTATAAAGTACGAAACGGCTATATTCGTTAGGTGTCGTTTCGAAACAACGTGTGTAACAGAGCAAAGCAGTTCGAGTAAGCCAAGGTTGTATTAGCCGGGGTAATTGAGGGGAAATGCTTGTTGCACTTAATGAGTGCCAGTTCCCGACCTACGATCTGCTTCATAGTGCTAATGAGTAATTGGGTAGTTAGGAGCTGTAACTTTAAATACACAATTTTGTCATATTCATTAACTGAAGTGGCACACTCATTGATGCTGTGTGAAACATCATCAACCAACTGATATAAACAATTGCATTGCGTGGAATGGTGCTATCATTATCTACTTCGAAAAAGCAGTTCTTGGTGCACTTGTTATTTGAGTTACCTGTGAATGGGTAGAGAATAGTAGATCAGATTTATTTCCCGTATTTTATTGCCGAATAAAGAATTGATGACGATTTTATAAGCTCGAAGTTAATGCCAGTTTATTCTATAGGCTATATCTGTGGCTTCATTTATATTTGTATACTTTATTTTTCGCTGAGGCAGCGGAAGGGATGAAAACAAGTTACAATATCAGGGATTACTTGGAAGCATGCCGGCTGCGATTGGGACGATTGGGCAGTTATGCGGAATGAAATACAAAAACTTGCAGAATATCCAATAAAAGTTGTATCGTTTTAGCGATACTTTGTGTAAACTCCCTCGTCACAAGTTGGCCTATAGAATTTATTGACCAGTCGTGCACGACAAAACAGCCGAAAGTTTAACGTATTCCTATCGAGTGGTTTCTTTATAACTTTAAACTGTTATAAATGTTGTAATATTTGAGATAGGGAAAAACAAAAGTGACTGGGTAAACAATGGGAAGATGTCCTCCGTACACCATTGTTTCTGCTACTCCGTGCTAACATATGCTGATACATTGCAATAATGTAACGTGCACTCACGGCAACAGCTAATGTAACGTTCATGCTTTGCACTAACATCTGAGGTAACATTGAGTTCCACTTAATACAGTGCACGTCACTAGAACGGGGGGGGGGGAGCTCAGGAAGGAGGAGTTCCCTAAAAAGGTGTAGGTTAAAGTGAAGGATTAGCTTATCATAAATCTGTGACATGTAGTTCTGGCTGATAGGGGTTAATGAGCTACATACAACCAACAAGATTTCTCAGAAAAGGACAGCTGGCGTCAGAAGTTCCATCGTAGTTGTGGCCGTTAAAAAACAAGCGAGCAGATTCATGAGTGTTCCCCCTTTAGTACCAATTCTGGGGGTTTAAATATTAAATCTCTGCCGAAGCCGCAACTGAGTCCAAGCTTTGTCAGCATAAGTCAGCAGGTCACCGACCTATGCATGACAGCCAAGCATGACTTGCTAGTGACAGGATGTCGCGTGTATCGAGGTTATTCCTACATCTTCCGAATATACGAGAGCTGTTCAATAAAGAATGATCACAATTTCTTTTTGACAACGTACGTTTACTCATCCTCATAATTTTGATGGTCGTTCTCAAAATAGTCTCCCCTGAAAGCGATGTACTTGTCCCAGCGTTTCTGCCAGTCTTCAAAGACATGCTGGAAACCATTTTTTGAGAGATACTTCAAAATCGCCTCCGCAGCCTTCACTGCTTCTGATGATGGATAATGCCTCCCACGAAGGCGTTTCTTCAAGTTAGTGAATGGAGAAAAGTCACATGGGGCTAAATCCGGACTATAGGGAGTGTGAGGGATGCATTTCACGTTGATTTTTGCAATATATTCAGCAACAACATTGGCAATATGTGGCCGCGCATTATCGTGGTGTAGCATGCAGCCTGCTTCACGGAAATGTGGTCTTTTGCGCCTGATATGGACTTGCAATGTTTTCAGGACATCCCTGTAGTATTGTCCAGTTACTGATGTGTGTGCAGGTACAACATGCTGATAAACCATTCCATGAATATCAAAGAATTAGATGACCATAACTTTCCCAGCAGAAGCAACCACTTTTGCTTTTTTGGGGGGTTGGTGATGAAGGAGATTTCCACACTGAGCTTTGCTGTTTGCTCTCAGGATCAAAATGATGTAGCCAAGTTTCATCAGCAGTGATTATGTTTGAAAGAAACTCCGGATCTTCCTCTAACATCAACTTTAACTGCATGTTACCTTCATTGCAGCGGTAGGCGATACTGAACATGTCTGAACTTGTCTGGTTCTCACAGGCGGGTACCAGGAGTACCAACAATGAAACTACTGCGGCGTGTTTGTTTCACATTAAGCTAACAGAATATAATAAGATTGAATTTTAGTACGAAAAATTATGACCGTAAAAATTATGATCATTCTTTATTAAACGGCCCTCGTATAATTTTTACTAATTTACTCCTTTTATAAATGTACAAAATATTATGTTCACATTATTAACAGTTCTCGGAGTAGCATTTTTTGTTGTTGTTGAGTGTGTCAGGAAACAAAAGTCGATCGGATTGAGATTTGGAGGTCGTGACGCCACTTTGCTGGAAAGTGTTTGTGGACATCAAAGATTTGGATAGTTAATTGTTTTGCAAGGGCGTGGATATGTGGCTGAGCGGCATCTTGTATGTGATTCCTCAGTCTAGGAATAACGAAATTTCGCTCACCATTTACACCAAGTTGTCTTATTCATTTTTCTATTTTTGGAAGAAATAAGAGCGGATAATGTATTGTGGATTGTAACTACACCATGCACCAATTCTGAGTTCATAAAGACCTTGAATTAAAATGCGATTGTCATTTTGTGGACAAATTCATCAATTAGATGTGATAGCACGAATAGAGTAAAATTATATTTGTTTTGCTTGTCACTTCTTTGGAATGCTAACGTTGGTTTCAGTTTATATAACCATAGGCTAAGAGGTTTTCTTGGAATTCTCGACAACAGTGACATTACAGTGACCTTTGAACTTTTAGATTTGTTTTATCAGCAACAGAACTTCTTGATGAAATCCCCATAATTTTGAATGGAACACTGACCTGCTCTTAAATAGCTAAGTTTGTTCAGAGCTTGAGAAACCTCATGCTGCTATGTTAATAACATTGATACAGTTGTAACCTATCATTTAATCGCTATGATTTGAAATTTACAAAATCTTCTAAGCGGTATGAATAAAATTACTCACATTTTATTGAACAAAATTGTACTCGTGTAAACGGGTTTTGAAATAGAAAACAAAAAACCAAACCGTGAGTCTCTTTGGTTTTTATCCTATCTCAATAATAATAATAATAATAATAATAATAATAATAATAATAATAATAATAATAATAATAATAATAATAATAATAATTGCAACGATTTAAAGTTGAATTGACTTTAGAAACATGCAATGCCCTTTTAGTGTGCTATCGTGCAATAAATTAAATGAGCCGATGTACCAAAGACAATTTTTTGTTTTCTGTTCAAGGGCGTTCTATGCCATGTTGCAATACATAGGAACTAATGGTCACATTGTAGCAGGTAAAAACACTGGTTGTCTCGTAAACATCTTTTTGTGTTACAAGCCTTGTTTGCCCCCGTAGCTTACATTTATTTTCTGCTCTATTTTTATAGTCCGATTCATTAATGGAATGCTACAGAATTTATACCAGTATGTAATGTTTAAAATTAGATTGATATCATGACTAAAACCGTAGCAAATTGATATGAATACGAGGTACGTGGCTTATGTTGCAAATGAAAGTAAAAAGTGAATGGTTGGCCGCACCTGCAACTTATAAGCTCGCTTCCTTCCAGCGGCCCATCTCGGCTTACGGTATGTTACAATATCCTGGCAGTAATGGGCCTTTTAACACTCCCCCAGGACAAGATAATGCCTACCTTACGTGCATGCTTCCGTTGCTGGAAGGTATGCAGTACTACGTGGGAAAGCTTGCCTCATATTTTGTTTTCCTTTATTAACCTCTGTCCCACTAATTAAAAACGTTAACACATTATCTAGCGCAGTGATACATTTCCTCTTGTTTTTTTTAATTGAACTGCCAACTCGACGCCAATTAGATGTACACCGACACTGCGTTATTTTTAACATAAACCCATGGCTTTAATTTGGTGTTCTACAATTAAGTATTTTAATGCATATATAGGATAATGATGCATATACAGAAGTATTCCGAAATCGGCTATTCCTAAAGAATATGGATCACTTCTTAAAAACCTAGAGGTGCTGGGTTGATATCCCATTGGTGTCTTAATTTTTAATGAACCAGAACCAATTCGTACTTTCCACCGAACTGTGGAATGAGGTAGTGTTTGTTAGCGAAGATGAAGTTAAAGCCCACGCTATAAGAACAATATTGGCTCAGAAACTCTCGGGGTAACTGCCAGCTTAGTTTTGAGTGCTTCTGGAGCCATTGCTCCGCACATGACCCAATAATTGAAATGTTTTGATAACTATGATACCATGTATATTTGGCCACAAGATGGACGACTACAGGTTACCATCTATGTCGAAGTTCAACATTTCAGTTTCGATTTCAGTTGTAGTGTAATTCATCCTCGAAATGTACTGTGGGCTACGTAGAATCAAAAGTTTGGTTTGTAGAAATTTAGAACATTCTTTGTTGCAGTAAACAAGACGGGAAATTGATAATCAGCTGTCTTCGAGGTCGACTCTGTGCTCCACCGCACGTAAACAAATGAAAGAAATCACTGTGGTACACTGTCAAAATAACATCACACAACTTCAAATGACGCTTCTAACACTTTGCCGGTACTTATAGCTCCAGTCAATGTTTCTAGAATGCCGTAGATCTTCCGAGAACACTCGCGGCGGCAAGAGAAACAGAAAATTCCGGAGCCTCTCTCCGTATCTTTCTCTTGGCGTCCATCTCCCCTGCCCACGCGCCCGGTTCCCGCTTAGCACAACAATGCCATCGGTGACAGTAATATCGCGTAGATTCTGTTTACATTATTTTCTAATGGCTTCATTACACAACATGTCTTGATTCTTTAGATGTATTTAAATTTTGCCTTTTCTACTTGTCTTTTATGTAACAAGTTCACCGGCGTACATGAACCTGGATTGTCTTCTCTGGTTTTATTTTTTAATGTTGTCCACGTGTTTGTTGACATGTATTTCTTTTGCGATTTGAACCGTATCGGAACTAAACGACATATCACATCGTAATTGTTTTTTTTTTTTAAATTAAACATGCTCCTACGTTAAATTATATCGAACCATGAATGAAATGGGTCAAGTGTAGCCCACAGTGGTAGCGTGTCTTGTGTCACGTTGAAGAGGTCCAGAGTTGGAATATTGGTTAGGGTGAATGATCTAGATAAGTCTTTTCCAGGGATTTCCCTACTTCTGTTAGATGAATGTCGGATAACTAAGCTCTATGGATCCTAGACTCATTTGAACATCATTTCGTTCATCGTCCGATATGACTTAACGTTAGAGATTTTGTCTTATCCTGAAACATGAATGGTAACTGAGCTCTATGTACCCTGTACTCACTTGAACATCATTTCATTCATCGTTCGATATGACTTAATGTTGGAGGTTATCTCTTATCCTGAAAGATGAATGTCTGATAACTCTAAGCTCTATGTACCCTGTACTCATTTGAACATCATTTCAGTTATCGTGCGATATGACTTAACGTTGGAGGACGTAAATTAAAAGAAAATGGGGCCCAGGGTTCAATTAGCTGAGTTTCTCAATATTCATCTTTTAGATTAAGGAAAAACCCCACAAAATCCTTATCCGGGCTCACCATGACGTAGATTTGAACTTGGAACCTATTGAGTGTGAAGCAGACAAGATACTGAGGTGACCTTTAAAATTATGGAAACGGTCCACTTAGTCAACATTTAATTATATCATTTGCTATTTTACTGTCAGTCTGTGCTTTTTGTTGTTGTAGGAGGTGTGTGCAACTTAAAGTCCATGATTTTATTCCGCTGTCATCTTTGCTAACTATAATTTCATCTGAAATTAATTTTGTTAGTATTCTTAATGCTATTGTTATACCTGGACTGAGTCTCTTTAATATCCCTTCATAAGGGCACTAGAGTGAGCGTTGGATAGAAAATATAGGAATGTTATTAATTTAAGGGATGTTTGTATTGATAAAGCTCGTGTGACTCGCCCCCCTTGCTTGTTTTAACGACGTCGCGCAGAAGGGTGGAGAAAGACCTTGTTACGCGTAGCGAGGTTTTTGTTGTGTGGTGAAATGGAAGACTCCGCCAATTAAAAGCACAAAGTTGGAGGAGGATATATAGCAGCTCTACAAGAAAAGTTTGGAGAACAGGCAGGTCTACTGCCAAGCGCGTGCCTCCAAGTGCATTAATCTTCGTTAAATGTGTGCCGCCGGGTACCAAACTTTGTGCTTAGCTGTATCAAGTTGGTAACGTTCGTCATACAGAAAAATGGTATTAGCTCTACAACAGGTGGATGGTCAGAACTTCAAAAGTGAGCTTGGATCTGCGAAAGACGGGTGACTGGTTCATTTGGGTCACTCTGCCAGATAGCCTTAGTCGCGTAATCGTCTACCATTACCATTCGCTTAATGGCCATAGTCGCATAGTCGTGTTTTGTTGCTATTAAATTTTGCTGAAACTTGGACTATGGGACGGTGAAGTGTATACTTGGAGTCTTTGTGAGCCCGCATCGGTAGCGCAGCTGGTAGCGTGTGTGCCTCATGCTCAAGAGGTCGCGAGTTAAATTACCGTTCAAGGTCTGTTACCTGGATAAGGTTTTTCCGGGGGTTTCTCTTATCCTGAAAGACTAATGTCTACTAACTCGCTCTCTGGATCCTGGCTCATTTGAACATCACTTCACTCATTTCATTCATCGTCCGATGTGACTTAACATTGGAGGACTTAATAAGAAAAATGAAGTCTGGTTAGATGACCTTAGTTTTGTAGCTTCCTTCATGCACCATATACTTGAGAACCTAATCGACATATGGTCTGAGTTGGGTAATCGCTTCCCTGTACCTGTACAGTCTGACATTTAATACTATCACAATTGGAACTTTTGGTGGTGATACTGAATAGCTAATCAAGAATAGACCAGCACATGGAATTTGAGCCGTTGTCTTGCTTGATCCCCGTAACTTTTGGGTCTGCTAAGTCCATAAATGATGTGAAATATAACCAGCATTACGTAAAATGCTATATGTGTACGAAATGTCCAGATTAATCCAGAAAGATGTAATACGTAGAATTAAGTTACTTTTCCCATAAACCGTAACGAAACAGTGGAGTGGTGCGAAATCCCCCTCCCCCTTTTTTTTTGTTTTTCGAAAATAAAACATGGAAAGACGCGTTGAGAGAATAGTAACTTGAAATATTAGATGAAGTTATTGTGATGACGCTTGGTTCACATGGCATTTTTAGAGACGCGATGATTACATAATATGTTTAGTGTGAACGTGCTGGGTGAAAGTTGGGTTGCCACTGTTGTGCGGTATATTCCCCATTCAGATCACGAACCCAGGGGCACGTGTACACCTGCAGATAAAAGGGGGAGTAAGGCAGATGGCTTGGCTGCTGTGCACAGGTCCATGGGAACATTTTTCATTCTGGAGCAGGGCGGAGCGTCGTGATTAGTTGTTCTGGCTCGTCGGATTACAAAGCGAACACCGGATACCATTCAAAAAACAAATTGCTCTTTATTGATTGGTACGAGCTTTTTATCCTTGTCACCGCAATTTTCGTTCTGACCAGCAGCGCCTTTTTTTTACAACTAGTACGTCACAGGTGTGCCACATAATTACTTTGGAGGAAGGATGTTGTTGATTCATTTGCTAAACCATGTAAATTACAGCCGCATGAACACTTTGAAACCACTTGCCTGCTTTGTAACGCTCACTGGGTTTTTAGGTATTTCTCATAGGACAGAAATGTACGAAATAAACGCCCTCTACATGCGCTTATTGGCCATTCTTTCTGAGATTGACCCCATTGTTGCGGTAGGGCGAGAAGGGAATAAACCTGGCGTGTTGGAGAAAAACGGGGAGGGTAGAGATAGGATGATTATGGTAATAAGTAGAGAAGTGTACAAGAAATTATTAGAAGAAGAAAAAAAAAAAAAAAAAAAAAAAAAAAAAAAAAAGAATGAGTGGCAGGGTAGTATTCGAAAGAAAATGAAGGATGCCATAAAATAAAAAATCAAATCAAATCTGCATGTCTAATAGCCCGGTTTCTGGAATCTATACCATGCCTTGTAATGCAAACTTCATTTTTAACTTTATTAACTTCTGAATCAGATTTCACAAAACAATTTACAAATTTGCAGATATAATCTACTCTCTACCTTAACGAAATAACTAAACCTACAAATTACTGGATTCCAGTAACTTTACAAATATATTCATCTAATCTATCTAAAACAGTCTTTTTTCTACTTTACTTCTTCTCCAACAATATAAATCAAATCTACATTTCTACTACAGCTTTAATTCTTATAACAAGCCACGAAAGACTGTTTCCTACAGTTCTAAAATTTGCTCTTCTGCAACTGGTATCCAAAGCTTCATCATACTGGTATCCATCTCCTAAGGGAACTGGCATCAGTAGATGGAGCTGATTCGTCAGTTCCAGACATCCGAGTTTGTCATCTTTCCTCTTCTGCAACTGGTATCCAAAGCTTCCTCCTACTGGTATCCATCTCCTTATGGAACTGACATCAGTAGATGGAGCTGATTCGTCAGTTCCAGACATCCGAGTTTGTCATCTTTCCTCTTCTGCAACTGGTATCCAAAGCTTCCTCCTACTGGTATCCATCTCCTTATGGAACTGGCATCAGTAGATGGAGCTGATTCGTCAGTTCCAGACATCCGAGTTTGTCATCTTTCCTCTTCTGCAACTGGTATCCAAAGCTTCCTCCTACTGGTATCCATCTCCTTATGGAACTGGCATCAGTAGATGGAGCTGATTCGTCAGTTCCAGACATCCGAGTTTGTCATCTTTCCTCTTCTGCAACTGGTATCCAAAGCTTCCTCCTACTGGTATCCATCTCCTTATGGAACTGGCATCAGTAGATGGAGCTGATTCGTCAGTTCCAGACATCCGAGTTTGTCATCTTTCCTCTTCTGCAACTGGTATCCAAAGCTTCCTCCTACTGGTATCCATCTCCTTATGGAACTGGCATCAGTAGATGGAGCTGATTCGTCAGTTCCAGACATCCGGGTAGTCATCTCTCAGCTTCTGCATATCTGTCCGCTCTGATACTGTCCGCTCTGTTCTCTGTCCTGGTATTCTCTTTCTGTCTGTGGTCTTTCTGTCTTCTTTCGGATGTCCATAATTGGCGTCTTCTATTTATCGGCTGTACGTCTTAAATCGGGTCTTCAAGTCTGGTAATCTGTATCTTCAGTTTCTCTTGGTCCTATTTCCCTCTGCCATACATCAAAAAGATAATAAAATATGGGGTATGGTGAGAGAAGTGAATAAACACAGGCGGTGAAAATGAGATATGACATGAATGGCTGAAACACTTTAGGGACCTAGTTGTAGAAAGGGAGTGGATAAATAGAGATAGTGTACAGTTGGGCAACCTGAGGATAGACGACGAGATACTATTCAGAGAAATTACTCAAATTGAAGTTTTTTCAACAAATAAGAAGCTTAAAGGGTGGTAAAGCAGTGGGCATGGATGAGATCCCAGGGGAGTTTTGGAAGAGATATGGGGAAACACCAAGTGGATTAAAGAATATAACTAATGTATTTAATAAGATGTGAGACAGCAAGAAATTACCCGACTGCTGGAAAACAAGTATGATGATTGTACCAATATTTAAAGGTAAGGGGAGTGTAGAGAACTGTAAAGCTTAGTATCTATAATTGGGAAAATGTATACGGGTATACTAGCGGACAGACTAATGGATTGGGCGGAAAGAGAAAATAAAATATCAGAATTTCAAGCTGGATTTAGGAAAACAATAGACTATAGACATTGTTGGATCAATTTTTCTGTATTCAGACTTTTCTGCTTCTTAAGCTACTGAGTCATCTTTTCATTTAGAGCTTGGCATGTATCACGTGGAATATATTATTTGAGACAGTTTTCTCCCATTATTTCTTATTTTAGCCGTTTAAGAAATACAGTGCCTGACATTTACGATTCTAAATAAACACAACGTTGTAATTACTTAAAATGTCTAGCATGTCAATATTTGTGCAAGTAAGAAAGCGAAAATGAACGTTACTGATCAGGAATACACAATAAGATTCTTCTTTAGTTTCTAGGCGTTAAACCGCGTATTTCCGTATCTGCAGGACACTCCGTGCCCATAGTGGGAATAGGGATATTTTTTGCGATGTTATACCTCAATAACTGTTGTTTTGGTGAAATTCCAGAATACTGTTTTGTGCCGCATTTCCTTTGTTGCTGGTATGTCTGCATAGACATAGAAGCAGGTAGTGAAAAGAGTTCCAAAATGGGGCAGAAATCGTTTGGCTGGTTATGCGATCATATTTGCAAATGTTTTTATTAGATGTCCATACGCTGTGGACACAGGGAGGATTACATTCCGTCTTTGGCGATCCGTTCTTCACTCTGTGCTTTGACGACCTGGCCAGGTCTCGAGTGCAGCGTGCTTCACATACATACAGCTCAGTAATGCTGTGTATAGCGCCGATGCATCTTCTGAATGCTGAGCACTGAGGCGTTTAGATTTTGTTTCGCAATTCATCCATCGTTTCTGCATAATCATCCTTCCAAAATGATAAGCGCCCGCTTTGTTAGCGTAGATGGTAGCATGTCTGCTTCACATTCATGAGGTCTCGAGTTCGAATCTCGGTCAGGGTCAGGTACCTGGATAAGGTTTTTACGGGGTTTTCCCTTATCCTAAAAGACAAATGTCGAGTAACTCTAAGCTCCATGAACCCTTGGCCCATTTGAGCATCATTTCAGCCATTCCTTTCATCCTCCGATATGACTTAAAAAGTTAAAGGATGTAAATTAAAAAAATAAGCATTGGCTTGAAAATGAACTTTGTGTTAGTGTATTACACGAGATTGTCAAGAAAATTCATCCGCCCTAAACTATACGTACATAAAAACGTGTTTGATTTTTCCCCAAAATGGTTTTTACGGTTTTGATTAAATGCCACGTGTTTCAGATATTTGTACGCAGATAAAGTTTTTTTTTAATACTGTCAAGGCCCTTTATTCTAAATAACTTGTGCATTGGTGGTAAACCATGATATGACATAGCTTATTGGTACCTTTCTTTACACGACGCCCAAAAGCTCTATACTGATTTTTCACTCGAAATACGTTTTGGATTCTCCAAAATAACATAAGAATAATTGTAAAGCACGTTTGGTGAGAAAGAGCTTAACTCAAAACTGAAAAGTGGTGATAAACCCAAATCTGGTGGTTAAGATATTCCCATGGTGGGAATACAAGTTTTTTCAAAAACATCCCCCCTGGGCTACTCTTGCATGGAATAGTTTTGTATTTTAATTTTTCAAAATTATCATAATGGTTCTTATTATAATATGACGTGTTTGATGTATCTCCTTGACATTTGAAGTATTATATTGAATTTCTGTGAATGTTCTTATATTCTATTTACAAATATAACAATTTGTAACTTAAAACTTCACTGATGACACTTTCCTTATAATCAAGTTAAGTAATTACGTTTCTTTGACACAATTAATTTTCTATACTCACGCCATCTCCTGGTCTGATATTTAATTTACTGAAAACAGTCTTTTGTTCAGTAATGCGATTTTTTATGGTGTTTTGTCTTTGGTTATAGTTGTGTTATATCCAGTGTTTCATTTGTGGTTATAACATTTTATAAATAACCTGATTGGAGAGATGCACACTCCCGAAACGTTGATATCTGATCGTCTTTTCACCTGGCTTGCTGCCCGAGAAGAAAGTGAGCAGACAGATGTCTGGATAGCTTCGTCTTTCTCTTGCCGCTGCGAAAGGCCTTGAAAAGTCGGTGGCTTTCGAGAACAATGACTGGAGGTATAAAAGCACGCAAAGTGTTAGAGCGAGTCAGTTGTTAGTGAGTTGTTAGTTGTGTGTGCAGCTGTGCAGTAATTTGAGGTGTACCGCAGTAATTTTGTTTGTACGTGTGACAGTGGAACAAGACGACCTTGAAGACAGTTGTTGTGTATGTCACGTCAATTTTACTGCGGCAAGGGGTGTACAAAGTTATTGTTTACTGCAATAAAGATCATTTTAAATTTCTGCAAGCAAGACTTTGCATTCTACGAACCGACAAAGTAAGAGTATTAAAAGATGTAAACTGTTAGTTTATTTAAATATTTAAGTGGACAAGTTAAGTGGCAGTTGCACAGTGGAGGACTTACACACGAACACGAGTTAGAGGACTTGTGCCTGGATGAAGCTGTCCTCGGTAACAATATAATATGTCAAATGGATAGCGACGTTTCTTTTGCATGAGATGGTAGGTAAATGTTGAAGCAATTATGACATGTAGGTAAATTGGGGTTTTCCTGTCCGTTGGCCCGCGGTGATGAGTGCAGTTGTGCAGCAGACACCTTGCAACCGGAAAGGAAGCTGTTCACAGTCCGTGAAACTGTGTGCATGGCAGACAATTGATGCTTGTGTTCCGCTCCAGTACAACACACGCGCCACGTTTACTCTCCATCGTTTGTAATGGAAATCTCATGTAAATGCTTTGGCACGTCCCGTCATGTGGTGCAGGAAAAACGTAGTCTTCCCAAAGATAATTATTTAATTTTGAACAAGTGCTTACCTGCTTCTAATGCGTGGATGAAATAATGTTCCCAATAATTTTGAACAAATTAGCTCACATGGTTCGGGAGTCATTTTACAACCATGTGGCCAGAATCAGTGTTACTCATCTTCACACGACTAAAAGCCGTCTGCGTCTGCGCCAGTTTGTAGCTGTAATTTCTGGTTCGAACTTGCTCCAGAGGAAGCTATCTCAGGATATACACGGTGTTAATTTTTATTCGTTATTTTTCGCCCTCTGATTGAGCAAGAATGACGTCATAGTTGACTGGTGAGTCTGTCTTGAAATCATAGTGCCCTCTACGGAGAAGAAGCGGTAAGTTTGGCTAAACACTAAGCAAATTACAGCGCTCTCAGTGTGGTTGCTCTGGTAAGTAATACAAGCTTCCCCGGGATATGAACACAGAGCACCGCGTCTTCATGGTTGAATGCTACTTTCTTAACGGCATTAAAATTGGTGCTACATGTATAGTTTAAACCGCTGCATAGAGGAGTTTATGCAATGCTATCCGGCATTGAAACAAGTCCCTCGAAGCGCAATGTTGTCAAAAGTGTCCAGGTACCTTCAAATTATCGTACATAAACTCGCTCCATCAGCCATGCTATTGATGACGTCAAATTAAACTACAGATAAAAATGAACACCGTGTATGTTCAAAGAAATGATAACATCGGAATCTGGCTTTGAAACGTCTAATAAACTGTATTCACTTTACCCTAGAAGTTGCCGACCACCGAAAACTAATATAGAAATATTGAGAGTTCATTCATTTGAATCCTTATAACATGCGGTTCTAACGTTGAGGCAAGAATGACGCCCGGTGATCCGATCAGAAGTGTCCCAAGATTATGTCCAGAATGTCCTCCTCAGCTTCAACACACTCCTGATCACCTCCCGTTTGACTAATGACTCTTAAGACCCCACTTCTAGCTTCTAATACGTTCAATTTCTTCTCTGGCAGCAAGCCAGATGAAAAGACGATTAGAAATCGACATTTCGGGAGTGTGCATCTCTCCCACCATAATATTTATTAAATATTATAACCACAAATGAAACACTGGATATAACACAAATATAAACAAAGACAAAACACTATCAAAATTCGCATTACTGAACAAAAGACTGTTTTCAGTAAATTAAATGCCAGGTCAGGCGATAGCGTGAGTATAGAAAATTGAATCAAAGAAACGTAACTACTTGATTATCAAGCTGTATTGATCTGTGCTTAAATCACAGATTTCCATTTTTAAGGGCGGTTTCCAAGAGGAGCTGAACTAAAATCCAGCATTACGATTAAGCGTGCTCCTTTCGGAGGTAATGGCCAAAGCCTCCTTAACTCTCCGCTCCCAGTAACTGTTGCATTTTGCCAAGATGTGTTGAAAGGAGCACGCTTAATCTTAATGCTGGATTTCAGTTCAGCTCCTCCTGGAAACCGCCCTTAAAGTGGAAATCCGTCTATTTAAGAAGCAAAGATGAATACAGCTTGATAATCAAGTTAAGTAGTTAGGTTTCTTTGACACAATTTTCTACGCTCACGCCATCTCCTGACCTGGCATTTAATTTACTGAAAACAGTTTTTTGTTCAATAATGCGAATTTTGATAGTGTTTTGCCTTTCTTTATATTTATGTTATATGCGGTGTTTCATTTTGTGATTATAACATTTTATAAATATCCTGATGATGGGAGAGTTGCACACTTCCGAAACGTCGATTTCTAATCGTCTCTTGACCTGACTTGCTGCCCGAGAAGAAATTGAGCATATTCGTCGCCAGGAAAATTTCAGGTCTTATTTTCTAATACGTTGTTGCCACATTTCTAAAATTTGCTTCTTTCCTATTCCGTATGTAAATTTCTAGGAAGTACTCTGACATATTCCAAGAATTCCAAACTAGCCTGCCATACCCAATATGGCAACTTTGGATACTTTTACCCAACTCGTCGCTAATTACCGTACTTATCTTACCCCGAGCTGAGCTGTACTATCTGTCGCCAAACCTACAGCCTTTTAACATTTAACATAAATGCACAAAATATTATTATTATTATTATTATTATTATTATTATTATTATTATTATTATTATTATTATTATTATTATTATTATTATTATTATTATTATTATTATTATTATTATTCAGCTGATCCATAATCTCCTAGAGAATAGTAATGCTTAAAAGTTTAATTAAAACTCACGTGGATAGCTGCGATTTTTTTATCAACGGATATTACTGAAATGCACAATGGCTAAATTCACTGCCCAGCTTCTCGCCGGCCAGTACAGCTCTGCTGGGTTCTTGGGCACGCTGGGATCAGCTGATAGGCTAGTCAGGCAGGGCTCAACCAACGCGTTTATTGGTCCGGAACCTGTCCTTGGTATTTCCCCAAGAAGGGCCCGATGTGAGATCCTTGATTGGGTATCACTTCAGTTTACTACAGCTAGGCAGGTTCTGTCTATGATCGAGGGACCTAGCAAGAACAACAGGATTCTGCTAACCTTTAATCGGGTACAACTTAGAAGTGTTGTTGGCTTGTTGACAGGGCATAACACCCTAAAGAGACACCTGCATGTGATGAAGCTTAGTGCAGACCGCACATGCAGGAAGTGCGGTGGAGAGGATTAGTCTTCTCTACATATTTTGTATGAATGTGAAGCACTTGCTACACTTAGACACTTTATTCTGGGCTCAGACAAACTGAGACTAGATGATATAAGGAGTTCTCAACCAAGACTTATCCTGTCCTTTTTGGAGGCCACGGGACTTGAATAAGCACTCCAGTAAGAGGGGCACAATGGTCCCAACATGCGACGTACATGGAAGGGCTCGAAAGGGCTCACCCCATTTACTGCCCAGCGAAATGTAATATGAGTAAAAGTAAAGCATTTTAAAGTTAGGAGCTAACCTTGAAGAAACTGTACCGACGGAGGTGTGTATCGATCGGTGTGGTTGGCGTGCAGTTGAAGCAAATTATGGCTTGGTCGCCACTCGAGTTAATGGCGATTTAACACTATTTCCTGCTGGTATACAACAGGTCTTGTTATTATAACAAGTGGTGCAATGCTGCTCGCGTGTAAACAAGAGCAAATCCTTTGTGCCTTCTTTGTATCCAAATCAAGCTTCACATCTTCTGCTTTAATGTTTCCTGCCATCTCTCGGGGCTTTGAGGTGATTTGTTTTGGTGATGCAGTCAGCAAAGTCGTAGTAATAACAACAGGTTTGTAACCAGATCTAGCTGTCATGGATGTAGTCTTGGGGCTAAATATTTTAATCTAGTTCCAGTAGCTTTCGTTCACTTAACAGAAACAGTTACAATTCCGTTTTGAGTAGATACAAAAGACATTGAGGAGGTGCTGCAAAGATCTTCAAATCTTTAAAGTGTGAGTTGCTTAATCTGGACATTCACTAATCTGCATGACACTAGGACAAACAAACGAAGGGTGACATAGCAATTCAAACAAGTTCACGTTCAAGAGATCCCAAAGTTCGAATCTCGGTCAGGTTGAGTTAACGCCTTTTTCCGGGATTTACCCCTCCCTGAAAAATGAATGCCTTGTAACTCTAAGCTCAATGTACCCTGTACTCATTTCAACATCATTTCAATCATCGTCCGATATTTTCTCTTATCCTGAAAGATGAATGTCTGGTAACTCTAAGCTCTATGTACCCTGTACTCGTTTGAACATCATTTCATTCATCGTCCGATATAACTTAACGTTGGAGGTTTTCCCTTATCCTGAAAGGTGAATGTCTGTTAACTCTAAGCTCTATGTACCCTGTACTCGTTTGAACATCATTTCATTCATCGTCCGATATGACTTAACGTTGGAGGTTTTCTCTTATCCTGAAAGATGAATGTCTGGTAACTCTAAGCTCTATGTACCCTGTACTCATTTGAACATCATTTCATTCATCGTCCGATATGACTTAACGTTGGAGGTTTTCTCGTATCCTGAAAGATGAATGTCTGGTAACTCTAAGCTCTATGTACCCTGTACTCATTTGAACATCAATTCATTCATGGTCCGATATGGCTTAACGTTGGAGTTTTTCCCTTATCCTAAAAGATGAATGTCTGGTAACTCTAAGCTCTATGTACCCTGTACTCATTTGAACATCAATTCATTCATCGTCCGATATGACTTAACGTTGGAGGTTTTCTCTTATCCTGAAAGATGAATGTCTGGTAACTCTAAGCTTTTATTGTTTCTTTATGCCTTTATTTATGTCCTGTGATTTGGCAGTTTTACTTTTATATTCCTTTCGAATGAAAAGTATTTCATGGACTATTCTTACAACATTTACGAAGAGTATTTAATAAAATATGTTTGCTTTCCGCAGGTCTATACATTTTAATCAAAATCATTTCCCCCCATTTGTCTCAATTCCTCCTCTGTATAAAAAAGATATTTTCAGTTGCAAGTTGAGTGTATGTTTACCTAGATGGCAATCCACGTGAGCAATATGTACTTACTAGTACATGAGCTGTTTACTGTATTTTGATAGTAAATTACTTTGGAATACCCTCAAATGAAACTGTTGTGTGCAAGTCCTATAATATTGATGCTGGCAGTTCCACCCAGTAGCAATAAGAGACAGAATATCCGATCTGCTGTGTAAAGGAAGTACGAGAGCAGGTCAAAAGACTCTCTCCCTAGGGAGAGATGGGATCCCAGTTTGAATGGTTTCATTAACGAGGAGTGGAGGAAGTGTTTAGTGGTAGCTTTCGAGGGACAGATAAGCCAAGTCCTGTCGTCAGCTCTCGACTGCTGTGTTTCCAGCGTACAATGTTGATTAGCTTTGCAAAAATTGTTGAATATTTATTGCATACCGTGGGAGTTTGGGGTGTGCGGATAATACCAGCACATTACTCAGTTTATACATTTATACAAGTAATAGTTTTAAGTTTTCGTTGTCTTTGTAAACTAAATAGCAAGTGTTACAAAGTACATATTTATGGATTGACGTTTTAGTTGTTGATTGTTCTATTAAAATCAGATGTTTCCTCTCCTGCATTCTCGCACGCCTCTTCCTTTCGGCGACAAATACAGAACTTGGTGACGTCACACGCTGAACTTCGCGAGCTAACGTCATCGACATGCCTGTCCTCTGAGTTATAACTTAGAATGGACTAGGAGTCACAACTTATTCTGTTTAGATATTTATTAAGGTTTGGGGTGTGTTGTTTGGAAATGGATTAACTTTATTTATTGAGTCTCTAGATTCCACTTCGATAAAAATGAAACTGGTGAGTCGACATTTCTGTTGATAGGTTTTCCATTATTTATTCAGTAACTGGTGTTCCGAAAATTAATGTATCCACCGGAATTATTAATGAAATTGCCCTGGGGTTGTTTGTGACCCTTTGTGATCGAGGTACAGCAGTCTACCTCGGTACATCAGTAGCTGTGATATGTATAATTAGATGATTTTCGTTCGCAATGATAGTTTAGTCTTACTAGTTAGGCTCGCAAAATCTATTTTTTACCTGTTCCCTGTTAAATCGTGATAAACACTCACTTGGTGAAATGGATGCAATCACGCTGTCCTGCGATAATACACGTTTTGTGGTAAAGCATGCTGGTTGCTGATGGTTCTGATGATAATGCAATTTTACAGTATATGTTTATTAGCATAGGCAATTACAATATTGCTGGCATTCAATTATTTTAATTTACTTGTGTATGCTTCATTGCACCAAATTTCCCAGTTGAAATGAAACACCTACAAATTGCCTGCAGCTAAAGTAATTAAACTGCATCGCTCAACAGAACCGAGTTTTAGTATTTCTAGTACTCAGATTGAAACGTAACTTTCAGGTAACCTTTTGTTGGCCAGAAAACAAATCCATTAATGCCGAAAATATCTTTCGAATTGACCTCATCGCAGGTGGGATTTATTAAATTACTTCTTAAATAAAGTAGAGAACATTAATGTTTCGATATCACAAAAAGGTTAAGTTGCCTTTCGCTGATCACTCTCTGCCCCCACAGCTGATGGGGATGTTTCTGTGATAGCACCCCTCACAGTTTCTTTAGTCTTGGGCTGAAGCTTTGTATAAATATCGTATTCATACTGAAGATTCTCTAAGCTGTCTCACCTTGAAAACTTCCTAAAGTATCTCAGATTCGTTGCGATTTTTATATTAGCACTCCTAAAGCAATGAAGTTATTTGTTTTGTGTACCATTTAAGCTAAACAATTTGTGCTATAAACTTGTTCGAAATTAGCAGCCTAAGGCCCGCTTGCATAAAAATCGCTAACTGCAGTTCATTTATAATCGAAGATCAAAATTGAACTAAGTTTGCGAACCCGCGTGGGTTGTAAAATGCCGATCTTAGATCAGATGAACGCAGTTCAGTATTGATCCGAGATCACAAAAACAAATGCGGCAACATTGCCAAACATATTGTAACTTTCGTGTTGTATCAAAAAGATTCGAGAATTATCGGAATTACTCGACTGAAATAGTATTTATCAAAAGGCTTACTTTATCTTCATTATATGCCCAATGTACATATTTTTCATTTTCGTCTGTTTACAATACTGTGAGTTGGAAACATAAACAAAAATGGAAGTTCAAGCAAAAGAGCAGATGTGTTCAGCTAACTTTAATTCTCGCATAACTCTTCTTATTTCACCCTTTTCCATAGGCGTCCTGATGAAATGAGATCTTAAAGCTGCAATCTACCTCGTAACTTTCTGTATTCTAAACGCAGTTCCTTTATTCATATTGAATATATCCCCAATCACCATCTGGAAGCTTTCAGTCGCATAGAACCGTAATGTGAAAAGGATCATAAATATTGGATTGGGTGCATAATTCCTCAGTGTTTGTGTTCTTAACTGTACATGTAGCCTATGCTCCAGTTCAGCTACATGCTTTGATAGTCGTAATCTCATTTTGAATTTTCTGTCATTTAGTTCTGAGATGGAATTTCCTCTATGTTGGGAAACACGAGAAGACCTTTCAAATTGAAAATTCTAATCATCAGAGATATCAGAGTAATCTGAATTCTGAAAATAATACAAATGTATTGGTTATGAACACAAACAATGCACCGTTAAACATACCTTTGTGAAATAAAGAGGCCAATTATTTATACAAGTAAGACAAAAAATGCTTTATTTACTATTTATTTAAAGCTGCACTATTTATTTCTTCTCAGAAACTATTGTGTAAATTCTGCAGTTCTGATTATCTAAGTTCAATGAAGTTAACTGGAGAAAATTCACCAGTTGGATTTGATCTTAGATCAAGAGGCCATAAACTTAGATCAATGTTTATACAACCAAAATTCTAAGTACAGCTTGACTGAAGATCATCTTCGGGCCTAAGACAAGCACACACAAGATGTTTGGTGGCAATTAGTGAGGCCTTATAAATGGCTACTATAAATCTCTAAATGCAGAAAACTCCAAACAATTTCGAGTTTTTCGGAAGTGGTTAACATAGTTTAAAGCTACGTACATTTTGCTTAAGTAACATTTTGTGCGGTATTCATTTAGAGGTCTTCATGAGGTATTTTCGGTCTCATTTTGATGTTTATATGATATAAAATATTCTATACTTTTTGTGTTAGTTTAAAGCTACGTACATTTTGCTTAAGTAACATTTTGTGCGGTATTCATTTAGAGGTCTTCATGAGGTATTTTCGGTGTCATTTTGATGTTTATATGATATAAAATATTCTATACTTTTTGTGTTAGATAATCATCCTTAAATATTTGACCTGAAACTTTACAGACAAATGATTTGTGTGGAATTTTATATGCAATAGATTTTTTGTTCCCCACGCAGGACTATGAAAGGAATATGTGGGCGGAATGCTATATTTTGATCAATTTCGAAGGGATTGGTAACAAAATCGCTGCTGGTTTGCTACACCGTTACAAGAATAGACTGAAGCTAACTGGATGTTGATTGCTGGCGCCAATGTGGCCCTGTAGAAGTCTGTTTCCTATCCTCCGTCTCTTTTTGCTTTTTGATACCTACATACTGTCAGCTGTAATAAGCTCCCTTTCTTTGCTATATTTATACCGGAAGTGAAGGTGCCGCTAAAACTGTAACAGTGGTACACGATGTTTCTTGACACATACGTCAACTGTCTGGAGGGCGACTCGCTGGTTAGCTCATAGACGCGATAATCCTGATAATTTACGGCTTCCGTACTGTTGCCAATACAATTACACTGACCAAACTGTGGATACATAACAGCCAATTCAATGGCATCTGCCTTCAAGTTAGTCAACTGCATATTTCACTAAACTTTCGGAGGTAGGGAAGTAATGTCGGTGGTTATATGTCGTAGATTTAGACACGTAAAAGTTTGTTAAAAGTTCTTAGGTTTGTTAAAGAGGCCTCTGAGGAAAATTAAGTTGTCTTCCCTGATACAATATAAAACGCAGAGAAACTCAGCAGCTGAAAAGTGTCCTTAGGTAAAAAATAACAGTCCATGTATTGTTTACAAGAAGTTTCCAGAGTTCATGCTGATAATTGTACGTTTTGAAATTTGCCATTGAATGTTGTTTTACGAAACTGCATTCTCATTGTTTTAATGAATAATCCAAGAGAAAAACATAAAATATACATACATTAAATTATATACACAAAGTAAAGCTAATATAAGCAAAAAGCATATAAGGTTAGTTGTATTACAATTCAACTTTTAAAAACAGGATTTCATTTTATATGCATAGTTACAAAGCTAAGTACATAACAGTAAAACACTACATATATTATATTATAATCCGATATACGTAAAGAACATGGTTGGTTACCAACACGCCCCACCACGTGATGACCGGACCCATTTCCTCCAATGATAGGCTGATAGTGAAGATGGCAGGATCTACACCTACCGTGGACTCCGAACCACGTTGGGCATTGAGGAAACTTTACATCAGCTAGACGCGTGGATAAAGCCGACTTAAAATCACCAACTCCAGAGCCGGGAATGGAACTCGGGACGCTTTGCACGGGAGCCGCGAACGAAACCACTGCGCTAACCCGGCGCCCTACGTAAAGAACATTGTAGGACAGAAATACAAGGTTATTTAATATATTCTGTAAATAGCGTCTCATGATTATTTGAGTCAAATCTAAGGCGAGATTGTATTATTCCAAAATAATAGTAACGCGTGCGTTTGGGCTGGATAACTCCAAATACAAGAGTCGATTAAGGATTCAAATGGGCAGCTGTTTGAGTTTGGTATTTTTCAGTGATGCACTGGAACGATTGTCAAGAAGATACCCCATCTCAATCTATCCTTGTTATTTTTGGCTATCTATTTTGATTGGAATGTTTGATATTAAGGCAAATAAAATTTGTTTTAGAATAACTACCACCACCATCTCTACAACCAGTACCACAAATGCCGCCACCACCACCACCACCACCACCACCACCACCACCACCACCACCACCACCACCACCACCACCACCACCACCACCACCACCTCTATCACTATCACATCCAGGGCCACCATGACTACCTCCACCACCTCCACTACCACTAAATAATGTGATAAATGTGAATAGAAATATGACTTATGTTGATTTATTTAATTGCACTGAATATAGACAAGAAAGGAAGATATTTGCCAATTTTAAATATGTATAACACTTTGGGAGGGCATTCCATTGTAGAATGATAAGTATCGTAGATAATGCAACTGTTCTTTCATATTGCGTGCATATGTCAAATTTGGGAAGATAAAAATAGGTCCTGGCCCTATATGGGCTTTCGCGCCCTGGGTTACAATAAGAAAGAAAAACAAATATAAAGCATGGATTTGATTGATCTAATAATGGTAGTCTATAAATCTCGGGCTTACAAAATTAAAGGCAGTATTTGAACATTAATTTGAAAATACCGCGAGTTTTATCGGGAGAAAAAATCCATTAGCTTGGGAAATTTAGTGTAGTGTGGGAATGTTAGTATGATTAACGCAACAATAGAGTAAACCATGGTTTAAATTCCGCCTATGATTGATTTTCCAGTATGATTCCACCTTGCAAAATATTTTAAAGCGCATTTTTGTTTACCAAAAAGGAATGGTTGTGGTTTGTAATTCAAGGAACTTATATAAAGTAGCAAATTTATTGCTATATTTTAATTGCGCGGCTTTTTAGACCTTCTGCAAATTCTGTAGTATTTGATGCTATTGTCATATGTTTGTAGATGGCGGAAAGCGAAACATAAGTAACGTAAGCTTACTTTTAATTTGGCCATGTTCACTTGTTGCACAACAATGTGTGTACACCAATTTCCAAATTATTACCGACGTGTGAATTCAGCTGTTCCCTCGCCCAAAGCTCCCCGTGGTTAAGTAAAAGCTTTTGAAGTACACGCGGTCGAAATGAGGCGCAATTGCGGTCAGGTCTTGCCACACCATGCTAGAAGAGGCAGCGGTTTGCCGTGCCTTCTATGTTACCTGCAGGACAGGGCTGTGTTGCGGGCAGCATGGCTATCCAAGCCAGGCGCATAAACTGTGTACTTATACAGCAGGAACAAACGTAGTATGGCGATTTTTGTATGACCGTAGAACACGAATATGACTCGCTATTTGATAAAACATAGTGATAATTCGAAAATTCAAACTAACAATTCAGAATATCCTTTTGTGTGTGTGTGTTCTAAGTTTTATTAGTTATCTAAAGTAATTGGGTATAAACACAACTTTAAAGGCTATACCCAGAAAATTGAAGTTGTGCATTTTATGTACATCATAGAAGTAACTTTAACACAGCCATGTTGTTTAATCAACATCGCTAAAGTCATTTTTATGAAAGTAAAAATAATAAAAAATGACGAATTTTTTTTTCCATGTTGTTACGCAAGCGGCAAGCCTAAGATGCCGATCAATAAACGAAAACATTCTCGAAGCTTCGTGCACCTTCGAGCGGCAGGAGAAGATGGATTGGTGAGGGGCGATTTTTTTTTAATTATTCGTGTTGTCCTTGAACAGCAATAAACTGTAATATCAACTTGGTAATTTATTACTTTTCGTCCTTGAGTTATGCAGTTTACAAACAGAAGTGCATTTTACTAAATTACTGAGCCTCAAAAGATGTACTATTTTCATGAAATTTTGGTATGTATCAAAATTTAGAATGGAAGACAATGAGTCTTTATTTACTACTAGTTAAATAGTAGAGAAGTAAAATGCATTGATCGATCAACTCATTTCACATAAGATCGAAAATGTAAAGTTTATTTGTTGTGGCTTTAACATACTTACCCCTCTCTCTACTGTCAGTTGCTTTATGTATACTTGTGAAAATATGTAAAATGTAACTAAGCTTAACAACACTAAGCTTAGTAATGTGTACTAGATGTTCGATATCTTCTCGGGAAACAAACAAGGTGTAAAGACGATTAGAAATCGACGTTTCGGGAGCATACATCTCTCCCATCATCAGGATATTTAATAAATGTTATAACCACAATTGTATAACTGGATATAACTCAAATATCAACAAAGACGGAACATTACCAATACTACTGTCTTTTCACCTGGCTTGTTTCCCCAGATCTCGAACATATTTGTTCCCAGGAAAGCTTCAGGTCTTACTTTAATGTGTACCAGGTTTGTTTGAATGGCGAGGAGCTTAGGGATTGGGATTCCACTATGGAGGGGATTCGGTACGTAGGCATCCATGCTGGGCCCATTGTTCCTATGCCCCCGGGAGGAAGGATGAGGCGAAGGAGACAGAGGGCGGCCGACCCAAGGAGACACGACAGTACAGAAGGCAGGGTCCCTACAGTTTACTTGGTTAGAGACCTCCCCCGACAGGCCAGGACAACGAACTCGCTCCCCAGAAGCGGGACGGCAACGAGCCCAGCAGCCGAGCCCTAATGTTCCCAGGCAGGTGATCCGAGCCCCAAAGGTCCTTGGCTGGCAATCCCAAAATGGTCCCAGCACAGGAGCGGAGACCTACCTGAGGAGGAAGTAGTTTTGCTCAGAGAATATCATCCTGGCATGCACCGCCGAGACTCCCGCCGACAGTTCTAACCTGAAAGAGACCACCAGATGACAGATGATATGAAATGATAATGGAGAGGAGTGACAAGAAATTTGCGAGATGTAATTAACCTACCCAGCTTTCGCCTAGCCACCCGGGAAAACCCCGGAAAACCCATGTCAGGTAGGTCGGCCACGGGAATCGAATCCGGGCCTCCCGAATGCAAGCCACAGACGAAACCGCTGAGCCATCCCGCTCGGTGGCGAGGAGTATACTTTTAGGTGCTTCGTTCAAGTAGCCCGGTATTTAGACACTTTGGACACCATTTTAGTGAATTAGTAGGTGAGTACGCTTACGACAAATAGTTTTGTATTTTTTCTATTCTGAAGGGAGTGTACTGTTGGTTTCTGCAGTCAGTTCATGACTATACTCTGTGATGGACAACCTACGTCATATCTATCTGCAGCAGTAGCACTAAGAGGTTACATCCGTCATCCGATGTTGATTATAAGAGGAACAAGCTGTGCCTACCTGAGTGCGGATATACATTTTGATTTGCGAGAATGGCATCATATTCTGTTAAGTGTGTCCCGAGCTAAATTAATGGTCCGGAAGAATGATGTGCAGTTTTATCGGCACCATTAGTGACGTAATGAGAGCATCATAGTGTATAATGTGACGACCTACATTTCGTGAACGGCTGTAGTTTCATTTTCTCTCCTTTGTGTTCATTACTGCTCTTTCTTTGTAATTATCTCCCCGACCCCGTTGTTTGCTAGTGATGCTTTTTTTCGTTTCTACTTACCTCTAAACTTTTGACCTTTTAGTGTATTGTCTATGTATAATCAGGACTATTACAGCTTTAAAATAGGAGGGCTGTTCAATAAAGAATGATCACTACTTTTTGGACAACGTACCTTTACTCATCCTCATAATTTTGATGGTCCTTCTCAAAATAGTCTCCCCTGAATACGATGTACTTGTCCCAGCGTTTCTGCCAGTCTTCAAAGACATGCTGGAAACAATTTTTGAGAGATCCTTCAAAATCGCCTCCGCAGCCTTCACCACTGCTTCTGATGATGCATAATGCCTCCCACGAAGGGGTTTCTTCAAGTTAGGGAATAGAAAAATGTAACATTGGGCTAAATCCGGATTATAGGGAGGGTGAGGGATGCACTTCACGTTGATTTTTGCAAGATATTCTGCAACAACATTGGCCGCGCATTATTGTGGTGCAGCATCCAGCCTACTTCAAGGAAATGTGGTCTTTTGCCCCTGATATGGAGTTGCAATGTTTTCAGGACATCCCTGTAGTATTGTCCAGTTACTGATGTGTGTGCAGGTACAACATGCAGATAAACCATTCCATGCATATCAAAGAATGAGATGACCATAACTTTCCCAGCAGAATCAACCACTTTTGCTTTTTTGGGGGTTGGTGATGAAGGAGAGTTCCACACTGAGCTTTGCTGTTTGCTCTCAGGATCAAAATGACATAGGCAAATTTCAGCAACAGTGATTACGTTTGAAAGAGACTCCGGATCTTCCTCTAACATCAACTTTAACTGCATGTTACCTCCATTGCAGCGGTAGGCGATATTGAACATGTGTGAACTTGCCTGGTTCTCACAGGCGGGAACCAGGACTACCAACAATAAAACTACTATGGCGTGTTTGTTTCACATAAAGCGAACAGAATATGAGATTGAATTTTAGTGCGAAAAATTATAACCGTAAAAAAATTATGATCATTCTTTATGAACTGCCCTCGTATTTAGTCTTCGAAAAATTCTCGAAAACGTACAGTAGTAAGGTATACTTGTGTGTCATTCTAGTACAATCAGAGGAGGATGTTCAGTTGTATTGAGTTCTGTACATTGCATCAAATAATCACGGAAGTGCCTGACCCTGATAACATATTGAAGATATTGTACGTGTGTTGGTCAACTTCACTCGATTTCGTAAGAAAACGAGAGAGAAATGCAGCTTTTTGGACTTTTCCGACAGCTGTAAAACTACAAGGTTATTGGTAGTGTTATATTTCTTGAAGAATGATATTAGCTTGAGATTAATATTCATTGATATGAACCAGCAGTCCTATAGGTTTGGCTGAAAGCGTCACAGTATTCAGATGTTTCGTGGTTTGATTTCCGGCTGTGGTATTGTTATTTCGAAACTCACTCAAGTTTATCTTCGTGTGAGAAACTTGTGATGAACTAATGTGTTCCAGAATTCCATATGCATAAATTATTACAATATTATTGGGCATAGAAGTTTCATAATTTGGGTTTTGTGATAAGACGTTTGAGTGGCTCAATGACATCCCGGTTTTCAGGATACGTGCTCCAATTGCTGGTTAAGGGCGCATCCCAGGCTTTCACATCTCATTAGTTTTGGTTTCCCCCAAAGCCCGATAAAAGCTTCCATCCTTCTTGTGGGGGTTTTTACAGCCAGTTCAGCGGTTAAATGAGATTTCCTGAACACTGGTTATAATTACTCATTTCGGAAGTTATAACTGGTTTCTAGCTTTTATAAATTATCCAAACAAAGCGTAAACACAAAGAATGTCGGTTTTAAAATCTATTAATAATGACAATAAACCAGCTAAGAATTGCTGACCTGCATTCTATGTACGTTTAATGCAGCCCTTCCTTAAAATAAGCATGCATAATGGTGCAGCGGAGTTTTTTAGATCGCCAAAAGCTAGAAAGATATTTGTTTAAATGGCAAAAAACAGAGAAAAGAAAAATATACGTCAGAACAAAGCATAGTTCTCGGCGGAAGTTCCTTTGTGATTTTTTAGCTAACACGTACCATATGGACGTGAGGCTTGTGGTCCAGTTCTTTGTCGGGACAGCCGTGGTATGTTAGGAAAATAGCACATACAAGTTTATGGTGTCAGATCTGTTCAAATATTGCCTGAGAATAGCCTGTGCCTAGTGCAAGACACTGGAGTGCGTGATACTTAGAGCGGCAATTATTTTGTGACACAAATCGCAACGTGCTTCTTTAATAAGATGAATCTATTTAAACATAACTGAAAAGTTGCTATATATGTCCCCCCCCCACTTTAGGTTTATCATAAGTAGTCACACGAGAGATAAGAAATGTATTAGGTGAAACCTATAACCTCCAGTGGTACTTAGACTGGCTTGTTTCCAAATTTATCTTGACTGATTAATTGACTACTTAGTCGTAGACGCGTTGTGGCCGTCCTAAATCATGGAAATAATGTGATAAACTTTGAAGTTTCCTTTGAAGGGTTCTATGGTTTCTGGATTTGCCCCAGATTACGTTTAAATTAGTGTTAAGGAAATGAATTAAAACTATTTTTACCAAAGTGTTCTCAATCTCAGGTTTAATGGTGATCTTTACAGATGAATCCTTAATATTTAGAAGTGAAAACGCATGTTTTTCGCAGTGCGTTTAATTTAGATGTATTAACAAAATGCAACTTTTTTATAACATTCCGCGATGATTTTACTATATAAGAAAGTTACTTAAAATGGATGGTAGGCGAGTTAAAAGTCCTTTAAGTGTCCTTAAATCATTGCTATATGTATTTTTGTTAGATCAGTCAGTATTTTTAAGAGAAAGATTGTTACCATTGACTATTCCATGAATAAAATATAATATTAGCAAATAACAATTACTGTCTTATGATTACCGAGTAGTAAACAATGCGACCGACGCACTGAATGTACTGATATGAAAAGATAAGCTAAAATCAGAACACAATAAAGACGTACAAAGAAAACTTTATTTTTCCAAGAACATTGGTTAATGACACTGTTTGCAGTAATAGAAATTGAAGTGATTGACTTAATGTGTAAAGGGTTTACCGTATTCATTGTTTTCTATAGAGACGTGCTCTTTTCTTTATCGCACTCTATGATAAGTTGTAGCCTTTTACCTCCCCCGCTGCGTCTGCTGATACTCTGTCTCGGATATCAGCCACTCTGGATGTGACCTTAGCAGCCTGGATCCCGGTGGTCTGGTCGCCTAGTAGATTGCTCTATGAGTTGACTATTCTTTGCCCTGGCTAGTCATTAGAGCTGAGACCACGCTATCTACAGGGTATGCGTGAGATAGGTTGACGAAATAAAAACAACACAGTTCATCGTATCAGCTTTACTATTCAGTTCGTTTCGTGCTCACAGTTCACCAGGAGTTGCCGCCGCGTTCAGATCGAATTACTCTAGGTTTCCACTATCACGTTAAAACTATACTGAATTGCTGAAATCTATCACGATGGAATAAATTACTAACACTGTTTTGAAAGTATACTTCGCCGCTTAATTCACTGCTGGGAGATCTTGTTCCCTTAATAAGATTCTCATTACTGATTGTACTTCTCGGCGCAATCCGACGTTTGTGTCCCCGGCAGGCAAAACACGTCTACACGGTATCACGTCTCAGACTAGAAGACCGACGCTAAAACCTAATATTCCTTACCAAAACAGATATAGCCTCGCCTCCAGCTGGATTTCTCTGAAAAACTCTAGTTAGCGAGCTACAACCACGCGGACATTTCCCCGAAATCTGGTTTGGGCCAGGTTTGGACCGGTCTACTAATGACCCAGGTAGCGACCCATCCCGTGACCACAGCCTTTCGACGGAACATTTTCATCCATATAGACCAGCAACTTTATTACATAGCTCTGGGTTAAAATACTTATTCGCATTCTAGTAATTGAATTTAAATGCTGTTGCTTCGTTTCATGAACTTATCCATCTGTAATATTCATTATCTTAAATTCTTTCACCTTACTTCCTCATCATAATTTAATTATCATTTTATTCATTGTTAAAATCGTATTCAATCATACGGCTGATAAATACGGCATCAAAGTACAGGAATGGACACTACCAAACTGCTTCTGATTCATTTACACAGGGTCCTCAGAAAGGCTCACTCCTGTCAAACACGCTTCTCTTGAACGCTTTATGTCCGCCACAGTGTTTGAATACAGACGTCATATAATTTCAGTGTTTTTCCCATTCGTTCACTGAACCGAATATTATCATAGCGTTTGTTTTCAAACACGAGCGCATTTTCAATTTTTCTGTTGAAAGTTCATATTTCTGCACCATGGAGCAGAACCGGTGTGCATGTTGGTCGCGGTGCAGTGGTGACGGACGCATTTCGTCATGTAGTATTCCAATTGAGCTATAGGTGTCATCGTGATTTTGACTGAGTTGTTCTCCATCTTTTAAATGTCCTGAATCTAGTTGTGACATCTCAGACGGTCTTATAAATATTTGCTTTCTCATCTCGTACAAGTACAGCATACATTAGTTGTATTTTCCCATAAAATTAATTTCCTATATTAGAAAAAAAAATACTAGCAAATCTATTTAATATTATACTACAAAACTTGTGAGTATATTATTTAAAAAATGAAGGTGTTGAAATATTTAAGGAATATATTAGTTTGTCGCGTGTCTCTGTGTAAACCACGTAACATGCGAAACAGCATAGATTAGTACATTGCAAGTATAAGAATGATAGACAAATGTATGTAGTGTTATACCAAATATTTGTTTTTCTGTTTACTTCCCAGGAAAACATTACATAGAATTTGCTCTTAGAGTAGAGTGATGAGAAAGCGCTACAAAGAAATAGTAAATGCTCTGCATTGTACTGTCACCGATGGCATTGTTGTGCTGCCGCGACAAGCCGAAGCCGAGCGTGTGGGCAGGAGAAGAGACAGATTTCAGAGCGTTCGTTCCATTGTTGTAGCCGAGAAATTTCTCACAAGTTCTACGGCTTTCTAGAAACAATGACAGGGAGGTATAAAGACCGGTTTGAGTGTTCGAAACGCCAGTAGTGTGATGGTTATTGCGACAGTGGACGTTTGAAGTGTACCGCAGTGATTTCTTTCATTTGTTTACGTGCAGTGAGTCGTCCTTGAGCACAGTTGATTGTCAATTTCACGTATTTTTACTGCAATAAGGAGTGTTCTAAATTTCTACAAACCAGACTTTTGATTCTACGTAACCCCCGCAGTCACTGTACTTATTAATATGAGCAGCGCTGAGGGTTTCTGCTGACTTATAGGTATAGTGAAAAAACGCGCTTATAAAACAATATGAATGTCCAGACCAGCATTTTATTTGCGCTCACGAGAATTGCAGATCACCACACCTGCTGTGAACATATATATGAAGCCGTAAATGATCATCCTGGCTTTATGGAAGGAATTCGGATTAACGATATACCTGGGCATATTCTTGACGGGAAACTTGTTCATATGTGGTGCTATCAGACTTGGAATATGTAGGTAGGAGCTGGGAAATTGACTTTGGCGTTAAAACTCAGACGGGATGGGGATCTGCAGATGTAGAACAAATCCCTGGTTTATATCCCATCTGCTCCGAGATTGACACTTAAGACTTGTGCTTGGACTTCACGTTTGTGTGTCATTTGGTACAAGAAAAGGCTATAAAATACAAACGAGGATAGACAGCTGTAATTGGTTCAAACTAAAAGCAATTCTGTCCCGAATTGGGAAATGGTTTTGTAATACCAAAAGAAACGTCTGTTGATGTCGCAGCTCACTTTGACACATTCAGAACTTTGAATCAATACTAGTTGACCTGAAAAGCTGGGTCATCTAAGCAGAAGCACTTACGTGATTGCAGAAGTTGTGTGTCATTGATCGATAGGTGATACCAACCGATGTTTAGAATCGATAGCGCAAACTACACGTTCTCAACTGGAACTTTCACTTGAGGAAGAAATGCAACATTTGTAAGATGTGAGGGGTTTCACAAGTTTGGAAATGGAAATCGAAGTGACCTTCAGACCTGAGTTCAAAAATGAAATAAGGAGCTGTTTGACTGGAGTGAGAGTATCGTAACGATGAAGAAACTGGCTTATGTATTTTCAAAATGTTTTTTGTAATCTGTTAGATGTACAGGGTTTGTTGTATTCCACCCAAAATACCGAGATTTCGCTGTAAATACAAGTTTTTGGCTTTCTGAGTCATTAAAACATTTTTAGAAAAATGTGTGGATGTGTGAAAGGCGGAGAAAACAACATAACCCCAGAACGAAAGATCGATTAATTTTCATACTTGTGTTTCAAGTTAAGCGTCTTTCAAAGATTGGGACATATGTTTTCAAGAAAATCCACGATCTTCAACTGTCTTTGACGTGCAAAACTTTTCGTGGTTTTCGTTTTCCAAAAAATGAGTTAACGAATTGAGTATCTTAATAATTCTTAAATCCAATTCGATGAATTAAACATCACCTTCAACGTTAAAAAGGTTAAAACATGGAATTCGAGTGAAATGCCTGATTAGTATAGTTGCATGATAATTTTATTTATTTTTGGGGGGGGGGGATTGTAAAGTTGTCTTCATTCTGAGTGACATGTATCCAGTTTTTAAATCGGAAGACACAGACGAAATACAGTGCGATCCATATAAACCTGAACCACTTCAATAGGCCATAACTTTTGAACTAATAATAGGACACACGTACAACTTTGGGAGAATATAATACATAATTGGGAGATAACATTACACTATTTACATCTCAAAGAAAATGTTGGAAGTGTCCTCCACCAGCGTCTATACATGTTTGTACTCGTCTCACCATATTCTCTCAAGTTTTATGGAGAGTATCCTCGCCAATGTTACTTATTTCGGTTAGAATGGATTCCTTGAGAACATCAATTGTACGTGGCCTATTCTTGTACACTCTGTTTTTAGATACCCCACAAGAAGAACATCCCGTGAGGGGATCTGGGGGGCTGCAGACCTTTTGAGATTATTGTATTATCAAAAACACTAGTTAGCAGTTCCATAGTGTCATTAGATGTATGACACGTTGCTCCATCTTGCTGGAAATAACCTTCTCTCAATTCGACATCTTCCAGATGCTCCACAAATGTCTTGAAGATACCCATATAAACTTCAGTGTCTACAGTCGTATCATAGTATAGTATCAAGCAACAGAAGTATTTATATGGATAGCACTGTGTATCTCGTTAAAGCGCACAATGCGTTGTCAAGTTTTTGCGTTAACATTTCCGAGATATTCTTTTTTTTTTTTTTTTTCATATGTATACAAAGTATAAGTGTATGTTGTAATGATCTGAAATGTCTTATTAGTCCCTCTAAAATACTCATATTTAAGTGCAGCAAAATCTGTGCATTAAGATTTTCTAAACTAGTTCAGGTTGTTGCCATATTTATGTAAACATGTATGCATTAACATCTGGTATATAAGGGGGGGGGGGGAGGTGAGAAAGGGGTGACACGAAAATCACATCCGCTGAAGTGAAACACAATAATAGAATCCATGTTATTGGATCGTCTCGCAGATGAAGTATACACGTTGCATTACTCTCCTAAGGAAAGTGCCTTAGCCAAGATTGCGTTAGAGATAAGGTGAAGCTTTGGAACTCGGTTGCTGTAGGCTTGAGCACACGAGCATGCCATTCCTTTCTGATGGAGGAACATTTTGTTGTCGAGAGTGAAATTGATAGCGTCAAGTAAAGTGGCACTCGAGGAGCCAGCTTTGTGGATATTGAATGTCTTGGGCAGTTTCCACAGTCCTGCCAATGACCTGCGAGTTTGATGGATGAGAACGAGAGAGATAGGGAACATTGCTAAATCCCACTCATTTGTCATCTACCTCACAGTTAATGTGCTTATTCTTCTTATTTGCTTCAATTAATGAGATAAACAACATCTCGTGAAGTTGTCCTTTCTGCATGTTTTTTGCTTCTAGTTACAAAAATGCAGAATTGATTGAGAATATATAGACCACCTCTCAGGCTATTCTCAGCCAAATTCAGGATGATGAAGTAACACATAAGATGTATTTTATTCAACATTTTGAAGATAGTTTTGAGAAAATAAAAAATAATTAAACCTTTCTCGTTAAAGGATGGTTTGTAGTGAGGTGATTTCATGTGATACGCTTGAAAAACAATGAACTTGCAATATACTTTTCACTGTGTAGTTATAATGTTCATCTCGCACTGTTAGGTGCAATTTTATGCTATCTGTAAACAGTAGACGAACTGTAACTGAATTGCAAGCGTTTTTCATGTTCCAATAACAAATTGCAGTATAGTTGTATTGCACATTATTTGCAGCACTCTCTAGTATTCTTTTTAAAATGGGGTGAAACAAACCATGTTGTGTAAGGTTTCCCAGCCTATGGCTCGTGATCTAAGGAAAAAACTTTGTTTTGCAGTATGTTAACAAACTATGTAACCTAGATAAATACCAAGAAAAGTTTGTAAAATGTAAAGTTTAAAGCATTTTATTGTGAAGATGGGATAATAACCAGCGTTTCTCATGTCAGCTGAAATGCACTAGCATCATGTGCTGGTCAGCCGTACAAACACTTATCACGTTTACTCTACCGTTCTCACACCTGCCCTACGTGCCAGGTGCTGTGACGACAAATGACAAATGTGCTTGCTACACAGGAATACTGATTTGTTGTTAGATGCAGTTACCAGCTGGAAAATATTGTACATTTTGTGATCAGAGGTGAACTTGCGTCTCGGAATACAATGTAGATAACGTGTAGGGGTCCATCGAGGCTACTCCTTGCTGGTTCAAGCCTAAGCATGGATATTCGCAAGAATCTGTAAGAAAAATATTAGTTACTTGTACCTTTAAGCGAAGATATAAAGTATGCAGCCTACTGTGACTTACAAAGAGCTAATGCTGCCACTTCAAGAGGTAGGGATGAAGTGAAGGAGTTACAGGAGTCTGGCGCATACACGCCACACTTTAGCAGTTCTGAGCTTGAAAACGGTCCCACTGCAGCTGCTGCCTAGAGGGCACAATGAACCCCCAAGCAGCCCTCTAATGCACATGGGGGCAAGTTCATTTTGAGCAACATTTTGCGCCATCTGTCTGGCACCGCCATACGCCACAAAACCTAGATGATGACACGGTAGGGCCTACCGGCTTATGGAAATTATCCCGCATCTCCGGAATGCGAACTCCAAGCGTTGCTCGGTGTCAGTTCAATAATCTGCATTCCCCGAGTTTTCTATAAACACCAGAGGGATATACCTAAAAGTAACGAAATACTGAAATATAATTTTGAATAGACTTATTAACTACATTTGACATTTTCTTGAAATCATAAGAATTGTTTCATACCGAAATTAAGCTAAAAAGTTGCTTAAAATGGAATTACCGAGCATTTAAAAAAATAACCAAAAATTTACCCACTACTTAAGTTTTATATTAATATTGTGAAAGCTTAATACTAATTATATAAGGAATTTGCTGTAAATAAAATGTTTTAATTGTCCTATTCGGGCGTGGTTCTGAGTTGGAATACCAGTGTGTCACTGAATAAGGTTTTCTTCGGGGTTTCCGTTATCCTGAGAATTCGAATGTAGAATAACTGATCTTTTAAGCACATTTGAATCATTTCGTTCATTCACCGCCGGCTAAAAGTCGAACTTAAGCATCTGTTAATGGGTGCGCGCGCGTGCGCGCATAATTTCATTTTAGAAAGGTGGTCAGACTAAAAAAAAAAAATTCAATGTACCGTCGGATAATCACGGATTTCCCGGTCTCCCTCCAATTGCTCTCAACCATTGAGCTACCATGTCAACGATCCAGCCCGAATCAATAGTTAAAGAGCAATCAAGAGATGCGTGTTTCAAATCCCAGCTATGGCGTTGAATTTTTCAATCTGACGGCTAGTGTGAATGAACAGTTAATTTCTATTAATTGATGTAATGATGGTTTGAAACATAAAGCCCGGGTAAAGTACTTACAGCATAGTAAGTCGCCTTTAAGGCAGTTGTCTCATGCGTTTGAGAATTCCTAGTGGTTTACCGGGAAAAGTACGAATCAGTTGGACAATTTAATGTCGTGCTGGCACTTTGTCATGGTAGCTCAATAGTTAAAGAGCAACCGGATGGAGACAGGGAAATCCTTGATTCAAGTACTGACTATAACATTGAATTTTCCCGTCTAGTTCCACCTTTCCAAATCTTGCCGCACACACGGCTAGTGTGAAAGAACAATTTCCAATTTGAATATGGCTACAAGAATTGCATTGAATAACCTGTCCCCTTAATTGTGTACATACGTTGGTTTACGTTGTAAACTATCTGGTATGACAGTGGCAGTCCATGTATAATGGCTGTACTAAACAAAAGCTAATATAAGGTTTTTATATACTCTTCCTACTGTTTTGACAATTGTTTATAACCAAGATTGGTTGATTTGAGATTTACCTACCTGGTGGCCATTGCTTCTCTCACTGTTGGGGAAAATACAGGGTGTCCCAACTGAATCGCCTTATTTTCACTTCAGCATTTCTGCCAAACTATTTGAGATATCAAAATGAACTAAACTTTACTAATACGTACGACTCGTCAAGTTTGTATACAAAAATCAAGAAAGTCATATCACTTCCACATTTGCCCCACCAGTCACACGAAGGATATCTTGGCGATGGTCGAGCTCCACCCATGTGCGTTGAAGCATTTCAGGAGTGACTGTTGCAACAGCATTCCAAATGCGCTCACGCAGTTGGGGAATAGTCGCTACTTTTGTCGCATACACCATGTCCTTGACACACACTCCAAAAACAAGTCTAGAGGTGTTATGTCGGGCGATCTCGGTGGCCATGCGATTGGTGCACCTCTCCCTATCCATCTACCGGGAAACTGATGATTCCGTGTGTCCCTAACTTCTCGAAACCTTCTAAAATGGACATACATTAATTTATCTCCACAAATTCAAAATAGCAGGATTACATTAGGACACTCTGTATTTTAAAATCCCTTAAGCCTGATATTTTAATCCAAGGCTTCCCTTGATTTTCATACCGTAATAATTAAAATGGAGTTTTTATTTATGGACGCTGTTTAGCTTTGCCGTGTAGGCTCCGTTCTATATTGGGCGTAAAAGATACCTTAATTTAGCCAAAAGGGCTCTTTATAAGGCTTGAGTCCTTCCCTTCCACTTCCAAACCCTTCACCATGCTGACAGATAGGAATGTTTGGCAAACGTTCGTACCATTCTTAAACGAAATAGCTAAAGCTGTTAGTGGTTAAACATGTTAAATTATTTGTTCAACCGGGGAGGGGGCGACAACTTTGGAGATGTTCTGCGTTAAAATGATGTGCTACTTCTTGCTTCCGCCTTCATGTTTTGGAGCTGTTTGCAAGTCTCATGGAAGTTTAGAGACGATCGTAGAATAAAGTTTTTTTCAGTTTTTAAAGAAAAATAAGAAAAGTTATCCATGCTAAGATAGCTACATCATTAGATTTTATGAGAGGAAAAGTTGGAGGAATTGTGTGAAGGTTTATAACTTGGCAGTTGGGGCACTTAACAAACTTCCCTCTCCACCTCTATAATGGTTTTTGTGTCGCGAACTTCTATAGATATAACATAAAAAAGGGTCCAATTTATAACGCTACTTCAAGTGTAGTGTGCAATAACGGCCATGTCCCAAGTTTTTATTGTAAAGTACATGGTTATACTGAAAACCAGTTCAGCGTGTGACGCCACTACGCTGTGCAGAGGAACAGGAAATGGTTTAAGGGACTTGCGGATTAATCTATATAGGAAACTGTCTTAAGAAGGCGATGGTAACATGCAATATTATGATCATTTTAAGTCCCAGGCTTCATAATTAGGCGAGTGTGAAATTATGGCTCACTCAGTTCGGGATATGCTAGCATGGTAGCTCAGTTGTTTAGAACAGAGATACGGTAAATTGAAGATACGTGGTTTCAAATCTCGGCTATAGTATTGAATTGTTTTCAGTATGATTCTACTTTGCTGAAAAGTGCTCCTGCATTTACGTCATTGGTGACCCATTTCACCAACCGATGTTAAGGCTTAACAGGGGTTTAACATTAGTTATAAAAACTTCCATTTCACCAATTATTGTAACTATTCAAGATGGCGGGCGTGAACGCAGCTGTTGTCGATTTGCTATATTTAAGACTCTTTAAATGGCATTCGTAATAGAGTACGGCCTATGAGGAGAAATGATTTTGAGGAGCTATTACAAGAAATTGTTTTACGGAGGTATAGACTGTCGAAACAACTTGCTATGAAGGTTACTGCGGAAGTACAAGAGAGGTTAGAACATGCATCGAAAGGAATATGGCGATCTCCTATTTGCTTCAAGTATTAAATAACTTTGCGATTTTATAATTCACTGAATTATGTGTCCACTGTCCACCTCCCGTCTTGAAACGTTCAAGTCACTCGTCATTTGTCCTTCTTCGCTCCTCGTTTTAAATTTACGTAATACTGAAGATGATGTTTCGTGTTTCTAGTTATGACGCATACATTTGAGTTAAAATTCGTTGCCAATTTTTTCCCACGTGACAGCTTTATCTTTTACATTCACCGCATCCATCCTCCTATTTTCTAAGATATCCTTACACTTCGTCACCAATTTAATTGACAATTCTTTCTACATGGATGAGAAATTTGTCACGGCTTTTGTGTACGATTTTGTTTATCCGCCATTGTTTTAGCTGTGTGCAGACGATAATGAAAACAAAAGCGTATCGCAGTGCGTTCAGAAAGTAATACGACTCATCCATAGCCTTCTATAGCTGTAATATTTACAAGTTTCTTGGCGTTAACACGTGTTTGTTAACATTTTCAGAAAAAAGGTTGGTGAAATGCAAGAAATTTAACAGCTTTGTTAGTGCTGTTACAAGTGTTACGTTACATATGTTAACTAGATTTTAACATCTGTTGGTGAAGTATACCGTATTCGAAAACACATTTGATAAAATTTTCTTTGCAGATTAGTGCTGCGGGTGTCAGGCATCCACAAATTAAACCGTTAGTCGTTTTGTTAGGGCTAAGCCTCGTCATTTACGTATAATGATTACCACAACCCGGATTTTTACTGAGAGTTAAAGCAACACACGAGAATACGAAAGCTTGTGGTAAATGACTTGATTCGAATTAGCTAAACCACTGAACGCTAATGTAAGATTTCTTTATGCTAACTCCAAGGAATAATATTAAAAATAAAGGGAACTTTAGAAAGGTGCACGTCAAAGGAAAGTATCGGAGAACGCTTGAGGCTACAAACAGCACAGCGATATAATAGAACAAAAAAGGAATTACATGTTTCCCATTGGAGAAACATTTATATAATTTTTGTTCGCTGGAAACTTCACATTTTGTATTTAATTATAGTTGAGCGAGGCAGAAACAACAACAAAAACTGAACGTGATTAATATTAATATTGTTGTATTTTAATTTTTTTACTTTTAGTAACTGCATACAGATGAGTTGTGAATGCACCCGCAGTTTGAATAATTTAATTTGCAAAAAGTGCCATCAAGCTGACAGCAGCGTCCAAATAAACAGACAAATATTGGTTTGTTTTGCAGCGAACTTAGAATAGAGACGTCAATTTTAAGGTACAAAGTGGGTATTAAAACGTTAATGGAAATAATACAATTAAAATTTGTCTTATCGTGTCACCCGTTCCGAAATGTATAATTAGAGGACATTCAATTTTGAGAAAAAGTTGATCTGTTATTCTGCTCATTGTACGAGGGTGGTCAAAAAGTAATGCCTCCTATTTTTTTTCTCTTTTAATTGCCAAGTTAAATGAATCCAGTTTACATAGCTTGAAAACTGTAACATTGACGATCAATTTGTCACTATTCAATATAATCTCCGTCCTTTTCCACAGTTTTGGTCCATCCTTTAACTAGGATATGTATTCCAGTGTGGTAAAACACACGGTCTTGCTTTCTAAGCCATTGACGTACGGATATTTTCACAGCCTCCTCATCTTCAAAATGAATCCCACGATGAGCTTCCTTTAGTGGCCCGAACAGATGGAAGTCTGATGGTGCTAGCTCAGGGCTGTAAGACTTGACATCCCAATTTCTCAATTTCTGCAGTGCTGTAACGGCTGGTGTGTGGTCTTGCATTGTCATGCAAAAGAAGAACATCCGCCATAGTTTTTGTTGGGCGAACTCGGCGAAGACGTTCTGACGTATTGGACCGAATTTATTGTGCATCCCTGCTCCAAAAAAATCAGTGATAAGCACACCCTCTGCATCCAAAAACACTGTCGCCATAACTTTCCCTGCCGACCGCTGAGTTTTGAAATTTTTCTTCGGTGATGTATGATGCCATTCCATTGACTGCCTCTTTGATTCAGGTTCAAAAAAAAAAAAAAAAAAAAAAAAAAAAATCCACATTTCGTCTGCCGCAACAATTTTTTTCAGAAACTCCTCTCTCTCCAAATTGAAGCGCTGCAAGTGTTCGGAGGCTATTGTTTTCCTTGTTTCTTTGTTTTGGGTGGTTAACATTTTTGGTACCCAACGTGAACAAACTTTTGAGTAACCAAGTTGTTGAATAATCGTCATCACACTGCCTTTACTGAGGGAGGTAATGCGACACAATACACCTGTTGTTACCCGGCGATCACCACGAATGATGTCATCAACTCGCTGAATGTTGCATGAAGTCACGGCAGTCACTGGCCTGCCGCTTCGCTTTTCATCTGCCAATGTTGTTTGCCCTTCAGCTTCGTTACAGCGACGAAGCCATCGTCTAACAGTGCTGACATCCACCGTTGCATCACCATACACATTTTTTAGCCTTTCGTGAATGCGAATTGGCGTTTCACCTTCCGCAGTCAAAAATTCAATCACGAATGTCGATGTCAACAATTTTGCAAGAGGATGCAGTGCTGCGCACCTGTTGACATAGGAAGTTACTACTGCAGGGGATTGGAGAAGAAGGTTTGAGGGATTGCGCCAAATTCAAAGTTTTCACATAACTTACTTATTTAAGGAAAACAAAAATAGGAGGCATTACCTTTTGACACACCCTCGTACCTAAGTCGGTTAAGGGAAATTTACTAGTTACACAGCTTTGACCTAACTTTCATAAGGTTTATGTACTAGTAAAGTTGATCAGAATGTTGTAAAGTGCAGAAGTCGCTCGTTTGGTTTTAGTCAATATGACTATATTGTAATACAATTGACACTTCGCTCGTTAGCTTTACGTTGGTTTTTGCCCATTCCAAATTGTCATGTCTCTAGGGTAATAGTGTTTTACATACATTTTAGGTTCTGGTTGCTGATTTACCTGACCACATTTCCCTTGGGGTGCGTAGTAATGGGACTGTGTTGTCGATAGCTGGACCTTCACCCTTCATACCACTTTAGTTGCAAATGATTGTACTACATAGAGACTGCTGCACATAAGTAGTGGACTTTGTAGTTCATAGAAATAAAAGTAAATTGCCCGTTTTGTTCTTTTAGTTCTCTATGTTGTCATTTTAACGTGTGTAAGTTTTTATATTAAATTTATTTACACTTTCGCACTTCCGTTACTGTTACTTCTTACCAGTGGTGGATGAAAGAAGTGCAAAGTTTGATCCGAAATTCGGTGTCAGGGTTTGAAAAAATAGCCTAGCCATTTTAATTAAATCATGTTTAGACACAGGCGTAGATAATATTTTGAATTTTAGGTAAATTGCTTGTATAACTAAGAGTTATTTCCGGGCTGTTATGCCGTGGTCTGCTGGAGTTGGATTTTCCAGACGTTTCGTCCACTACTATGTGGACATCTTCAGTGGCGTGGTCGTAGTCTCCTCGGAGAAGTTCGAGTAACGTCTGAAGTGTTGAGCCAAGAGCGAGAACAAGTCGTTCGGGTGCTCCCGGACGGTGGGCAGAGCGCCACGGTACCTATCCGCTGAGCGGATTTACCCGTGCGGTCTTATAGGATTAGTCTTTTCTCCAAAGCTTGGATGTCCTTGTTAACTGATGGACCTGGTTCGACCTCTGCTAGTGCTCCTGGCGGCGGGATGAGCTTCCAGGTAGGAGGCCGATGCCCTAAGCCGCCACGCTAGGAGCGGCCTGCGTTGCAGAGTCCGTCCAGTGTGGCGGGGCAGGAGCGAGAGGTCGGGTGGTTGGGGACCATTTAGGTTTGGTTCGCATTTGGGTCACACAGGGGGACCTGACTGCCAGGGGTCAGCCGACAGGTCAAGTCCAGCCCTAGTGTGGCCGGGACAGAGTGTAGTACTGAAGGGATGAGAGGCTGGTCACACCACCCAAGGGCGTCCTTGGGGAGGCGGTAGCTCTTTCTCCTCCTGGGCACACGGTGGTCATATTGCCCTTGTGTGTTCACTAGGTGGTTGGGATGGGATGTAATCCTGGCATACAATGTGCGTGAACGTTCATGCACAACGTAAGGTATGCCAGAATGGGTGTGTAGAATGTGTGAAGGGAACATACGTTCGGTATCGTAGATCGTCCTAAGCGCCCTGTTCTGCACGGCTTGCAGTCTGCGGATGGTGATACGAGCCACCGATTACCAGACCTCGCATCCATACAGGATCAGGGGCGGGATGATCGCACGATACACCCGTAGTTTCAGGCGAGTGGGCATGGTCGATCGGAATATGGGGTACAACTTCCTGTAGTGGACGAAACGTCTGGAAAATCCAAGTCCAGACCACGGCACAGCCCGGAAATAACTTGTGTTGATTCCGGCCGTCAAAGCCTACGCTCTCTTATAAATTGCTTCTATTTCACTTTTGTTTAAACTGTAACGCAGTGGTTGAAAGTGTGGCATTCTATTTTTTTGTTATTGTAAGAGCCCTTGGGAAAATTTCAAAACATTTGAATGCTGTTTCTCCGTATGAGTTACTGGGCCTTTATTTATCTCAAATTTTTACGGACATAATTTTTCGCACTAAAATTCAGTTTTATTATATTCTGTTAGCTTAATGTGAAACAAACATGCCGTAGTAGTTTCATTGTTGGTACTCCTGGTTCCCGCCTGTGAGAACCAGGCAAGTTCAGACATGTTCAGTATCGCCTACCGCTACAACGGAGGTAACATGCAGTTAAAGTTGATGTTAGAGGAAGATCCCTAGTTTCTTTCAAACGTAATCACTGCTGATGAAACTTGGCTACATCATTTTGATCCTGAGAGCAAACAGCAAAGCTCAGTGTGGAAATCTCCTTCATCACCAACCCCCCAAAAAAGCAAAAGTGGTTGCTTCTGCTGGGAAAGTTATGGTCATCTCATTCTTTGATATTCATGGAATGATTTATCAGCATGTTGTACCTGCACACACATCAGTAACTGGACAATACTACAGGGATGTCCTGAAAACATAACAAGTTCATATCAGGCGCAAAACACCACATTTCTGTGAACGATAATGCCCGGCCGCATATTGTCAATGTTGTTGCTGAATATCTTGCAAAAATCAATGTGAAGTGCATCCCTCACCCTCCCTATAGTTCGGATTTAGCCCCATGTGACTTTTTTCTATTCCCTAACTTGAAGAAATGCCTTCGTGGGAGGCATTATCCATCATCAGAAGCAGTGGTGAACCCTGCGGAGGCGATTTTGAAGGATCTCTCAAAAATGGTTTCCAGCATGTCTATGAAGAGTGGCAGAAACGCTGGGACAAGTACATCGCATTCAGGGGAGACTATTTTGAGGACCATCAAAATTACGAGGATGAGTAAATGTACGTTGTCCAAAAAAAAAAAAAAAAAAAAAAAAATGTGAGCATTCTTTATTGAACCGCTTTCGTATATAGAATTGCTAAGGTTAGCATTCTCCCCATTGGTTTATTACACCTTGTGCTAACAGCGCATTCATAAGAAGTAGTTTTTAAATGACGTTTCCAAATATCCTAGCAGGCAGTGCCACTGTGCAAGTTCATCAGACGTACTGTTTCCTAATTGGAGTGTCCAATAAAAAACCATTGGAAAAAAATGATGCAACCAGCGCCAGCAGAGTACCACGTCGAGTTATTTATCTTGGAGGAAACGTTTTTATTGAAATGGAGTTTAAAAACTCTGCGTGCGGTTTTTGCTGGCAACCACCCAACAATTTAAATGTAGCAATAAAGCTACCATTGCTATTTCGTATTTTTTGTCATTGCGGTCTGGTGGGCAACTTGCTACCTTGCTAGCCCAGATGTCTTCCTTTAAATCTCAGAGAGAACAGGGCGTTCTTTGACTGAGATTAGTTTCTATTACCAGAGTGCGGAATGTTAGAAGTGAATGTTTTGCACAAGATGTAATGTTTCCTATGCACGTGGATTGTATGAGTGGGTAATGAGTAGCTTTTCCTAAGTTGGAACCAAATAAACGAGGAGAAACCGAGCCGCATGGCTTAGATGCTAGCACCTGTGCCTCGCCTTAGACAGCCCGGGTTCGAGGACTTTTTTATCGATAGGAGATATATTGTGTGCTTTCATAGTGTCGCGAACACGTTGATTCGAGGCGGTGCGGGCGACTAGTTCTAAGAGACGGGCAGTGCAGTGCGGAGATAAAAGCTCACCGGAACGGGGGAGGGGGAAGGAGACGAACTCTCTAGAAATCCGTCTCCTTCCCCCACCGTTTCGGCGAGCTTTAAAAGCTCAGTACACAGGTTATGCAAGTCATCCAGAATAATGACTTCCGAGGACATTTTCAGAAAATGCATGGTAAAGTCTGTCTAGTCAACGCGAGTGCAGTTGCTCCATAAAGGGAACTCACCCTCCCGCCCACTAATGACCGTCATAAATCTATCTCCACACTTAAGAAATGGAACACTGTCGTTGAGGACCAATAGCAACCCTGATTTTCTAGAAATGACAGTCGCATGTATACTCCACGTGGAGTCTCAGTTGCCAAAGTTCCAACTTCCAGTTGATCTGTTTCATTACGTGTAGAAATTCGATGTGACACGATGTGGAGACCGTGGGAGGGAAATGCTGTGGTAAATGCAAATGAAGTAGTAGATAACTTTCAGTCAAGTGAAAATAATCAAAGTGAAGACAATAGTGTGAATAACTGGGCCGAGTTATGTTATTGGAGAAGTCTCAAAAAACAAAGTTATAACGGGAACTGTTTCTAAGTAAATTGAAGCGTTTGTTTTGAACACATATAAATATGTTCTGAAAAATAATCTTGGTAAGGTGTCGTGGAATGAACCTGATGATAAATTCTGGGTATTCACAGAAATACAGTAAGAACAATTATGACGAAAGGAATACCAAAGACGCCGATCAAGTGTGAAAACGAAAGGAAACGTTTCTCTAAAGTAGATAATTTCACATGCGATTTAATTCGCCGAGATATTTATAGATTGCATACAAAAGGGGGAGTGCCCGCAGACGAATTGGTTGCACATTTGCAAGAAATTTGTGATTTTCCTTATGGACTCTGCACTTTACGCGGTCTCCTAAAGGAGCTGGGTTTCGAATACCGCACTTTGAATAAGATAAGGGTTATTATGGAATCCAGTAGAATTGTAGCTTGGCGATATATGCCAAAACTAAGGAAGTTTCGCACTAATGGACTAAGACTATTTAGACGAAACCTCGTACGGACCCATGACGTATCGAGAAAGGCGGCAACCTTGCAGAAAGGACTGGGAGAAGGAGGGCCGGGGTCGTAAAACGATTATAAGGGTTCGTGAAAGGTAGAAGCCGACGTGCACACGCGTTAACTAAACAGACTTTATACCTTTAAATTTGTACTGAAAATTAGTAAACATGTATTTTAATCAAAATGATCATCCATGTTTCTGAAAATAGAAATTTTCGAAAAATGTTTCATGTGAAGGATAGCTTGGGTGGGAGGTGTTTTTGAAAATCTTATAATGGCATCCTTAGAAGATGCTCAACTTATATATTTTGAGTCAGCCAACGTTTTTCTAAAAAAAAAAAAAAAAAAGATGAGTTTTTTTCCAAATGACCTCAAAATGTATATTCAATTTCCAGTGAAACCTAGATATTGATTTTTTGGTGAAATGCAATACTTACTGTACCTATTTTGTAGTGATATAGAAATCAAAGTTGAGGAAAGTAGCTGCTGGAGTCTGTGGTATTCGGCTGCGCTGGCAGTTGGGTTAGTGTGTGAGCTACTATTGTTTATTAAGATAGAGTTCTCCCCCTTCGCCATTAAATGCGCTCCCAGGACACCAACTGTGGTCCATAAACTGTTGCGAATGGGGTCGATGTGTTTTAAAAAGTTGCTACCACAAAAAGAAATGATGATAACGCGACCACAAGCATAACGAACGATCTCTCACGAGTTTGCTGACGATCTGGGAATCCATTAGTTGTAGAACACAGCAAAGCAACAAAAAGCTAGGCACTTCCGTTTTAGAGAGGAGAGAGAGGGTGGTAACGAGATTGCAATTTACAACATCCGGCGCACCGCGACACTGCTGCGACCTGGCGGCTCCCTTAATGACATGAAACTTGCTTCTTCTGGGTAATTGCTATTTTGCTTTATTGTCGTGTCATTCCTTGGTTTTCACTTTCTCTGCTGCTTACCTAGAGGAAATATTGCAGTTTAGTGGGCAATTCGATATCGAGGGCGACACTTTCGGGAAAAGGTCATGTCAACATGTCGCTGAATATCATTAAATAGCCCAGAAAACAGGCTTTGTGTAAAGTCTAAATTGGAATATTCTCAATGCAAGTAACCTCGACTAAGATTGTAGTTGTGATAATCCATTCTAAGATAATATGGTAATGGATAAGCTAAATTTAATCACTTATTTTCTGTTTCCCACGCCATTGCGCTGTACAAAAATGTTTTTCGTTTTGTTATATTCTCATAAACGGGTATGACGTTTTTGACTGAGATAATAATAAATAAATAACCCATGGCCCGAGATGGGATAGGAGAGATGTACGCTCCCGAAACGTTGATTTCTAACGCTCTTTTCACCTGACTTGTTTCCCGAGAAAATCTTAAATATTCGTCGCTAGGAAAGCTTCAGGTCTTAATTTTAAAGATGCATTGTTAGTTGTTTTTCTGTAATTTACGTCCTCCAACGTTAAGTCATATCAGACGACGAATCTAGTGGATGAAATGATGCTCAAATGAGTCCGGGGTCCATGGAGCTTATAATTACCCGGCATTCGTCTATCAGGATAGGGAAAACCTCGGAAAACAACTTTATGCAGGTAACTCACCCTGACCGAGATTCGAACTCGGGACCTCTTGAACGTGATGCAGACATGCTACCACCACGCTACCGAGGCGGGCTGCATTGTTAGTCTTTGGGGCTTGACTAAGAAGGAAATTTATACCAAGGAGAGGTGTGTGACAAATTACTTTTTTGGTGTTTTTGCAATTTTGTAATGCAACTATTGGGATTCTAATCGTGGATGTACGATAAGGAGCAGGGGTAGTAATTCTTAAGCATTAATGCCAGGACAAATGGTATTGAAGGTGTATAATTGTTACACAGTGACGTCGCAGGCAACAAACCAAGGACCGCTGCTGTTTACATTCTTTGTGCTCACATATTTGCTTCAAGTATTTTAGTGGAAGAAGAAATGTAGAATGTACTGAGAAGTAAAAGATTTTAAATACGTTCTGGTTTTCAAAGGTTAACCTAGGGTTGAGATGGTAAAGCCAGACTGAAAAATTCAATGCCATAGCCGGGATTTGAGCCACGGATCTTCTGGTCCCCGTCCAGCCGCTCTAAACCATTGAGCTACTATGGCCAACGTGCCGACATGACATTAAATTCTCCAACTGACTCGTGTTTTTCCAGGTAAACCACTAGGAGTTCTCATAAATACAAGAGACAAGTACCTTAATGGCGACTTACAACGTGTAAGTATTTTAAGGCCCGGGCTTTATAGTTTGCACAACTATTAGGTACAATTAATGGAAATTGAGACCAGAAGATACGATTTTCAAATCCCGGCTATGGCATTGAATTTTTCAGTCTGGCTCTACCCTTTCATAGTGCGTCCTACACACGGCTAGTGTGAAAGAACAATTAATGTCTAATAACCTAGGGTTGCTCTCTAATGTTTTTTTGCTACATAGACATGCGGAATTATTGGTGGTAAAGCTTATTTTTTAGTATTTTCTTCCCTTAAGGGAAGAGAAAGTTGAAATGTTTACCGGAAGGACTCCACCTTTCTGCTCCATTTCTTGTCTGCTTATTTTTTATTGCGTTCGGAAGCGGTTCAAACGGAGCTCGCGCTGAGCTAGAAACATTCCTTTTGCAGTATTTATCATTTGACTAGTACACCTTCACATAAATAACTTCTGAGGAAATAAACATGAAACTTTTCCTCCGGAACTCCGCAAAACAACGAATCTTCAGGAAGTAAAAGTTGGTACGTCCAGAGAGTTAATGATTGATTTTATTCTTGGGTTTTTATCGAATGTAGGAATGCAAAATTTAATCAGGTCTTGGAATTTAATTAAAATTTGATTGTGATTGAATGTGGTCATCGCGCTGACCCAAGAATTCGACGCTCTTTGATGATATAAAATGTGAAATCCCTTCAGTCGACTCCTGCATTTTGCATAGTCACTTGTCTTAAGGGGCCAAAGAGCAAAGACAATTACTTACGTCACCTCTGTTTCCTTGATAATTCTACATTTCCTTTATATCTCATACCTAATTGTAGAAGGATAAATATAAATTGCAGAGGAAGTTGGTCCTCTAATTCGAGTGATGACTTCACTATACGCTGTTGGTATATCTGCATGTTACTGTGACTGCATAGAGCTTTTGGAAACTGTGAAATAACTGTTTTAATGGGACAAAGAAATGAAGTCCTATACTTTAGAGTGTGCTAAAGATGATTCTAATGAGCGTCGATTGCTCAAAATACATAATCAACTGTGTAATAGAATTTAACTTCTTTGTATTTTCAAAACTTTTGCTCGAATCTCTTATGAAATGTGTCTGATCCTATACTAACAGATCTGGTTGATTATTGAGAGCAGATAGTAGGGAAATGATCACCATGCATCATAGTTTTTTACTCTAAACTGGTATTAATTTAGCACCATTCCGAAGCAATAATTGAATTGTATTATGTGTGCAGGTGGACGAATAAACGGGTGTTTGATATAATCTATACGGCAGTGGGAAGTAATTCATTAAGTGCGCGATATACAGACGTGTAATGAATACAACTGCCATTCCAGGGTTGCATCAACATTGAACTTCCTGTTGTATTGTAATGAAACGTGAAGCAAATATGTGATGTCAATAGTGACGTCAGAAGTGATCACAATGGAGATGGTACTTTTGGATCGATGTGTTCTCCCGCTCCTCGACAGATCCCCTGTCTATGGAGCTGTATCTTTCTTTCTATTCAAGTCGTCTGTAGTAACTAGAAGTATTCCAGCCAAAAATTTCATATATAGTTATTACAGGTTTTGAGGTCCCTGATTAAAACACGCATTCTTACTGTCTGTCAACTGCATAAACAAATAACATCTGATATGCAGCATTCATGTACTTCCTCTACTTTTCTACAAACATCTGTTCCTTTACTTTGCGGTTGTCACTGCCAATCACCAGCCTCACGTGGCATACATACGTGCGGGACTCGAAGTCAAGGCTTCTTCTTAAGTCTCCGCTGTAGCTGATCTGGCGTGTCGCTGCCTCCGACTGCTGTGATGTGCGTTCTTCTGCATGGACTCTGGTTCGGTTCTCAAGGTGTAGTGTCGAGATAACACAGCTCTATAGAACACATTTTCTAAAAATATACTTTATTCGGTTATTTTTAGTAACTAGGGTACTTTCAGATATAATTTTAATCGACTGTGGCCGCGTACAGCGTGTATAATTTTCTATGTCGCGGTGCCTGTTGTAGAAGCAGCAAATAAGCAGCAAGTGAACAAACAAAAATGAAAATTAACAATGACAAAGTGACCCTGGGATCTCTTCTGCCCTGATAAATATCCTGTTTTGGAACTGGTTCTCGAGCCCCAAGCTAATCCTTTGGTTGGTTAGACCGTCTCGATAAATATGAAATTCCCGGCCAGTTACAAATACGGATATTCTTCATTGTTCTTAAGTTGGAAAGGATACTATGACTTTGTGGGTTCGTAGAATTAAAAGTCTTGTTTACAGAAATTTAAAATGCTCTTTATTGCGGTAAACAGTAACTTTGCACAGCCTCTATACATGGCGTGTCATTAACAAACGCGGCCTTGAAGGTCTCCCGTTGCTTCACCACACGTAAACAAACGAAAGAATGCACTTGCGGTACAGTTCAATAACGCTCACTGCACAGCTGCAACTCAAATAACAACTGACTCACTCGTTCCTTGTAACTATTTATACTCGAGCCATTTTTTCTCGAAAGCTGCCGAAGTTTCACGGCCTTTCACGACGGCGAGAGAAGGAAAGAATTATCCAGACATCACTGTCTCTTTCTCTTCCCGCTTCTGTCTCTCAGCAAGCGCCTAGAGTTCGCCTACGCGCGGACCGGCAGCAGCATAACAATGCCTCGGCGACAAATGATTTTGGCTCGGTTGCGCATTGAGCACTGCTATTTTAGCCACAGTTATTTACTAAACCGGACCCCAGAACCAGTTTGCCCGCTGTGCGGTGCTGTGCTGACGGTCAGACACGTACTTTTAGACTGTTTTATCTTAACTCGTCTCCGGAGCTCTCTCCAGCTGTGTTTTAGCTTAACTCGTCTCCGGAGGTCTCTCCAGCTGCCGGTCAGTTTGGCAGAGATACTCGTGGATGACGAGATTGCGGTGGGCAAAGTTTTAGCTCTGTTTTTAAACACGACATTTAGAATTTAGGTTTTAGAAATTTAGGGGATTTTATAACTTTTTAAAAATTTTACAGATTTTAGATCTTGTGGTTTAAGCCCTTTTAGTCTTTGCCACACCGTTGTTTTTATCTTGATTTTATTCGTCCTTTAGTCTTTTAATCTTTTAGCTTTTTTGCCTTTTAGTATTTTAACCTCCACTGTTTTATTAAGGGCGCTGATGACCTGGAAGTTGAGCGCCCTCAAACCCCAATCATCATCGGCAACAATACTGAAGCCACACGACGTCAAATAAGGAAAAATTAAAAAGTTCGCTAGTTTTTTGACTCTTACCTAGAATTTAGCGGAAAATGTCATAGCTAGCCAAGAAAACTTCCGCCCCTTCTGAAAGTCGCTTGCCAGTGTGCATATAAGCTTTACAAAAATTACAAAAAGAATACCTGAAATAAATTCAATTTTGAACCACTTTATATAATTATTGATAATGAACTTAATTATTTAACATTTAATTTAGGAATTTAAGCTTTATGACAAATGTTCCTGAGGTAAACGTGTGCTAAAATTGCTTTATTGCACATTTCATTGCAGTTATAAAGGGAACATGGCAGCAGATTGGGTTTTAGCCATAGTGAGCTGAAAGTATTTGAAAATTCAAAATATAACAAGGAATATCACAAAAATGGTTATCTTGAGTATTCATTTGTGAGGAATGCAATTCCTTCTCTGCAAACGTTATTTTGCATGTCAATCGAGTTGTTTTTAAAACACCGTATTTGTAAAACTTTTACATGCCTTAAAATCTAGCCTATGCACTCTGATTTTGTAAAATTAGTAAACCAGAAAGCTTACTTCAATAGTTGAAGATCTCGCCTTTTAGAATCAATTCACTCAAATATTGAAAGAAAAACGTGGACACTGTTTTGTCTTTAGATATAATGCACAGGCCCAGGGCGAAGTGTTCAGTTGTAGCTGCGTGTAATATGACTGATATCAACCACGAAGGCTTATGTCCAGCGAATTTGTTTAGCATTTATTATTGTTGAGGAATCACAATTCCACCTTCCCCCGAAACACGACATTTCCTCGTTGAAGATGAGTCTAGAAATCATTCCCTATTGTTTATAATTTATGTAGCCTTTTCTAGCAATTAATGGTATTAAACTATAGATAATTTGCAAAATTAACTATTTGAGTGATTAATAAACAATGATACTGGGCAATATATGGATAGATGTATCTAATCCGTCCAATTTTATTGAAGGTACATGTTCCACTAGTGTACACTTCAATCTCAAATCACGATAATTCCAGAATAACGATGGAAGAGTACTGAATCGAAACACACGCGTTATGCTTCAGTTAAAGAAATGAAAACCCCAATCCATGATTTGACAGGGATTGTTCCAGAATGTTGGTCTGTGGGTGCCAATTAAAAGGTAGAAACATGACAACCGGCGGTCCCCGGCCATAGCGAAGAAAATTCCGTTGGGGGAGGGAGCTTAGCCATCCCGGGTTCTATAAATCGATCGTTTGCGGGGCTCCATGAAGAAGCAGCTCGCAGCCCAGAAAAGTGCCTATCTTATCTCTGGGGCATCTGGACCAGTCTATTTGCTAAGGACTTTGAAAAGTCTGGTCACAGGCTGCTGACCGTAGTTGTCTAGTTGCCTTCCTGTTGCTATTGACCTTCAATCACTCTGATGCTTGCCTGCTATACCAGCCGTACTCGCTTTATCGTATAAGTGTACTGGAGACGAAGTATTGTATTCCATACAGAGTAATTCATTATGGAAATTTTACACATCATGCATGTTTTGAGATCCTAGAAATAAAAAGCGACGTTTTTAGAATTGGGTAGGTTAGTACTAATAGTAAAATATTTGATATTTGCGAAACCTGTCGGATTGATAAAGCAGATTACTTCCTCAAATGTGGCTAAGTTCCGGAAATGGCTTCATCTTTATAGCACAAACGACTTCTTGCTCTTTTTCCATTGATGCTGTTTTCTATGTTTAGTGGTACTTCCCGGAAGTAGTGCTTCACATCCCCCAGACAGCTTTGGGGATCCTCTAAGTACCGCGCATCAGTAGAGGTTTGGACATTGCAGGAAGTACACATTCGTACATAAGCTACTTTCCACGATAAGACCTGGTCGGTACTACTGTCAACGTTATTTGGCCTGAAATAGGTTTTTACTATGAATAGGAATTTCTGAAAACAATTTACTCAAAATTATCGCAATATTTTCCTCTTAATTTTCCGTCTCTACTTTCTTCTTCAAAATAGTGAAAATCGCCTATTCATCGGAAGTTTGAAATTGTGGGTGTCCAAATGCCCCAAATTATAAGCAAGGGGGTATGTCAGAGCCAACATAATTTGTGCACTGTCTAGGAGGTTTCGCTTAAATGCCCCTGCCATAGAGGAGGGAGGTGTTCTCGTATTATGCCATTTATTTAATTTCTCTCAACTTAAAGAATTGCCCTCGCCATGCATCATATGAATGTGTAATGTTAATCGCGTGCTGAAGGGTATTTGGACTTCCTTTCCGACGTGAATGTGGTAGCAGGAGTGACGTGCCTGCAATTATGAATGAAATATTGAGGTTCCTAGACCCACATATTTTATGAAAATGCAGTTAGCTTGTACAGTCGTAACCATTGGCTGAAAATTATCTCGTCCAAATGCCAACAATTCTTTGCAATATATTCACGTAATCGTGCCTTGAAATTGGCAATAACTCTACGGAAAGGATTTGGAGAAATGCCTACGGCCGCTCTGCAAATTGACCCTTTAAATTTCTCACTTTTTTTTTATCATTTATACCTCGCCTTTAACTACAATGGTCATATCGGCGGCCCTTCTCCTTTGGAGACATATATATGGTGTTAACTCATTCGTTGGGATTTAATCATTAGATCACGTACACATTTATACCTCGCCTTTAACTACAATGGTCATATCGGCGGCCCTTCTCCTTTGGAGACATATATATGGTGTTAACTCATTCGTTGGGCTTTAATCACTAGATCACGCACACATTCACACTCACTCATACTTCCTGACTTTGGGAAAGATGGGGTTATCTTGGTTGGAGAAAAAACCCCACCCCCACCGCCGGGAATCGAACGCGGGACACCTAGCACGGCAGACAGGTGCTCTACTCTTCACGAGTCAGTTGGAGAATTTAATGTCATGTTGGCACGTTAGTCATAGTAGCTCAAATGGTTAGAGCGGCTGGACGGAAACCAGAAGATCCGTGGTTCAAATCCCGGCTATGGCATTGAATTTCTCAGTCTGGCTCTACCCTTTCAAAGTGCGTTCTACACACGACTAGTGTGAAAGAACAATTAATTTCCATTTCTCTTATCAGTTTGTACATAGACCATCGTTAAATGTTAGCATAGTTTACGTGGACTCCCTGTATAAACGCCATCCTCTCATAAAACTTGAACTGCAGCCCACATACCGTACTTGAAAATCATATCAGCGCCTACTATAAATCAGCAGTAGCAGCAGCAAATAAATTCTCTTACATCTTCTTAATGTTACATATCGTAGTGCTTTTGTTTTTTTACCTTTTCGGCAATTACACAGGACATGCGTTCAGGTTTTATTATCTCTGTCACGTGTAATTTTATTGTCGGCATTAATAGCTAACTGCCGTCAGTATATCGCTTTATTGCCATGTTCATCCTTTCAACAGAGCTATATTAAGAACATTAAGACCCTGCAGCAATGGTGAATTTGCGTGAGACAGTTGACATTTGCAGTCAGGTCCATAAGGTCCTACAAGAATGCGGCAATAAAAGTGATTTATTTGTTCCACTTCTCGTTGTGTAAAGTCAGTCATTGACCTACTAGTGGGTGGAGGGGAAGCTGCATCGTAAATACCCATTATCTTTGTGTTAAAATATTAATCACTGAAACGATCAAGAAAGATATACACACACCATTTCGTAGCTCCTTGTCTTGCTTGATGCTAATGGAGTGGCTTTCGTTCCTAGGAGACTGAAGAGAAGTGAAAGAAATGCACTAGTACTTGAAAATTCACAGTGAATATTTCCAAAATGTTTATATCCCTTCCTCACCAATGCAGCAGGCGTTAGGAGTCGCCTGCGTTCCCTCAGAGCCGAAGCATATAGATGTGATCAGGGTTGGGATATCCCACTTTTAAGATTTTTTAATGTTCATATACTCACCAAGCGGCCCGGGTTCAATCCCAGGCGACCGCAAAGTGAGATTTGTGGTGGACAACATGGAGCTGGGACGGGTTTCTCCGGGATCTCCGGTTTCCCCCGCCATCTCATTCCACCGGTGCTCCATGTTCAGCTCATGTATCATCAGTGTCACCGCATGCGGTGCCATATGTAGTAAAAGCGGGCGTTAAACACTACACATTTCATGTGTAATCGCTGCCGAATAAACTTTGGCTTTCGTGATGCAGGGGATTATGGATGCGAGTCCTCCCTCGGGCATGCATATTAGTTAAACAAGAGGGGGGGGGGAGTGTAAATTAAAGCTGTTAAAATGGAAAATGTAGGGTTTCTGAGGTTAAAAAAGCCGAGCGTTTTCTTGTGTGGTCCTCATTTGGGAGGCCCGGGTTCGATTACCTACATGATCCATGGGGTTTTTCGGGGTTTTCTCAGGTCGCCAGGTGAACGCTGGTTAGGTTAATTACTTCCGCCGAATTTCCTGTCCTGCCATTTCATCTCCAATTTCAGACCATCTCTCATCTAGTGGTCTCTTCCAGTGTAGAAGTGTCCGTGGTAGTCTTGGCGCTGCATGGCAGGATGATGTGAACACTTCCTCCTTCTGTAGGACAGTCTCCGGTCTTCGAACCCCGTCTGTTGGGGCCGTAGCAGGACCAGAGTAGGGTGGGATGTTAGCCGCGAGGTCTACCCGAATGTCCGAAGACTCCGGCCTCTATCTATCTAGGAGCGATGGAAAACTCCGGGACACTTTCCTTGGGACAATACCCGGAGCCTAAAAAGCCCACCCCTCATCTGCGACGTCAACACGGGTGGAAATGGATACGCCACTTACGCGCGTCAACCCCTCAGGGAAGACTACTGATAACCTCGGTGGGACCGTCTGGTGATCTAGCACACCTTCTACTAGCTCTACAGGGACTTTTAGGCAACCCTCCGCCCACTCCGAGTGGCCAAAGCCTGGCCGGAGGTACCCGATCTCCCGCGGGTATCGGGAACACCTGTCCCCTCGAGTTCAACCCAATCCGAACAATGCCCATTCAGGAGGGGCTCGAATGTTCGGCCCGAGGTTCCTCTAGTAACGTCAGAGGTACCACGAGTGCTAGGGGTCTGCAGCGCTGACACCACAGCAACTGAAGGGGACAGATCCCTCTCCTACGGGGAGTAGGGTGGCATGCCGCTTGTACTGACTTGCCGGGGAGTTTCCAACTGGTAAAGTCTGTCTAGTCGACGCGAATGTAGTTGCCTCACAAAGGAAACTGACCCTACCGCCCACTAATGATCGTCATAAATCTATCTCCACACTTCAGAAATGGAGCAATGTCGTTGAGGACCAATAGGAAACCTATTTTGTGGAAATGACAGTTGCATGTTGACTCCACGTGGAGTCTGAGTTGCCAAAGTTTCAACTTCCAGTTGATCTGTTTCATTACGTGCAGAAATTCGTTGTGTCGCACGATGTGGAGACCGTGGGAGGGAAATGCAGCGGTAAATGCAAATGAAGTAGTAGATAACTTTCAGTCAAGTGAAAATAATCAAAGTGAAAACAATAGTGTGAATAAATTGGAAAGTGTTGCTGGGCCGAGTTATGTTGCTGGAGAAGCCTCAAAAGACAAGCAAATTCAAGCGCTTGTTTTGAACACATAAATACGTGCTGACAAATAATATTGGTAAGGGGTCATGCAATGAACCTGATAAATTCTGGGTATTCACAGAAATACGGTAAGAAATATTGTGACGAAAGGAATACCCAAGACGCCGATCAAGTGTGAAAACAAAAGGAAACGTTTCTCTAACGTTTTGATAATTTCACAAGCTATTTAATTCGCCGAGAAATTTATAGATTCTATGCAAAAGGGAGAGCGCTGCCTTAGACGAATTGGTTGCACATTTGCAAGAAATTTGTGATTTTCCTTATGGACACTGCACTTTGCGCAGTCTCCTAAGGGAGCTGGGTTTCAAATACCGCACTTTGAATAAGATAAGGGTTATTATGGAATCCAGTAGAATTGTAGCTTGGCGATATATATGTCAAAACTAAGGAAGTTTCGCAATAATGGACATAAGATAATTTATTTAGACGAAACCTGGTACGATACCCATGACGTATCGAGAAAGGACTGGGAGAAGGAGGACCGGTGTTGTAAAACGATTATAAGGGTTCGTCAAAGGAGGCTGCCTTCTGCACTGTCGCAGCTCCACTTGTACCTACATAGGTACTATAGACCAAGTTTGTACCTCCGTGCCGAATCCCTTCGTAGCATAGTCCATTCCAATCCAGTCTAGTCGATGTCGAGGTTAGTTGGTGGTGGTAAGATTTTCTTTAAAATCTACGAGGCCTCTTTGGAAAAGCTGACTTTTTTGTAGTTAATAGGATTTAAAGTCGATTATAATAGCTGCTTTACCTAACATACTGTCGCGACTGGCGGCGTACGCACATAAAGAGACATTGTAGCGCGGAGATAAGGGACAGATAGTGCAGCGCGGAGATGAAAGGCTTGCCGAAACAGATAAAGTTAGATAACTCGAAAGATTCAAGTGCCGTCTTGTTCATTCTAGAAATACGAAAAGATGTATATTTAAGAAATCACGACACGCTAGGGGAGAGAGAGAGTTGTAAACAGAGTAGAATTGGAACTGAGAATCGTCGGGGTGCAGCTGTATTTTGAAAGTGAACTCTTTTGTGTGTGGTCAACGACGTTGAGCATTTTATTTGTGTATGTTACGTAGTTCTGTTACTGTGACCAAAGTGTGTTTCTACGGAAATAAAGAGCATTTTTAATTTCTGCAGCTTGGACTTTTAATTCTACGAAGCCACAAAGTCGCAATATGGAGGTTGGCAATACTTAGTCGGTCCTTAAGGGCTGCGGTATCCATTTTTTTCGTGCTATGTATTTGTAAATTTGAGACTAGAAATTGCTGAATTAAAGTTAAGATGTAAGGCAGAATATATAGAGTAGTAATTTATCATAGTGAAGACAAGCAACCACCTGTGCCACGCTTGTTTTTGCTGACTTGAAGAATCGCCTCAGTCAGTCAGTCATACTGCACGACTTCCAGACAAGAAAAATGACTTTCTTTGAGGATTTTGACGTCCTAGTTAGATGGAAGTGCACAATTATGTCCGTTTTCTTTGTGGCAAGGATTTCTTTTGTGTTTCTCTTTTATCTCTACCGTCTGCGATACAATGTTTTATTTTGCCGCCCGAGGAAGTTTCTCGTCGTTTTAAATAACCCCCTTTTTGCCCTTAACACTGTCCGGTAAGGCTAAAGAATGGAGCGGATTTGAGCTCGATCCAAAAATGTAGAACAAGATTCTTTCAGGGAAGAGAATGTTATTGATGTTGAATGCCCACACTTAGTTCTGATATATATTTATATAGCAGAATGGTTTACGGACCTTCTTGTTCCAATTAGTGTTACATTCACATGGCTTCAAGAAACGATTCCGAAGAAAGCTTATTTTTCTGTCATCATACAGAAGTCGCTTCATTAAATATTTTGTTATAGGTACAAGAAAGTCATTTGTTTAAAAATGCTTTTCTTATGTCTTGGCCTGGCATAATCTCGAGTAGCGTCAGCACGTTTTAAAAATGACAGCATTGAACAAGAAAGTTATTCAGGCTGAACCCTGCCTGCCTTGTTAGGGGTCCCGGGTTCGATTCCCGGCAGTGGGGGTGGGAATTTTTCTCCGACCAAGATAATTCCTCATCTTCCCTAGAGTCTGGAAGTATAAATGATAGTGTGAATGTGTGCGTGATCTAAGGATTAAAACCCAACGATTACGAGTTAACACCTTCGATATGTTCCAAAGGAGAGCGGCTGCCGATATGGCCAGTGTAGTTAATGGCAGGGTATAAATGGATAAAAAAAAAAATTATTCAGTATAAATTGTGTTTCTTAAAGATGTCCGTCTTTGTTTATCTCTTGTTTTTTATTATTTTTACAAAATTTTACATTTCTTTGCAATGAAGAGGCCTTCTCAGGCTATTCCCGAAATTTGCAGACATGTAAAAATATGTGTAAGTTCATTTCTCTCGTTCAGTTGTACAAAATCAGTCACAGTGAATAGGACTTCAGATGATTTGCAGAAGTTTAAAATTTCGTTTTATCAAGCAAATTCCTAAAACATATCAACCAAAAAATCTCTCTCTCTCTCTCTCTCTCTCTCTCTCTCTCTCTCTCTCTCTCTCTCTCTCTCTCTCTCTCTCTCTTAAGGAAGCAATATACACCATCTCCTATCTAAAGCGCTAGAGGTGGAAAAGTTTTTTTCCCCCTTGAAAATTGCTGAACATAAATTCCAAGTTTTGGTGCTCATCCGACACTTCGTTTATGATATACGGGAACCTTAAAATTTATAGTTCCGATATCTAATATTTGGAAACTCAATTGAGTTTTTATTTATGGACGCTGTTTGACTGCTATGGATATCCACTTCTAGCGTGAAAGGACCCTTAATTTTTCTTACGGGCTTTTTTTTTTTATCGGGCATGAGGTTCTTTTGCGTACAACATGGGACCACCGACTTTACTTTCTTGCTAAAAAAGCCTTGCTAAGGCAGTTTACGCCCGGAAACAAATTCAATGACCCTCTGCCGGTTTTGAAGGTATAACCTCGGGAACCAGAGGCCAGCACGTTATCCCTAGATCACAGAGGACTAACATTTGATAAAATGCAGTACTTAAGCTGGTTTGTAAATATGAAATTATCGTATAAACACACACACACACACACACACACACACACACTCACGCACACATACAGACACACACCGTTAAGTCAACGATTTTTGCGGAATTGACTGTCTTTTGAATTTGCAGTATTTTTATGAACAGCACTCTCTTTGGAATTGAATTATTCTTTCTTTGCTTTTGTGGGACAAGGTTTGCATAGGTTGAGCCATTAAAGTAAGATGCCATCAAGATAGTTGGCTCCTGTATAAATGAGAAGTAGTGTTTACCGGAAAAAGTTTAACGACGTGCTGGCAGGTTGCCATGGTAGCTCAGTGGGTACGAGCAACCAGGCAGAAACCTGGAGATTCTGCTTCAAATTTTTCGGTCCGGTTCTACCTTCGAAGCATTCTCTTTGTTTCTCGTTGTACACAGATCTCTGCGCCTCCATTTTCTTTATTTTTTCCCACTTTCTTTATATCCTTCGTAGGAAATTAAGTGCTTGAGATAAATAACATAAAAACTTCTGATTATCCTAAAGGATGGCATTTGCTTACCAGATAACTTCACTGTGTGAATGACATGAAAGTACGTACTTGCCACAGTGTTGATCCAATAGCATGATTCCCTAGTCATTGCTAAGGATTCTATTAATGAAATCTACCATTGGCGAGGAAGGGCTTCCTCCTTTGTATTCTTGTGGCAGATTACGGGGCTATTGGTCGTTACCAGATTGAAAACGTTCCTAATGTGAACCATGGTCTTTTCTTCTCCAGGGGGCTATTGCGCTCCATCCAGTCCAATATAGAGAGATTTTATCAAAAGTGCATGTTTCGAGGCCCACTGAACCTCTCCCCCCCCGCATGAAAGGAGGAACAGAACTCTAAACATTTGGCAAAATGGACAGCAGGGAAGATTTTTAAGATAATTTCTGTACCCCAATATGGTTAATATTTTGATATTATTTTAGTTTATCAGGAAATGATTTTGATTAAAGTACCTTATAGCTGTATGGAAGATAGTAACAAGAAGAGAGAGTCCAGTTGTATATTGAATGTTTAATACTTTGTGAAGTCGTCGTCATACATGAAAATCAATTTTATAAATTTGTGTAACTAGTAAATGATAAGCAACAAGCCGAAAACTTACCGCGTAAAAACAATGGTATGAGGTTTTTGTGCATTAATCGTTTTGTGAATATCGCTTAATGGTACTTTACCATCTGTAAGTGGAGACGAATACTTGCGTGTAAAAGAATTGGACAAAGCTCAGACTATGAGGCTGGTATAGAATTGTTACCGTTGTTTTGCTAATATGTAATTATTTAAATGACAGTGAGGTTAAGGGTTTTTAAATCCATACGTGTACCTTTTTATGTCTGATGCTGGCGGACGAGCAGTTGGATACATATACAGAATGTCCCAAATTTATGTATACACTCTTTGAACTGTTATTTCTCCGCAACTAAATGAGACAGAAGTACAGTTTTTGTTATTTATGATCCACAAGGCACTGGAAAAGCGTAGCAACATGTTCATAAATCTTCACGTCTTCATAAACAGCAATGGCGTCGACAGTAATTGGATACTGAAGTGTTATTGGAAAGTGGAGAATGTTGTTCAAGTGCAACGGCGTTGGTTGGTTCAATTAGGACCACCACCACCACCACCACCACCACCACCACCACCACCACCACCACCACCACCACCACCACCACCACCACCACCACCACCACCACCACCGCCGCCGCCACCGCCACCACCACCACCTCCAAGGGTAACAATAACAAGAATTCGAGACAAGTTGGAAAACGATGGAACGTTACAAGATATCTTGAAAGGTAGTTGCAGAAGAAAGAAAAGTTCCATTGATAAGGAGAGTACCGTTGCAGTCAAGGAGGTTTTTACACTATCCCCAAAGAAGTGAGGTTGGTATTGTGAGGTTCGTATCAAGAAAATAGTGTTCATCGAATGTTTTGTGGCCAAATATAAAAACCATACATTCCGATAGTTCTCCACGCACTAAATAAGGACGATTCAGAGAGGCGACTGCAATTTTGTGAGTGCTTCCTGCAGAAGTGTGACGAAAGGGAAGATTTTCCAGACATTTTGAACATGTACTGGCTTAAGAAATAAAACACAACAAAAACTGTATTTCTCGTTTTGTTGTGGAGAAATACCAGTTCAAAGAGTGTATAGATCAATTTGGACACACTGTATAGGGGTTACATAATAACGAACGCTCCTGAAAAGAAGTAAATGTGGGAGTTGCCCATACTGGCAGGAATCTGAAATGATGGAGCAAACACGAACGTTACACTTGTCAAAACCTGACTTTCAGCTACATTACCTACCCCGTTTTATGTTCTGTGAAGACCGCTGTCGCCTTCATGTCTGTGTTTTTCACATACCCTACAAAAACACGGTTGGTATGACATAGCATATCGAATTGGTGCTATAGAAGCTCGTTTAGCGAACTATAAAGGAGCAGATCCGTTTTCCCCCCTTCGAATGATAAATGGTAATGATTCTAAGCACAAACAAGGATGTATTCCAAACGCATGTACTAATGTTGAATAAAAAGTTCTGCTGTATGCCCTAGGATGAGTTATCTGGTTAAGGTTTCTTTCGGGGGTTTCCTAAAGATGTCAGCTCTATGTACCCTGTACTCATTTGAACATCATTTCATTCATCGTCCGATATGACTTAACGTTGAAGGACAGTAGAAGGGAGCTTGAAACTGTAACAAAACATAAGTATGTTGGAGATCTTCTCGGGACACAAGCCAGGTGAAAATATCATGAGAATATTTTAAGAAATGTTATAACCACAAAATGTATCACTGGATATAACAGAAATATCAACGAACACAAAACACTACCTATACTCGTATCACAGAACAAAAGACTTTTCAGTAAATTAGATGCTAGGTCAGGAGGTGGCGTGAGTATGGAAAATTAATTGGGTCAAAGAAACGTAACTACTTGATTATGAAGCTGTATAGATCTGTGCTTCTTAAATCGACGGATTTCCATTTTAAGGCTGGTTTCCAAGATGAGGAAATTCAGCCTCATGAATAAGTGTACTTCTCTCGGAGGAAATGGCCAAAATTTCTTTAATTCTCCGCTCCCAGTAACTGCTGCATTTTGCCAAGATGGTCGTCTCCCGAAAATTTACTCTATGGTCGTTATCAAAACAATGCTCTGCCAGCCCAGACTTCTCAGATTGCATTAAACGAATGCTCCGTTCATGTTCGTTTATTCTGGTAGCGATGGTCCTTCCGGTTTGTCCTATATACGATGTCCCACATTCACAGGGAATGCGGTACACTCCCAGCTCTATGTCCGTTATCAAAACAATGCTCTGCCAGTCCAGACTTCTCAGGTTGCATTAAACGAATGCTCCGTTCATGTTCGTTTATTCTGGTAGCGATGATCCTTCCGGTTTGTCCTATATACGATGTCCCACATTCACAGGGAATGCGGTACACTCCCAGCTCTATGGTCATTATCAAAACAATGCTCTGCCAGTCCAAGCTACTCAGGTTGCATTAAACGAATGCTCCGTTCATGTTCGTTTATTCTGGTAGCGATGGTCCTTCCGGTTTGTCCTATATACGATGTCCCACATTCACAGGGAATGCGGTACACTCCCAGCTCTATGGTCATTATCAAAACAATGCTCTGCCAGTCCTGACTTCTCAGGTTGCATTAAACGAATGCTCCGTTCATGTTCGTTTATTCTGGTAGCGATGGTCCTTCCGGTTTGTCCTATATACGATGTCCCACATTCACAGGGAATGCGGTACACTCCCAGCTCTATGGTCGTTATCAAAACAATGCTCTGCCAGTCCAAGCTACTCAGGTTGCATTAAACGAATGCTCCGTTCATGTTCGTTTATTCTGGTAGCGATGGTCCTTCCGGTTTGTCCTATATACGATGTCCCACATTCACAGGGAATGCGCTACACTCCCAGCTCTATGGTCGTTATCAAAACAATGCTCTGCCAGTCCAAGCTACTCAGGTTGCATTAAACGAATGCTCCGTCCATGTTCGTTTATTCTGGTAGCGATGGTCCTTCCGGTTTGTCCTATATACGGTGTCCCACATTCACAGGGAATGCAGTACACTCCCGGAACTTGTTTAATCTTCGTACGTGACTTGTGGATGGTCCTGATGTATTTGACGAGAATTCTGCTGATTCTGCCGGATAGATTGCCGGTAATTTTCTATACTCACGCCATCTCCTGAGCAGGCATTTAATTTACTGAAAACAGTTTTGTTTAGTGATGCGAGGATTGGTAGTGTTTTGTTTTCGTTGTTATATCCAGTAATGCATTTGTGGGTAAACATTTCTTAAATATCCTGATGAGGGGGAGATGTTCGCTCCCGGAACGTCGATTTCTAATCGTCTTTTCACCTGGCTTGATTCCCAAGAAGATCTGGAATATGTTGGTCGTCAGGAAAGCTTCAGGTATTGTTTTTATAGAGAAAAGTAAAAAACCAATCCCACATATCTTATTTTAAATTTCATAAGTTTTTCCAAGTTTTTTTTCGTGTTATTTTAGTTTAGTAGAACAATTTACAGTGTAGTCCTTGGAAGTTGCATCAGACTTAAGAAATTACTGCTGCTTTTATTACTCCTCTGTTGGTACTCTTTATGTTGGCTTTGTTAATTGTAGTAACAGCACTCATTATTATACTTCCAGAGGAAAGTTAAAAAAATAATTATTCTCAGCTCTAGCCGGTAATCGCAAGCAGGACCTCAGGAGTTGTAAACACTAATTTTTTTCTATTCTTTGTTGCTTCTTTAAGAAATGATCTTAATTTGTTGCGTTGTGAGTGGCCGCTTCGATACCCCAGGACTATGACAGATGTGAGAGGAGGAACATCTACTTCGTGGTATAACAGCATCCATTTCAAAGGAAATTGATGTGGTAATTAAAAGAAATCGATATAAAGAGCCCCGCATGGTTCCGTGATGGAGAGCTAGCTCTATGTGCCGGGATTTATATCCTGTGAAAGGTCAGGCGTCAAGTACAAGACAAACTCGGGTGAAGGTCGCGGCAGAGTGGCTCTACTTCTAGAGAAAACCACGGAAATGAAGTATTGAGCTCTTAATTGGCGAAGAAGCTTTCTCGTCTTAACTTGTACACGAGTTCTTATTAAGACATGACACATTATAGTTAGAAATCTCGGAGATTCCAGCGAAAAGGCAAAACAAGCGCATTGCTACATCATCACCTTCCTATAGTTGAGGTGCACAACATGAATAGAAATTGGAAGGCATTTAAGGCATCGTGGAGTTTTATGTTAAATTTAACTGAATATCACATTTCATTAAATTGCAAGCTTTTAATTTACGAGTCATTGCGACGGTTTCTTTTAGTTTCTTTGAAATGCATAATTGCATATCCAATGTCAAAGCCTAAAGTTCCATTTAGAGTCCAAAAGAAATAGGAATAAAAATAGGCAGGCAGGCAGGCAACTACGTAACCAAGGCCATGTGTCCAGCATCACTCTGACTACGTGTGCGCTGTTATCCAGCCAGCAGTTCCCACGGTACAAAAGTCTGCATTCCACCAAAACTAGCAACAAACTAAGCGGTAGGTACAATATTGTGCAATTAAGGCCGTCTATCAGCAGCTTCAATTTTGCAACAATTATATTGCTTGACGCCAAAAATATTCAGAGCTTCTTAGTATAATTCAGGAGACCTGGATTAATATTTGAGTACCTAGCCCTATTCCTGTCCAGCATTACATTCAGGCGTCAAGGAATCAACACAGTCACAGTGTTTCTATACTTTTGACACTCGCGCACAGCTTCACGCCAGGTTCCTCAGTAACCTACCACAGAATCCAACTCCCTGTATAATCCTGCTACTCGAAGCGTTACCATGGATTTATCTTTGGTAATAGGTACCTCTCAGATTACTCCACGTGGAGTGAACATCTGTCATTTGTGATTGCCGCGAATTCCATTGGCTGAAGTGATGCGTACATTGGTGCTTAGCACAGAATCCGGAAGCGCGGCAGTTCCTCTCTCACTCTTAAAAGAATCAACAGTGCGTTATCTGAGAGATTTCTATTAACAAAGATAAAGCCACGGTTTGAGCAGCACGACTATACGTATGCCTTTTATCCACGGTTTCGCTAGACCTAAATGTCTTGTTTTCTATCCCTGTCTCTCATGTTCTTAACCAAATCTGTATAGCTACACTGGCGGTAATGGATTTTAAGGATACCCTTTTTTAATATAATTTTTTATTGATCGATCAGCAGTACAATGCTTTACAGATCAGAGTGAAAAGAAGGTAACAGAACAATACATTAAAGAACAATAACACTCGGGGTAACAGGCCGCCCCCTAACTACATTAAATTAGAACTCCAATAATACTCTCTGAGAAATTATGTCAATATTGAAGATGTAAGACAGACATCCAGCACTAGAATTACTCGAATCAGATGAATCACTTAGAAGCAGGTCCTGTGGTAGTCTCCTCTTCAAGCGTGAGGGCTGGCACGTGCGGACGCCGATGTTATAATGCACAGCTCCTGGAACTTCTGGCAGCGTGGAAAAAAAAAAAAAAAAAAAAAAAACGACGAGCGATCCTGTGAATGTAGTCGTGAAGAGGTAACAGTCCTAGTTCGTGATGGAGCTTAAGGATACCCATCTGTTAAAAATCTTAGATCTATAATTTTGCTTGGATTGACTGGAAACTACAATGCAATTATTGTATTAACAAGTAGCTCACACAGCAATTTTCAGGCCTTTGTGTAACATAGTTATTGTGATGTTAATATATTTAGAATGTTTTGTCATTTAGGTAATTAAACAATTCCAAGCGATACTCTTTTAGTTTGAGAAAAATAATACTTGCAGTTATACTGATAAATACTTTTTTAGTAAATTTGAAGCGAAATCTTAATTTGGCCTTTGGATTTGGTTTAAACAAATATTTAATTTTCATTTTATTAATGTTTAATATTTGGTTGTGAAATGTGACCTTTTGTATTTAATTGCAGAAACGCTGTTGACAAAGAAAAATCGTCTCATCAATTTCCTTAGGTACTTTCTTATTCAAGCGTCTATTTTGAAAACTGCATCGTGTGGAGCAATTTAGTTTTTGAAAAGCGATGAAAATTAAAACCAGGAGAAATGCCTACCATGCTCACTTGCAATCAGACACTTAAATAATCACGTGACACAGTTTAAAGGGCCGCATGGCATTTCAAATAATACGAAAGTAAAATTCAGTGATTGCCTTATTTAATTAGGCAAAAAAAAAATATCAGTTGTTACACTTTTTGACAGTTGCCAATCTTTAATAAGGCACCTTTGTATGGCAGTATTTCAAAGGCACATATGTATTCGCCCTTAACATTGCTAAAATCTGGGTACGTTTAAACCTAAGCGCAGATATTTCGGAAATGGGTAATAAATACTACATCTATTGCTCCTTACCTGTTTTATAACTCATTTCCATTTAATATTTATTAAAAATATGTTCTCTTCCCATCCCTACTGTACCCATTTTGACTCCAGCAGTATGCATTAAGCATAGACCACAAATTCTTTTCTTTGGTAGTTGGAAGAGAGAATTTTGCGTTGCCGTTTTGGAGTGGTACTATTTCTTACGGAAGGTGCCTTATCTAAATGGGAAACGTGATCTTTAAAGGGATTTTCCCCTTTGAGATGTGATTTTGAAACACACATGAGGCGAGTATCAGATGGCGTATAAACGTGTTATTAGAAACTGTTTGCTGGCTGTAACTGGATCCTGGTTGACGGAGTCTAACCCCGTGTGTTTAAGAGTGAAGAGAGCGGGTTACCGCCTCCTGAGCCCCGACATGGTTTATGCAGCGTGATTAATTCCCACATGACGGATAGGTGGGCTGCAGCACCGTCCACGTGTAATTATATGCGCTTGTGATTCAAAATACAATTAATCTGCACCGATAGATAGGTTGTAGTGGACTCGGTCCAAATTTCCAGCTTCAGTCCCACCATTTCCGTGTTTAGACCCTATTGCGCTTTACAGTAACGCATTCTAACAGTGTCTTCTTTTCACTTTAGTTTGGCATAAATTGTTTTCTTACTTGAAAATTTATTCAAATCTGGTCATATAGTGTACATTTATTTTATCACTTCTAACACAGACAGAGCGTACACCTAAAAACTTGACCGTAGGCGTGGTGTTTTGATTCTCGGCGGCTGCGAGCGGCGCTCTGCACCTTTCGTCTTCCAAATCACGCAGGTGTGTTATGGTTCGATGTTTTACTAGGCAATAGGTACAGATTAGACATTTCTACATCTAGAAGCTTATAGAAGATAAATCACATGGGTGTTTTCAACAAGATTATGCTACTGCACAAATAGCGGCAGAGACCATGAATAAAATTATCGAAGGGTTTGAAGAGTAATGATGGTAAATCGCATTGGAATAACTGAATGAAAATATTATAAAATCAGTGTTCAACGCGTCAATCTGAATACACTGGCGGGCGTTTTGTATGATGTATGTTATACAGATAGGAGCTAAGTTCTTGTTTGGACGTGGTTTGTCCAGCATTTTTATCCGAAAGTTATTTTGATGGTTCCACAAATTGCACGGAATTGATGAATTTTCGTGTTTTAATGTAATTTAAATCTATATCGAGGCTGGCCCCGTAGCTCAGTCGGTAGTGCACCTGCCTGCCGTGCTTTGAGGTCCCGGGTTCGATTCCCGGCGGTGGGGGTGGGGATTTTTCTCCAGCCAGGACCATTCTCCATCTTCCCCAGAGTCTGGAAGTATGAATGAGAGTGTAAATGTGCCCGTGATCTAATGAAGGAATACGAGTTAACACCTTCGATATGTTCCAAAGGAGAACGGCCGCCGATATGACCATTGGAGTTAAAAGCGGCATGTAAATGGAACAAGTAAATAAAAAGAAAATCTATATCGTCTTTTAGATTCTAGAAAAAGGTATTTATTCGAAAAGTTTTCTATTTTTTACCTTCTTATAAGTTAATTCTGCCTTTTATTTAATAAAACTCCTAGATTTTAATCTTCTGCGCCCCTTTCTTTGAATTAAATTTCATTTGAGTTTTGTTGTCTCCAAGATATATAAAATCCAATGAGAATGAAATGTGCTTCACAGATACTTTAAAGATGCGTGTTAAATTTAAGGATTTGTATTCTAAAATGATAATTTCGAGTAAAATCATTGCTTGTTTTGAGGAAAAATCACTAGAAAGTAAAATTCTGATGTATTACTTTTGCACAGCTTTCTTCAGTCAATATATTTTATACATTTCTCTGTTCCACATTCCATTCTTATATAAGTTTATTTTCTATAAGTTTATTTAGTGTTAATTTAGATAAATTTTTGAGAACTGACTTAAATATTACCTAGTACAAGAGCTAGGCAGGAAGCTGAAGTGATAGTCAAATGTTTAAAAAGCTGTTTGTTCTATTTTGGGTTTGAAACTTCACATCCCGGGAAACTAACATGACTACATAGAGCATGAAAAATTCAAGCTAAAAGCATCAGGTATCTCTGAAGGGGTAATAAGCATTCACGTGTCTTAAACGTGTGGGACTTTTTAATAGAAGTAATTAGAGCCATATGCGATTTCAGCGGTTCCAATGAGCTGCCACATTTTTGAAAATGTTCTGGTTAATGCTATTCATCCAGCAATCGAATTTTAAGTTCTGCTGTTTCAATTATATCAAGAATAACTTTCCGAGGGTTCCAAAGCACCTTAAAACGTGTATTTTCAGTGAACATACAGTCTGCTACAGTTTATAGGTAAAATATGCCATATCTTGAAACAGTAGAGGAAGTTTGGACAGTACAGCCACATGATCAACAATCGCACATTCCATTTGTCGTGCAGGACAACAGCCTATAAACAAGGGGTCAGCTGTCCCCATTCCCAACCGCTACTATGTCATTTTCCAGGCTCCAAATGACCGGACAGACGGGCTACGGGGCACTTCATTAATGGCACAACATAACCCCAGGCTCCAGCATCAATATCTAGAGATGACCTTTCTCTAGCACGTAGTTGGGGGTGCCCTAAATAAAACTGTGTCAAAGGCCTTTCCATGGGCAGTTTTTTGTTGGTTATTTGTTAAATGGCTCAGCTACTTGAATTAAAATACCACTAAGTCCTATTCATTTGCAAAGAATTGCCTATAATGTTAAACCATAACCAGCACAAATCTGTCTGTACATCTCTTTAAAACACACGTGCTAACTTGTATTCCTCCCGTCTTTAATGTGACAATGAAAATGTTTCGGGCTTAATTTACATGCATTTCCATCTGCTGAATTAAAAAATCACCATAAAAATGATAGATTAGCTCTTGTTTTGAAGATAAAGTGACAATTCAGTTTTTAGAATAAAAATTTTAAATTTGGGGGAATTCTTTTGGGAGTTGGCACACCTGTCAAATAACAAAACACAGAGAAATTTTGGAAATTAAGTGATGCAAAAGTTAAGGAAGGCATTTTTGTCGGACCACAAATAAGAGAACTTGTAAAGGATCGTGCATTTGACCAAATTTTGGAGGGGAAAGAAAAGGAAGCTTGGGAAGCCTTCAACGGTGTTGTTCATGGATTTTTAGGCAACAAAAGAGATGACAACTACAAGCATTTGGTGACAGTGCTCCTGCAACATGTCCCTTAAGATCCATTTTCGCCTCTCCCATCTAGACTTTTTCTCTCCTAGTTGAGGAGCTGTTAGTGATGAACATGGGGAGAGATTCCTTCAGGACATTTCTGTTATGGAACAAAGATATCAGGGCCGTTGGAATGAAGTAATGCTTGGTCTTTGTATAGGGATTCTGCGGAACTCCATCACAAGAGGCAAGCTAAAAGACGACAAAGTCATGATTCTCTTCGGACACGACTATCTGCGAAGTATTTTTCCAGCAACTTAGAGCTCTTAGCATATAATTACCAATTTAATTTCATTGTTAGCATGTATGTAATTAAAATGTATCCTTTTCTCTCAATCCGTTAATGTGTAATACTTCCACCTTGTGTATATCATAGAAACTAGAGCTAATAAAATTTTTTCATTGTTATATTTGTTTTTCTCAACCCAAAATTAGTAGGAATTGCCTCATGAAGTGGTCGAAGCTTGTTGCCCAGTGTTATTAGTGTAATGTTTCATTATTCGGTTAACCTTCTGAAACAAATTGCAAAGTACCCTTACCTCTTCCAGGTCAAACCAATGTGTCATGCCCGGTAGCCCGGTATTTATCTCAGACTAACATGGCCCTTCAAGATTTGCTCGCGTAGCTGGAAGTGTTTGCCATATGTATGTATATATATATATTCCGCTCTTCCTGAAAAAAAAATGTTGAGTAACTCGAAAGGGATTTGAATATGAAGTAGTCACACTAATCATCATCACGAAGAATGGCTACTTCTTTTTTTTTTATTATTATTAAATTGTTAAGAGTGTAAGAGTGCAAAATATGAAAATTAAAGCTCGGTTGCGGATCACAAATTTAGAGGAGTTGTATGGAGACAAAAGAAATTTGCATGACGTTGTAACGTGTTTTTCCTCAATGAAAGGCGAGCTATAGGCGCCAGCCAGCACTAGATTCACGCACCAAAAATAAATTGTGCTCCCGCCTCCGGGTCACAATTGCAGCTCGTTATAAACACGAGATCAACGGCTTCTGGGTGATGAGCTCTTTTATCCGCGAGCAACCCCCTCTAAACATTGTTATTTTACACAACCTCTCTTGAATTTGAGCCATAGTAAACGTGTGTTTCCTTATTGGTTATTCAAAATAATAACAACGCCAACGATACGATGAAAGGAAATTTATTGGTATCACAATGAAGGACCCTCTCATAAAACGTCTGCCAATGTCGTACCGCCGTAAAAAACGAAGAAAACCATTTTCTCATTTCCTTGCAGAGTAGCTCGTGCACTTTGATTATAACAATGTAAACATATTAATTGGGCACACTTGCAGCAGTTTGTTAACATATTAGATAGTCACATGTGCGATTAATTGATTCAATTAATAAAGATTTATAGCTTCAAAATTCACCAGAAAAACGGAGTAATACAATAGGAAGTTACAATTCTTGCAAGGGGAAAAAACCCCGAAGAATGCTAAAATTTGAAGTATAGTGCCTAAAGTAAAATATTTGAACATAGATGGAATATTTGCAAAACAAATGGTCGGCACAATATTTTGTTCATGTTTAGTAAAGTGATATCTTTGGACTTCTAGCCCGCCTCGATAACGTTGATGGTAGCGTGTCTGCCTCACGTTGAAGAGGTCCCAGTTTGAATCTCGGTCAGGGCGAGTTGCCTTAAGGTTTTTTCCGGGGGTTTCCCTAATCCTGAAAGACGAATGCCGGGTAACTCTAAGCTCCATGGACCCCGGACTCATTTGAGCTTCATTTCACCCATTTCATTCATCGTCCGATATGTCAACGTTGCAAGACGTAAATCGAAAAAAAAAAAAAAAATCTTTGGGCTCTAAGTTGATCGAAAATCGAACTAGGCTTTTTGTAGTTCATATTAATAGTTCAAAATATGATCTGTTTTTGAAAATTTTAACAGTTTTTTCCCCTTCTTCCTATTGGGGGATTTCCTAACATTTTTGTCGAAATGTGAATATTTGTATGAAATAAAATCCCGACATGTTTTGTTGTGCAGCTCCGTGGCTTAGTGCGCTAGACCGTTGTGCTTTGGTTCCCTGCCACGGAAAGCACCCGGAGATCGATCCCATCCCTAGGGGGTGCGGGTTTTATGGTCTGGGTATAGGACCTTTGCCCACTTATCGTGAGGAAATTAAGGGGCGAACCCTGGTGTAGGAAACCAACTAGGTGTGTCGTGATGCTGACCACATCTCCTCGTATCGGTTGGATTGCCGACCTCTGCCTTGTGTATGTGGGCGTGCAGCCGGCGGTCGGATTCGTAGGCTGTGGCCCGCTAATCGGCTATTACGTCATAGGTTATAAATTTATTGCTACTAACTTCAAGTACTGACGTATATTTTAGACGTGGCGCATGACCTTGCTCGGATGTGCACCAGTGACGTAATGTCAATCAATGGTAGGGGTACGATCTCTGCTTTTAGCAGCAGATTGTTGATACAGCTAGTGGGTTAATCTTTCTTCCAAATAAGTAAGTGGACTCGACCATAAAGTGCTGCGAAACATTACTTCATATTGTCGCGAGCCATTATCTATCGCGGCTTGTTTACACAAAGGAACTGATAGGCGGCCAGTGTGGAAATAAAGAGCTTGCATACGCAGTTAAAGAGCGCTGCGAGATAAAGGACTTGCCGGCACACACTAAGTTACGCTTCTGGAAGGTGATAGAACGTTCAATGTCTTGTTTATTCCAGAAATATCTCGTGATTGTTACAGAACAGTCTCGAATTTATCTATGAGGTATTTAAGGGGGCGACGACTCGCCAACAGTGAGTCGTGAACAGATGTAACAGGAGAGTTGTAAACAGATGTAATCAGAACGCTGTTGTTGTGATCAGCGACCTTGGTAGATTGTATGTCACGGAATGTTGTTACGTGAGAATTGAACAGTGTTTTTCTACGGAAATAAAGAACGATTTTAATTTCTGTAACTCGGACTTTTAATTCGACGATCCCACAGTCACCAATATGTTATGCCCATAAAATACATCTATAGGTAGTTGAAGGATCACTGTAAATCACGTGTTACTTCTGTACTTCACTGTAATCTTGAGTAATTACCAAGTGATACTATCTCCTGTTAATTAAAAGTGAATGGAAAATAAAATACTTCCATTTGTTTAAGGTATATTTAAACTAGAGCAATAAACTGAGAGAGAGAGAGAGAGAGAGAGAGAGAGAGAGAGAGAGAGAGAGAGAGAGAGAGAGCGAGAGAGAGAGAGAGAGAGAGAGAGAGAGAGAGAGAGAGAGAGAGAGAGAGAGAGAGAGAGAGAGAGAGAGAGAGAGAGAGAGAGAGGAGAGAGAGAGAGAGAGAGAGAGAGAGAGAGAGAGAGAGAGAGAGAGAGAGAGAGAGAGAGAGAGAGATCGGAAACTACTACATAAATGTTTATATTTTTTCACCATTAAAAGTAGCGGTTCTTCCACTCGAAGATTAAACTGCAAAGTATTTTAGAGTTGCAGTGTGGTTGAGGGTAGGTGTTTCCGAATTAATGTCCTCCAACATAACCTGTTTATTGACTGTGAAATATCAGGCAATATTTTGGCACTTATGAACTTGGACTTGGCATAATTCCGTCACAACGTATTCATATCGCAAAATTTTTCGCTTATTTCTCTTAATTTTGTTATCAGAAGTACTTTGGTATGATTTTTGGGTTTCCGAATCCGGCAAAAGTAAACCAACTTACAGCTTCCAAAAAATACACCACTCGATTTTTAATTTCCTGTAGACTGATACAACATTCAACCGCTTTAACGTGCACTATTTAACTAATCGGGTCAAAACGAGGTTATGGGGTTTAAAAAACAAACTTCATCTTTTATTTTCAGTGCATCAAGACAACTGGGAAACCTGGTCCGCTTGTGACAAATGATGATTAGTCACCGCAGCTTACCGTCGTCATAATAATTTTACTCTCAAGAGAGCGGTGCACGGACGCACAAACATAGCCTAAAGAGAAATGCTTTTATTCACAGCCTTCTAAAAGCTGGTAGGTGCGTAACGCACGGTAGCTCTGTTTCTTTGAACCTTTAAACCAATTTAGAGCATTGTGCAGGAAGAAGCCAGAGAGAACAAAGGGAACATTTGCATCACAGTTGGAACACTTCTAAAAGCATAGTGAGAGTGAGGTTTTAGACGCCCTTTCTTCCCCGCAAATGCAATTTTTATTTGTAATGTATTTAATCTTTGTAACGCCACTTTGGCTTTTGCGTTGAGGTTGTAGGTAAAGGGTTTAATATACGCCTTTATTTAATCACGCTTTTATTAGAAAGTAACTTTTGATCAAGAGGAATCATTTTCTCGGCAGTTAGGAAATACACAGAATACCTTTAGGCAGAAAATTGTATTAGAATATAAAGGCATTTCTAAAATTAGTATTTTGAGGTGTAGAGCGGGCAAATGGAAACCCTGCATGATTATAATTGAGGGGTTTATAGAATATTAAAATGAAATGTAGCTCTCGTGGCAAGTGCGCACGTACTGTCTCAGTAGACACACCTAGCGACAGTGATTGGTTCTGTACAACGTGAGTTTGGTTTACATTTGACATATCACAAAATAAAGATTGGATGAATGTAATGTTAAAACCTGTAGTGGATTAAATAGCTTCTGTGTTCTAACTTCAAAATGCTTTTTCACAATTTACGTCCTCCAAAGTTGTCATAGCGGACGATGAATGAAATGGGTGAAATGATGCCCAAATGGCTCCGTGGTCCATGGAGCTTAGAGCTACCCGACATTCGTCTTTCAGGAAAAGGGAAAACCCCGAGAGAAACCTTGTCCAGGTAACTCACCCTGAGATTCGAACTCGGCACCTCTTGACACGCTGCCATCTACGCTACCGAGGCGAGCATGCGTTTTGTGGTGTTAGCTTTCTACCGCGCACAATTTTCGGCACAAATTCTCGTATATGATAGTTCTGTAATGCAGAGTTTCTTTTTTTCTAGATTTGTCAAAATTGCAGCAAACCACAGCTGAAACATATTGACGTCTTCTGCAGGATATCACAAAATTGATTTGAGTTACACATCTAAATTCAAGGTGATGCTTTTTATGTAGGTCGTTCAATTGGTCGTTCAATTTGAAAGTAGCCTTCAAAATTAATAATTAATTAATGTCTGTGCTTCTTTTCTCCGGCAAGTTTTGAAATGTTGTGTATTTTCAGAAATGAAAACCACACATCTAATGTTAATAAATTAAGATAGTAATTTGTGTACCAAATGAATAAAAAATGTAGAATGTTCTCAAATACGATGGTAGTATTTTGTTTAACAGAGTAGTGAACTACTAGGATCATATCAGCGCCGGAATTTCCGCCCGCCCGCCCGTCCGTCACAGCTGGCAGGCTTTGGTAAGCCTGAATAATTTTTTCTGCGTACCCACCTCTAAAAGGGTTTAACCGCAGGTAGGATTTTTTCCCGGGATCTGTAGGGTCACTTTGTTAAGGTTTAGATGGGAATTTAGAAAAAAAGGTTGCAAATTTGCCCCTTTAGCTTATTTTGTAGAACGCGATACCCATTACTCATTGGTGTAAATAATTCTGTGTTCTGGTGGGATGATTTTAAAGGCCAACGTCTCTGATTAGGAATTAATGGAGCTCAGCTTTAGCGGCTGTTAGGAGTTGCTCCTTGGTTACCTCGGGTGCCCGCATGTCATACGGTGTACTCGGTGGCGCTTGAAGCGGCGCTTAGTGGGGTCCTAATCTCCCAGAGACCGACGAGGGCGCTGTGATATAATGGTAATCTTGAGTAGAACTTTTAGAGCCCGCCGCCTAATTTCATCCTCCAAATGTGGAAGAGATGAGCCTCCATCAAGTTGTCTGACCGCAAAGTAATGGCCAACAGAGTAGATGGACCGGAGTCCTCTGTTCTGTGTCGTTTGAAGGAACCGTATCAACTGTCTGCGGCCATACCCCAGTTCTCGCAGGCATACAGCATTAAAGGAACTACGAGAGATCGGAACAGGTGTAGCTTTAAGCGAATTGGCATCCCGGAACTCAGCATGGGGTACAAGGAAGCAATAGCTCCCTGCACCTGAGCTGAGGCCATTAATGTGCTCACGAAAAGTTAGTCCTTTGTCCAGCCTCACTTCCACCAGGTGATTGCGTTTCCCTCTGTAGGTGAATGTGGAGCAGTCCGCGGGGATTTGGCGTTTGCTGAAGCATATCCATGGCTCTTCTCTGGATTAACGGACATTCGCCAGCGTTTGCACCACTCTTGGACGAGGCGGAAGTGTCTTTGTGCAGGGTTGAAGGCTCTTAGTAGGTGTTTATCTGTGCGGAACAGGAGCACGTTCACGGCAAACTGTGCCATTTTGACGTTCACCTGACTAGGGAAATCCGCCATGTAGACGCTGAATAGCGTTCTTGTAAGGGTTGCTTTATATGCCAGTAATCCTACTAACATGGGGCTGCCACTTATTAGCATACTTAAAAGCCGTTGGCCTGAGCTAGATTGGAATCCGCAAACTTGGGATCAGTCTAGCCAATTTAGTCATCCAGACCGACTCAAAACAGGTTAGGGTGGGTTAGTTTGTAAAAACTGCTATTGAAAACCCATCTACACCAGCTTTCACTGCAGCTTCTCACAATCCCTTGTGTATTGAAGTATTGAAATAAAAAATATGGTCGGTTGGGGGAAGGGGGCGTGATGAAATTGTCTCAAAATTAGGCGTTATGGATTTGGTTGCATGGAAAGTACAAGCCAACACCGTTGGCGCACTGTTGCTAATAATCTTATGCAGGGAAAACCAGTGGCGTAAATTTTGAGATGCTGCTTGACAATTCAACTTGGAAAAGTCAAAAGTCCTAGCTAATATTTGTATATGGCTAGTAAACCGTACCGATTACGTGTTTGCAAAATACTACACATTTCATTCAGAATGAAGAGAGTATAAGTTATTTATTGTATAATTTTATTAATCATTGCACATGTCAATTCAGTCAACAGAGGCATTATTTCAGGAGCGCAATGAATAAGTCTACATATCACAAACTAAAAAGGACAATCGTGGGAAATGGAGGACATAACCAATTTAAATTACCTTGACGTTTTTGTGAGATTCGTAAACTAATGTCCTACCTAAAATACGCTTTTACAACAATGTAGTCGAGAACAAGTGTTTCGCTCGGTGCTTAAGTTCTTTGGTCATCCTTGTCTGTTGATGGTTCTTTGTGAAGTCCATCTAAGTTTAAAGATGCACAAATGTATCAACATACATGCCTGTTTACAAACAGCGCATGAGAATTGTTGAGAAAAAAGGGGAGACAAACTGCGTCGCGGAGAGTTCCAACTAGGTCTGGAATTCCTGCACAATTCCTTTACTGCACCAGATCGTAACGCGAAGAATGTGTTTGCTAATTATATATCATGGTGGCTGATGAAGGAAGCGAGCTTAAAATAGAAAAGTACAGTCTGGCTCACTTCTAATGGGTACAATGCTTCGTTATGTAAATGAAATACAAACTTGCCTTTTCCCTTTCTTTGCGATTTCTTTGAAGCGTTCCCTCCCTGCAGCTAATCAAAGGGCCTGCGTAGTAACGAGCAAAGGATTAAAGCACAAGAAGTGGCTTGTGACGTAAATCTGACAGCTGAAAGCGCTTCAATCCCCCTGCATTATGTGAGGTCGCAACTTCTAACAATGTAATTGGGCATGACGCTGCTGTGATAGAAAGTCCGCCTGCTGTGGAATAAAATTTCTGGTTTTACAACAAATTTAAACAATTTTAGTAAATTGAAAACAACTATTGGTTTGTTTTTGTTCGCATTTGGTATCCAATCCAAAATAAAATACAGTGCTTTAGCAATTTCAAGTTTTGCGTATGCTTTGGTTTCTTAAAATATCCAATTATTTATGATAGGTGTTGCGGTTTTGACACAAATGTGTTGGGTGGTAAAAGACGTCAGTGGAAGCTCTGTCCTCCTAAACCCAGGAAGACGCGTCGTAGATGTTTCCATTAGACCAGTGCCTGTAAGCTATAAAGCCCACCCCCCGCGTCGGAAGTGCATACGCCGCCTCAACCCTAAAGGGGAAGACTATCGAAGAACCTCGATTCCCACCTCTCCAGGCATCCTACAAATCTATCAGGACAACTCCCACAAGAGATGAGCTCAGACGTTCGTCCCTACGTGCTGATAGTAATGTCGGAAGTTTCACAAATGTTAGGACACGCAAGACGGCAAGTGAAGTGGTTGGAACCCTTCCCTGCAGGTGGTGATTGCGTTCTTGACCTGACTCAAGAGGTTTAGTTGTAAATGTTGCATAGGAAACGACACTACTGTTTGCTTAATTTGCATCGCAGTATATTTATTCCTAAGTTTTAATACACCTCAAAACCGGCTTAAGATATGGAAAGATAGACTGAAAAATTCAATGCCATACCGGGATTTGAACCACGGATCTTCTGGTTGCCGTCCAGCTGATCTAACCCTTGAGCTACTATGGCCAACTTGCCGACATGACATTAAATTCTCCAACTGACTCTTGTTTTTCCCGGTAAACCACTAGGAGTTCTCATAAACACATGAGACAACTACCTTAATGACGACTTACTATGCTGTAAGTATTTTAAGGCCCGGACTTTATAGTAGACCACTAGGAGTTCTCATAAACACATTAGACAACTACCTTAATGACGACTTACTGTGCTGTAAGTACTTTAAGACCCGGGCTTTATAGTTAACCACTAGGAGTTCTCATAAACACATGAGACAACTACCTTAATGACGACTTACTATGCTGTAAGTACTTTAAGGCCCGGACTTTATAGTAAACCACTAGGAGTTCTCATAAACACATGAGACAACTACCTTAATGACGACTTACTATGCTGTAAGTACTTTAAGGCCCGGACTTTATAGTAAACCACTAGGAGTTCTCATAAACATATGAGACAACTACCTCAATGACGACTTACTATGCTGTAAGTACTTTAAGGTCCGGACTTTATAGTAAACCACTAGGAGTTCTCATAAACACAAGTGACAACTACCTTAATGACGAATTACTATGCTGTAAGTACTTTAAGGCCTGGGCTTTATAGTAAACCACTAGGAGTTCTCATAAACACAAGAGACAACTACCTTAATGACGGCTTACTATGCTGTAAGTACTTTAAGGCCCGGACTTTATAGTAAACCACTAGGAGTTCTCATAAACACATGAGATAACTACCTTAATGACGACTTACTATGCTGTAAGTACTTTAAGGCCTGGGCTTTATAGTAAACCACTAGGAGTTCTCATAAACACAAGAGACAACTACCTTAATGACGACTTACTATGCTGTAAGTACTTTAAGGCCTGGGCTTTATAGTAAACCACTAGGAGTTCTCATAAACACAAGAGACAACTACCTTAATGACGACTTACTATGCTGTAAGTACTTTAAGACCCGGGCTTTATAGTAAACCACTAGGAGTTCTCATAAACACATGAGACAACTACCTTAATGGCGACTTACTATGCTGTAAGTACTTTAAGGCCCGGACTTTATAGTAAACCACTAGGAGTTCTCATAAACACATGAGACAACTACCTTAATGACGGCTTACTATGCTGTAAGTACTTTAAGGCCCGGACTTTATAGTAAACCACTAGGAGTTCTCATAAACACACGAGACAACTACCTTAATGACGGCTTACTATGCTGTAAGTACTTTAAGGCCCGGACTTTATAGTTCGGACCACTATTAGGTACAATTAATGGAAATTAATTGTTCTTTCACACTAGCCCTGTGTAGGCTAAAGTATGAAAAGATACAAACGGCCAGTGTGAAAGAACAATTAAGATAAGCACTTGCCCATGTATTACTCGACAGAGCGTTGAGGCATATTGACCTTCAGATGACCGGCGCTGCCATCGTCCCTTATCGGGTCTCATCTGGTCGATTAGAAGAGTGAAATATTAGTAAGTTGGTGTACAGTAAATTACGAAACACAAATAGAGCGATTGAAAGCTGCGTGTGTCTATATGATATGATTTCTCGCGCCTGCCGATGTATGACGCTTTGCTGTCCAGAAGACATGATTATATCTGAACAGACTATACATACACTGGACCCGGCGTGTATGTGCGATAAGCTGTGTCGCGAATTTCTGTCGATACGTCTTCTCGTTTTGCCATGTAGTATAGTGATCGCGCTTAAAGCATCCCCAGGCGTCTGGCTTTGCACGGAAAAACTGTTCTCACCCCTAACCACAATGTCATTAACATCTTAGGATACACTTACCGGGTTGGAGGGGTGAAGAATGTTAGGCTCGTGTTTACAGCTGAGAATACCCAGGGTTACTGGAAGAAAAGACAATCAAGCTGAATTCATTGTACGAAATAGTCATTGATCTTTTCAAATGAGTTTTAAATAATGTATCCTATAATAATACGTAATGTTACAACGCTTTATAACATAACTGAAAATAGATATATTACCTATGCTATTATGGAACTAAATGCGTGTTATTAACATAATATCAAAGGAAAGCGTAGTAAAATATTCACATACCTTCTTGTAGGACCATCATTACAATTTTAAATGGTTTAAATTGCATCAGTGTGCATGAATTTCCGAGGGATACTTATTTGCAAATTCAAGAAGCACTTCGGATATTCTGATAATAATAATAATAATAATAATAATAATAATAATAATAATAATAATAATAATAATAATAATAATAATAATAATAATAATAATAATAATAATAATGTATAAGCAAAGATTGCACCTTAGAGCGTTGTCTATTGCAGTCGTGTGCCGGTTTATCCTAAAACATTTTCCTTTATTCTATGGCAGCTACAGGTGATAAATCAAATTTCAGTTGATTTAACAAAGCAGTAAATACCTCAAAAGTAAGGAAAATCTATTACTTTTTTTTAAATGCTGGAAGGTTTTTAAAGGATGTCTGCTAATTTTACAAGTTTGAATAAAGTTAAGCAGTTTAATTTTTTTGGGGGGGGGGATGACCTGTCAAACAAAATTTAAATAAATAATCACGTACACTCCACATAATAAATGTCATAAACGCTTTAGAACTTGAGAAAGGTTAGAAATACTGTTAGGTATATATTACAAGTAAGAATGGAAATCCATGTTACCATGTCCATGTTAGGTTCGATTCCCGCGGTCTCCACATCGTAATTTAAGTTAAGCAGGTGCTAAACGCTAATAACTATTTAACACTAATAAATTTATAAAGCTGCGCTAAGTAAAACGCTGTGTAACTTCTATAAATAAAAACTTAACTAACACACATAAGAAGCACGTTTGCACAGTCTAAGGTAATTTCTGAAGGCACAAGAGAAGCATCACAACAGCGCTTTAACTTGGGGACTTTAGTGAGAAGGACCACCTCATATGTTTGAGGGTGGAAGACCCTTATAATTGCTTCTGTGGGCAGAAGTGAAAGCTTTGCTTTCGCTTTGACAGCGCCTGGGATGGAATGAACGCGGCTACTATAACAAGTTGTCATCCACTACTGACTTGTTTGTTTACGAATGCGCATTCTCTACGCTTCCTTTCTTGCTAGTGTTCAGTATAGGCGTGGCACTGGAACTAGGATTATTTGGAAAGCTATTGCTCTTTGAACAGATGTTCAGCTTTTGAATTGGACTGTAATGTTATTTCCAGCAACATTTGGTCCTGTTGTGTTGTGTAAAAGAAGTTCCGACCATAGGCGAAAGATATATTAATTGCCTGCTTTGGCAGAGCTCTATAAGCCTCGGCAATGCAACTCCAAAAGAAGGTTAGGCTTCATTGAGGAAGAAATATGACCTAAACAAACTGTTTTATTTTGCTTGAGAATGGCACAGATCCATCACAACAGAAAAATCCCACATTTGCTCCCTAAGCTCTTCATTTCCGTAATTAACAAAAGCCTCTTAGGGTAAAGCTGCTCAGTGCTTTGCGTATACATTTACGGTTTCATTTCGGCAAACGAAAACAGTTGAAGGTATTTTAACATGGGGTAATATGAAAAGCCCCATTTTAGTTTAATGGCAGCAGTTGGTGATAAACAAGTGATTCACTTCCGTACTGTAAGGAAAACATTGAGACCTGAGTTGACATCTTGGCTCTGTGAATTGTTTTCGGAATTTACAGTCAGTCTTTGGACTCGGTACAGAATTCACAACTCTTGTTCGTAACGTTTCATTACCGACGGACTCGATTAAACCATGAAAACGTTTCGCTTTAATACCTCTAAATGACATACAGGGCCGTAGCAGGGTAAACAAAAGATACCTGAAAATATCATTCAAAGAAAAAACTTGAAGAGTGAAAGAAAGATGCCAACCGTATGAAAGATAGTGACAAGGCCGGAATTTTAACGTCCCAGTAACCTCTGGTACTAATGGCAACTTGGCAATGTTGCAAGTACCTTTAATTTCCTTGGATGTATACTTAACTACTGTTAGGATATATTTACAGTATGTGCGCGATAAGAAGAGCGATCGGGTTCCAAGTCCTCATTCGGTAAGTTTCGTTTAACTCCGTCAACATAAATGACAACTTCGAAATGCGCTATATACTGACATCTAGTGGCTAATACGCTAAGCTTTTTCATGTCCGCCATATAGCGTTTTAATCAATTTCGAGGTTAATTAGCTAACCAGTTTACAACAATCGTGTGTTAGAATTAAAATTTTAGTTCGTCCTTGGCAACGTATACATGTTATGAGACACGTCAAAATGTATAAATACAGTATATACGTAAAGTCAAATTGATTACATACAATATACCCAGTAAGCAGCTTTTCTATGGTTTCATGTGGTATTTGCATAGACTAATTTACTACAAGAAATGTCATAATATAAATATTAGAGGTTTGTGAATGTACTATGCTCCCACTGCTCATTTACATAGTTATAGTTCTAAAAATTCATTAACTGTATAAAAACAGTGTGCATGCAAAACTTTTTAACCTTATTCTTAAAGTGTTATAATGATACACCTTGTTTAAATGAATTTGGAAGTTTATTATATAACATTATCACTTTGTAGTTAAAGCTTCCTTCATAAAGGCTCGTTTGGTGCACTCGAATTGCCAGTTTATCCTTGTTACGAGTGTGGTACATCAGCATTTACTTGAAAATGATTTATATTTGTATGAACATTTGTGGAAGTTATGGCTCTCGAAAGGGGACACATTATTATTCGTCTAGCTCCATATAACTGTGATCTGAATGCAGTTGAGTTGGCGTGGGCAAAACTAAGCAATGTTTTCAGAGGACGTAACGTTACTTGTGATATCTTCGCTTATCTTACACGCTATTTTGCTGAACTGTGTTTTTCAATGTTGACCACAGTGCAGAAACAAAAGAGCCTTAGCTCTTATTTCTTTCCCTCTGCCCGCACAACACTGTAAATCCAGCGCTCAACTTATCTTGCGCGTACTGTATGTACATATGACGTCACATTACATTTCTGAAGTCTGGTTCAGCTTTCCAATACATTACCTGCACACGCTTTCTGTGAAAGCAAACAGCTAAGTGCGAAATGTGTTATTTCGTAAACATTTAAGAATTTAAACATTTTAAAAAAAATGTTATTTTTTAAAATGGAAATTGTATACTCTTTCAAATTTAATATTTGTTTAGACGATACTTTGATTTAGTGGATTCATTTCAGCGTTTTGCTGGAAATATCAGTGAACAAATGAGGCTGTGTGTTTAGTGTCGTTTCAGGTTTTAAGCTGAGTACCGTAGTTGCTGGCTTTTTTTGCTTACCTGTGCTTCACGTTTCTTATTCGAGGTTCTAAATGTGTTCCGTGTGCTGGGGTTTTTGTTGCGCAGTTCCTCTTCCTTTCAGAAGGACTCCTGCAAATGATACCAAGAGCTTTCCACTGAATGCGGTAATCTCGGCACTCCCTGCCTTATTTCGAGTGTGTCGTGACAATAGACATTGGAGAATATTCATCACCTTTTGTGTGGCGTACAGCTCCTGGATGTTGTGTCGTCATTGACTTCATTTCACTAATACAGGGTGTACCACATTGCAGTGCTACCTATTGTAGCTCACAGCAGTAAACTGCCATTTATTCCACGTACCAAAGATATCGTGATTAACTAAACTTACTTATGCATCGATACTTAACGGTTGAAGCGGTGTAGCAACCAACTCTACTCCAGTCAATGTCGAGTTAGCTTTCAAATTCGAGATATCTTCAATTACTTTTTTTTTTCAATAATATTTCTTGATAATTTGTATTACAATACTAGATTGTTTTAATAATAAAATGTACTTATTGAATTTTCTAGGATAGTCCTCAGAAGTTCTCTTCATTCTCGATGACTTTTACGTAACAGGTAAACTAAAGAGACACAGGAAATCTTACTATACAAAAAGATGTACCTAGATCTTGTGAAAGCACGCCATTTCTAGTTATTGATTTGGATTTGATTTAAAGTTTTTTTTTTCCCCCATTAAGAAAACACTAGCGTATGGTGAAGGTATCAGGTGTTAGCAGAACAAGAGGCGAATTCGTCCTTTATAATAGAATACGGTAGCTAATTAAGTAGTGGTATCAAATTGAACTTGTGAACTGGACTCCAAGAACCACAATAATGACGGCTTTGGAAACCCGGAGGTTTCCATCCTGACGTAAACTGAGCAAGTAATTAAAATGATGCTGGATCATCCACTGACCTAGTTGTGGTATATCCACAATAATCTTTTTAATCCATGTAGCTAAAGTTGGGATCATTGAAAAGGAAGACTGCAACAATTAAGGGGTGGGTGAGTTTTGGATGTGTGCCACGTCATTACTGCGGAAGGAATCGACCGTCTAAACTCAAGTGACCATGGCGTTTTTAATAATCAGATTCCACTTGGATCCTATCCATAGAGTAATGTAATTACTTTGAATGCGAACTTCACTGGAGTCTTGATTAGGACGCCGTACACTTTTCTCAGCGTAATTTGTAACTTAGGCAATTTTATTTTGCAGGTTTTTCATTAATTCATAGTCCTTAGATGCGAAATCTACTTACCCTCTGCTTTGCCGTCGTGTTTTATGGCCTGTCTCTTGTTTTTACAACCCTTCTCAACGGTGCTTTACGTCATACTTGTACCATTTGTTTTATTACAATAGGCAAAGCACAAGACCGGAGAGGAAGCGTTCTCAATTCAGTGGAAGTAACTGCCACAGTGGCTAAAGGAGAGAAACTTGTGATGCATATTGCAATAGCATTCAGCATCTCTGGCAAAGTAATTTTACACTTTCGCAGTAGCTTAGTGTTCCTAAAGAGAATGATTGAAGAAGAAACTGTTGGCCAATGTAGATAATGTTAAGGATGTGAGCAATTTCAACTTGCCGCATTACCTTATGTAACGTTTACAGTACGTGGTATCTGGTGCAGCCGAACTATTGCAAAACACACGCCGAATGCTCTGTTCTGATTCAAATGTATTGGGCGTATCAAGAAAACCGCGTTATTTACTTTTCCAAGGCAGTAATGTAGGTTATTAGGAATACTGTCTGCCCACCACAAGAAGGCAAGGCAGAGGAGTGTGTAACGTAATCACCTTTGCTGTGTTTGTGCTCGGATGCTAGGTTCATTTAAAATACAGTGTTGTCACATAACTCACCCTTGCATAATACTTTCAGTTCCTTATTCCAGCCATGTGGTTGTTATTGGAACATGCGCTAGATCTGTTACTATGGGTGACTCATATGTACTCTCATACACTCATTTCGTAGTGAACAGATTAGCAGTTCAAACCGCTCTCCCTCTTCATGCCCCGCTTGCCTTGTGGTGGGCAGATAGTATATGCATATTTCTCGGTTGTAAATTAAAAAAAAAACACCAGAGCAGATAAACAGTTCAAGCCCCGCTCTCCTTCATTCCCAGCTTGCCTTGTGGTGGGCGGAGAGTGTGTACCTATCACTGCAGTTACTGAAACGAGCATTAGATTTGGCAGCATTCGTGACTCATGTGTACTCTCATCCACTCATTTCGTAGTAATTAGATCCACTATCAGAGCAGATAAGCAGTTTAAGCCCCTCTACCTCTTCAGGCTTGCCTTCTTGTGGTGGGCGGAGAGTGTGTACCTATCACTGCAGTTGCTGAAACGAGCATTAGATCTGGCAGCATTCGTGACTCATGTGTACTCTCATCCACTCATTTCGTAGTAAACAGATCCACTACCAGAGCAGATAAACAGTTTAAGCCCCTCTACCTCTTCAGGCTTGCCTTCTTGTGGTGGGCGGAGAGTGTGTACCTATCACTGCAGTTACTGAAACGAGCTTTAGATCTGGCAGCATTCGTGACTCATGTGTACTCTCATCCACTCATTTCGTAGTAAATAGATCCACTACCAGAGCAGATAAGCAGTTTAAGCCCCTCTACCTCTTCAGGCTTGCCTTCTTGTGGTGGGCGGAGAGTGTGTACCTATCACTGCAGTTGCTGAAACGAGCATTAGATCTGGCAGCATTCGTGACTCATGTGTACTCTCATCCACTCATTTCGTAGTAAACAGATCCACTACCAGAGCAGATAAACAGTTTAAGCCCCTCTACCTCTTCAGGCTTGCCTTCTTGTGGTGGGCGGAGAGTGTGTACCTATCACTGCAGTTACTGAAACGAGCTTTAGATCTGGCAGCATTCGTGACTCATGTGTACTCTCATCCACTCATTTCGTAGTAAATAGATCCACTACCAGAGCAGATAAACAGTTTAAGCCCCTCTACCTCTTCAGGCTTGCCTTCTTGTGGTGGGCGGAGAGTGTGTACCTATCACTGCAGTTGCTGAAACGAGCTTTAGATCTGGCAGCATTCGTGACTCATGTGTACTCTCATCCACTCATTTCGTAGTAAACAGATGCACTACCAGAAGAGATTAGCAGTTCAAACCGCTTTCTCCTCTTCATGCTCCGCTTGCCTTCTTGTGGTGGGCAGACTATACATGTATATTTCTTAGTGGTAGAGAAACGCTTCTACACCAGGTTATATATAAGGTGTTTTACAGCTATGTAGACGGATTCAAAGTGTCAGAGGGTTAATATCTACAGGTAAAGCATTAAGTGCTATAGCATTGTATATAATTAAGATTACAGACTGATGTAAGTTTTGGTAACCAGGGCGCATCCATTCAGTAATGGACGTCTTGAATTGCAGTCTGTTCGCTGACATTCCAAACTTACATTTTTGTGAAATTTCACCTTTGTTATGAAGTGCAAAATGATGTACTAGATATGTGTGCCGTATAACCTAGGGAATAATGATCTTATATTGTGACAGAAAGAAGTAGTACCGGATCAGCGAGGATTCTTAGTTATTTTACATGGAGTTCTTATACACTAAACAATTTACAGTGTTAAATCTTATGTTATCTCAAAATGATTTGCTTTGTTGGACCATGGTAAGTTTATCTTGTTTTATTTTCAGGAAGTGAACTAGCATAGGTGTTCACGTTTATCAGAGACTCTTTGTGATATGTTAAAAAGATTTTACTGTTAAGCATAATACTTGTATTCTTGTTGTGTAAGCAAATCGTTTGATTAGTTTAAGGTTTATCAACTAAGATGATATGTAATTGTAAAGCAGTTTAAGACACACAATTTGAAAAGAGAAGGATCCTTAACTCTAGCTTACATTCGACAACGTGGAGTCGGCAAAACGTGCTAAAGAGACTTTGAATGGAGCAGACATCTATTCCGGCTGCTGCACTATCAAGATTGACTACGCAAAGGTAAGTACCCACTTCCATTATTTGTTGATAAGCCATGAATATTTCATGACCCACACTAACTTCTTGCACAACTTTCAGTAAATATGTCTTGTAATATTCTTTTCCTACTAAATTCGACAATGTACGGACAGCTTTTGTGACAAGAGAAGGAACAATTTCTCTTATAAAGTTGAAATTTCAGTTCTTCCTCAGTTGCTAATACTGTTTCTGAGTTGAGAGTATAGTACAAAGGCACAGTTGTCTTTATGCTAATAAAATAGTCATTAAAACATTAGCCCGCCCATCTAGCGCGTCTGCCTCACGTTCAAGAGCTCCCGAGTTCGAACCTCGGTCAGGATGAGTTATCTAGATACGGGTTTTCCCTTTTGGAAGTTGAATGTTGATTCATTTATCTTCAGATATAACGTAACTTTGGAGGACGTTTAATTTAAAAAGAAAAAATAAAGTATTTCGAATTCAGAGACGCATCCCTTCAAAGTTATTGAAGTTAAAATCGATTATATATTGTAATTTACGTCCTCCAACGGAACGGGTGAAATGTGAAGCAAATTTCTATTCATTGTAAGCATAATTCTTTCCCATTTCATGTCAGTTTGTGCGGCTATCACCAATTGTATCTTCTAGATTTTAAAACGGGCTTTCTTTCCTTGTCACAAATATGTGCAATGTATATAAAGAGTTCATAATAATTACTCAGAAATATCAGATAAGGTAATGCAATTGCGATTAATATATAATTTGATTGTGTAAAATCTTGACTGAATTTTACTCTCCAGCATATCGATAAATCCTTACTTCCTTAATAAAGTTTCCGTTAATTACATAAAATTCCTCACTCGTGCATGCCCCCTCATCACTACCAAGATTACAGAATATCTCTTTCTGAAAATTATTCATTTTCTGTTACAGAACTTTTATATTCACCGCAACATTTTTCTTTTCCTCATGAAACAAGATTACAGAACATATATCTCTGAAGATTATTGATTTTTCTGTTACTATTTAAAACGTTTCTATTCACCGCGACATTTTTCCATCACCATAAAAACAAGATTATTGATTTTCTCCCCCTAGCAACCGTTTTTTTATATTGTCATTACATGGCCCACTAATAGACCACTAAACAAAACTCATTTCAAACAAAAACTACCGTTACAAAGGATGCTCAAATGAGCCCAGGGTCCATAGAGATTAGAGGTATCCGACGTTCGTCTTTCAGGATAAGTGAAACCCCGAAAAAAAAACTATCCAGGTAGCTCACCCTGATGGAGATTCGAACTCGGGACGTCTTGAACGTGAGGCAGACATGCTACCACCATACTACCGAGTCGGGAAAATCTATCATAGTCTAATATTTTGTGGCAACGGAGCGTTTACAAATATAAAATGGACGTATTAGATCGCAGTTTGAACTGTCTGATGCGGGAGGCTACCTAAACAAGAGGAATTTTTCCTGACACTAACAGATCGGGTTGACATTTTGTGTATTTCTAACTTGCAGTTCTGAATCGAGAAATTAGGTCGAAACCTTCTTTAATCCATTCCTACATGAAAGTAAATACATTACTTATTCCAAGATGGGATAATTAGCTTTTGCCATCTATGAAACAAATGTAAAATAAATATACTGGGAAATGTAATGGTGAAAGAACGGGAAAAGATCTTGAAGGAAGTGCTATTTGAATTGTGCTTCCAAAAATATCTAAATTATTAGAAAATATTTGGAAGCAAATTGCAGATAAACTGAAAAGTGAAGGTATGTAGACATGAGTTGTTTATACTATTTATTATCGTATCTATCGACTTTGTGAGGAACTTAAGGTTAGGCAGGCTATAATATGGTTTCTTTCTGTTTATATATATGGGGGAAAAAACATAATATAATAATTAACTGCTATTAGCTTATTAGTTGCATCAATTGTGTTTGTAGTTGGGAAAAGTACTGTTCTGTGCGAATATTTTCAAGTGCTAAATTATACTGAAAGTTTTGGAAAAAGAGTTTCGTGAAATATTAATAGTTGTAACAGTAGTTTCGATTCATATTTTGAAAAGGTGTCAAAAATGTATAAAAAAGTGTAAAAATATATGTAATTTTGTGATTGGCCGTAGTAATAATTGTATTACGTAATGTGGTGACGTAGGAGTAAGTCGGCCAATCATAAAAGTAATATAGCAGCGATAGTAACGGAAAATGAATAATCTTCAAAAAGAGATATTCTGTAATCTTGATAGTGATGAGTGGACTTGCAGGAGTGCGGGAATTTTATGTAATTAACGGAAACTATTTATTAAGGAAGTAAGGATTTACCGATATGTTGTAGGTAACCTGCAATGATTGACTAGAAAAGAAAGTTCGAGTAAAATGTAATCCAGCTTATACAATTAAAATATATATATTACGAAATTGAACTTATTCAAAATTGTATTTATGTCACTAGAAACCACACCTTAAAACGAGAGATTGCATGACTAATCAAACACAATCATCAGGAAACAATTCAAACTACAACGAAGTAACCCTGTTACATCTGACTTCCCGACTTGGGTCTTCGAAACAGTCAACGTGCATCCCATCTGCAACGAATAGAATACCTGGTTACATAGTGTAGTACAAATTTAATTAAAAGCACCCCACTAGCAGTGTTTTAAAAATGTTTAACAAGACTTATAAGGTGGTTATTATTTTATTTTGATGTTGACGTTATAATAATGTGACTGGCAAAGCGAATTTCATGTGAATGGAACTTAAGAATAGCCACTAATAAAGAATAGAGGGTAGAGAAAGTGATGTTAATGTACATTGTTGTATGTGGCATATTGGCTATCTTGCGGTAGAACTCTACAAAGCTGTCAGAAAGTATCGACCGTCCTCGATAGCGCTTGGCACTTCCTAATTGACCCCAAATGTTCAATCTAATTTAAGCGTTTTAGCCGATAGACTGAAGAAGATGAGCTGCACTGTAATGTTTATATTTAGATATTCATTAGAGCAGGCTGCCCCAGATAGCAGGTGCGGCAACTATGGAACACACATGACCCTTTCATGTTAATCGAAATATGCTCTCTATTTGGATCTCGTATTTTATACAATTAACTATTTCCAGGAAACTGTCACAGACCAGAAATTTGGTGACCTGAAACTTTAATGCATTGTCAGTTGCCAGGATCATATCGTCGTTTCCAGTCCTCGGAATTTTACCCATAGGAGTTCTGTTACATGACATTAAATCTGCTGACATGCGACACTGAAAAACCATCGACCTGGGCCGGATCTGAACACGCGCCGTGACAATTGTAAAGCTAAGTACTCAGAAACCATCGACCTGGGCCGGATCTGAACACGCGCCGTGACAATTGTAAAGCTAAGTAACACAAGTACTCTATTTGCACCCCTTTCACTGTTAGGAGGCAGAATTTACTATATTCCGTACAAATACTCAATACCGAGATTTTACCGGAAATGTACGTTTTGAATGAACGTGACTTTAAGGGCAAAAACCATTAAAACATTGCTATACAAAGATTCATGTTTTAACTATAGCTCTGAAACGAAAAATTAGAAACCTTTGCAGCAGAATTTCTCTGTTGCTGTAGGTATGCAGAACTGCTCTCGGAGTCCCTCGTCTTTGCTAAATCTTTGGAATGTCTCCGGTTGCTCTTCTGAAAGCTGGTGAAATCTCATCTCTCTCCGGGTTTATTTGAATGACTAACAATTGTTACCCGAAACAATTAATCTCTCACTTACACAAACGCCGCTATTTACCTTTGAACAATTGTAATACTTTATGGAGTCCTTTCTGCAGAACCTGCAGACAGAATTGGACACGCGTCCGATCTCGACGGTTGCTTAGTACAGAAGCGAAGCTAACTTCAGCCAGTCTCGATTTACTGTTCTTGCTATTGCTATGGCAACTCATCTTTCCATCACATTCAATTATGATTATTGTTCGTTGTAATATTTATTAATATCTTTATAATTTTTCATATTAACATTAAAATATTTCTTTATAATTTACATTAAGTTATAAATATCATGACAAATGAATAGAGTCAACATGAAAAAGTGAATGCCACGGCCGAGATTTGAACCACGGGTCTCCTGGTTTCCGTCCAGTCGTCCTAACCCATTGAGCTGCCATGGCCAAATTGCCCTCACGACATTAAATTCTGCAATTGACTCGTATATTTCCTTGGTAAACCACTAGGGGCTCTCGCGTTCAAGATACACCGTTTGTGGCGACTTACTATCGTAAGTACTTGAGTCCCAGGCTTCATCATTTAACTCTTATTACTTTAGTTAATTGATGGAAATTAATCATTTCTTCACACTAGCCTATACAGGCTAAGGTTTTTGATAGAGTCAACATGAAGAATTCAGTGCCACGGCCGGGATTTGAACCCTGGATCTCATGCTTTCCGTCCAGTCGCTCTAACCCATCAATTAACCCATCAAGTCGCCACAAATGGTGTGTCTCAAATGCGAGAGCCCGCAGTGGTCTACCGGGGAAATAGGAGTCAATGGAGAATTTATAATGTCATGACGGCAAGTTGGCCATGGTAGCTCAATGGGTTACAGTGACTGGACGGAAACCAGGAGATCTGTGGTTCAAATCCCGGCCGTGGCATTGAATTTTTCATGTTTACTCTTATGTATTAAAAACCTTAGCCTATATACCGCTAGTGTGAAGACATGATTAGTTTCCATCAATTAACTAAAATCATGATAAATATTCAATTTCCTTTTCTTCTATTTATCTGATTTCTTTTACACTTTCACTTGTTATCCTTAGCCTCGTTTCCTAACCACTAAAATCTCAAATAGTTTCAAATAAAATTAAATCTAAAATAACTGTTTCGCTCTTATAAACATATTTAACTTCGGTAAATACTAAAGACGTGTAGATTGTCAGTAAACCCCTCATCCCGCTCCAAACTATCCTTTACGTGAAATTTTTTTCGAAAGTTTGATTTTCAAAACTGTTTTTAATGGTTTTAACTAAAATACCATATGTACATAAAAGGTATATGACAAATGGCGAATTTTCTGGGAAGAGCCACTTAGGCTCTGTTCATTGTGGATGACCCCCATAACTGTTAGTCAGAAATATATGAAAAAAGGCTTACTACTCCTAGATAAAAATATAATGTAACTTAATATGTAATGCCAATTTTCCAGGTATTCGTTATTATTATTGCTTTGAATTTGTGCAATATTTATACTTTTCTCAAATGGAAAGTCATTTGACTCCCAAAGAGAACATCAATTTTAAAGCCATGACATAGCAACTAGCTGTTTAAAATTTTAGTGTCCTTAAGGCTGTGATCTGTTGTTCCCACTAGGTCTACAAATAAATTTGTAATAATATTTTTATCTCGGTTAATGTGAAGCAGATGAATAAGCTTTTTAAGAAAAATTTATTGAACAATGTGTGGAGGAAGTCATGTGAATGTAGCATAAGATATATTTTGTTAAATTTCTTTTTGCACGTTTTAAATATATTTTTATAGGCAGACGTGTCACGATCAGGAGGTATATGGCAGTATGTATTGGATTTTTAAAATTTTATGCTTGGGTGATTTGGCTTTGAAATATTTTGCACTTCAGTATGAGATGATTTGTCTGACAGACATCCTATCCGTGACCGGTATTACTATATGTGCCGCAACATATTTTGTTTCAAAAAAAAACTCAATTGTATTATACTTGAGTAATGAATTTTTTTAGTTGTTGCATGAGAAGTGAAACTGCATCATAAGAATACAGATGTTTCTTTTGTGCCAGTCGCTGGCTTGATGCATCTCACAGTGTCATGTGCATTTGTTTACACTTGAAATGACAATGAATAAGAAAGTGTTGCGTGGAGGAAGTGATGGCCAAATAAAGGAAGCGCAAACCCACACAAGTTGTGTATGCATTCACATCACATTCCAGTTGAATAACCTCTGGTGTGGGGCCCACACTCATAAGGCTGACATTTTGAATGGGGTAATGCAGCTGTCGAGGTTACATGCAAAGTCACACATGCGGAAGTTACGGTACCTCTCCGTAACTGAGCAAGATCCATAATGAGATGGTGCTGATATAAGGGCTACGAGAAGTGAGGTGCCATGGGAGTTTATATTGTTGGGTAATTATATTCCTTTGTTGGCGATCTAACTCTCTTTGTGTTTACACTACGCCGTGACGTAGTGGGGTAAGCCGTTCCATTTTGGTTGCCTGGCATGAAATGATGCGCCCGGGGTCTCATTTTAAGTCCCGGGTATAGGACCAGTTCTCACCCAGCATCGTGAGGAAATTGAGGAAGTATGCTAGGTAGCGTCCCTGGCTTCGTAAGCCAACTTTCCGGCTGGGGGTGCCGAGATGCTGACCACATCTTCATCCCGTATAGGTTCGATGATTGCTGACCTTTGTCTTGCGTTTGTGGGCGTGAGGTCGGCAGTCAGGTTGGCAGGTCTTGCCTCAGTAGGGCTGTTGTGCCATGGGTTGAATTTTTCTTATTTGTGTAGTAGGCAGAGCTGCCTATATATGCCTTTGGAACCCTGCAAGATACCTTTTGAAAACACACAATTTTCAATGAGTCTCCAAATCTTAGTGCTGCTTTGAAACTAAGTCTGTTCCAGCTAATTTTTGCAGAGAATTGGCATTAAATATGCATAGCTGGGCAAGGATAGGTATAGTAAGAACTATGAAGTATTATCGTGCTGCTCAAAAGGTTTCCCTGGCTTTATCTTAGTTAATACAAACCTCACAAATACCGCACTGATTATTCTCGGAAGAGTGAGGAAGGTACTGGCACGCTTCTCGGACGTTTGCTAAGCACCAGTGAACGCACACACATCAGTAACTGGACAATACTACAGGGATGTCCTGAAAACATTGCAAGTCCATATCAGGCGCGAAAGACCATATTTTCGTGAAGCAGGCTGGAAGCTGCACCACGATAATGCGCGGCCGCATATTGCCAATGTTGTTGCTGAATATCTTGCAAAAATCAACGTGAAGTACATCCCTCACCCTCCCTATAGTCCAGATTTAGCCTCATGTGACTTTTTCTATTCCCTAACTTGAAGAAACGCCTTCGTGGGAGACATTTTCCATTATCAGAAGCAGTGGTGAAGGCTGCGGAGGCGATTTTGAAGGATATCTCATAAATGGTTTCCAGCATGTCTTTGAAGACTGGCGGAGACGCTGGGGGAATGTGTGATCATTCTTTATTGAACAGCTCTCGTATATTCGTGGTACTGCGTGAGCATCGTATCTACCTGGCCGCATATGTAATGTATGTTACAATTATATTGTGAAGAGCATTGAGCAAACACTCACTGCCTGTGTTGTGGGCAGAGAAAGTGAGTTTAAATCAAGTACTTTACCTCTAATGTAAGTAGCGTTTTGTAAAACACTTTACACACTTAGAAGCCACTTTTTACAGATTAATACCTCATTTCAGATCTTTACATATTTTAGGCTAAATTACCGGATTTTACAGAAGCTCTGGGCAAGAAAAAAGTTATTTTCGTTTTAGAATTTAAAGGAAAAAGCTTATGTTCCAAAAGAAAACGAAGAATATGGCCTCGCAAGAATGAATACCGTGAGCCTTTTTTTTTTTAGCGAGATGTTGCTTATGGGGAAGTTGTGTGCAATTTGCATTTGAATTGTTAAAGCTATCGACTTTAAAAGCTTGTCTAATGATACGGTACTTAGCCGCACCTCCGGGCAACTCCCTCAAGAAGTTCATAATCAATAGCGAGGAGGCAGTTAGCTCGCGAAAAACAATAACGACCTAAGAAGAGCTTCTGGAAAGTGAAACAAAGGTGTGCAGATGAAAAGGATCTGGGGGGAGAAACCACCGCCTCTCTACATACTGCGTAAAATATGTCACTGTAAAATGTAGCGGAGAAAAACTCTAATAAAGTAAGTTTTTAGCACTAATTCGTAAAATGCTTATGGAAACAAGCGTTATCAATGCTGCCACAGGATTTCCTCTTGAAAGTAAGACCCTTAAAATGTTTAACGCTTCACATACGTCATGTATTTAAGTTGAGTAGTCTGGCGAAGTGACGAGAAACGCTCTTTTTCGAGTGAGTTTTTGACTGAACTATAGTTGCAAGGGATTCGAGACGAGTGGACCATCCGGAAGAAGAGGCTGCGTGGTGCGTTCCTCATTAAGGGCACTGGGAGGTTATTTTTACCCAGACAAGGCTAATTTTTACCAATATTAGAATTTGAATATATGGAAAACTAAACATTATTAGAAATTGAAATTCGGTGGGAGTACTGTATGAGGATGTGTGCATTTAACTACTGTATAATATTTAAATTAGGTTCACATAGGTCCATGCAAAAGGGGCATAAATCATACCGTGTGTCCTGAAAAAATATTGCACTCTATGTTTGAGGTGCACTTTACTTGTAGGAGTTTAAAGCTACATGCACCAAGTTTTATCCTAAATAACCTAAGATACAGTTTTATAATATCGGCTAAATGAAAACCACATATAGTTCATACTATGCACATGAAAAATTAATTAGTTTTGAGTAAAAAAGATAATATTGTGACTGTGGGTTCGCGAAATTAAAAGTCCAATTGCTCAAACACAAAATGTTCTTTATTTCCACCGAATTACGGTTGAAACACTTGCCGATTACATAGAATTACTTAGCGCGCACAATTACAATTCACCAGTTCGTCGGTCACAGGTCCATTGCACGCTCACAGTTACGTGCAGCTCCTCTAATACACGTACACCGTCTTCCAGGCTGTCCACCCACTCGGCGCTCCTCACGACTCGCCAACTGCAGCCCCTTTTTATATGAATATCGCGGTTTCTGGAAGTCTGGCGTTTCAGTGAATCACCCCGATGGTTCTAGACGGCAGGGGTAGGGGGAAGAGACGGCCAGTGATGTTTTTCCAACCATCCCTTCGTTAGCGCTATAAGACAAATGGGTGGGCGTGGTCAAATGCCTCCCGGCCCTCACGAAGCCGCCAGTTGGTCGCGCCTTCCGATAATTGGGTGACAATATTTTCAAGGACTGAATATTTTTCATCCATTTTATTAATGACATGTATATAAATGTTAGCCGAATGTGTTCAAGGAGCATTGACAAATAACCACTACAAATTTTGTGTCAATATCTTTTATAGTTTTTGAGAAGCATGCACCTAAAGTATGAAAAATCAAGGTTTTGGGAAATCACGATCAAAGAGTAAGCAGCATTCTCAGGAAATTGCCTTACACCGCCATGTTTAAATTGACGAATTAAAGGGCTTTAATACCAGCTGACAACCTATGTCAAGCAAAGCTGAAGAATTGTATAATTTTTAACATTTTTAAAAACAAAAAATGGAGTTTTTGAAACCTATCGAACTTCCAGTGCCCTTTAGAAAGTAAAGATAAGTAGGAGTGACAGCTGGTACAGAGCCAGTCATGAGGTGGTAGCTTAAGACCCAGCAAACGTGAATTAGATTGCTAAGCAACAGTGAAAATTAGTGAAGTGATACTTTAAAAAAAAAAAAGTGATGAAGCAGTATTCCATAGTTCACTGATTACGTTCACCTTTAATTGAATGAAAAGCCTAAGTTGGGCATGCCACTTTTATTCTTTTTATCCCCTGCACTTTGAAAGGCATCGATATTTTGTGACACTTTCATTGATACAGCTAGTATAACGGCTCTCGTGTACAACATTGCATAACTTTCACAGCTATTATGAGATTGGTTGTCACTATCTTCCTGTTTAGATTCCATTCAGTAATGTCGCTTTTCATTGCGCTATTCCCAATTAGCCGCAGCTGATTTCTACCCAATACAATTTACTCTCACGTATCTTATGTAAATGTATGTAAATTTCCAGAATTGGCTTCAATAACAATTCGCCACACATGGGTACAAGGAGGCTGGTAAACAGTCAGATTTTCAAAAGGTGACTTGCTATACGAATGCTGCATGCAGATGAATAGGGATAATCTCGTACTTGGTTTAAAAATATTTCCCCCGTACCATATAAATGAGAACCGAGAGGGCTGGTTTAGGCGGTTTCATCTGTGGCTCCGATTTCGGGAGTTTTCTCGAGTCGCCAGGTAGGTTAATTACATCCGCCGAATTTCCTATTCCTTCATTTCATCCCCGCTATCATTTCATATCATCTTTCATCCGGTGATCTCTTAGAGGGGGAAGTGTCGGCGAGAGTCTCAGCGTTGCATGTCAGGATATTATGCCGGTCTCCGAACCCAGATCTCGTGGTAGGACTGTTTTCGAACCATGGTAGCCCATCTCGGTAGCGTAGATGGTAGCGTGTCTGCCTCACGTTCAAGAGGTCCCGAGCTCGAATCTCGCTGAGGGTGAGTTACCTGGAAAAAAATTATCCGGGGCTTTCCCTTATTAAAAAACGAGTCGGATAACTCTAAGCTCCATGTACCCTTGACACATACGAGCATCATTTCACACATTTCGTTTATCGTCCGATATGACTTAACGTTGGAGGACGTAAAATTGCAACAACAAAAAACAGTAGGGTGGGAAGTCCTTCGTCCTGGCTTCCTGGGGGGGGGGGGGAAGTTCCCATCTAAGTAAAATGTAGGGACCCTGCCCTCTGTACTGTCGTGTTTCCTTGGGATGGCCGCCTGTCTGCTCATGGCTTCTGCCCGGGGATGCCCCACTTGGGGGCATAGGCACAATAGAGTTTGGGCTTCCGTGCCGAAATATTCCAGTTCAATTTCGGGGTGAAGAGCTCCCTACTGGGTTCTTGGAGTTATGTTCCGTGCGCCCGCCAACGTATTTCTGTCATTTTTGCAGCAAATCTGAAACCATTTACGTTGGAACCCCGACTTACCTAGCTATCTACCTCCTCTACCTGCCTTTTTGTGGAGTGCAGTATTCTTTCTACGGCAGGTAAATGATAGGAGTACTTAGTTTTGTAATAGAAATGCGACCTGAAATGAAATATTTGTAGACAGTTGTGATGGATCTTAAATTAACGAGCGAACAACCTGTGGCGCGAATGAGACAGGTAACTGCCGCTAATAAATCATATCTGCTTGTATTGATCTGTTGCAACAATTCCCTGACAGATACCTTCCGGTTTCCTTTCTCCTGCTGCTTCACTCCTTGTTTGTTACGAACGTATTTAGTACGCAATAGGGAACTAGGGAATCCAGAATTGTGAAGATGTTCGTCTTTCCCTGTTTGGATCCCATATTCTTGTCTTTGCAGTTAATTTCTGATTTTAACTGCCTGTTTTAGGAAAAATATTTATTTATACTTTTGTTTGAAATTGCAGTATTAAGTTTCTCCTAAAGCAAAATAGCTAAGTATATAGTTATAACAAAAGACCATGGAAGTTCGTTACGACTTTGTGATGTACTTGCCATTGCTGACAACCCGTCAAAGGTTGAGGACAACTGTCCCACCTCCAAGAACTGTCTTCGGTTCACTGGTGACGCTTTAACTCAAAGAGCACAGCTAGAATTAGTTCGTGCGATATCTGTAGGAAAGATTTCACCTTCCAAGAATCCTAAGAGCAAGCTGACAAGATATTGCAGTGCAGTTGACTACTCCACGATATCTTAAGGATGATGAAATGTTTACTTATATCGGATTAAGTAGAAATCTTGTTCGTAATTTGTTGAAATCGGTCTTCAGCCAAAATTGTCAAACACGCAATTAATCTCCGCTCTGTGTTCCATAACAGTTTCTTGGCAACCGTCGCCGCTCATCTGTGTTGTGAGAGGTTAAAGTAACTCTAGCAGAGTTTTGTGGCATTTCCTTAGGACCGAGGCTTGTGGAAACCAAGGAAAGGGAAGAAATTAGGTAACTAGCTCTAACGGAGATTCGAAATCCGAGACAGCACGACACGCTACCCTCTGATGTCACCCCAGAGGTTTGTTATATAACGTATAATAGTCAATCGAATTTCAATCATTTGATTAGGAAACGTACTCGTTTTCCTCTAAGTATAGGAAGGAATCAAAATAAGCAAAAATATTATCCTAGCATCTGTGGGATGTTGAACCACAACACTAACTACTACACCATTCTTTATTCCAAGACTTATGTTGGTTTGCAGTACTTGCTATGTGTTTCAAATGGAAAGGTGTTTGTCCTTGAGTGCTACTAGGTGAGCAACCAATCTGAGTACTGCGGTGTTGTCGTATTGCATTCCCGCTAAGTGGTGTGTGAGGAGCGCCAACCTAATCAATCTGTATGAAGTACTATTCGCGCTAAGACAAAAAATTCAGCTTTTGCCACAACTGATCCATGTGGAAGGTAGAGAGTAATGTATCTAACATAACCATGAAAACCCCATATTTTTAGCTCAAATGGTTTTCCTAATACAAAAAAATAAAAGAGATACCATTATATTATAACAGTGCATTGTGACGTAAGCACTGTAATGATTATCATTATTGGTTGGCATGTATGCGTGAACGTATATTTGAAATTGCTCAGAACTGAAACGTACACATTTGACATGACGTGATAAAAGAAATACGTACTTCGAATAAGCCAAGGTATCCGTCCCCTTCAGCTGCCAAAGTGCGGGCGCTGCGGACCCTTAGCACTCGTGGTACCTCTGACGTTACTAGAGGAACCTCGGGCCGAACAGCCGAGCCCCTCCATCGGGAGTTGTTCGGAATGGGATGGCTTCGAGGGGGCAGTGTGTTCCCGATACCCGTGGGAGATTGGGTACGTCTTCGGACGGGGTTGAGGGAAGCCATTAAGTTGCCGGGTACTACCCTGCTCAGCTAGTAGAAGGTGTGCTAGATCACCAGGCGGCCCCACAGAGGTCATATCGGTAGTCTTCACCTTGAGTGTTGACGCGCGTAAGTGGCGTATCCACTTCCGTCCCGTCTTGTGTCCTAGGACCAGATGGGGGGGGGGCTTGTTAGGAAACTAGGTCTTGCCCTAATGGAAAGCCCCACGGAGGACGCCGAGCGCCCTTTGGGACAGCTCGGATACTCCCTGGTTGAAAGAGGCCCGGGTCTTGTTCCTACGGGGACAGGGCTAATGGGATTAGACCCTCTGCACTCAGAGAATAAGCCAAGGTGTTTGTTAAATTCGATGGGAGGAACGATACACTTCTTGGGAGTCTGGCAGAAGGTGTCTGGTCACATTGTCTTTATGCATGATTCGTAATCTCTATTTACTCTAGAGAGTTCAAAGCAGCATTATTCAGTTACTCTTCCATGAAAAAGTGTATCTGCTGGATCAATGAGACGCGGTCCACCTCATCCCCCTTACTACTGCTAAACAATCCAATTGAGTGCCCGCCTCGGTAGCGTAGATAGTAGCGTGTCTGCCTCACGTTCTAGAGGTCCCTAGTTCGAATCTCGGTCGGGGTGAGTTACCTAGATAAGGTTTTTCCGGGGTTTTCCCTTATCCTTCAAGACGAATGTTTGGTAACTCTAAGCTCCATGGACCCTGGACTCATTTGAGCATCATTTCACCCAATTCATTCACCGTCCGATATAACTTAATGTTGGGGCGGGCGTAAATTAAAAAAAGAAAAAATCCAATTGAGTTAATGTGGGCTCAAATTATGTTGCAAACAAATAATATTTTTAAACTGACTGACGTTGAACGACTTATTCACGCAGAAATTGACAAGGAACGCAAGACTGGGAAAACTGCGTGAGACATCAGATAAACTACACGAAGATGACTTTTGGAAAGAAATATCACGTAACTAGATTTTGGAACCTATCATCATACATTTGCAGTACTCAGACTTTGAAGACAATGACAATGACGAATTATATCTTAACGTAAGTAACATTGACAGCTATACGGATGCACCGCTGGCATTTTCGTTGGAGTGGAAAAATAAGTAATTCATAAACTATAATTTTAAACCAAACATTTAAACAATTTGCCTAATATACGAATACTTATGTTGCAAGTTCATTGTTATAAAACTTTGGAAAATTCATTTAGCGTTCCCATACGTCTAGCGCCACGAACAGTCGCAAGTGTGCGAGAGAGGGGGGATATACGAAGAGTGGGGATAACGAGGTGGCATCGGTTAAGGCTATAACGCATCCGATACGCTACAGGCGAGAACTTTCCCATTTGAAACATAATAGTGGTTTTGCCATTTTATAAGGTTGTCTAATTATGCTCGCCATGTTACGAAAGATGTATGTCATTTCAAGGACCATATGTTGTGACAACATTGTAAACATTTCCTTGATAGAGTTGAGAATATTTATACAAACGTTTTATTTCAACAAAATAGAAGATAAGCTTTGCAAGAATAGTTTATTTGACGTTGCCTAGCAATAAACGGCAACTCTTGGAGTGTATTACAGATATATTGAGCAGATATATTTATCTATGTTCACTAATGATGTCAAAACAAGCGTATAAGACGTAAGAAAGTTTGCGTTGGAGCTTGGAGTGGAGCTGCCATTATGAAAGTGAGGTCGGTCCTCGAGGCGCGGTGTATCCGTATTCATACGAAATCGATAGCGGAGGGAAGTAAAGCTGTTTTGTCTGTTGTCACTTAAACTGTCCCCTGAGGTTCTGCACTTCAAATGTCAGGCTTTGTTCAGTACATCTAGGTCACTGATTCATTATTTCTCACTACCGGCTTATACATTAGGGCATTTAAAGAATTTTAATATTCAGCTGAGAATGGAAGCATCTTTGTACATTCTTTATTCACATTCTTGGGGGGAGGGTGAGAGGAGTGACTGGAGATGAGACAAAGGAGACTTTCATGTTGTGTTAAATGTGTAGTCAGGTTGACGCTTTATAACGTTTTTGAATCAGTAACAAAAGTTATATAATCAGAAACTTGAAACTCCAAAGAGTTTTATAAGACGTGCTTCGAAAGCATTCTCGAAACTTATTTTAATATTGTGACTTTGTGGGTTCGTAGAATTAAAAGTTCTAGTTGCAGAAATTCAAAATGTTCTACATTTCCGTAGAAATACACTTTGGTCAACCGTAACATACACAAATACAATTTTCCAAGGTCGTCTGCCACACCCACAAACAAAAGAGGTCACTTTCAAAACACAGCTGTACACTTACGACTCGAGTCCCATTTCGACTCTCCCTCCTAGCGTGTCGCGATTTTTTATATAAATATAGAATGAAGAAGATGGCACTAGAATCTTCTAGTTGTCTTAATTTCATCTTTTTCGGGAAGCCTTTTATCTCCGCGCTATCTTTATGTTTCGGCAAGCTCTTTAGCTCTGCGCTGCACTATCGGTCAGTGTGCCTCGGCCGCACTTCCTTGCAACAAATGCGGTCGGCGACAATATTTTCAACAAAAACAGAATTTATGTATATATATATATATATATATATATATATAATGATCGTATTTCTCCAGTACCAGATTTAATCTATAAAGTAGACCATCTAATACGAGGTGCGTTCAAAGTATAACACTTTTTGTGAGGACTGGGACCAGATAGGGCCTTGTTTTTTGTTTAATACACGTAGACTCTTTGTGAACTCGCAACAGAGATGGCAGCACTGCACAACGCATAGAACTTTAGTGGCAGGGACGAGAGTTAGGGTTGTTTCTGATGCTTAAAATGGCGACGTTTTCATTGCAAGAACAGCGTGTAATTCATTTTCATAGTGACACCTGTTGAAATTCGTCGCCAGTTGAGTGAGGCACGTGGTGATGGTAGCATGGATGTGTCTAATGTACGTTCCTGGGTGCGACAGTTCAATGATGGCAGAACATCTTGTGACAACAAACCAAGACAGTTGCAGACATCGGCTCCAAAATTGGCATTTCCTTGGGATCTGTGCACACAACCCTACATGAAGATCTGAAAATGCTCAGTTGGCGATCCTCCAAAACCACGTTCTCCACTCGCTGGATCATGTGGTCAGACTGGCTGGTGCGAGGCCGTGACTTGTCTGCCTTTATTCAACTGTCACACCCAGAAACGTACATTAGACACATCCATGGTACCATCACCACATGCGTCACTCAACTGGCGATGAATTTCAATGTGTCACACCACGAAAATGGAGAAAACGAATGATTACACAGTGTTCTTGCTATGAAAACGTCGCCATTTTAACATTCCTAACTCTCGTTGCTGCCACTAAACTTCTGTGCACTGTACAGTGCTGCCATCTGTCACGCACTCACAAAGAGTCCACGTATATTAAAAAAAACAGAAGTTCTTATCTGGTCCCAGTCCTGAAAAAAACTAGGTATTATAACTTGAACACACCTCGTAGAACTATAAACTTATTCTTATGGGAACTTTTTGTGGTTAATAACGTATTTTAAGTGTGTTTAACATTGTCATGACAAATGACAGCCAACTTTTGAATGCAGGCAAAATATTGAAAATTGATTTTTATCCATAATTAATATAACACAACTCTGACATATTTGTAGTTATTTCATTCCGCAATGCACTATCGATTATTCACACATTGAAGTGCCTCGGTTCTTTGCGAAACAGTTTGATTAAATCTGCACTCAGTATAGTACATAAAACGTGATATTGGTATAAGATTGTGATTTGTGTGAACATAGAATGCAAACTTCATTCCCCTGAGTGGCCAATAAGTGCAACACAGCTGAGCACTGCAGGTAGTGTACTGTCGCGGGGTTGTCGGTCATCGCTTAAGTGAGAGGAGCATTCGTCCACACATTTCTAGTTGGATTAACACGTCGGAAACATTAATATAGCTTACGTGTAGATCAACTTTAGGCCAAAACACTGCCTGTAAAGAATGGACATTTTTGTGCCGTAGTAGGACATCAGATTTGCTTGAAATTAGCGTGTTTAATGTAACACACCGAGAGAGCTGTGAACTTTGGGATTACTACTCAAAATTTCCACTAGTATCAGAAACGAAGGCACAACAAAACACTTTTAAGGCTTCTTCCGTGGCTCAATAGGTACAGCATCTGCCTGCCAAGCTAGGGGTCCCGGGTTAGATTACCTTCTGGCGGTGGGGATTTTTCTCCGATCAAGATAATTCCTCAGCTTCCCCAGATCTGGAAGTATATGTGAGAGTGCGATTGTGTGTGTAATCTAATGATTAAACTCCAGCGAATACGAGTTAACACCTTCGGTATGTACCAAATGAGAACGGCCGCTGATATGACCATTGTAGTTAAAGGCGGGGTATAAATGTGTACGTGATCTAATGATTAAAACCCAACGAATACGAGTTAACACCTTCGATATGTTCCAAAGGAGAACGGCCGCTGATATGACCATTGTAGTTAAAGGCGGGGTATAAATGTGTACGTAATCTAATGATTAAAACCCAACGAATACGAGTTAACACCTTCGATATGTTCCAAAGGAGAACGGACGCCGATATGACCATTGCAGTTAAAGGCGGGGTATAAATGTGTACGTGATCTAATGATTAAAACCCAACGAATACGAGTTAACACCTTCGATATGTTCCAAAGGAGAACGGACGCCGATATGACCATTGCAGTTAAAGGCGGGGTATAAATGTGTTAGTGATCTAATGATTAAAACCCAACGAATACGAGTGAACACCTTCGATATGTTCCAAAGGAGAACGGCCGCCGATATGACCATTGCAGTTAAAGGCGGGGTATAAATGTGTACGTGATCTAATGATTAATACCCAACGAATACGAGTTAACACCTTCGATATGTTCCAAAGGAGAACGGCCGCCGATATGACCATTGGAGTTAAAGGCGGGGTATAAATGGGGTGGACACTTCTTAGTCCAGTGGTAAGCGATAGGTGGCAAGCTTGATTCCCGGCTGAAGTGATTGAATTTTTCCGTCGAAGTTCCTATATTTTGAATTTACAGGACTGAAATTAGTTCAATTAGTTTTACTAATGAAAATTAGTATTAACCTAAAGTTTAAGATTAGGTTATGTCTGAAGTCAGTGCCCACAGACATTAGAAGGACACTACACATGACACATAACCTTATAATAGGGGTAGTTGTATGCGATGACTTGGGTTTTATTTTGTAATTTTAGGTCATATCGGACGATGATTGGAATGGGTGAAATGCTCAAATGAGCCCGGGGTCCATAGAGCTTAAAGTTGCCGGACATTCGTCTTTCAGGATAAGGGAAAAGTCCGGAAAAAACCTTATGCAGGTAACTCACCACGCTACCGAGGCGGGCGATGACGTGTTAGGTGTTCTAAACTGAAGTAATATGTATTGTATTTGTTGGGCATGGTTTGGGTAGCATGGTCACTAACGTGGCGATCTATCCGCACCTGGTTGTACGTACACTGCATGGATTCAGTCGTAAGTAAATGTTAACATGACATATGTAAATGGAAGTAACATTGTAAGTAAAAGGTAGACATTCATGTATCAAAATAGGATATTATATCAAAATGATGTGACAGATGCACACTCCCGAAACGTCGATTTCTAATCGTCTTTTCACCTGGCTTGCTTCCCGAGAAGAAATTGGCACATCAGTTGTCTTATTTTTAAACTCTGCATTACGCATTTATATGCAAAGCAGTCCCCGTTTATGAGGTTTTGTTTAAAATACTAGCATTTTCACTCTTTGGGGTCAAGTCTATTTCTTTTTCTGTCACATATGAGTCCTGCTGTGCTCAATAGTCTTTCAGAGAAAACTGTTGCAGGTTAAAGACAAATATTTTACAGATTTATGTTGTTAAAATTTTGTATTTGTTTTCCAGTAATCCAGTGCAATATAAAGAGAATGTGACAATTGTTTAGGGATTTCTTCTTGGAAACTGGTAACTGCCAATGAATCTGACACACTATTATTTTCTTGCCTTATGTTACTGCACAGCGAGCACATTCCTGGCAGTTTCTCAGCATTTGAGATGTTCTTCTTGTGACAGTAATATTTGGTGATTCTGAAATGAAATAAACATTGCAGAATCACTACACAAATATTGTTCCATGCCGATACCATGCAAGTATCGTGGATCCGTCCCTACTTTGTAGATTTGGCTGGTTTTATGCAAGAGTGAAACAATGAGTGTAGGTTGCGTACAAAGTTGAAAGCTATGCGCGCGCTGGGATCATTTGTCGTTTTGTGGTTGCCCTTTGAGAACATCCTTTAAGCCTTAAAACTTGGCTGGCTGAATACAAACATTAAAACGCCACGGCTGGATACACAATAATAATGGTGCAATCAGCACAGAGGTCGCAGTCCATTACCCACGTCTTAACGAGATTATATTGGAATGAGCTCCACCCCAGGTCTCTGGGGAAATACTGGTACATGCGTTAACTGTAATATATGGCGACGTGCCCTTCAATTAATTAGTTTCATGAATGGCAAGGATTTACGTGTAGTAGCAAACGCTTCAAAAAGCTTTGGATATTATATTGGTACATTAATCCGTAGGCATTTACCTGTAACTAACGTGTGGATATTTGAGCACTGCAGCCAATTTGTACAAATGCCAAGGTGATGAATATTGTACGGCAAAATGCATGGTTACTTACTTACTAGTGATGACTCTTTGGTACGATACTTGCACGATATGGAAGTATACTTTACAACGATACTTTGGAAAATTCGCTAGATACATGCTGTTGCAATGTGACTTGAGGGTGAACTAAAACTTTGAAGCATAACCTGCAACAGCTATTTTTTTCCAGGACTGGCACCAGATAGGAAGTTCTATTGTTTTAATACACGTGGACACTTTTTAAATGCATGACAGAGATGGCAGCACTGTACAGTGCACAGATCTCTAGTGGCAGCTACGAGAGTTAGGACTGTTTTTGATAATGGCGATGTTTTCATTGCAAGAACAGCGTGTGCTCCATTTTCGTGGTGCGACACCTATTGAAATTCATCGCCAGTTGAGTGAGGCATATGGTGATGGTATCATGGATGTGTGTAATCTGCGTTCCTGAATTCGACAGTTCAATGAAGGCATAACATCGTGTGACAACAAACCAATACAGTCACAACCTCGTCCCAGCCGGTCTGACGACATGATCAGGCGAGAGGGGAACGTTATTTTGCAGGGTCGCCGATTGAGCGTTGCAGACATCGCCTCCAAAATTGGATGCAGCATTGGCAGCATGCTGGAGGCATTTCCGTGGGATCTGTGCACACAATCCTGCATGAAGATCTGAAAATGCGAAAAGTGTCTTTCAGGTGGGTGTCACGAATGCTTACGGTTGATCACATTGTGGCAAATTGTCAGGCGATGTTGACGCGTGATGATGACATGAGTGGAACATTGATTACACGCTGTTCTTGTAATGGAAACGTCGTCATTTTAAGTATGAAAAACAATCCTAACTCTCATCGCTGCCACTAGAGTTCTATGCACTGTACAGTGCTGCTGTCACTCGTTTACAAAGAGTCCATGTGTATTTAAAAAAAGAAACAGAAGTTCCTATCTGGTCCCAGTCTTGAAAAAATATAGATGTTATAACTTGACCGCACCTCGTATTTACATATGGGTAAAACTTGGTCTTTCCGAATGCGAGAAGCCCTGAAGAAAAGCATTCCTCCGTCGTACTCTATGGGGTGTGAATCAAGGACTCCTGAATGTGAGCTATAAAGATTAAGCGAACTGGTTCAATCATACTGTAGTATCGTAGGGAGGCTGAAGAAATATTGAAATTAAATTAGATTTGAATCTATATTAACAGAAGAGCATAGGGTATCTAAGTTGACATAGAACCTCGACATCCGCCAAGGAGCGTCTCCATGCCGGTCGTGGTCATGTCACTGCTAGTATAGTAGCCGCGTTCATTCCATCCCAATGACATCAAAGCGAAAGCAAAGATTTCACTTCAGACCATAGATCCTCACAGGAAAGCAATTATATAAGGGTCGTCCACCCTCAAGCATATGGAGTGGTCCTTCTCACTAAGTTCACCAAGTTAAAGCGCTGTTGCGTTGTTTTTCTTGTGTCCTCAGAACTTCTATACTTCCTATTAGCTTAGAATGTGCACACGTGCTTCTTATGTGTGTTAACTATGCTTATATTTATAGAAGTTACATAGTGTGTTACTTAGTGTAGCTTTATAAATTTATTAGTGTTTAATAGTTATTAGCATTTAGCAGGTGCGTAATTTAAATTAAGATGTGGAGACCGCGTGAATCGAACCTATCATGGATGTGCTAACATGGATTTCCATTCACACTTGTAATATATACCTAACAGTATTTCTAACCGGTCTGGAGTTCTAAATTATTATGCCGAACGTACGTGATTATTTATTTAAATTGTGTTTCACAGAACCCCTCCCCCCCAAAAAAAAATTAAACTGCTTAACTTTATTCAAACTTGTAAAATTAGCGGACATCCGTGTAAAAAGGTTTCAGCATTTAAAAAGAGTAATAGATTTTCCTTACTTTTGAGGTATTTACTGCTTTGTTAAATCAACTGAAATTTGCCATAGAATATAGGAAAATGTTTTAGGATAAATCGGCTCACGACTGCAATTAACAAAGCTCTAAGGTGCAATCTTTGTTTATACATTATTATTAACTACCAGAATATGCAATTTAACCCTTTTAAAATTGTAATGATGGTCCTACAACAAGGTATCGGAATGTTTACTAAGCTTTCCTTGGATATTATGTTGATAATACGCATTTAGTTCTTGTAAGTAATATAAGTACTATACCATAACAGCATAGGTAATATATCTCTTTTCAGTTATCTTATAAAGCGTTGTAACATTATGTATTATACGATGCATTGATTATTTAAAATTTATTTGAAAAGATCAGTGACTATTTCGTACAGTGAATTCAGCTTGATTTTTTTTCCTTCTAAACGTTATTTTAAACAACGGCAACCCTGGGTATTCTCAGCTGTAAACACGAGCCTAACCTTCTTCACCCCCCCCCCCAACCCGGTAAGTGTTTATAACATTGTGGTTGGGGGTAAGAAAAATTTTTCCGTACAAAGCCACCCGTCTGGGGATGCTTTAGGCGCGGTGACTACACTTACGTACTGGGCCACGGACCTATTCAATAGAATAAAGTACTCAAAGCGTGGGAATGACCATTAGTTTTCTCTAGAATTCTCATACTTGCTGTAACTGTTAGGTATCTCTCGTGTAGTACCTACGTGGTGGTATTTCCAGGGTCGTTACGGTATGTTTCAATGTTTACGCAGATATCCTGTCACTAGCGTGAAGAGTTTGTGTTGTTGCTGGCAGAGGAGATGGACGTGCGAGGAATGCAGTAGATACATACCATCGAGCTGACGGGACCATTCGGATCTTCTAATGAATAATGGCTTAATGTTCACAGCTGCAACACATCAGACTTGTCGTAGCATTCGTTGATGCAGAAAGGATTTAACGAAAATACACCCTTGGCGATCTACTGAATTCAAAATAAAGATGATTTTTAAGGAAAAATATTCAGGTCTGTTTGTCTACCTCAGTCAAGATGTAACTCTAAAACGAACATAAGCTTGATATATTTCAAGCATCTTCCAAAATTTTCAAGAAAATACAGGCTATCCTTTACATGGAGAGGGAAAAAAAAAACTTTTGATTTATTAAAAAGACTTCTTAAAATCTCTTAACTTTCTCAAAAATAGCGCTTAAAACTTTTGATTGATATATCATATATTTTGGATATTTTCATTCAAATTAAATGTGTATTTAATTTTCTGGGAATATCCCCAGAAGTAGTGTTCATTTTGGATGACTTTTACATAACTAGTGAAGCGTAAAATATGGACAAGTTCTTACCACACAAATGTAGAGCTCGCGAAGATATATTTTGTGTCATGCATTCTTGGTTGCCAACCATTTCCGATATATTCCTTGTAATTGGTTTGAATTTTTTAGTATTTATACTTTAGTTTCCTGATCACACCAAGAGAATGGAGTTTCAAACCATCACATAGTGAACAGTGCCTAAAAGATTTGATTATTGCTTAAATTTACTGTATTCCCCTATTCCTGTTGGTCATACACGAACATATGTAATAGAACCATTTGAGGAAATTTCTTGCTTAACCTTAAGAATATATATAATCTGCTTTACTATCACCCTAGCATCCAGAATCTAAACTAGGGCATAGCTTCTTCTTTATATATAATTTATGTTTATATAATTTGTCTGTGAAAACAATATCTGCAGATATCTAAATCTAGCTAACCTATACCTAATTAAACTAACCTATACTACAAAGTGGCTTAGAAGACTTCTATTAATCATGAAACAAATGTAACTCTTACACGTAACTGCTATCTGTAGCTCTCATCTAAATCGTCTTCACTGAAGCTTTCTTCACTTACTGTATCCTCAATTGTGCCTTCCAGGACCCGGTCATGTCTCATCCGGGTCCATCGTTGTGCACTCATTTCATCCGAAGCGTCCTGATTGTTTTCCTCATTGCCGTGAACACGTGACTCCTCCAATTCCTGCAGTCTTACAGATCTACGTAGAGGTTGTCGTACTTCCAATGGCCGTGGTCTATTTGAAGAAGAATACCATATAAGAATGCCGTTTCAAAAAATCCTACAGTCTTTTGTGGTTATATCGCTTCCGAACATCTCGAATAGGTTTTTGACGTTGGATTTTATTAAGGCCCACTGTCGCATTAACTCACACTGTATATTTTCAAGTGCTGAGTTGGACACTTGAAACAATTTCCAACCGTACATTCCACTTTCATTTCAGTGGGTCTTTTCAGGGTCAGAAGTGTCGGCGATGGGCAATTGTGGCGCTGCAATTTGTGGAATTTTCGTAATTGTTTTGGACATACGGATTCATAGTAGTCTCCGGTTCCTGCTGGGAAGGCCATGTTGAGTGTAGCTGTCTTTACGGCTCATCATGCCTTTAGCCCAGTTCCGGCACATCGGTAGTGTGGTCTCATCTCATCCCTTCCTCCCAGGGCTCGTTTCATACAATTAGGCTGTCTATCCTTCCGCCAAATTGTATATTTTGGCAGGATGTGCATCTTGCCTCCATCTCTTTCTTCAAAAGGAACAACCTTTGTTTAAAACTATTTGCATTATAATTTTTAAGGTATTTTTGTTTACTATATATTTTGAATTTTCTGTTATTCGCCTGCGAAATCCTGCATTTCGGAAGGAATTGTGTTAACTGGTCAACGATATGAAAGAAAACTTCCTAATAAAGTGTAACTCTCTGTAAAGCACGTACAGTATTTCAAATAATGTTTATGAAGTGCTGTCGCTATTAGTAGTTTGTTGCAATTTCCTGCAAAGTACTTACAGCATGAAAGTCAGCATACCTTGACCCATTTTTGTAAAATTTGACTATCTCTGCATCTGTCATATACTTCTAATGAAATGTGTAACGAAATTCGGGTTATCTCCGTATTGGATAGAAAAAATACAGTTTTATTTTGTAGAAAACGTCGCTGTTGGTATTTGAACAGAAAGAATAGCGACTAGAGAATATAACGCATCAAGAACTAATTCCTGTCATTTGCACGTGGCTTATTATGTGAGGTTTGGATGTGGATTATCTCTAGCACTGCGTGTGTTTTATATTCTGCTTTGTGTTTATAGCTACTTGGCATATTTTCAGAAGCTGTAGAATTATTTCCTTGTAATAAGTTTATTGAGGGTAACAGACTTATGTAGCTGACTCCAGAGACCATTGGTAATGTTTTAGAGCTCAAATGAATATATGGTATGATGACAGAACTAATGGTATTACGGATTACATGTTCTTCCTTCCTGCTCCCCTCCCCTTTTGGAGAGATATACTGATTGATAATAATCCTCCATTTACTGAAGGTGTTTACAGTATTATTTTACATGGCTTTAGAAATAAAATGCCGAAAACCCAGTGGAAGTTGAAGCATGAAACTAACGGCAGGGAATTGCTTCAAAAGAGTCGTTCGCTATCTAGAAATGGATATTTCCTTAGAAATTACGAGTGCAGAAAAAGTATAAATGTTTTCCAGCTATCCCACATTCATTACATACAGCACTTCCTCGCCTCTCCTTCCTTTGCAAAGATTTACATTTACTCGGAGAATATAAATCCTACACCGGATTCCGGTCACCGTTCACGGGACTCTTTATGGAAATGGCGCGACTCATGCACAGTCATGAGGATATTTTACCTGATACAGCGCGACCTTCTTCCAACGTTATGAAAAACGCTGTTTTAAAGGAGAACTTTGAGATGGAATCACCATTATCAGATACAATATTGATCACTAAACGTTCAAAAGTAAAGCAAACAAGAAATGGAAATGAAATGCACAGCGTAATTCGAAGATTACATGGAGAAGAAATAAAATATTGATATTTTCGGATCTGCTGATCGCTACACTCTTGATGTGCTGGCGTAATGACTTTCCCCGATGCACGTAGCAGTTGCTGTAGTGTGTCTATAGGAGTTGGAACGTTAATGAGTGCGAGGGTTGTCCTTACATGGTTAATTTAAAGGAATTTGTGGAGCCGAAACATTTTATTACATTTTCATCCTAAACTTGCTGTGCGAAATACAGTTTATACATACGCATTTTTTGAAAGTTTTCTATGTAACAGGAAACAATGGCCAATGATATAATGCAAAACACTTTGTTTCAGACTTTTGATAGGAACGCTAGACAATGTAAGGACATAATAGATGAAAAAACATAACAGGCTGAAAACTTTTGCAAATTTCTCAACCGGTTTTAATACGTCAGAAAATATTGTTCCTTATATTAATTGGAAATAATTCCAATGGATACTTCCCAAAAGTGAAAAATAGTGGTGACGCTGTATCATATAAGCAATTTTAGCAGATAGGTAATTATGTAAAACAAATCTGTCAGGTATAAGTAGTGTCACCGATGGCATTGTTGCGCTGCCGCGTCAACCCGGAACCGGGTGCATGGGCAGGAGAGAAAGACAGAGAGAGCCTCCAGAGCGCTCGGTCTGTTGTTGCCGAAAAGAGTATGGGAAGGTCTACGGCATTGTAGAAAGAGTGACTGGGAGGTATAAATACCGGCAAAGTATTAAAAGCTGCTGTTGTGTTATGGCTATTGCGACAGTCGACGGTTGGAGTGTACCGTAGGGATTTCTTTCATTTGTTTTCGTGCGGTTGAGCACCAAGTTAACCTTGAAGACGGCTGATTGTCAGTTCCACGTCTTTTTACAGCAGCAAAAGTTGTTTTAGATTTCTAGAAGCGGATTTCCGAGTCTACGTAACCAACGCAGTCACAGTATTAATACACAAGTACATTGTGTCGCAGGGCCTGTTCTCTTCATACAACAACAACAACAATAGTAATAAAATAGCCCGAGAACGTCTAGAACAAAATAATAATTTATTTAACCATTTGGCATATTGCAATAGGTTTCGTCAGCAGGTCATTAAAATGAATCTACATTTAAGTACTCTTGTACTGTATAAATATTAAGTAACTTAATGATACTTTTAACTCTAGTTCTAAAAGAATTGGCATTTACAATTTGTCTTAGATTTAAAGGTAATAATTTCACTCCAAGGTACAGATGAGAATCCAGAGATTTGTGTAAGCGAAGTTTTGGAGGTACCATATTATTTCTACCCCTAGTATCATGAGCATGTATATGAGAAAAAAGTGCCTCATCTGTCTTTTGAAGATGAATGAAGCTCAAACATGCAAATACATACAGAGATGCTACAGTTAAAATACCAAATTCTTTAAAGATAGATCCACAGTGTTGTCGAGAATCACAATTTTTTATTATTCTAAGAGCCTTCTTCTGGAGCAAAAATACCTGGTTGGCTTCTGCACTGCTACCCCGTAGCAAAATGCCATAATTCAAGTGAACACTTGAGAAAATATTAGTGGAAACAGATTTTAAGTCTTAAGAGAAATAAAACATTTGACAACTTCTTGCATATTTCTGTTATGTGTAATTTCCAACAAATCTTGTTGTCCAAGCGGTCGAGGCTTTGGGGGATAGGTGTTCATCTCCTGGCGTCGGGTTTTGCTTGACCCGTCTAGCATTGAGTATCTATGCGTGAGTCAGAGGCGGGTAGAAGACAGTTTTGCATCGACTACACAACACAACCGTCACAAGTAATATGGAAGTAAGGCAGTGCTCTGACTTCTTTTGTCTCCCTTAGTCATATAATAATGCAACAGAAAAAAATGATACGATTACCGTTTCTTCTTCTTTTCCTTTTCCTCCTTCACGTCCCTTCACAAGTATATCAAACTTTGGTCTAATACCTGTATATGCCAGAAGTAATTGGGTCATTATTTGAGAAAAGTGCAGTTCACACACATGTTAAAGAAAATATTCGTACTGTAGCATATATTCGTATATGTCACGCCCAGACAGTAGTTTCCGAGAATTCAATCTATTTGGGAATAGATGACTTCATTTCTACCTGCACTTTTGCAAGTGTGACATCGACAAAAATGGATGTACAGGCACTCCTCTCATTCTGTGAAGCGATGATTTAGCAGACAATGCCATCACTGAACTGTTTACTTCGAACTACCCTCTTGCCTCTAGTTAGCAACACTGATTTCACCTACCGGGGAACTCAGAACTGTGCATCTTCAGAAAAAATACCAAGTCTTGTTCTTGGTGAGGTACTCTAGGCTAGGATAGCGATACCATAATCCAGGAGTGTAATGCTTATTGTTAAGCACAAAGCATAACAATTGAAAAGTTGCCATATTTGCTTAGCTCCCCATAACATGAAATAATGTGACACAAAGGTTCAAGCAGCGTGCAGATTTTCCTACATTGCCTCTGTAGTTGAGTGGCTTCAGAATTCAGAAGTCCTGCGTTCGATTTGCGACTCTGCTGAGAGATTTTTTTTACTCACAATTTTATATCGTCATTTAGTCTGGAAGTATGAATGTGAGGGGACATGTGAATGTTTTGTAATAAAAAGCCATAAACAAAGAATAGTACTCAAATGAAACAACAAAAAGAAAATGTTTCTTAGTGACTACATTATAACATGAGAGGCACGAACATTTCGGAGATGCAATTTCTTGTTAGGGATATATGCGGTACTCCCGACCATGTTACCGGAAATAGCTGTTTAAAGGTCCACTTGAAGAAAGGGCGAAGCTGAGCTTTCCATGAAAGCCGGCGAGTATCACAAATACAGCATCTTCTAGAAATTCTACACGACTTTCAAAGAAATCTCCCACCTACCCCTATCCGATCTTCCTTTTGCATTTATTAGTTTAAATTTTCTGGAAATCTTCTTCTGGTTTAGATTAGAACGTCGTGTGTTTAAGGTGTTCTCCAACTGACTCGTGTTTTTCCCGGTAAATCACTAGGAGTTCTCATAAACACACGAGACAACTACCTTAATGGCGATTTACTATGCTGTAAGTACTTTAAGGCCCGGGCTTTATAGTAAACCACTAGGAGTTCTCATAAACACATGAGACAACGACCTTAATGACGACTTACTATGCTGTAAGTACTTTAAGGCCCGGGCTTTATAGTAAACCACTAGGAGTTCTCATAAACACATGAGACAACTACCTTAATGGCGACTTACTGTGCTATAAGTACTTTAAGGCCCGGGCTTTATACTAAACCGCTATGAGTTCTCATAAACACATGAGACAACTACCTTAATGGCGACTTACTATGCTGTAAGTACTTTAAGGTCCGGACTTTATAGTAAACCACTAGGAGTTCTCATAAACACATGAGACAACTACATTAATGACGACTTACTATGCTGTAAGTACTTTAAGGCCCGGGCTTTATAGTAAACCACTAGGAGTTCTCATAAACACATGAGACAACTACCTTAATGGCGACTTACTATGCTGTAAGTACTTTAAGGTCCGGACTTTATAGTAAACCACTAGGAGTTCTCATAAACACATGAGACAACTACATTAATGACGACTTACTATGCTGTAAGTACTTTAAGGTCCGGACTTTATAGTAAACCACTAGGAGTTCTCATAAACACATGAGACAACTACCTTAATGACGACTTACTATGCTGTAAGTACTTTAAGGCCCGGGCTTTATAGTAAACCACTAGGAGTTCTCATAAATACATGAGACAACTACCTTAATGACGACTTACTATGCTGTAAGTACTTTAAGGCCCGGGCTTTATAGTAAACCACTAGAAGTTCTCATAAACACATGAGACAACTACCTTAATGGCGACTTACTATGCTGTAAGTACTTTAAGGCCCGGACTTCATAGTAAACCACTAGGAGTTCTCATAAACACATGAGACAACTACCTTAATGACGACTTACTCTGCTGTAAGTACTTTAAGGCCCGGGCTTTATAGTAAACCACTAGGAGTTCTCATAAACACATGAGACAACTACCTTAATGACGACTTACTATGCTGTAAGTACTTTAAGGCCCGGGCTTTATAGTAAACCACTAGGAGTTCTCATAAACACATGAGACAACTACATTAATGACGACTTACTATGCTGTAAGTACTTTAAGGCCCGGGCTTTATAGTAAACCACTAGGAGTTCTCATAAACACACGAGACAACTACCTTAATGACGACTTACTATGCTGTAAGTACTTTAAGACCCGGGCTTTATAGTAAACCACTAGGAGTTCTCATAAACACATGAGACAACTACCTTAATGACGACTTACTATGCTGTAAGTACTTTAAGACCCGGGCTTTATAGTAAACCACTAGGAGTTCTCATAAACACATGAGACAACTACCTTAATGACGACTTACTATGCTGTAAGTACTTTAAGACCCGGGCTTCATAGTAAACCACTAGGAGTTCTCATAAACACATGAGACAACTACATTAATGACGACTTAATATGCTGTAAGTACTTTAAGGCCCGGGCTTTATAGTAAACCACTAGGAGTTCTCATAAACACATGAGACAACTACATTAATGACGACTTACTATGCTGTAAGTACTTTAAGACCCGGACTTTATAGTAAACCACTAGGAGTTCTCATAAACACATGAGACAACTACATTAATGACGACTTACTATGCTGTAAGTACTTTAAGACCCGGGCTTTATAGTAAACCACTAGGAGTTCTCATAAACACATGAGACAACTACATTAATGACGACTTACTATGCTGTAAGTACTTTAAGACCCGGGCTTTATAGTAAACCACTAGGAGTTCTCATAAACACATGAGACAACTACCTTAATGACGACTTACTATGCTGTAAGTACTTTAAGACCCGGGCTTCATAGTAAACCACTAGGAGTTCTCATAAACACATGAGACAACTACATTAATGACGACTTACTATGCTGTAAGTACTTTAAGGCCCGGGCTTTATAGTAAACCACTAGGAGTTCTCATAAACACATGAGACAACTACATTAATGACGACTTACTATGCTGTAAGTACTTTAAGACCCGGGCTTTATAGTAAACCACTAGGAGTTCTCATAAACACATGAGACAACTACCTTAATGACGACTTACTATGCTGTAAGTACTTTAAGACCCGGGCTTCATAGTAAACCACTAGGAGTTCTCATAAACACATGAGACAACTACATTAATGACGACTTACTATGCTGTAAGTACTTTAAGGCCCGGGCTTTATAGTAAACCACTAGGAGTTCTCATAAACACATGAGACAACTACATTAATGACGACTTACTATGCTGTAAGTACTTTAAGACCCGGACTTTATAGTAAACCACTAGGAGTTCTCATAAACACACGAGACAACTACCTTAATGACGACTTACTATGCTGTAAGTACTTTAAGGCCCGGGCTTTATAGTTCGGACCACTATTAGGTACAATTAATGGAAATTAATCGTTCTTTCACACTAGCCGTGTGTAGGACGCACTATGAAAGGGTAGAGCCAGACTGAAAAATTCAATGCCATAGCCGGGATTTGAACTACGGATCCGTGGTTCAAATCCCGGCTATGACATTGAATTTTTCAGTCTGGCTCTACCCTTTCAAATTGTGTATTAATTTATGTAACTAGTAAATCATGGGAGATTGACAATTGCTGTGTTACTGACTTAGTAAATCATAGGAGATTGACAATTACTGTTACTGACTTTTCTAATCCTTAATGTCATTTTTGGAATAGTGAATTACTCATTGTCTTGGTAAAGAGTGGAATTTGATGACTTGTTTTGTCACATGTGAATACGCTTTAGCTAATTATGTCCTTACATCTGTAACAAAATATGTAATCACAGTATTTCTGTAAACATTTGATGAATGACGTGGAATAGGTAGAAAAATAAGCATGGACCACTCCAGCAGGGAATCGTGGTCGGGACTTTTGGATTGAGAGACCATAACTTTAACTCTATAGCTGAGCAATCAGTCATAAGATGTGTTAAACCAAAACAATATAGCTGTTTTTGAGAGAATAAAATAGCAGCAAAAACTTTCCATGTAAATAATTGTGGAAAATGCATCGAAAATATGCGTGTTGTAATGTGTAATTGTGTATGAAGTTTGTGTTTCCCGATGTCACGTGTATAGGGTTGAATCCAATACTTTGTCTGCCGTTATAAAAAGTGAGTCATGTCACTTGTTTTGGGGTTGGTGTTGGTCCAGCGATATTAATTGGACGAGCCTGTAAGATTGATGCTTCTTGCTTTTGCCGCAAGTCTGCTCTGTCCCATTTCCTGCCACCATGCCACATCAGCAGCCAATCGTCCGCAGGAACAAGCTTTGGCGTATTCTATTCTTACAGTAATATTAGAGTATAGCGTTTGGCACTAAAGATGTATAAATAGTATGATTAAACGAAATGTTTAGTTTTAAATGTCCCTTTTTTGGGTCTGTGTTAATGTGATAAATGTTCTAATACTTTAGGGCACGAGATTTAACTTGACCCCTGATTTTTAGAAGGATCAGGATCTCTTTCTAACCCGCCCCTCTTTTATGGCCAGCCAGGCAAGACAGACACATCAGTGGCGATGAACCTTCTTCGTGTTCCAAATTTGGTTCCTGTTTCCCTTCTTCACTTTCAGAAATTAAGAAATGTTCCTCATATTTCCTATCTGAATCGTCTAAATAAATGTTGAGACCGTCTTTTTTCAGCTTTATTAGTTCGTATAGTACAGCTTTGTGGAATGCGGATCAAATTCAATATTACTGTCACGGAGCCAAGACTGCATTACTGATTTAAGGGATGATATCGGAGCATTCTTGATTTGAATAGAATATGACGTTTGTCTACTACTGTAGCACTATTGGAGGAATGTTGGGTAACAATTGATTAATACATCAAGTTTTAAATGTGCCACTATCCTTTTTTTTTGCATGATAGTCTGCTTGATTTTGATCTAAAACTCGGAAAGCTTTGGAAATTAAACCCTTAGACTTTTCGCGCTGCCCTTTGCCTATTGGGATGCGTAGTGGAAATTCAATATCGTCCACTCCACTTTTCCACACTTCGTTTTTGTATAATTTATACTCTCCGTAGAGGAGGGGATCCTTCCCCTTCAGCTGCTTTAGTGTGAGCGCTGCGGACCCTTAGCACTCGTGGTACCTCTGACGTTACTAGAGGATCCTCTGGCCGAACCTTCGAGCTCCTCCCTGAATGGGAGTTGTTCGAATTGGGTTGGACTCGAGGGGGCAGTATGTTTCCATTACCCGCGGGAGATCGAGTACCTCCGGCCAGGCTACGGCCGCTCGGAGGGGCTAGAGGGTTGCCTAATAAGTCCCAGGTACTAGCCTACAGAGCTAGTAGAAGGTGTGCTAGATTACCAGGCTACGGCCGTCCGGAGTGTGTAGAGGGTTGCCTAATAAGTCCCGGGTACTAGCCTACAGAGCTAGTAGAAGGTGTGCTAGATTACCAGGCTACGGCCGTCCGGAGTGTGTAGAGGGTTGCCTAATAAGTCCCAGGTACTAGCCTACAGAGCTAGTAGAAGGTGTGCTAGATTACCAGGCTACGGCCGCCCGGAGTGTGTAGAGGGTTGCCTAATAAGTCCCAGGTACTAGCCTACAGAGCTAGTAGAAGGTGTGCTAGATTACCAGGCTACGGCCGTCCGGAGTGTGTAGAGGGTTGCCTAATAAGTCCCGGGTACTAGCCTACAGAGCTAGTAGAAGGTGTGCTAGATTACCAGGCTACGGCCGCCCGGAGTGTGTAGAGGGTTGCCTAATAAGTCCCAGGTACTAGCCTACAGAGCTAGTAGAAGGTGTGCTAGATTACCAGGCTACGGCCGCCCGGAGTGTGTAGAGGGTTGCCTAATAAGTCCCAGGTACTAGCCTACAGAGCTAGTAGAAGGTGTGCTAGATTACCAGGCTACGGCCGCTCGGAGGGGCTAGAGGGTTGCCTAATAAGTCCCAGGTACTAGCCTACAGAGCTAGTAGAAGGTGTGCTAGATTACCAGGCTACGGCCGCCCGGAGTGTGTAGAGGGTTGCCTAATAAGTCCCAGGTACTAGCCTACAGAGCTAGTAGAAGGTGTGCTAGATTACCAGGCTACGGCCGCTCGGAGGGGCTAGAGGGTTGCCTAATAAGTCCCAGGTACTAGCCTACAGAGCTAGTAGAAGGTGTGCTAGATTACCAGGCTACGGCCGCCCGGAGGGGGTAGAGGGTTGCCTAATAAGTCCCAGGTACTAGCCTACAGAGCTAGTAGAAGGTGTGCTAGATTACCAGGCTACGGCCGCCCGGAGTGTGTAGAGGGTTGCCTAATAAGTCCCAGGTACTAGCCTACAGAGCTAGTAGAAGGTGTGCTAGATCACCAGGCTACGGCCGCCTGGAGTGTGTAGAGGGTTGCCTAATAAGTCCCGGGTACTAGCCTGCAGAGCTAGTAGAAGGTGTGCTAGATCACCAGGCGGCTCTACGGAAGTTTTCGGTAGTCTTCCCTGCACCCCGCGCGTAAGTGGCGTATCCACTTCCACTCGTCTTGACGTTGTCGATGTGGGGGGGGGGGTAGACTCAAGGTATTGCACCATGGAAAGACCCCCGGAGTTTTCCATCGCTCCCGGGCTGACAAAGGCCGGAGTCTTGCGACTTTCGGGTAGACCTCGTGACAACATGTATAATTTATACTGATCCACGTTTTATCCTAACTAAATAATAGGGGCACCGGAAACGCTTATCTCTTTCATTTTTCTTAGAAATGAGAATCTTATTGCACGTCAGGCCATTCCGTCAGAAATTTTCCGCCACATTAGTTCTATACAAATTTAAATTTCACTAAACTCGACAAAGATATAATTGGTTTTCCGCATTTTAGGGCCTCGCATTCGTATGTAACAGTCCGCCATCTGATCTTATAGCTTTTCCTTTCGTTCCCATGCCTCCTAGAATTAACACAGACACTAGCACTATTCCCAACACTATGTTTTAAAATAATCACAAAATTTGGTAGATAATGATTATCCGAGCTTGTAGGCCGTGGTCTAGTGGAAAATCTTCTTCCAGACGTTTCGTACGAAACTGTTCCGAACATCCTCAGTTGCGTGGCCGTAACACTCTCGTTGTACTCTCGGCTGCGACTGATACGGAGCCCGGATAATCATTAGCTACCAAATGACTCCGGCCGTGAAAGCCTACGCTCTACTATCACAAAATTCTCAAATTCTTAAAACATATTCACGTTTCCAACACATTAACAACCGATACTTCACTTGGAATAGCTGCAACACCACTGATGCCTGCTTGTGCTTAAAGTCTGTTTTGTTTATGCGAGTGCAGTTTGCCCGCCTCTTGACGAACCCTTATAATCGTTTTACAACACCGGCCCTCCTTCTCCCAGTCCGTTCTGCAAGGTTGCCATCTTTCTCGATACGTCATGGGTATCGTACGAAGTTTCGTCTAAATAAATTATCTTATATCCATTACTGCGAAACTTCCTTAGTTTTGACAAGCTACAGTTCTACTGGATTCCATAATAACCCTTATCTTATTCAAAGTGCGGTATTTGAAACCCAGCTCCTTTAGGAGACCGCTCAAAGTGCAGTGCCCATAAGAAAAATCACTAATTTGTTGCAAATGTGCAACCAGTTCATCTAAGGTGGGCGCTCTGCCTTTTGCATAGAATCTATAAATTTCTCGGCGAATTAAATCGCATGTGAAATTATCTACTTCAGAGAAACGTTTCCTTTTGTTTTCACACTTGATCGGCGTCTTTGGTATTCCTTTTGTCACAATTTTTCTTACTGTATTTCTGTGAATACCCAGAATTTAACATCAGGTTCATTGCATGGCCCCTTACAAAGACTATTTGTCAGTACATATTTATATCTGTTCAAAACAAGCGTTTGAATTTGCTTAGAAACAGTTCCCGTTATAACTTTTTCTCTAGGTTTCTCCAGTAATGAATTTCTTCACGTAATGAAACAGATCAACTGGAGGTTGGAACTTTGGCAACTGAGACTCCACGTGGAGTAAACATGCGACTGTCATTTCCAGAAAATCATGGTTGCTATTGGTCCTCAACGACAGTGTTCCATTTCTGAAGTGTGGAGATAGATTAATGACGGTCTTTAGTGGGCGGTAGGATGAGGCAACTGCACTCGCGTTGATTAGACACACTTTACCCTCATATCACAGCAGTTAATTAGGGAATACAAATGTGGTTCAAAAGGGGCTGGCCATTTCAAGCAAAGAAACCCAGCGCTGTGCTAGACAAGGATAGTGCAGAAAATGCCAGGTTAAATCTCATGTATTATACCAGTTATGACATGCGTAATTTTTCAAATTCTGAATGAATGTAGTAATGAGCAGAGCTTTGATTCAGCCATAAGTTATAGTGAGATTAGTATCTTTACCGCGTATCGATCTGTAGAAATAAGTGTGAAAGTTTGTTGTAATACATTTTGTCACATAGTTGGCTTATACACGGTTACTGTATAAGCTCTTGAGTACACAATAAGCTCCTGGAATGGTATGATCCCGGAACAAAAAAGCAAGCAGTAAAGTAGCGACCGATAGCTCGCGTGCCTGCTTAGATCACGCAACCCTTAGACCTGTTGGGTCATACCTAAATTATATTCCTCCTTGGTTAATGCGATTAAATCGCTCGCCCCCAATCTCAGAAATTGCTTCTCTTATGCATTGAAGAGAAGTTTGTTCCTCAGCCATATTACCACGAACTGGGTGTGAGCGCGCCACCACGGACGTGACTGAGCAGTTTCTGCTTTTGATTTTTAGTATTTCAACAATTATATAACATAATGAAATACAACTTTGACAATGAATACAGCAATCTTTTCTGAACATAATCCATGGAAAATGACCTTTATATGCTAAAAGGCAATGCTACAAATTTATCATAAACAAAATTAAAGGTACCAAAATTTGTTATGACTGAAATTTATGTTTTAATACTTGTATTGCTTGACAATTTCCACCCAAAGTTTGCTTCCCACATTAAGAATAACTGCTTCCCAGAAAATGTTTACATTGTGAACACAGGATTCAGCCAAATTTTACAAGCTAATAAATTATGATTAATTTCTGGAATATTTTGAGGTGGAATTTGAGTAAGCAATAATCAGTAGAAGAAAATACCATCCATATAGCTTAATAAGTTGCAGAGCAAAGTGCACCTAAAGTATGAAAAATACAAGTTAGGATAAACTGCAATGAAAGATAAACGTGTTATTAACAGCATGACGCACCAAATTAAATCCTCTTTTTCAACTGAAATCCGAAGCATGACCTACATATTTTGAAACCCAGTGTTTCTGTTTTGTTTTTTAAAAAAAGTGCCTGAAAACCTAAAATCGATTTTTTGGAGCAAACAGCTACCCAGTCATTAAAACTGGATGGCATTACATCTTGATTAACTGCACTAATTGGCACATTTTTTTTCGGGTAGCAAAATGGGCATAAACTTTCAGTAATGACGTCAAATTCTAAAATCAACTCGTTCACCTAAATTGTTTATATTACTCGCGCCCTGTGGCTGCTGGATATGTTTTTAATTTTTATGTACAATTAATGTTATAACTTTAAACCAAGGCGCAACAATCCCCACTGGGCGAAGGCCTACCAACCCGACTGCTTGCCTCACACCCACATACGCAAAATAAATATGGGCGATCCAGCCGATACGTGGAGGAGACGGATTCGCTACCTATCGTAGCTACTACCGCTCCTATACCCGAGATCTAAAATCCGCATCCTCCAGGGGTGGGATCGCACCCAGTGCCTTCCGTGGGAGGGAACCAAAGCAGAACGCCGTACCTCACACTTAGCAGAACACAGTATTTTGAAGTGTAAAATAAAGCCTTGGAAATGGTGTTCTTGTGTTTAATACATGATTACTGTTGTACCAGTAAGAATTTCACACTGGATGACTACCAGGTCTTTAAAGTTTCTATTAAAAGTAGTTTTCATTTATTTTATATATAATTTTTGTACATTTAGTACACTGAACACTTTACGCATTCTAAATGTCCCGCCATCATACATTTGTTACGTGTTGGACGAGTTTGAATTTGAGGGAGTTGTGCAAGAATGTGTGTTAGAAAATGAAATGGAAATATAAATATTTGGTTGTCAGCACAAAAACAGAAGTTGTTGAGTCAGTTGAGGTACATTTCTGGCTGCTTATGATGCCAGAGACAAGGCATTGTTTAAATTTCCGCCTCATTACAAAGGGCCATTTTGTTCCTGTGATTCATGTTAACTGTCGGATACAGCAGCTGTTACCTCTTGGCGCGTCCAATTGGGGACGCTATAGGGAATTCCTTAAACGCATCCCAAACATAAGCACGTCTGTTTTGACATGCTTAAGTCAGCGAGCGACCTAACAGGTGCCGCCGATGTCTTCTCAAGAACTATCCTGAGGGGCCATGGCTCTACGGAATATTCTTACCAAGGAACTGTTACAAAAATAGTTACATTTGTGATTTATTTGTAGGCACAAGAGGGTGTAGGCAATCAGATTGGCAGATACTTAAACGCTTGTCACTAAATTCCATAATATCGTTCACAATTTATAGTGACAGCGCTTGAAAAATAAGTGTTCATGTTCAAATTCAAATAGTCATATAAAACGCAGTTTGTGGAGTAGAGATTTCGATGAAATATGGTGAAGTGCTTAGTAGTGTGGTGGTTAGCATGTCTGCCTCACGTTCAAGAGGTCCCGAGTTCGAATCTCGGTCAGGGTGAGCTACCTGGATAAGGTTTTTTCCAGGGTTTCCCTTATCCTGTAAAGATAAATGTCGGGTAACTCTACGCTCCATGGACCCCGGACTCATTTGAGCATCCGATACGACTAAACGTTGGACGACGTAAATGAAAAAAAAAGGTCCGTGCATACTCGTCAGTGCGGCGTAGTTTATATTTAAGGGCCACATAACCTCCTTAAGCATTCAGCATCCTGAAGAAGGGAGAGATGCATGGTACCGAAACATCGTTTGTCTTAAGGACACTGAATAGCTTATGGCTGTTATTTTAGTGTAAATACAGCAATCTTTTCTGAACCTGATCCATGTAAAATAACATTTGTATGCTAAGAGGCAATGCTACAAACTTGCCATAAACAAAATTAAAAAATTCAAATTGTTAGTGTTACGGAGTATTCAGATAGTTTTCTCCATAACTGTCCATTATTCTTACTGACAAGTTATGTGCTTTTAATACTTGAATTATTGACTATTTTCACCTGAATTTGCTGCATACACACTTTTAAAATATATGTTCCTAAAAATGCGTACATAATGAACACAGAATGCATGCCAAATGTCACAAGCATGTAAGCTATTCATAAATTATGCTTAGCAATTTGAGAAATAATTTTCAGTGCAACCAGAAGTTCTTTGACTCGGAAATGACCAGTCAAAAATTCCATCCATTTAGCTCAATTGGTTGCAGAGCAAAGTGTACCTAAAAATTACAAATACGAGTTAGGATAAACTGCAATGAAATATAAAATGTGTACATAACAGTGGCTCACCAAGTAAGAACAACCAACTTAAAATCCCTTAGCAACTGAAAATCCCAGCATGACCAGGAATCTCAGAGTACCGGTTTTACCGGGACAATCGCGGATTTTAGCCCTTTTTTGTTCAATTGTCCCTGTATCCCGAGTAGTTTTACCCGGGCGCTAAATGCCCAGGTTTTTTAGAGGTTTATTAGTACTGAAAATTTTTCATCGTTAATACACGAAATATCTAATTTTATTGCACTTGCATTGCTTGGCATTGTGAAATACGTTCTTTTTCGTGCAATCAGGTAAATATCAAAAGGGGAATATTTCGCTATGTGATTGTTATGTTGGTACCGAAGCGTATGTTTACTATCGGCGGAAGTTACGTTCTAATTTCTACAGGCGACACAGATTGGCTTGTATGTCATTGTAAGTGCGTGCTTCCAAGGTGAACACGTGGGTACTAAAGTTATTATTCGGTTTAATTTGTTTCTACTGTAACTGTGAAATAAATTAAGATGCCTAAGCAAAAGTGTATATTTAGTGACTCTCTTAAAGGGCAATTTTCATTTTTGAAGGAGAGTAGTATTGATAGCACTGGATCTGGGCCTGGACCTGAAGTCCAGAAGTGCAGTGTAATTTCTGACAGTGTGTTTAGCATTAGCCATGGAGGGAAAGCCGATATCATGGATCATGTTCAATACAATAAAGTTCAGCTAATGGTACTTTGCTAATATCTGTATTCATTATTTATCCTATTTGTATATGTAACGGGCATTTCGCTTTTCCGATAACATAATGTCGAAGTGTCCCCGTTTTTTCATTTCAGAATCTGCGATCCCTAAACGTGTCATATATTTTCAAAACTCAAGAGTTGACAACGTCTTTTATTTTTAGCACGAAATCAAAAAATCTGCTTGTATCCAGACCGTTGCCTGTGTCCTTCAACAACTGGAAGTATTAATTGGTCTTCCACACTAACCGTGTGTAGATTAAGGATTAGAGTTAATGCCATAGCCGGGATTTGAACCACGAATCTCCCGGTTCCCGTCCGGTTGCTCATAGCCATTAAGTTACGCTGGCCAACATGTCAGCATGACATTAATTGAATTTTTCAGTCTGACTCTACCAATCCGACTCGGACTAGGAGTACTCGGAATACTTTGGCGATGTTTTCGCCGGTAGTTGTAGTTTTTGGACGTCCCGAAGGTTCATCGTCTCCCAAGCTCTTACGGCCACGTTTAAATTCAGCTGCCCAAAATTTCACTGTAGTAAATGATGGTACGGAGTCCCCATACACAGAATCCAACTCATCTTGGATTTGCCTAAGCGTATTGTCGTTTAAAAGAAATATTTAATGACAGCTGGATACTCGATGTTGTCCATTTTCATAAAAACACACATCAACTCACTCGAACTACTGTTACACAACTCGGCGCCCAAAATGGCTGAAACTTCGGTGCGTAACTGTCAACAGATGAACAACGAAATACTCTAGCTTTTAGAGTGCTGCCATCTTCATGTTGAGGTCGGACACTTTTCAGACTACCGTCGTATCTTCGTCGCCGGGAAATCTTTAGCTCATTTTATCAAGTTTGATATTTTTTTTCGTCTTTGAGTACATTAGAAAGTTTATCTTAGATTGCACCGGATGTATAGAAGTACGACACAATCGGAGAAACTAAGTGCAGTGATAAGAGAAAGGTTGTGTCGTGAGTATGGAGTGAAGCAGATACCATCTACCATTAATGGCGCTTGTGTGCTTGAAGGAGTGATAAACACGCATACTTTGAGAGTGAAGGCCCAACATTTGCATTTGTATCTTTGGCCTTCAGGAAGTGCTATAGTTAGACAGCTAAGAAACCTGACAGATTTGCCTTCATGGCTGTGTTCGCATAAACAAAACAATTTGTATCCGTGTTTATAATTGGTATTCAGTCTGGTCTTAATTAACGACGTGACACGGACATCTTCATTAACTGCTCGAGAGACGCCCCGCGTTATAAAAATGTAGGAGGATTTGTGGCCGAGGAAAGGAACGAGCTTCGTAGCAGTCGTGAAATTCATGTACAAGCGTCTCGTAATGTCGAATGTCACTAGTGGGCCTAAAAGCTTCTTCCAAGCTTTTACTTGCAAAATTATGATAGACTGAATATCAAAGAACTTAAAACACACCTTTCGTTACCATTTTGTCGTTTATGTGAACGGTTGCCCTAAAAAACAGTACAGTACAACGTGAAAAACAGTACAGTACAATGTGTACACATATCACCGAAGTAATTTTAATGGAGTTTACAATTTACTTTCGTTACACTTTCACCCAAAAACACATACTGTATGTTCTGTAATAGTATGTGTATGCACTGTACACAATGTAGCTACAAACTAGTCGGTATGAGAAAAACTAGTGAGCTTTTGTTGTCTCGGTTCAGTGTATCGCTTACGAGCATCGCGATCTCGTATTAAAGGTGTATGTAAAATACCATTATCTATTGGTTTAAGATCAATTAAGTATATTGATTTGGGTTGAGAATATTTTGGAGCGCAAAACTTATATTATGCTTTAATAAAGATTAGTGGATTCAATCAATGATTTCAAATGAACTTGAACATTAGACGTTCAGTTGGCAATGTTTCGGCTCGAGTCTCGAAATAAAGCATCAATTTTCCTAAGTTTGTTACTGCTTCTGTGTGGGTCATACTAGGGCTGGTTCAGCAACACTGCCTGATTTCATTTTCTGGCAAGTTACACACTCCAGTTGGGTTGGACTCGAGGGGGCAGTGTGTTGCCGACACCCACGGGGAATTGGGTACCTCCGGCCAGGCTACAGCCGCCCGGAGGGGGTAGAGGGTTGCCTCATAAGTCCCGTGTACTAGCCTACAGAGCTAGTACAAGGTGTGCTAGATCACCAGGCGGTCCCACCGACCTTTTCGGTAGTGTTCCCTGCGGGGTTGACGCGCGTAAGTGTCGTATCCACGTCCATCCTGTCTTGACGTTGTCAACAGGGGGGGGGGGGCTTTTTAAGAAATCATGTATTGCCCTATGGAAGGAGCCCCGGAGTATTTACCGCTCTCGGGTTGAAGGAGGCCAGGGTCTTCGGACCTACGGGTCCAGGGTTGATAGGGTAGAACCTCTGCACATAACACATAACTCCAGGCCACAACTTTTTCCATGACTTTATCAAAGTTTCTCTTCCAACCTGGTCCCAAGCAGATAGGATGGGTGCAATGAATTCGCAAGATAATTCGAGTACTGTATCTATTAGAATAACAGTTTATCGTCTTCATTTATTACGCTAAACATTTTTAACTGGTCCGAGTTAACGAGGTTTTACTGTATATGCAGATAGATCTGCAATCCTAAAGAAGAAACAAATGTACTTTTATACCTAATGGTGTTTCTTTCTTTTTTTTAACTAGAAAAAGTGATACCTGATTTTGAAGACGTCACATGACAGGTACGCACTATCAATTGCGGAAACATTTTCTAAAGCGTTCTTAATGCAATGTTGGCAGTGTATTTACACTAGCCCTGGGTGAAGTATTTCTTTGTTTTAAAACGCACGCATTAGCGTATGAACAAAGGTCAGAGCTAGGTGAGAGGAGAAAAGGGAGGAGTAAGAAAATGTTTCACCATAATGGTTGGAAGGCATACTTCGCAACCACGGTTAATACCAGTCTCTGGAGCGTCCGCCTCATTGGTTTAATGTCAAAAGTCGGCAATCAAATATTAATCTATGAACACTGGCTCAGGAGCGAACGGCAGCATTAGATAGAGTATTAGAACCAGGTAAGGGCCGGCAGATGTAGTGTAGCATTTTATTACCAACATAAAAGCACTGCACTGCAGTAATATTCCATACACTGTAATGTACGTTTACATTCATGGGGACAAGGCGAAAGAGGAATGAAATAAAGTAGAATCACCACGGTTTATGTACTGTTAAAACTTTCGTTAAATGTTTTAATATTCGCTAATAAATCCCATTTTGAAGAAAACCTCACCCCCACAAACTAAAGTATAGAACGATTATTTTCCTTGGTCCCCCCCAAATGAGCTTTTATCAATTTTAATTAAAATATCACACAATATATATGAAACAAAAATAGAAACATATCTTAAATGTTCAATAATGCTCTGTAAAACTTTTCTTTTTTCATTCTGAATGCATTGGTAGGCTTTTGTTAGGTGGTAAATGATAAGAAATTTCGGAAGAAATTGGTAATCCGTTAAGAGAGTGATGTACAAAGTAAGCCGGTTCTTAAAATACAGGATTTATTAAAAATATTTTTCGTGATACAAGTTGTTTGAGAGAATGCATAGTTATTGCTTTGAATTTTTTAAAGTGATGTTATTATGCAGTCACAATAAAATAGAACAGAACTGGACGATTCTACGGAGGGAATTTGGCACGGAGATCAAAATTTGATCTATTGTACCCATTCCCGCAAGTGAGGCACACCCAGGAGCACGGATGAGGCAAGAGGAGACGGTGCGTCTGTCCCAAGGAGTACGACAGGGCAGAGGGCAGTGTCCCCGCAATTGACAGGTCTCCTACAGGCCAGTACAAGCGTCATCCCACCCTATAGTGGTACGAAAACGGTCCCACAAGACCGGGTTCAGAGACATGCCATTCATATGAAATGGAGGGGTAAGAAATTTGGGGGATGTAATTAATCTATCCAGCATTTGCCTGCCGACCCGGGAAAACCGTCGAAAAAACACATAGGACAGGTAGGTCGGCCACGAGAATCGAACCCATACATCCCACAGACGAAATCACATGAGCCCTTCGGTTATAATAGGAAGTGTATGAAATTTCAAGATCAATGTATAAGCGACTGCCACGAAATGTGAAGTGAAATTTCGTAAGAATTGTTGATAGAAGTCGTGTAACATTAAATGACAGATTATAGAGAAAGTGATGTGAGTGGTATACATGAGATGTTTTTGGTATTATTTTAATAACAGGTGCCAACACAGAGTGTTAGCTGACAGATTTGTGCAGAAACGTTTTGATTTTTGCGAACCGGATATAATCCGTCCAGCAATAGGATTGATGGGCGGACAAACATACATGTGTAAACTGATTACTCGTGTGTTATCGCAGTGATTTATGTTGCTACAGTGATATTATGTTTGATGTGTTTTTGTCTGAAACTGCCTGTCGTCCATGCCTGCCTTTGGAACCAGCCTATGAAAATTGTCAAAACTTCTCAAGAATATAGTACATTTTGTACAGTAAAAGTACCAACCAGCATAAGTGCAGTTTTAAAATCTAAAACCCTTAAAATTAAGTTAACTTCATTTTTTTCTACATCGTAGATACTCAATTGAGCAAGAGTATTTATTTGCATTGCACCCAAAATTCGATATCGAGAGTTAAGTGCAAATACACGTTCTGGGGTCTAAAAAATGTTTTTTAGAAAAAAAAAAAAAAGAATTGTGTGCATGCGTGCGTGTGTATCCATACTCTTTTAAATATAAAATTCGATATTTAAGTTCAGCGTCTTAAAAAGGATGTGTCACCATTTTAAAGAGAATTCTCTACATTTTTCAAAAAACTTCTGTTTCCCCTAAAGTACCTCTAAAGTATTTAAGTTAATTGGTGGTAATTATTCATTTCTTCACATTAGCCTATACATGGATTAATTTACCCAAGTTTAATGATGAAGCCTGGGACTCAAGTACTTACGATAGTAAGTCGCCACAAACGGTGTATCTCGAATGCGAGAGCCCCTAGTGGTCTATCGGGGAAATATATGAGTCAGATGGAGAATTTAATGTCAGGACGGCACGTTGGCCATGGTAGCTTAATGGGTAAGAGAGACTGGACGAAAACCAGGATATCCGTGGTTCAAATCCTGACCATGACATTGAATTTTTCATGTTCACTCTATCAAAACCTCTAAGGATTTTTGTTAAAATGTTTCTGATATTTTAATGACAAATGAAATGTACCTATATCTTGAATTTTTTTGAACATTTCTCAGAAACGGTTTTAAAACTGGAAAACCGTAAGCGACACACAAAATCTTTATAATACATAATTTATGTGAAGTACTTCTCTCTCTCTCTCTCTCTCTCTCTCTCTCTCTCTCTCTCTCTCTCTCTCTCTCTCTCTCTCTGTGTGTGTGTGTGTGTGTGTGTGTGTGTGTGTGTGTGTGTGTGTGTGTGTGTGTTTAGTGAACCATTTCGTGGATATTTATTTTTCAGAATTTTTCAAAGCTTATACTTATTAAATGGGAGGTCGTTATTCGTTTTTGTCTCTTGGACATGCAAGAGAATTGAACTTCAAAGGCATCACATAGTCACCTGTTGTACTAGTAAAATATCCATTCCCTGATAGTTGTGCCTCAAAGAAAATTAGCAATGAGACAATTTCCACATGTTAAAGTCGTTTAACGCGAAATAAATGTAGGAAGCATTTGTAAGAACAATGTAAAAGAGCATACTCGTGGAAATCATGTGAGATCAACACATCGGAAGTTTTCTAAGGATCGTCATCCAAATTCCTCAGTGCTGTGCAGAATTTTCCTAGTTTATTTGTAAACATCACCAGGAAGTTTTGAGGTGTTAATAAAAATTATCCCTGGAAAGGTCCAGGAAAGCCTAAACCACAGTTTACATTCATTTAGGGTAGTTTTCATTAATGAAAAGAAGTAAAGTTAAAAAAAAAATATCTTTTAAAAGTGGTATTTATTCCAAATCACCCAATACTTTTGAGTCCGCCTCCGTAGCGTAGATGGTAGCGTGTCTGTCTCACGTTCAAGAGGTCCCGAGTTCGAATCTCGGTTAGGGTGAGTTACATGGGTATGTTTTTTCCGGGTTTTTCCCTTATCCTGATATACGAATGTCGGGTAACTAAGCTCCATGGACCCCGACTCATTTGAGCATCACTTCAACCATTTCATTCATCGCCCGATATGAGTTATCGTCGGAGGACGTAAATTTAAAAAAAAAAAAAAAAAAAAAAAAAAAAAAGTTTGAAGACAGGTGTTTGGAACACATTATTGAAGGCTAAAAGGTGTAGAAAATTATATTTCAAGGAGATTTTTCTGTAAATTACGTTTTAAAAATGTAGAAAGTACTTTTTCTCTCTCAGGAAATTGGAACTTGATGTGACAATTGCAAAATTTGCTATGCAATATATGGCAAACAGATCGCTGTGTGTTTAAAGAAATGATGGAGTTTCCAAATTTCATGGTTTTCGTTGTTTCAGCTGCAGTTTTGTTATTTGGGGTCTCGTTTTGTTCAGATTTCTAGAACAGCGGTTTTGGTATCTCTTAGAAATTGACCGCTTCTGTGAACTTGAAATTAAATGTTGGTACATCTTGTGTAATAGTCTACCTTTAATTTGTTCCGGTTAATTATATATGCTATAAATATTACATTAGAGGTTTTGGCTCTAGGCAGAACAGCGTTCAGTTTCAGAATCGCAAAGTTCACTTTCCGCCAAATCTTAATAGTGTGACTTTGTGGCTTCGTAAGATTAAAAGTCAAGTTTGCAGAAATGTTCTTTATTTCCCTAGAAAGGCAGTTTGTACACCCCTCACGGGTTCTAAAAGTGACGTGGTATACACACGGTAGTCTCTGGTTGCTTCACCACACATAAACGAACAAAATCACTCGGGGTACAGTTTTCCACACTCAACTCAATTACAACTGTTCCGCTGCGTTGACAGCAGTGATCTCCACTCATTGCTCTAAAAATTAGTGGAACGTTCTGTAACAATCAAGAGGGCACCAGAAAGCGAACCTTCTAGTCATCTGTCTCTTTCTTTCTCGGTTTAAGCAAGCTTTTATCTCCGCGATGCACTATCTGTCTCTTAACGCCCATCCCAACAATGCCTCGCGACAATAGAAATCCAGATACAGTTAGGCGACTACGCAAGTAAGGCCACTGATCTACTGACACATGAGCAAACGAATGTCGCGATATGACCAAGAAAGATTATGATGATAGTTGGCACTACAGGTCATGTAGGCCCTTGACCTCCGTAACCACCCTCTTCCATTCTACTCGGTCCTCTGCTTTTCTTCTCCAGTCTTTAACCCCCAACTTTCTCAACTCATCTTCTACATCATCTACCCATCTTTTCCTGGGTCTTCCTCTTCTCCTTCTGCCATCCAGCTTTCCTATGAATATCATCTTAACTACACTGGTTTCTGGCATTCTCTGCACATTGCCAATCCATCTTATTCTTCCTTGTTTAATTTTCATTACTATATTTGGTTGTCCAAAAAGGCACTGTAACTCCAAGTTAGTCCGCATTCTCCATCCGTCCAAGTCCCTTATCGCTCCAAATATGTCTTTCTTTTCCACCGTAATAGCCACTCTTCTTCTCTGACTGTCAACACCCAGCTTTCTGAGCCATGCATTATTATTGCTCTCAGTACAGTTGTATATATTTTAATTATAGTATTCCTACTGACATTCCTTGATTTACACATATTCTACAAGGCATAGAAACTTCTGTTACCACTTGCTATTCTTTCTTGAATTTCCACTGATGTTTTATTGTGTACTGTTACTATAGATCCCAGGCATTTAAATTTTTCCACTCTTTGATATTCTTTCTTATGTAATTTAACAGTAGGTTCTCTTTCTTCTTGCATCCCCATCACCTCCCATCTTCATATATTTGGTTTTACTAACGTTCACTACCAATCCTAGATTTTGTGCCTTCACTTCCATACCAAGAAAGAAGAAAGGGTAAATTTAACAGCAAGTGTCCATATACGAGGGCTGTTCAATAAAGAATGATCATAATATATTTTTTTTTTTTTTTTTTTGACAACGTACCCTTACTCATCCTCATAATTTTGATGGTCCTTCTCAAAATAGTCTCCCCTGAATGCGATGCACTTGTCCCAGCGTTTCTGCCAGTCTTCAAAGACATGCTGAAAACCATTTTTGAGAGATCCTTCAAAATTGCCTCCGCAGCCTTCACCACTGCTTCTGATGATGGATAATGCCTCCCACGAAGGCGTTTCTTCAAGTTAGGGAATAGAAAAAAGTCACATGGGGCTAAATCCGGACTATAGGGAGGGTGAGGGATGCACTTCACGTTGATTTTTGCAAGATATTCAGCAACAACATTGGCAATATGCAGCTGCTCATCGTGGTGCAGCATCCAGCCTGCTTCACGGAGATGTGGTCTTATGCGCCTAATATGAACTTGCAATGTTTGTAGGACATCCCTGCAGTATTGTCCAGTTACATGTGTGCAGGTACAACATGCTAATAAACCATTGCATGAATATCAAAGAATGAGATGACCATATCTTTCTCAGCGGAAGCAACCACTTTTGCTTTTTGGGGGGTTGGTGATGAAGGAGATTTCCACACTGAGCTTTGCTGTTTGCTCTCACGATCAAAATGATGTAGCCAAGTTTCATCAGCAGTGATTACGTTTGAAAGAAACTCCGGATCTTCCACTAACATCAACTTTAACTGCATGTTACCTCCAGTGCAGTGGTAGGCGATACTGAACATGTCTGAACTTGTCTGGTTCTCACAGGCGGAAACCAGGAGTACCAACAATGAAACTACTACGGCCTGTTTGTTTCACATTAAGCTAACAGAATATAATAAGAATGAATTTTAGTGCGAAAAATTGATGATTCTTTATTGAACAGCCCTCGCACGTAGTACAATATTAAGGGTATACTCTCAGTTCTAAGTAGGATCTCTTATATACGATTATAACAGTGGCATGTTCGGTTTAGGTGTACTCCTTCCTTTAAAAAAAATACACATCTGACGGGTTTTTTTTTAACAAATATCGCAGCTCCTTCTGTAGGAATTAAGTATGAATCCTGCATCTTTACAACCCAGCGCTTCAGACAGTATCAAAAGGGCTGTTTTCACTTAATTTGTGCCTTGTATATGTTTCAATAGCGAAGGTGTTCCACCTTCAGCTGCAAGCAAAAATTACTTCGGTACATTTTATCACAGCTGAGAACCTTTTCTTATCACAATTTAGTTGAAACTGAAATTTATGGAAAATTCAAAGTTTTGAATTTTATACCGTACTGTTAATGCAGTTGTGAATTGAGTGCGTTTGCAGAAATTCTCCATTTCCGTTGAGATTGAAATTAGGGGAAAGCATTGATCAACAGTATTAGAATGCATGTAATGTGTGTTTTTAATTTGAGGCAGTCAAGTGCGAAATGGAAACATACTGAACGAGCGCAAGGCAGGTTATGTACAGATGGAGCTCATAAGCTGCAGCCCCTGACATCGATTGGAGAGTAAATCTCTTGTGCTGACCACTGAAGTTTTTATAGGTTTCCCCTTGCAATTAATCGAATGTTAAGCTCGGTGAAGCCAGCAAAACGTTCTGTTCAATCGGAGACCAGGCGACAGCTCTTGGGTTCTTGTTTATTTATAGGGCCATCAGGCGTGTTACTTGAGAGAATTGTTGTCTATCGTGATTCAACATTATCGGTCCCTTGACACAAAATAGTGAACCCATTCCTCAATTGGTAGGCCACTCTTAAGCCCCCCCCCTTTTTTTTTACGACGGATGAAGAAACAAAGATGCTGATGAATATGATAAAATACGAGGTGTATCCGTAAAATAAGGTCTCCAATTTTATTTAATATAGAAAACATGTTTATTGTCAGTGAATGTTACATAGATGGAAAGGCGGAACTTACAGCTATTTTTCAGCGTAGTCGCCATTGCGATCGATGCACTTTTGCATGCGCTGTGACAGTTTTTGTATACCCTTGTCATAGCACTCTCCCGCCAAGTTGTGCAGGTAGCGCTCAACCTCGTTTTTCAAATCATCGTCGGTCAGAATCTTGTCAATCGTAGTCTTACTGACTTCAGGGATAAGTTCGCACAGCTCGTGAACTGTCACACGTCGATCTTTAAGCATTTCTTGCTCCACTTTTGCAATTGTTTCGGCTGAAACCGAAGGCTGACCAGAACGCTGTTCGTCATGGACGTCTATACGTCCGTCTTTGAACTCTCTGACCCACTTTCGCACGTTTTTGACATCCATACACTGTGGCCCTTAGACTTCACATAATTGACGATGAATTTCGTTCTCTTGGCAAACGTCCAGCTCTACTGCCCATGCGCCCCTCTCCGGCCTGTCGCGGCAAGCACAACAGTGCCATCGGTGACCTGTCTCTTTCGTTCTCTTGGCAAACGTCCAGGTCTACTGCCCATGCGCCCCTCTCCGGCCTGTCGCGGCAAGCACAACAGTGCCATCGGTGACCTGTCTCTTTCGTTCTCTTGGCAAACGTCCAGGTCTACTGCCCACGCGCCCGGCTCCCGCTTGTCGCGGCAAGCACAACAGTGCCATCGGTGACCTATCTTTCGTTCTCTTGGCAAACGTCCAGGTCTACTGCCCATGCGCCCCTCTCCGGCGTGTCGCGGCAAGCACAACAGTGCCATCGGTGGCCTTTCTCTTGGCAAACGTCCAGCTCTACTGCCCCTGCGCCCCTCTCCGGCCTGTCGCGGCAAGCACAACAGTGCCATCGGTGACCTGTCTCTTTCGTTCTCTTGGCAAACGTCCAGGTCTACTGCCCATGCGTCCCTCTCCGGCGTGTCGCGGCAAGCACAACAGTGCCATCGGTGACCTATCTCTTTCGTTCTCTTGGCAAATGTCCAGCTCTACTGCCCACGCGCCCGGCTCCCGCTTGTCGCGGCAAGCACAACAGTGCCATCGGTGACCTATCTTTCGTTCTCTTGGCAAACGTCCAGGTCTACTGCCCATGCGCCCCTCTCCGGCGTGTTGCGGCAAGCACAACAGTGCCATCGGTGACCTTTCTCTTGGCAAATGTCCAGCTCTACTGCCCACGCGCCCGGCTCCCGCTTGTCGCGGCAAGCACAACAACGCCATCGGTGACCTGTCTCTTTCTTTCTCTTGGCAAACGTCCAGCTCTACTGCCCATGCGCCCCTCTCCGGTGTGTCGCGGCAAGTACAACAGTGCCATCGGTGACCTGTCTCTTTCGTTCTCTTGGCAAACATCCAGCTCTCCTGCCCACGCGCCCGGCTCCCGCTTGTCGCGGCAAGCACAACAATGCCATCGGTGACAATATATGTGTGTGTGTTTAAGACTAATTTCAAATAATGGAAGGGGTGTTCTTTCGTAGGAACAAGCTCTTGGGATGAGGAGGAAATGGGGAAAGAATTCTCGACTCTCAAGCACGTTGGATTGAACTTGCACTCCCATTTGGAAAACGACTAATGCTATGATGACACTATACGTGAATATTTGAATGAGTTCATCGTTACCCAGCAAGTCTTTGTCCGCTTCATATGGCTTTCTAGCTATGCAAAATTATAGACCTACGCTTTATTTCTCTTGTCAGAATACGAGTAACAAACGTATTATTTAAATCAGTCGTTAAGATTGAGGTTATGTCTTAAACTCTGTGTTCGCACCTTTCGAAATTGATGGGTTCAGAATGCCGAACTGGATTTGGGTCTCGTTTTCGATTGGAATCGAATTTACTTTGAATTCATGGTACCGCAGTATAACCTTACGGTTAAATATCTTTTGAACTTTTAGGTAGGATACAATACTTCGCTGTACTAAATAAAAGTGATGACACTGTCGGTTTAAATACTCCCAATACAGCTTATGGCGAGGCTGTTGTAGGTAATAGTGCCAATTTGCACGTAGTGGTTCGCGCCAGCAGCAAGGTTCGTCTTCAATCAGGTTGAAAGCTGCTCACACAGATTTACGGTGGTAATTAAGCTAACTTTACACGCGTGTTGAATGAAGGTAAAAATGTATGGAGAGGGAGCCAGTCCCCCACTTTCATTAATTAACTTCCTGTCTCCTACTGCCCATGTTCCAAAAGAAATGCTTCTCTTACATCCATCATACGTTGCTGACTGACTGGCTGACAAGCTGTGCGTCTCTAGGATGCCAAAAGAAATGAATTATTATAAAGTACACGATAGAGGTTCTATATTTGTCCAACGATAGGGTTATGTGCACCTTCCTTTCATGCTGTAATGGAGGAAACGAATCTATTGCATTTTTTGATGTAACCCAGCCCAACTGCGTGTTCTGTTTGCATGTTTGTGATGCACTATATTAAATGCTCTGCATTTTGGCAATTTTGTCTGCCCAGCACACAGCTGTGTGGTTCAAATCCCGGCTATGGCATTGAATTTTTGAGTCTGACTCTATCTTTCCATACTTTAGCCTTCACATGGCCAGTGTGAAAGAACAATTAATTTTTAGCTATTCGTTTTTTCCCTCGTAGTTGACATTGCATTCCTTAATGTCTCTTTTTTTTTCTTTTTTATACATTGAGAACTGTAATGTTTTGTGAATATACTAAATATAAGTAATTCATGTTATTTTTATGCTGGCATCTTAATGCAAATTGTCTTCTCTGACAAATTCGACAAGCGTCGAAATTCGTAAATGCTGGAACAAGGATCTTTGTTGTGAGTTGCAAAATGCAATATTTGATGATGACTTTCTAGAAACCCCATGTTATGTCGATCATTTTGCAACTTTTTTTTTTTTTTTTTTTTTTTTTTTTTTTTTTTTTTTTCAAATGGGAGAATGAAAGATGCTGGTGATTAGTTTCTCACTTTTGGGGTTGGTTATGTAGTAGAAATCTTGTAGATGCCTTGGAGCTCTGGAGCAATGAGTCTTACCTCAGGTCGCAGTCTCGGAGCAGAAGAATTTGATACTGCAATTGTTGGAAAATAAACAATTTTTCTCTTTTGAATATTGTGGAATTTATTTCTCAAAACAGTAATTCTGCTACAATTTTAAATGAGTTAGACGCTGTCCTTTCACAAATAATGGTTGTTGTATCGATGAACTTTATATCTCTGGCACACGTCACTAGTGCAACACAAATGCATACACAACTAAACGTTTTCTGCGCAATCGCAGAGTGATACAAAAACACGCCTACTCACGCGTCTTACTATCTGTCGTTTACAGAAAGACGCTAAGCTCTCTGATCATTCGGGTTCTTTGCACTCTGTGTTTCCATAACTAAATTATTTCTCTTTTATTGGTCCACGTCTCTACATCACATAATTGCATTCTTGTAATTACCAATAGCAACAATATTATGTAACATTTGACTTCCGTTGTATCATTCCGTGGCCTATCCAATTTCATTACTCTCTTTTGGTACAAATTACTTTTTTCAGAACAATTCAAGATGATAAAAATTAAAAAAATGAAATAACCGTCGCAATGTGAATGTACATGGTGTACTAAAACAAATGTACTACACCACAGAGTTGGTAAGAACAGTATAGGATTCACAGTTTGGAAGTGTCATACCTTGTAATGTGGCGTATACAGTGGTGAGGGGTATTAATGGGACAACGGTCAGCAAGAATACAGGGAACAGCGTTGGCATGTGAAAGTGGACAACGGAGATGTATATGGTAACAAGGATTGTTACACGACGGTCAGGAAAGGTACAGCGGATGATTTCAGCGTGAGGCAGTTGGCTGAGTTGTATATGGTATCAAGGAATGTTACACGACGGTCGGGAAAGGTACAGGGGTATGGTGTCAGCGTGAGGCAGTTGACTGAGGTGTATATGGTATCAAGGAATGTTACACGACGGTCGGGAAAGGTACAGGGGTATGGTGTCAGCGTGAGGCAGTTGACTGAGGTGTATATAGTATCAAGGAATGTTACAGGACGGTCGGGTAAGGTACAGGGGTATGGTGTCAGCGTGAGGCAGTTGACTGAGGTGTATATGGTATCAAGGAATGTTACAGGACGGTCGGGAAAGGTACAGGGGTATGGTGTCAGCGTGAGGCAGTTGACTGAGGTGTATATGGTATCGAGGAATGTTACAGGACGGTCGGGTAAGGTACAGGGAAATGGTGTCAGCGTGAGGCAGTTGACTGAGGTGTATATGGTATCAAGGAATGTTACACGACGGTCAGGAAAGGTACAGGGTATGGTGTCAGCGTGAGGCAGTTGACTGAGGCGTATGTGGTATCAAGGAATTTTACACGACGGTCGGGAAAGGTACAGGGTATGGTGTCAGCGTGAGGCAGTTGACTGAGGTGTATATGGTATCAAGGAATGTTACACGACGGTCAGGAAAGGTACAGGGTATGGTGTCAGCGTGAGGCAGTTGACTGAGGCGTATGTGGTATCAAGGAATTTTACACGACGGTCGGGAAAGGTACAGGGTATGGTGTCAGCGTGAGGCAGTTGACTGAGGTGTATATGGTATCAGGGAATTTTACAGGACGGTCGGGAAAGGTACAGTGTATGGTGTCAGCGTGAGGCAGTTGACTGAGGCGTATATGGTATCAAGGAATGTTACAGGACGGTCGGGAAAGGTACAGGGTATGGTGTCAGCGTGAGGCAGTTGACTTAGGCGTATATGGTATCAAGGAATGTTACAGGACGGTCGGGTAAGGTACAGGGGTATGGTGTCAGCGTGAGGCAGTTGACTGAGGTGTATATGGTATCAGGGAATTTTAGAGGACGGTCGGGTAAGGTACAGGGGTATGGTGTCAGCGTGAGGCAGTTGACTGAGGCGTATATGGTATCAAGGAATGTTACAGGACGGTCGGGAAAGGTACAGGGTATGGTGTCAGCGTGAGGCAGTTGACTGAGGTGTATATGGTATCAGGGAATTTTACAGGACGGTCGGGAAAGGTACAGTGTATGGTGTCAGCGTGAGGCAGTTGACTGAGGCGTATATGGTATCAAGGAATGTTACAGGACGGTCGGGAAAGGTACAGGGTATGGTGTCAGCGTGAGGCAGTTGACTGAGGTGTATATAGTATCAAGGAATGTTACAGGACGGTCGGGTAAGGTACAGGGGTATGGTGTCAGCGTGAGGCTGTTGACTGAGGTGTATATAGTATCAAGGAATGTTACAGGACGTCGGGAAAGGTACAGGGTATGGTATCAGCGTGAGGCAGTTGACTGAGGTGTATATAGTATCAAGGAATGTTACAGGACGGTCGGGTAAGGTACAGGGGAATGGTGTCAGCGTGAGGCAGTTGACTGAGGTGTATATAGTATCAAGGAATGTTACAGGACGGTCGGGTAAGGTACAGGGGAATGGTGTCAGCGTGAGGCTGTTGACTGAGGTGTATATAGTATCAAGGAATGTTACAGGACGGTCGGGTAAGGTACAGGGGAATGGTGTCAGCGTGAGGCAGTTGACTGAGGTGTATATAGTATAAAGGAATGTTACAGGACGGTCGGGAAAGGTACAGGGGAAAGGTGTCAGCGTGAGGCAGTTGACTGAGGTGTATATAGTATAAAGGAATGTTACAGGACGGTCGGGAAAGCTACAGGGGAAAGGTGTCAGCGTGAGGCAGTTGACTGAGGCGTATATGGTATAAAGGAATGTTACAGGACGGTCGGGAAAGGTACAGGGGAAAGGTGTCAGCGTGAGGCAGTTGACTGAGGCGTATATGGTATCAAGGAATGTTACAGGACGGTCGGGTAAGGTACAGGGGAATGGTGTCAGCGTGAGGCAGTTGACTGAGGTGTATATAGTATAAAGGAATGTTACAGGACGGTCGGGAAAGGTACAGGGGAAAGGTGTCAGCGTGAGGCAGTTGACTGAGGCGTATATGGTATCAAGGAATGTTACAGGACGGTCGGGTAAGGTACAGGGGAATGGTGTCAGCGTGAGGCAGTTGACTGAGGTGTCTATTGTATCAACGCATGTTACAGGACGGTCGGGTAAGGTACAGGGGTATGGTGTCAGCGTGAGGCAGTTGACGACTGACCACAATGTAAGGTAGTGCATTGTTGGATCAGATCCAATCACCGTTGATAACCCTCGAATCTGCGTAGGCATCTCTTGGCACATACCACACGTGTGGCTCACCACGTGGGTATGTGCTTGCAGACCCGGAAATGTTTTTGGCACATAAATATGGTCACTTGACTAGGTGGCACCGAACACATCAACGTCTGGGGTTGGCAAAACAATACTAAAAGATAAAAAAGCATCGTGCTGCTTTTTTTTTCTTCTATTTAGTTTGGTTCGTACCATAATAAATTTTCAAGGAGTAAAATACCGAATTTGGCTTCTCTGCCCACTATAATTTGTTTTTATATTACTTCTATACACTGCTTTTTAAAACTTATTTTGCTGTGTACTTCATGTTAATCTAGGTACATCTTTGCATCAGCGGTTTCATTGCCAATTTTGTTAATGATACGATGGCCTACACCAGACACTGGAAAGTTCGTATTTTTTATTTGATGTTAGTGGTCTGGTTCCCTAACACGGGGGCAAGTTACATCGGCATATTTTACTATGAGAAACGGAGCGTAGGAAAGAGACACAGGTTTGTGTACTCATAACACATCTATAATTGTAATCTGTAATAAATTTGGAATAATTTTATTGCCGGTGTAAAAATAGACAACACTTGTATGCACAAATAGAAGGTATGAGTTATGGTTATAGAAGATGCGTAAGAATCCCCGCGAACAAAGTTGCGTGTTCTGTAAGGAACTAACATTTTTATTAGAAAATAGGTCATAATAATGATAAGGCCTTAAAATTGGTGTTATAAATAAATTTATCTGTTTTTGTTACTCGGAAGGTTTAGTAAATAAACTAATTCGAACAGGGAAATGTCATTGCAAACTCGTGACTCTCCCTTGAGCATTAAGCCACCATAAACAATAGTAATTCGTTTCGCAAAAGCAAACTGGGTGGCATGTTGTGTACGCACATTCACCGTGTTGACTACAATTATGTTGGCGTTTGTTTGTTTGCCTTGTGTTAGGTTTTTCTGAAACGCTCCTCTCCACGCCGTCAGGTTTAACTCGCTTTATGAATGTCTTTATGCGCCAAGCCATTGTTTTAGTCTCAGAAGTGTGAAAATTATTGTTGTACTAGAAGATTTGCTTTAACTTGGTGTGTAAATTTGTGGCTCAACAGGGAGCCTTTACGTCTCGAAAGATTTTCATCACTAATTACTCTCGTGGTGAAAATATATTTTGAAAAGGTCTTCTATACAAAATGAATGCGTAATTTTTTCAAGGCTATTAATAAAAAGAGGAATTCCCTGATAGAGGCACTGAATTGAACAACTAACCTGTCTCACAGTTGACAAAGTATTGGTTATGCCTTTTATTGTCATTTCAAAAGTGCTGAATTCCTTTTCTTAGTTGTATAATTAATTTTAACATGACCAATGGCTTGGGGGTATGATATTTAGCAATTTGAAATCAGAAATTTAGCATTATGATTTTTACATTTAACATTTTATAGCATTTAAAAAGTTTAATTTGGTTAATTGTTGTAAATGATGAATATTCACATTATTTATATGAAATGTAAAACAGATTTATGAAGTATTATTAATTATAGTGAGTTAAAAGTGCCATAAGTGTCAATTTATTTCACATTAATATGGGTTAAATGAATACACAGAGATGTAGAACAAGTTGATACAGACTAAAGCATATTGCATGACACAAAAAAGATAAATGCATACTGACGTAAAACTAGCACAATAAAAAGAAAATGGACAAAATTAGCCTCGCACTTACTGACGTGACCTACGCATAGAATGAAGGGAAGTTGCTCGTAAAACCGAACAGAAATTTGGCAACGGAGAACTCCAACTGGAATTAACATGCGTTAACTGGGTTGTGAAGATAGATTTATGACAGTCATTAGGCATCGTAAGATGGACCTCTTTTTTTAAAACAACTGAACTCGTTTCGGTACCAAAGATACCTCATATGGGCAGTGATGGAACAAAAGATTAATTTTGCGGGAAGGGTTGCTTTGCACATTCCAGAAGAGTGGTCACTTACTATATAACTTTCTAAACGTTCTACAGACTCTTCGGTTAAAGTTTCCAGAAGAAAAAGCATTGGGGAAAAAACAATTTCTTAGGAAAATCTTCGATTTCGTATTTATATCGCATACATCGCATTTGCGAAAAATCACCACCCGTACCAATGGCGTAATAGCCCAAAGTTGGCCTGAGCCTGCCAAACCGACTGCCGGCCTCTCTCCCACATACTCATGGCAGAACTGGGCGATTATCCAACCGATACAGGAAGGAGATGTGGTCAGCATCTCGCCACCCTCAGCACGTAGAAAGTTTGCTTTCTAGACCAGGGCTCACTACCTAGCGCAGCTCCTCAATTTCCTGACGATGCTCAATGGGCACTGGTCCTATACTCGGGGACTTGAAATCCGCAGGATTCAGGGAACCAAAGCACAACGCTCTAACCCACTACGCCACGGGCAGGACTTTATAATTTATTTACTAAAGATATATTCATAGCATTGTAGGTATTTCAGTTTAACACGTGTTTTGTGGCATCCTAAATTAAAAAAAAAGTTTTTATATAAACCAAAAAGGTGTCAGAAAAGACAGTTAAAAAAACAGAAAGGGGCAATGGAAAACTCTGATGAATACCAAACATGTTCAGTTCGTTTCTTCCAAAGATTCACATAAAAATTTTTCAAAGCTAAAATACCTTTTGCATGGAAAATTGCTGTTTTTTTTTTTTTCCTCAATTAAAGTGATGCAAGATAAATTTTTTTTTTTTTTTTTACGTCTTCCAACATTTTCCTATCGGATGATGAATGGAATTAGTGTAATCATGCTCAAATGAGCCCAGGATCCATGAGCTTAGATAGCTAATTTAATTAAAATACCATCCATTGAAGATATTTGTTTGAGAAAATGCTGTCTTGAATTTTAACAAATGTCTGTGAAGAACTTTTCTTTCAGAATGAAGTTTGTATAAATGGTAAACAGTAAAGGATAAAATCGTATTGGACGAAAAATATAGTTATCTTGGCATAGTTTATCTAACTTTGCTTTTTATTAACCATTTTCGTGATATACGTTGTTCTGTTTGAAGCTTTTAACTCTATTTTTTTATTATTTCATCATATTTGTTTCTATGACGTCAACCAAATAGAATGAAATTTCAAAAGTAGCATATAGCGACTTTTTATTCCATAACTGATGTTTCCATTTGTGCCTACAACAAAATCCAATTGTAGTCTTTCTGCAGTGTTCACCTCGATTAACGTAAAGTGGATAAAAGGATAAATGATATTGGGTAAAGAAAGTGTAACGCAACAGATTATAATTAATTTTTTTTTAATCTGTGGAGTAACCAACTATAGTGTTGAATTTTTCCCAGCAAAGTTTTTGATGTAAATGTTTTCATTGGGTTTTATCTGCATAAAGAAACAGCACAGTTATACTCCAGTTAAGCATTTGGGTTTTTGAGTTAGTATATTTAAGTGTCATGGTGTAATATGATCAAAAGTTTGTAGGGTAGACAGAATAAAATAATAAATTTATAGAATTTATTTGGCAAATGTGCATTGTAATTGTGTGACGCGGATACCGGTATCTTATCTAGACTAACCCCTCTGCACTGTGAAACAATGGCAGGCTGCAGCGAGAGAAAATCAATTGGCCGTGTGATGATATGTATTAGCTCGTCAGCGACAATGATTGCTTTAATCATCTGGTGGGCAATTTAAGAACGTTTTCCGATGTTCCATTTCACGTAACGAGTAGTGTTTTCATGGCGGAAAATCATGTTTATTTGCACTGGATCGTATACACCACGGAGAATAATTAACAGTAGACAGGAGTAGTAATTAGGCTCACTCCTAGCCCACTGTCCGTACTGTGTACACATTAATTATGTTATTAATGTAATTGACAGGTATATCAGAAAATGTTAATGTAACACTGCAAGTGTTTTCATTTCTTGAAAACCATATCCTAGAAATTACGGGACTGTTTTAGCGGAATATGTGTAGTGAGAATATTGCCTTAAGGCTCTAAATGGTTCCAACAAGTTTATTTATTTATTTATTTATTTATTTATTTATTTTACGTCGTCCAACGTTAAGTCATACGGGACGATAAATGAAACGGGTGAAGTGATGCTCAAATGACTCCGGGATCCATGGACCTTATAGCTACGTGACATTCGTCTATCAGAATAAGGGGAAACCTTGGAAAAAAACAGCATCCAGGTAATTCATCCTAACCGAGGTTCGAACTCGGTACCTCCTGAACCGAGGTAGACATGCTACCTACCATCTACGCTACCGAAGCTGATGCGACAGTGCACACTTGTGAAATATCCACAGCAGGATGGCAACGAGCCCAGCAGCCGAGCACTAATTGTTCCAGGCAGGTGATCCGAGCCCTCAAGGTCCCTGGCTGGCGGTCCCGAAATGCTCCCAGCGCGGCAACCGACCTACCGGAGGAGGAAGTAGTTTACCTAAGTGCATATCATGCTGTCATGCACCGCCGAGACTCCCGCCGACACTTCTACCACCAGATGAGAGATGATATGAAATAATGGAGATGAAATGGAGGGGCAAGAAATTCGGGGATGTAATTAATTTACCCAGCATTCGCTTAGTGACCCGGGAAACCCATGAAAAAACCCTTGGGTCAGGTACGTCGGTCACGGGAATCGAACCCGGACCTTCCGAATGTGGGCCACAGACGAAAGCGCCTGAATGGCTCAGGCGCTCGGTGAAGTAGGGACATAAAGTAAGGCCTCTGCTCTGTCTGGGGATATTTGAAGATGACGATTTATTCTAAACCTTACGAAACTTTATTTCATCGGCGGCCGTTCTCCTTTAGAACATTTCGAAGGCGTTAACTGGTATTCGTTGGGTTGTAATCACACATTCGCACTCTCGTTCATACTTCCAGACTCTGGGGAAGATCTTGGTAGAGATTCTCCGCGGTCGGGAATCGAACACGGGACCCCTAGCATGGCAGGCAGCTGCTCTACCGACTGAGCTACGGGACCAGCCTACAAAATCTTGTGTGGCCCTTGAGAACATAGTGGCATCTGTTCATAAATGCATGAAAAGTTGTATTAAGTATGCTGGACTATTCCTGTTGGTTATAAAAGTATTGGCACATTTAGTAATGTTCATCTTTCCCTTATGGAGTAGTTGTATGCAACGTGTAACATTTCTTGTGTATAGAGGATAAAAACGTTATATGTACCTATGTAGGTCCGGAGCTCCTTCTCTAAAACTGTCTACACAGTGAGATATGTAACACGTAGATGCCCATTGGCTATAACCCCACAACAGAACTCAGTTTAATTGCACGGTAGTACTGATTAAATTGGGTGGAGGTGATGCATTTCATTGTTGACATTAGGCTACAGTACAGTAGGTGGTCCGCTTGTTGGGCACGGGTACTTACTTCATGCATGATGAAGCTGCTTCTCATTTCAGGCTTTCTATGCGTCAATATCTCAGTAGGAGGTTTCCTGATGGGTAGGAAGAAGTGGCTCCACGCTGTACCAACGACTTAAACGTACTAGATTTTTATTTGTGGGGACATTTGAATGCTCTTGTTTATACAACTCCAGTTCAGAAGTAGACTATTTGTGCTTGTATTGTGGAGAGCTGCCAGACAACTTCGAAATTCTCCAGGACTAACTCAGCGCGTCAGGGAGTCCATTGACAGATTCACTGGAGCTAGTGGATGCCATTTTAATCATGTGCTGTCATTTCCTGTTTTCTGACCATTTGTCATTGAGCATTGTAAGATGTTCAGTAGTAGAAAAAGTGCAATTTCTGGACTTAACGTTCTTGTAAAAAAAAGTGTCCTCTATCGGCAAGAAATGTTTTCTAAAATTGTTGCCATACCCTTTTGTTATAGCCTGTATAAACAGACCGCCACATAAATACTTCCAAGTTGATAGAAACTTTCACAGACTATAGTTCTGGATGCACTCCCCGCTTATGAAATAGCAATGCATATGGGATCGTCTCGAAGGTATCCCGGAAATGAGAACACTGTGGAACATCCCGGTATTAGCATTTAGTTTTGCATTCTAATTGAAGCACTAAGTTTTAGCGTATGTGCGATGATAAGTTTTGTGATAACTTGGATGTAGATATAGAGAAGTGCATACGAGATATTTGTGTGGAAAACTCTTAGGTGGTCTCTTGCCAACAAGGAGAAGTGCTTCAACTGGCCATAAACTTCTCAGCGTGTTTATTTTTCAACGGAGCGGCTTCTCTTAAACCAGATGAGAGTGTATAACGATTTCTACATTTGACATCAAACACATCGGAGCCAGCTAATGAATGTAGCAAATTGCGGTTTCTGTTGAATATCTTACGCCTTTAGCGCCTCTTCATTCTTCTGGCAGCTACATAGCAATAGTGCCGCTTTTTTAATAGCAAGTGGTGTACCTATACGTAATAAACAAACAAAATATGCCGTTATGAATGGGCATTATTTTAAAAAAAAATGTTAAACAGTTGGCCCTGCACTATCATCGTGCAATTATTTTAGTGTCAGTGTTTTAGCATTTTAGTGAGTAAATTGGATTGGATTATTCCATGAAGGGCACTCGGCAAGGAGTTCCAGTCTTGGTCTATTGTACCTATGCCCCAAGTGGCGCACCCCCGGGAGGAAGGATGAGGTGAGAGGAGGCAGAAGGCGACTATCCTAAGGAGTCACGAGACTTCCAGACCAAAAGACATACATGGGCAGGCTTAAAGTCTTTCGAAATTACTGGATTGTGCAAATTCCATATCACCAAGTACCTTCCGATTTTGTTCAATTTCGTTATCAAAATGCATTTTTGCTATAGTTTTGAGGTAATTTAAAATATAAGTTTCAAACCTTAATGTAAAAACCCTATCTTGTAACTTTGAAATATTTTGCAGTCCATATATTCAATTTGCACAATTTTGAAGGCATAGCATACTTACCAACTGTTTTGGTTTGCGTGTGAAATGTACGGGAGTGGAGACCTTTTTATGGCGTAGCGTTGTATGGACAGCTTCAAAATATGTCTTTTCCAACATCTCTGCAGCAGAATGTAATTGATCTCCATCGAAAGTTCAGTCAACTCCGGTCTTATCCTATTCGCTTCCTTATATTTGCGACAGTTTTTATTTCTAGTTCATATTATGACATGTAAATGTTGGACTGTGATGTGACTATTCCTGTATTGTGGTGTCAGAAGAATTTGAGCAAATCTGTCGACTTCTTGCATTTGTAAGACATGAAATTCCTATTTATTTTACATGTATTTCTCTCTCTCTCTCTCTCTCTCTCTCTCTCTCTCTCTCTCTCTCTCTCTCTCTCTCTCTCTCTCTCTCTCTCTCTCACTCACTTTAAAAACATCTAGTACACCCAACATTTTACGTCAAATTTTAGGGAAGGTTACGAGTATACTATTGGACATTTGGCTGTAGTACTCAGAAACTACTCCTCCTTAAACCTTTATGTAAAAATGTACGCTTTTTAATGCATGTAGTCAAAATATTTTACATTTATATTGTAGCACGTGACAAACATCATAGATTTATCTTAAAACTTTCTGTAGCATCCAAATGGTAAATCACATTTTTAATAACTGCCGTTAGCCTGCTTCACCAATTTGGGCTCAAATTTGTGCGCTCAAGCGTTAGAATTGATGCAAAAATGGATACTTTACAAATTCCAAATGCGTAGGCCACAACCCACATTAGATGGGGGGGTGTTTTAATTTATTTTCTACAGCTTCATTGGACATGTTCCCACACTCGTATCACAAGCACAGAAGAAAAGAACAATGTAATAATTTCATTTGCCTATTACTAATATTTCATCTTAACATGCACATCTTTTTACGTCATTGCACCGAACACTCAGACTGTTCAAAATTGTATAATTTGAATTTTCATAACATATTGTATGTTTATGTTTGAAATAGCGTTGTAAGGAAGAAATGCTCGTTTTTCAGTCTATTCATTTTGTATGAATCTTCAGTGATAATGCTGTTAAGATAAAGGCTAGATAACTCGTGTGAATATCTAGAGACGGGATTTTGACCAGAAAATATAGTTACCACAATTAAAATACTGGGTTTGTTTGAAAAATATTTATCCGTTTTCTCAACTCAGGTACAAAAGATGCATGTAAACACGTGCTAGCTCTGGTAAAAGGGAAACTGATATGATTCGCTGGGGGGTTTCGTTTTGCACCTGCCGAGTTTATGAGTAGAATATTAAAGGAAATAAGTTCTAGTTTTTGCGAATGATACAAATCTATGAAAACGTATCCTCAGAAACGTATCAAATTTTAGGCAAGTATTGAAACTTTGGCATTTTGCTAGATTATTTTGGCGTGCTTGCGAGACTAAAGTCTTTATTTTTAAATTTGATAGGAATGTGCTCCATCATAAAGCATTTCTCTAGTGCAGTTAGGAAATCTGCTGGAAGTAATTGCATAGTTTCAAAATTGGAATGTCTTACACCGCACGGGGCGGATTAATAAAGATAAATAAAAGTTTTAAAGAGGGTTGCCGGAGAGAAAAATTCATTAACACATGACGGTTGTTTCATTTTCTGGCTGGAAGCTAAATGTTCACCTTGGCTTGGCTTGGCCTGGACGGGGACATAAATTTTACGGTGGCGGCAGCGGCGGATGAGGTGAGGGTAGATTCGGCGCCGAGACTGTGCGGCGCCACGATGTCCCGCCCCCCAACGAAAGGGCACATTTCAATTAAAATGCTCGATTATCAGCAGGGGGCGGTGGTATGCCATATATCTCGCAGATTGCGACACGGGGGCGGTTGCGAAAAATGAATTTGTCCTAACTCAATCAGGTTGAGAGTTATTGTGACGTAGAACAATATGTCTGCCCAATAGGGAATCTAGGTCATACCGTTGACAGTCCTCCACCTAGGCTCTGTCAACATTTCACCGCAAATATGTGTTTCGAGGCCCGCTGACGTTTTTATATAGACGTTAAACTTGGTATTCAAGAACTTCCCGCACCTCTATTTTTCTTAATTTTTTTAATATCTTAATTTATATAGGCATATTTAAAATATTTGCATGACAAATCAACTATTTTAAATTTTCTGGCGATTACTGCTCAGACTCCGGATGAATTTTGATAACTGATGAATTATAAAGTACAGTATAATCTCGTTTACCCGGACCTCTGTAATCCGGACCTTATGATATATATAATATTGTTTCGTAGTTTATAACTTAACTAGTCTGAATGTTGGTGCCACAGCTTCGAAATTCTCTTAGGTATAATTTTATGTAGCATTGAATATTACATTATTTCGTCATTAGGCAGTGCAGGAACCTCTCGTTGCGAACTTCTAAAGTTGTTATAGGCACGCACCGGTTACGAAAACAAAAGCATTGCTACTTGCTCGTTATCAGTGACCGTAGCCTCGCTTTTAGGTAATTGTGCAGAGGATCTACCCATAAGTCCGAAAACCCTAGCCTGCTGCCCGGGACCGATGGATAACTCCGGGGGGTCTTTCCATAGGGCAATAGCTGATTTCTTAAAAAGCCACCCCCCCCCCCATTGACAACATCAAGACGGTTGGAAGTGGATACACCACTTACGCGCGTCAACCCTGCAGGGAAGACTACCGAAAACCTCGGTAGGGCCGCCTGGTGATCTAGCACACCTACTAGCTTTGCAGGATAGTGCCCGGGACTTAAGAGGCAACCCTCTACCCCCTCCAGGCGACCGTAGCCTGGCCGGAGTACCCAATTTTCCGTGGGTGTCGGAACACACTGCCCTCTCAAGTCTAACCCGATCCGAACAACTTCCCGACGGAAGGGGCTCGGCAGTTCGGCCCGAGGTTCCTCTAGTAACGTCATAGGTACTACGAGTGCTAGGGGTTCGCAGCGCCCGCACCACGGCAGCTGAAGGGGACGGATCTCCTCCCCTACGGGAATGCAAAGGGTAGTTACTTGTGAAAAAGTCGATAGTTACTCGGACAGTTCCAAGGTAATGTTTACTAGGTAATTGCCACCCTTCTGTTTCTCAAATGTTAATTGATATAGATATATTTAAAATATTTGTATGTCAAATAAAGTGTCTTGAATTTTCTGGGCTTAAGCATTAGGTCCCGGAATGAGTTTTGTATAATCGGTGTACTTTAAGATAGGTATATAAAATAAAATAGGTTCACAGAAATGTAGATGACTAGGATAGTGAATGTATGTGACAGAAAATACATGCTACATAAGGAGTAAAAGCATTCAAAAAATATACGCCCAACACAAATGGAATGCATTCAGTATACTAAAATCGAGATGACATTATGCACTAGAGTAGAAGGCGTGAGATGTTGGCCTGATGTTTTTGAATGGGCTGTAAATGAATTGTCTCAAGTGTCATAAACAACTTCCAGGCAGGGTATCAGGGCCGTGTCTAATCGGTAATTTCCTCCTTGTGCCTCATTCTCCTGCGATTGATCTTTGCTGTGGCAAACTGTACATGGACGTTTTAAAATTTGAGAAAATTGAAAGCAGAGGATTCTGTTTATGAAATGCATTTATACGCCATTTCGGTATTCGATTATGACGCTAATTATTACATTTTATAACAAAATATTGAAAATCATGGAGTACTTTTTGGAAAATCTTTAAAAATGTGTTTAACATTATTGTGACTTTGTGGGTTCACAAAATTAACCGAACTTTGCAGTCAGCTATCTATCTCTTTATCTTTTTCGGCAAGCTTTTATATCCGCGCTGCGCTGTCTGGCTCTTTGTGCACGCGGGCCGCAACGATGCTCGTGACAATATTCACGATTTGCGCCAATTTTATATCAACACTCTGACATAGTTCTAGGTAAATCGACACAAGTCATAAGAAAGGCAGAAGTAAATATTTAGCTTCAAATCATCATTAAAAAGAAGGAAGCCAAGTGAGGCTGTGGAATCCAGAAGGCTCGATTTATATCTAACTATAGCCAAATAGACTTTGTTTTACCCACGCGACCACGTAGAGGAAGTCACATAATGGGAGCTGGTTTCCCTTTATTGCTGTAAGGATCTTAGTTGAGGTGTTGATCTAATTATGAAATGGATTATGTGTGTATCAGTTACACAATACGTATTATCGACTTTGATTTGAGAGATTGACTCATTCTGAATTCAGTGTCTGAAAGTTAGCCTTTCGCGTTTCTTTGTGCCAATTTTGAAGGCTGAAGAGTGTTTGATCTAGAGATAGGAGCGCCTGTTGAAGTTAAAGTTGCATTATGTAACGCTGGCGAATAATTAGAATGTGGAGGGGTAGTAATTAACAAGCTCATCGTTATGTAAGCGGTTGGGATATGGCAATCAGGTTCCCTGGGGATATAAAGGAGCGGCACAGGCGTGATGACGTAAAGTGCCTCAACCCCTCCTGGGGCTGGATGATGCCAGATAGAAAAAGATCGATTTACTTGCCGAGGGATGAAACTGAAGTTGCGATAAGGAAAGTGCAGCATTTACAGCAAAAATCGATGTATGGAGTATATCTGATCGTTCTCCATGGCACGTGCTTTGTAGCCTTTCTTATCATATCTCCTTCAAATGGAATTTCAATATTCGTAGGTTAATACTTTCTTTCCACTTTCTACTTACCTGGAGAAAGCGTTGCAGTCACTGAAAAATTTCCATATCAAGATTTCACAAAAATACACATTATTGTATCCCCTTAAATTTACTTTTTAGAAAACATTCCCCGTTCAAGTGAAACTTATAATTCCAAAGTCAGTTTGATATAAAATTGTTTTTAGTTAGACATTTTCTATACATAGTATATGTTTCCAATGGGATGATGTTTGTCCTTGGGCGTTACTAGACGAGCAACCAATCGGAGTCCTGCGGTGTTGCATTCCCCTCGTAAAACCCAATATTTTTAGCTCATATGGTTTTCCTAATACAAATAAATAAAGTACTATAATATAACAACGCATCGCGACGTAATCACTAACGGATATCATTATTGGTTGGCATTTATACGTATATTTATAATTACTCGGAACTGAAATGTAAACGTTTGAGATGACGTGATAGAAGATTTACTCTGAATAAGCCAAGATGTTTGCTAAATTCGATCGAGAACAAACAGTACACTTCCTACTGGTTTGTAGAGTGGTGCATCGGCAGAACATGACTTGTCACATTATATGTATTGTTATGAATGGCTCGCAATCTCTATTTACTCTAGAGAGTTCAGAGCAGTATTATTCAGTTGTCTTCCGTTTAAAAACCATGAAAAAGTGTGTCAGCTGGATCAACTTGCAACTGAAATGAGACATGAGGTAATCCACCTTCCCCCTTACTACCGCCAGTACAATCCAATTGAGTTAATGTGGGTTCAAATAATTATTATGTTTCAAAATAATACTTTTAAATTTTCTGGCGTTGAACGACTTAACCACGAAGAAATTCATAAGGAACCCAGTAAGACTGGAAAAACTGCTTAAGACATGTAGATAAACTACAAGAATATGACTTTTGGAAATAAATAGCACGTGACGAAATTTTGGAGCCTATCGTTATAAATTTGCAATACTGGGACGCTGGAGACAATAACAACGAATTGTATCTTGACGTAAGTGACATTCTCAGCTATATGGTAACTCATAAACTGTCATTACAACACATTTAAAGCATTGCATAATATTCGTATATCCATGTTACAGTTGTGATTTCAACAACTGCATTGTTATAAAACTTTGGAAAATTCAATTTGCTTTCCCTTGCATCTAGCACCAAGAAGATTCGCACTTGGGTGAAAGAGAGGGAAATATAAAGAGAGTGGGGATAACGAGGTGGCAACGCTGTGTGTTCTAACGGATTTCATTCGCTACTGGCCACTACTCTTCCCATTTGAAACACACAATAGTAAAAGTTTCCAAGAATAGTTAATAGAAGTTCAAGAACTAAGACAGGGATGCAGTCTTCATCCTACATTAGTCAATATATACGTAGATGACTTGATTAAGAATTGGAAACAGGAGATGAGTCAAGGAATACAACTGAATAGAAATAAAAAAATGAATGTGATTTTCTTTGCCGATAATGTTGCAAAAATGGGCAATGAAGAGACAACCTCCCACGTTGCGTGTATCAAATATATGTATTGGGAAAGAAATATAATTTAAATATATCCACAAAGAAAACAAAAATGTCACATCGAGGAAAATATCCCATAAGATAAAAAATATGTATTGAAAATAAATAGCTGGAGTAGCTCTCAAGTTTTAACTATTTGGGTTGTGAAGTAAGCTTTTATTTAGACAAAGAGATAAACAAGTTTGAGCAGATATGCGGAACCATATCAAGAGCTTCAAAAAATAAAACAAGGAAAGAAAGTAAATTGACATTTTATAAAATACAGGCAGTCCCAGTGCTCATATAGGGATGCGAGTCCTGGATATTAAAAGAAAAGGACAAAAGTAAAATACGGGCAGCAGAAATGAGATTCTTAAGAAGCGTTCAAGAATGCCTCAGACGTGACGTAATAAGAAAAGGAAAGAAATTGAGAGGAATTAGGCATATACAAATCCAAGATAAAATAGATGAGAACAATGAAACGATAATTTCATGTGTAAATATGTTCTCGCAGCATCACGTTGATGTTCTCGAAGCTGGATTCTGGTACTTACCTCGGCTGCTATTGTTTTAACATGAAATCCAATATCAGGGTGCGGTCGATGATGGATTTGTATGAAGATGAAATAATTTTTTAAAACTTTCTTTTCTAAATGGTATTTTAATTTAACTAATTGTTTACACAATTAACAAATAATTTTGGTGAACGTCGATATTATCTAGTTTTAAAAACAATTATGTAGCTTTCGCTATGTTTTATTCACCGCGTCCTTTCCGCAGAACTATGGGCGCGCGCGTTCGTTCTTTACGACGGTTAAGCGCAGAAGAAAGATACTAGCTTTAGCCAATTTTGTGTTAATGATCCTGTCGTTGTTATGACAAGTCAACATCTTTCCATTGGTCCACGTCATATTTCTTTTGCGTTAAGTTCCTGGCCATAATGTCACCTATCGCATTTTTTGTGTTGGAGCCGCGACGAGCAAGTACCGCCGCGTGTGCACGAGGCAGCATTCCACAACACACCAGCTTCTTCGCCTTGTGGACGAAGTGGTTAAAGTGTTTAATAATCGGCATTCCGTTGCAGCCCTCTTCCTAGACATTTCCAGAGCCTTCGGTTCTGTCTGGCATGAAGGTCTCCTACATCGGCTCATTCAATATAACATCCCATCCTACCTCATACACCTAATACACCATTACTCGAAGTCGATCATTTGTAGTCGCGAAAGACGACATCCTGTCCCAACCTTACGCCATAAACTCAGGTGTACCTCAAGGTAGTGTCCTTGGGCCCTGCTTTTCCTTGCATACATAAACACACTCCCAACCCTAAGAGGCTGCAACGTCTCTATATTTGCCGATGATACTGTCAACAACAGCACCAAAGCGACATGATATCGCAGTGCAGCGGGCTCAGATATTTGCGAATATGCTGTATGCCTGTTTTGCGACCTGGCGGTTAAAACTCAATGCCACTAAGTCCCAAGCCGTCACCTTTACAAGGCAAGCACTACAGGACGTAGCCAACATGCGTCTAGGAGATATAGATGTACCCTGGTCAACACAGGCAACATACCTTGGTGTTCTTCTGGACATGCGCCTTACATGGAAAGAGCACATAACAGCTGTGGCTAACAAAGTCAGTAGAAGAATGGTTATGTTGCATCCACTATACAGCCCCAAATCACCTATGGCTCTTCGTAACAAGCTTCTGCTGTACAAACAAGTCCTAAGGCCGCCGGTTTTTACTTACGCCTGCCAAGTCTGGGGGTGCTGCAGGTAAAACACACCTCTGCAAACTCCAAGTCCTCCAAAACCGTTACCTTTGGTCTGCATTCGCAGCCGACTGATATATCCCAAATGCCAATATCCATTCAGACCTATCCTTCCCTAAAGTATCTGACTATATCCTACACCTGTCCCATAGTTTCTATTCTAACCTCCCAAACAGCTTAAGCAACCTGATCCGAGGACTTGGAGAGTATGATCTCGACCCTGAAGAAACATATAAGAAACCCAGACTTGTGTTAGGACTTTCATAAAATTCAGAACTCCTGCATATTCCTACATTGCATTCCATCTTTACCTCAATCAAACATTCAAATCCTTAAATTAACCATCACCATTAACACACCGTCGTTTATATCAATGAAGCCCTCACAATGCCAGTAAGGGACCTAGTTCCGGCATGGCAAGAGTCGAAGGACCCTCCTTTGCGGAGGAGGACTCTCCTTCAACGACCTCAAGGATGTGTGTGTGGAAAGAAAGAGACAGATAGGGGGCGAGCGCTGAACGCTTGTCGAGAGAGACAGAAACAAAGAGAGAAAGAGACAATGATGTCTGGATAGTTGGCGGCTTTCTAGAACAATGAAGGGAAGTATAAAAGCTGGCAAAGTTTTAGTTGTCAGTTGCTAGTGAGTTGAGTTGTATGTGTGTGCAGCTGTGTAGTCATTGTAAGTGTACCGCAGTGATTTCTTTCGTTTGTTTACGTGTGGTGAAGCAACGGGAGACCTTGAGACTGCTGTTTGTCATGTCATTTTAGCTGCTGCAAGGGGTGTACAAAACGTCATTTTGCTGCAATAAAGAGCATTTTAAATTTCTGCAGACAAAACGTTTAATTCTACGTACCCACAAAGTCAAAATATATTTTACGATCTCTCTTTTTTTAAATTGGTTCTCAAACCATTATTAAAATTTCTAATAACATTATCGTATTAAAATTATTACTAAAATGCACTTCACCAAAGCTATGAATAATTTTGAATGAAATAGCTAAAATAACCATTTCAGAACTCATATGTGACATAAAAAGAAGTAGACTTGACCCCGAAAGACTGAGAATGCTAGTATTTTTGAACAGAAACTTATAAAAGTGAACTATTTTGCTTTTAAATGTCTACATTAGAGTTTAAAAATTAGAATTCTTATGGTTTAAGTTTTGTGAATGACGGATTCGAGAAAAACGGATGTCGACCTATCAGTAATTTTTACGAATGAAAACACCCATCGTCCTCCATCGGGTTTGAACCCGCATACCGCGGAGATTTAATGCATTTGTCTGTATCTCTTTATCACCAGCATTATCGTTTCTTGATAGCTTTTTACGGATTTAACAGAAGAGCAAACTGGTGAATGTAAGTGGCAACATTAGGAATACAGCTGCGTCTGGCATCATCAGTTCTGGAAGCTGTCCAACTTCTGTGCAGCAAAAGAAAAGGCTTAATGAATTAGAAAGTAAAACATGAAAAGATTTGCAAAATAACGGACGTTTTCATACAGAACGACTTAAGAAAAAGGAATAAAAAGTTGGGGCTGCCTCGATAAGAGCTCTGGGAAAACGTAGAAGGCGAGCAGCGTGCAAAAGATAAACGTATCATGTGAAGTAATAGCAGCTTTGGGAAATAAAATGTTCTCTCATAGTTTTGAAAGAGGCGGGATTAAAATTCGCAGGCGAGTTGACCAAGAACAGCTCAGAAATTAAAACACTATTCTCCTTGGAAGCAGGGAAACGATGTACTGTACCAAGTCTCATAAATTTAACTGTTTTATACCAATAAAAGAGCATCTCAGTGATTTGTATTGCTAAATCGCCGTGCTTGGAATCATTTTACGGTGTACCCGTGAGAAGTTGCATTATATTTTAACATGAGATTACTGTCTCTTCATTACAAGAAGGCAAGCGGGCCCTAACAAGGAGAGGGGTTTGAACTCTTTACTGCGAAAAAAGTGTATCTGAGTACATACGAGTCGCCCATGCTGCCATATCTAATCTTGTTTCAAATAACCTAGCCCCGGTGATATCTATCCCTGCGCGGACCATTGCGTTCCCCTTTCCCCTAATTGGCTAATGCTTTCGGCTCCGTAGGCGTTACTTTAACACCACGTGGAAACCTGCAGTAAATATCATAATTGGCAACACGATTGATGAAATCATAACAAATATACAAGTTTATAGTAGAACTCAACTCACGTTGGGTGGTAATATATGGCAAAGCAAGGTCAGCGATGTCTCGTACGTGCTATCCTCAGTCAGGCCGAGAGAGGCAGGTTTGAAGCAAAGGATCCTCTTTTTTCGCGTTTAGTAATTAAGACATCGGATCCCATGCACCTTGGCAATCAATGTACGCGCACAGGTACTATACAAGGTCAAGCGAGACCTCAACAAACGTCCGTGGCAACAAGTATACCGAAGTGCTGTGTGTGTACAGTACGGTACGGATACAAAGTGTAACCTACGTTACAATATGTAATCCTCCTCATTGCTTTCGTTGCGGAAATAACAGTGAACAACCATGTACATTCGTAAGTTGTCGAATGTGAATTTTCTGCGCCTCTCGCTGAAAGAATATAAAACAATATTGGGAGAAAGTTTGTTCAAAGTCACACAACGTTAATGGTGCAAATGAGTAGTACAAATCATTTTCATGTGTTTGTTCGAGACTTAGTTTATTTCTTATATTACGGAGCACTGAAAATCCAGTATTTTTGTGTTGAGTACTGGACAATTTTTTGCTCGTTTGGTAGGTGTTGCATTCTCTATATTGTTAATTTTTGCAGACATCTCGACTGCTTTTAGACATCTTGAAAGTACATTCTTCAAGCTGTTTAATGGTTGTTGACGATACCCAAAACTTTTAATTTATAAAATGGAAATTGTCCAATAATTGTTGTGAAAGTAATGATATTAACGCAACATGTCAAGCACCTTGTACTCCCTGGAAGGCAGATCTACCTGCGTGGCGAGGAGTAGTTGTAATGGAACTAAAGCTACGCGTTGCGAACCGGGCTGGCTCTGTGCGTTGTCCCCGGGACTGACGTCAGCAGTTATATACTGCGAGACTCGTAAACTTCATATCCCTTTAAAGGTGTACGGGCTCCGATGTCTGGTAATTAACATGCATTCGAGATAAATTAACTTTGTCGTGTAATATATTTAATTCGTATGGATTTGACAATTCTCTTCGAATGTATTACTTATGTTAAATAACTACTTAACTCATTTTACCACATAACACGACAGCAGCCAATAAGAGGTGAGTACGTTAAGAGATACGGGGCAAGCTTATTTGAAACAAGGAGTAATGCTCGTTTCAGTAACTGCAGTGATATGTATTATACATGGGTGATATGACAACATTTTATTTTACATGAGCCTAGCATCCTTGTATCCGAAAGGTGAGCATAAACATAATGCGGGCAGCAGAAGAGATTACGTTTTACGTGCTGCTCGAATGATTACCCTGGCTCTATCTTTGTTAATAGAAACTCCACGTGTACATAACATCTGTCACTTGCAATTCCTGCGCTTCTATTGGCTGTAGTGATGCGTTCATTGTTGCTTAGCACACGACCAGGAAGCGCGCCAGTAACCTGCTCACTCTTCCGAGAATCTGAGCGGTTGGTATTAACAAAGATAAAGCGTTTTGAGAATCACGATAATGCACATTCCTCTGCCTTGCCTTCTTGTGTTGGATGGACAGTACAATTGCATATACCTTACCAATTAGTGCGCGAGGCCAGAGCTTATCTGCATGTTTGTGCTTCATCACGGCAAACGGACGAACGTTCTGGATGAACATACGGCAAGTTACCCCTCACGTAAAATGTTTATCTTCCAGAAGGAATTTGAGGTTGTGTGACAGAAAGCAGTAGTAGTGGGTGTTCTAAGTTTCTTATAAAACGGAATTACGTTCATTAATTCTAAAAATAAATTCAACTAGTACGTTTACTACAGTAAGCATTCACGCATTCTTAATTTACAATTCTCAGAAGGTCAGAGAATGCCATTTTTGTTTGTGTGTATTTTACGTCCTCCAACGTTAAGTCATGTCAGACGGTAAATGAGTGGGGTGAAATGATGCTTAAATGAGTCCAGGGTCCATGGAGCTTAGAGTTACCCGACATTCGTCTTTTAGGATAAGGGAAAACCCCGGGAAAAAAACCTTATCCAGGTAACTCACCCTGACCGAGGTTCGAGAGTGCGAATTTGAAAAGACCAACTGCAGTTTTAAGAAATTCTTCTTCAAACATTTGTCTGCGGTTATTTTTGTGGTCAATTTTCCAACATACATTAATGCCTGTTTTGTATAGTCACGAAGTTTCTGCAATAAATTTTTGTTTATTTACACAACTTTTGTGCAAAATGCAAACACTTAGGAGACAGTTGAGTGTGTACTTAGCGTGTGTTTACTTTATAGTAGCTATGCCATGCGCTTCGCAAGTTCCTCAATGATAATGTATTGTCGCCGAGGCATTGTTGTGCCGCAAGACGCAGCCGGCGCGTGGGCACAGAGCTAGACGCTTACGGAGAGAAACAGAGGAAGAAAGAGACGGAAAGAGTTTCCTTTTGCTCGCTGCATCGCGATTGTTATCGATCGACAGAGTTCTAGAAGAACGACTGGTGGTATAAAAACGCCGCAGCTTTCAATGACCAGAGGGAACAAAGACGCTTGCCACCATATAAACTCCCAAGAGACGTTTTGGAACCCCTTGGTTAACCCATGGAAAACCCCATAAATTCCAAGTTCATTCTACGCCTGATGGCTCAAGCGTTAGGCCACCCGTAATCAAAACGGGGCAAAATCACTAAACGGATTCTCCCCCAACGGGAGAACGCAATAAAACCGCCAAGCTGCTGCCTTCTGAGACTACTCAAGGGCATCCAAACAAAAACTCTAAACAAAACTACAACCTAGCCCCAGCAGATCAATAAAACCATCCCAGACTCATTTCGCAGGTAAAGACGCTAAGCGGCTAGGTACTGCGGCAGAAGACACCCGGACGGAGAAAAAGAAAAATAGCCCCGCCCGACTAGGACTACCTCTGGACCTCTGAGCGGAGTCAGTTGCTACTGTGTTACTTCATTGTGCAGCTGTGTAGTAATTGTGAGGGTGTGGGCATTTGAAGTGTACCGTGTCTTTCGTTTACAGTGCCGCTGAGAACGAGACGACCTTAAAGACTGCGTTTGTATATGTTACGTCATTTTGCTGCTGTAAGGGGTGTACAAAGCGTCTTTTTTACTGAAATAAAGAACATTTTAAATTTCTGCATACAAGACTTTTAATTCTACGAACTCACAAAGTCACAGTATTTTTAATCATTGCATTACAAATTGTGTGTTCGCTATTTGGAAATGTAGGATTCAGAATTTTTGTGCTATCAGTTGGTTATCTTGGTAGTTCAAGGATGAGACAAGTCTGCTAAGCTTGTATATGCAAGGGAGCTAACAAATGCCATGTAAGAGCAGTTTGGTAACTTGATAGTCATTGAAAAAGTTGGGAGTAAATTTTCCCCAAATCAGGTTGTATATATTCGTGGCGTCGTTACACGTGAATGAACTCGTATTCAGCTTCTTTGCACAGTGCAGTTTTTAATGAGATACCAAACTTCTGGCGATGTGGGGAGCAGTTCGATAGTTTGTTACTAAGATCACCTGGCTGTATGTGATAGGAACATCGCCTCGTATAACCCTTCTTCCTCGCCCAGGAATATCGTAAACATTTTGTAGGTCTAGCACTGTTCTCATTTGTAGGCAGGAACTAGGTGTACTGGCAGTACGGACCAGCGAATGGCTGTGTTAGGATTCACCTGTATAAATTACTGTTCTGGCACCGAGAGACTTGCCAGAAGTCACCTCCTAACTAAAAGCGCCATCCATCAGAGTAGGATTAGCGTGTTATTTTCACAAGGAAACACCCGTGGAGTATTTGCTGATTTTTTTCGATGATTAATGTCCACTGGTGACCCGTCCAGGAGATTTACAAATACGTAGCAATTTGTTGTGTGTGTTCTGGCAAGACGTGAATGTCAAACAACCCCTTTCTTCACTGGCGTAACGAAATGTAAATATGTACTTTTTCTACCCTGTACTTACGGTCACTAGAGGAAGCGTTCACATTGTGTTCCACCCAAAACGTCTATACCGAAAGGTTTTGAGACCTACATTTATTAGTTATTTTTGCACGCGCAGTATAGCTTAAACGATGCCAAGTTAAGCATCTTTCAGTGATTTTTTTCCAACTCACGTCATATCTGACGATGAATGAAACGGATGAAATGATGCTCAAATGAGCTTAGAGTCCATGGAGCTTAGAGTTAACCAACATTCGTCTTTCATGATAAGGGAAAACCCCGGAAAAAGCTTTATCCAGGTAACTCACCCTGATCGAGATTCGAACTCGGGACCTCTTGAACGTGAAGCGGAGACGGCATCGAGGCGGGCTACTCTTTCAGTGATGCGACACGATAATTTTCAAGAAAATTCCCCACCCCAAGTTAGCATTTCCGTGGAAAATATTTTTTGAATATGCTCCTGAAATTCGGTAATGATTTTTTTTGGGGGGGGCCAGGAATATCTTTAGCATTGCTTCCTACGGAAGGAAAGTAAAGCCCGTGGTCCGGTGTGATAGAAATAAGCAGTAGAATAGCATGCATAAATAAAAACTGAATGTGGAAAAAGTTTATGAAAATTGCTTGTTTTTTTTTTATCGAAATCCCATGTAAAATATATATTTTCGTGAAAAACAAAAAGTCTATCTTGGATATTTTGGGAATATCGTCAGAAGCTTTCATTCTGAATAATTTTTGCGTAAATGATAAATTGTAGGAAAAGGACTATTACAGCAGTACGTTCTTTCAATTTTTTGTGCCGTTAACCATTTTTCGAGATATTTATTGCTAATTCTCAAATACTATACTTTTCTGAACTGCAAGTCGCAACTTCGTTAGTCGGTTCAACTTTCTATTTTAGCACGCTGTCACTTTAGAAAAAAATTAATTAAAATTAAACAACATTTCGCTCTACGCGAAGCTTTTGTTGCAATTTTGACCCCATTCTAATAACTAGACATCGGATCGCTTACACCTTAGCAATCAATGTACGCACACAGGTACTAGACAAGGCCAAGCGTGACATCAACAAACGTCTGTGTCATTTTGTTTAATTTTATTTAATTTTTGTTTGTGTCACACTAAGCTAATAGAATAAAATAAGATTGAATTTTATTGCGAAAAATTATGACCGTAAAAAATTATGAGCATTCTTTATTGAAGAGCTCTCGTATCTGTTCACAGCACCGTAGTGCTTAAACTTTTCACATGTAATGAAAATATGCGCGCAGGTTTATTCGAAAGTACGTATCAAGCAGTGCATGTCAGTTTTAAGAGGGAAACTTTACTTTATATGTTTATGGTTTGCGTATAAATTGATAGTGTCGTATTTAGTGTGATGGTCATAAAACCTTGGAGCGTATCCCAGTTACAAGAGATCCAAGCAAGCGAGCAAGCATGTTTTTATCGCAGTTATTTACCTCTGAGAGGGAACTTGTCTCCGATGTGGGCATTTAGGTGCCGTGAGGTCTACCCGCTTGGTGTCTGTTGGCGTGTCTCCAATCGCTTTATGTGCTTCCACACCATATGTAGAAATTCGTGCGGAGAAACCCAAACGGGGTCTCACTGGACATTTAAATGATCATTATATACTCTATTGTACGGTTATGTGAGCAGACATGACAATATTGCAGACTTCATCATGGTCATGGTCGCTCTTCATTGGAATGCAACAAAATAATATTCGAATTTAACTGCTTGCATTACTAGCAGTAAATGGACGAATATAAACTAAAAAATTAATAGCTCTTCATCGTGTTTATGTTGCGGGATATATACTTGCATAAAAGAAGCAGTACCACCAGATCTTCAATGATCCTTCTAAGGAACCACCAGTTTTTTTACATATAATTTTAAATCATTTACTGCCCCGAACATTTTATACGTATCTATTGAAATGATTTCATAGCAAAATCATGACGCTTTGGTGGATGACAGTGTCTTTCTGAGCGCATGCGTATGAACTGGGCACCTTAAAATGTCTGTATTTCTGGTAATAAATGTTGAATAAAAAATATGATTAGATCCGTATAAATAAAATTACCTTTAACACAGATTTATGCCTGATTTCGCCAACAGATGAATTAGTGACGAAGTGTAAGCATATCGTGGAAAATAAGAGGACGGATGCGGTGAATGTAAAAGAGAAAGATGTCACGTGGGAAAAAATTGGAAAGGAATTTAATTCAAATGTACGTGTAATAACTAGAAACACGAAACAACTTCGTCAGTATTACGTAAATTTAAAACGAGGTGCGAAGGATAAGTGACGAGTGACTTGAACGTTTCAAGACGGGAGGTGGACAGTATATTATCCACATAATTCAGTGAATTATAAAATCGCAAAGTTATTAATACTTGAAACAAAGGCGAGATCGGCATATTCCTTTCGATGCATGTTCTAACTCAGTATTACGTAAATTTAAAACGAGGTGCGAAGAAGGACAAGTGACGAGTGACTTGAACGTTTCAAGACGGGAAGTGGACAGTGTATTATCCACATAATTAAGTTAATTATAAAATCGCAAAGTTATTAATACTTGAAGTAAAGGCGAGATCGGCATATTCCTTTTGATGCATGTTCTAACTCAGTATTACGTAAATTTAAAACGAGGTGCGAAGAAGGACAAGTGACGAGTGACTTGAACGTTTCAAGACGGGAAGTGGACAGTGTATTATCCACATAATTAAGTGAATTATAAAATCGCAAAGTTATTAATACTTGAAGTAAAGGCGAGATCGGCATATTCCTTTTGATGCATGTTCTAACTCAGTATTACGTAAATTTAAAACGAGGTGCGAAGAAGGACAAGTAACGAGTGACTTGAACGTTTCAAGACGGGAAGTGGACAGTGAATTCAGTGAATTATAAAATCGCAAAGTTATTAATACTTGAAGCAAAGGCGAGATCGGCATATTCCTTTCAATGTATGTTCTAACCTCTCTTGTACTTCCGCAGTAACCTTCATAGCAACATGTTTCGACAGTCTGTACCTCTGTAGAAAAGTTTGTTCTGATAGCGCCTCAAAATCATTTCTCCTCATAGGCCGTACTCTATTACGAATGCCATTTAGACGGTCTGAAATATAGCAAATCGACATCAACAGCTGAGTTCACGCCCCCCCCCCCATCTTAACTATTTACAATTGTTAAGGACTTAACAACAGAAATAAGTCTAGTTAGTTTAACAGAGATTTAAGACGAGTATTAAACTAAAACTTTTTGGTGAAATGCAATTTTTGTTATAACTATTGCTAAAATAGTATTAAGTCTTAACATCTGTTGCCGAAATCGGGCATTAATTTGTTAGTTTAAACCACACGAAATTATTGCATATCTATTCTTTGGTGAAGATTTATGTTCGTTTTTCCATTGGAAAACGCAAGTCTTTGGCCCACCCACTAAAGGTATAGTTTCTCTGCCACCTGCCACTAATATACACAAAGGAAGTATTGTAATCCACCAGAAAATTGAAGTCCAGATTTCAGCAGAAGTACCTACATTCTTTGTGGCCCCTACAGCATTTTTAGAAAATGGCCTACCGGCTTGTGTGAGGAGTAGGTATAACTCGAAAAAAGAAAAGATGTAACACGAAGACTTGCAACAGATTGGCCGTTTGTACCTGAAATACCATGCACATATTGAATATATTGCTGCATTAAATTTTCTGTGAATAACCTCAGAAGTGCTTTTCATTCAGAAGGAATGTTTAATAACTGATACATCATCAAATATAGTGAAAACTTCTACCTCCCCCCCCCCCCCAAAGTATATGTTTGAAACGTACAATTATTATAAATAACTTTAGGGCGGCGTCTGCCATTTTTGAGACCGCGTTATTATCGGTTTGGGTATATCAATACTCGTTTATTAAATGCTGTTTCTTTTCATTTGTTTTTCATAAGATGATGGAAACAGTAAGGAAGTTCAAAGCGACATAATGGCTGGCTACCTTTCCAACATTTGAATGTCTATTTTATTCCTGTGTGTGCTTGTAGCTTCAACGTAATGCGTAATGAAACTGTTTCTGCAAACGTCTATGGCAATCAAGTTTACAGAAAAATAATATGCAGTAGGTAGTCTGCAGAAAGTACCATACAAATGAACATTAGGAGGTAATGCCTAAGTACAACAATGTTTGGCATGTAACGAGTTCATTTATCAAAGTAGACATTACACTGTAGTATTTGTAATTTTAACAGCATTAGACTGTTATTTATAGTACACGAAATCATAAATCGCGCTGTAGCATACATGTATGTCTTTGTTAATGAATTTCAAAGAAATACTTTTAGTAACAGCATGAGTTGGAGCTTTAGTACCGGCTAATGGCTAGGCACATATTGGTTCAGACGTTCACGTGTTGATTGACACGCAAGTTGCTGTCATGTGTGATATGGGCTGCAGGATGCTGTGCCAGGACCCTCGACAAATAAATCTTCAACACACTGATGGTTTGCCAGAAGCTGTGTGGCATCATCACTCTTCTTCACCATGCCATGGCATGCCCATGCATTCCTGGTTCTTGACCTTCGTTTAATAATACAAATATATTTGTAACCGAAAGAATTTTTAGCATGTGCACCAAGTTGAAGAAATCACAGTATTGCCATATCACTTTGATTTGGCGTAAGTGTTTGATGTTTGATACATTGTTTTCTAAAGGTGTGATTTGAAATGTTTGCTTCCCAGAGGATAACTACAAGGATGTTAAAGGTATTGTGATAAATTAGTCCTTGCACAGTACCGCAGATCAAATAGCCTTCAGCAGACAACCAAAATGGTTTCTAGCTATTGTTTGGTGCTACAAGTGGCATTCCTTGCCAAAGCATCAACAATCGAAAACAATGGTCACTATCAGAAGGTCAAAAATATTTTTGTTTGAATATCGTGCGTTTTAATAGAAGACGTTAAATGTGCAGAAATGGTGAAACAATTTACACAACTGTTTCTAAATTTTAAATTGCTGTTTCAGAACTGTGTTTAAGATTTAATAAATAAATTTCACGACACTCGTGTTTTTGGCGACCACAGTCCGTCCTTATTAATTCGTGTGTGGTGCTGCAAGTCTTTGTATAAAAATGACCCCAAAACATTTGAAAATGCCTATAATAAATTACACTAGTGCCCGATTTAACTAACAGATGTAAAGACTTAACACGAGTTTAGCAATAGTTAAAACAAACATTGCATTTCACCAACAAGGGTTAGCGTAACATTCGTGTTAAATCTCATGTTAAACTAACAAAGCAAATTTCTGATGTTAAGTCCTTAACAACTATAAATAGTCAAGATGTAGGACGTGACTTTTGATGCAGCTGTTGTCGATTTTCCATATTTAAGACTGTCTAAGTGGCATTCGTAATAGAGTACGGCCTATGAGGAGAAATGATTTTGAGTAGCTATCAGAAAAGTTTCTACTGAAGTATAGACTGTCGAAACAAGTTGCTATGAAGGTTACTGCGGAAGTACAAGAGAGGTTAGAACATACATCGAAAGGAATATGCCGATCTCGCCTTTGCTTCAAGTATTAAATAACTTTGATTTTATAATTCACTAAATTATGTAGATAATACACTGTCCACCTCCCGTCTTGAAATGTTCGTCACTTGTTCTTCGCTCCTCGTTTAAATTTACGCAATACTGACGAAGTTGTTTCGTGCTTCTAGTAGTGACACATGCATTTGAATTAAATTCCTTTCCAATTTTTTTCCCACGTGACATCTTGCTCTTTTACATTCACCGCATCCGACCTCTTATTTTCCACGATGTCCTTATACTTCGTCACCAATTCAATTCACAATTCTTTCTCCATGGAGGAGAAAGTTGTCTCTAGGCTTTTGTTGACGTTTTGTTCACCCGCCATTTTTTCAGCTGTGTGCAGACTAAAATAAAATCAAAAGTGCATCGCAGTACGTTCAGAAAATAATACGACTCACCCATAGCCTTCTATAGCTGTAATATTTACAAGTCTCTTGTCGTTAACACGTGTTTGTTAACATTTTCAGAAAACAGTTTGGTGAAATGCAAGTAATTTAACAGCTTTGTTAGCGCTGTGGCAATTCTTACTTTATATTTGTTAACGAAGATTTTAACATCTGTTGGTGAGTGTTTACTTGAATCAGTGTTTTGAAGATTAACTTCAAAATAATTTTGAGCATTATAACATCTGAAGGGTAATTGTTTATTATTTTATTTGTTGTATCTTTCTATTGCTTCCCTAAATTCATTCCAACCATCTAATCCTGTATCACAAATATACAGATATACAGACCTTATTTGGTGGACAACACGGCGCTGGGGCGGGTTTTCTCCGGGATCTCCGGTTTTCCCCCGCCATCTCATTCCACCGGTGCTCCATCTTCATCTCATGTATCATCAGTGTCATCGCCTGCGGTGCCGTATGTAGTAAAACTTATTTTTCACTGGTGCCTTGCCGGTTACTGCTGGAGCAGAAGGCGCGCTGCTGCCGCAGTGGTCCGGCCAGCTACCAGGCACTGCATAAAGTGAGGGTTACCTTCATAACTGCAGAGGAACTTCTGTCATCGATGTATATTTACGTAAAGCCTATCAGACAGTGTCACCAAGGTAACCCTGTTGAGGAAGAAAGTTTCAGTGAATGGTTTGCTTTGTGATTAAGGCAGGGATTAAATGAACAGAAACACAAAATAAACTCAGCAGGTGCAACAGAGCGCTCCTGATTGTGATAAAGCTATTTCTAAGATTGTAAGAATGGGCACAGTTTTTATTAAATTGAATCTAATTTCCGTTCGGGGAGGAAAGTGAACGAACCACCTGCATTGCACCTATAGAACCGCGCTTTTCAGTAAAATTAAAAAGCAGGTGAGAAATTGCTTGTGGAATTAAAAAAGGCGGAGTATAAAACATGTGTTAAGGTCGCGGCGATGAGTCATGTGGGCAGATGTTCTCGAGTTAAATTAATTGTTGTTGCATGTCTCAAAGGAAACTGGCGGAATTCTTGTCTCTGTGTGCTTGCAGATTTATCGTCCAACTCTGGGCTCTGTGCCATGCCAGCAATTTTTTACTATATCCCGCTATTAGGCCCACAACTTCCGGGGCTTTCCTTTATTTGATAGGAAGAAGTTGTTTCTTAACTTTCGCAGTTCACACACTTCGTTTGAGGAGGAACGCAATTTTTGGCAACTAGCCCTGGCCAGTGTTTTGCATTGCCACAGGAAATGTTAAAAAGGTCTGCACTTCCGGATCCATCACCGCTGTACAGGGCATGATGTCAGCAAGTAGGTTCGATTCTTGGTAGCTTTCAAGTTAACTTTAGACATCAGTGGGCTCTGACCACATCCGTTTCTCGTTAATGTTTCAACAATTGCAGACTGACGAAAGCACAGAAGAATAGCCTCGGTGCCGAGTCACTGTGTAGGAGTGAGCTACAAAACGAAATAAAGATAGTACCTATACAACTGTGGATTAGAAATAGGTAATACTGCCAGAAATAGACTCATCTGTGAGAAGTCTAGATTAATGCTATGTATACCATCTAAATATGTAGATTACACTCTTGTTCGCTGTGCTTCCTTTCGTGATCTTTTATAATATTGTATTATTTTATCTACTGATTAAATATGTTGTATAGTAGTTAAAGATAATAGAATGAACCTTTTACTTACACTGCTTTTTACTTCTGTATTTGTGCAATCAGCCTTTAGAGTTTAACTTGATTCATGATTTCGTCTTTGACATTAGGCCTAGATCATAAAACTCAAAAAAATATTTATTATAAGCAGATGAACATACCAAAGGCTATGAATTACTATCCAGTTAGTCTCCATTATATACATAGGTGATCTGAAAAGTTTCCGACCTAATCAAGATACAAGACATTTTTTTTCAGAAAAAGTTTTTTTTTTCTAATTATTTTTCAACATAGTCTCATTGTAATTCTACACACTTTGTAATTCGTGGATTTTCGCCCTTGCAACCGCTGAGGTGTGAGACGGTGCGTTGTCTTGGTGAAACAGTATTTTATTTTTCTGAAATTGTGGCCGTTTTTCCTCAAGTTCTGCCTTCAGCTTGTCAAGTAATGATGCGTAGTATGCTCCTGTAATGGTTTTTCCTTTTTGAAGATAATCGATTAAAATAACTCCATGACTATCGCCCCCCCCCCCCAAAAAAAAAAGTCGCCATCATTTTCCCGGCCGAAAAAAAGTTTTTTTTTTTTTTTTTTTTTTTAGCCGGTTCCCGCTTTGTAGACCACTGTTTGGACTGTATTTTTGTTTCGGATGTATAATGTATACAAGTTTCTTCTACAATAATTAATCGGCGCCAAAACTCGGAGTTATTGCGCCTAAACCGCGCCAACAGAGCGTTGCAAATGTTCATTCGAACACGTTTTTGGTCTTAACGTGAGCGAACGCGGCACCCAACGAGCCGAAAGCTTTCTCATGTCTTAATGTTGATTTAATATGTAACACTTTCTTTTGTCATGTTCATAGCCTCTGCTGTCTCTCTCACTTTAATTCGGCGGTCGTCTAGCACCATTTGGTGAACTTTCGCGATGTTTTAGTCGGTAGTTGCAGTTTTTGGACGTCCGAACGTTCATCGTCTCCCAAACTCTTACGGCCACGTTTAAATTCAGCTGCCCAAAATATCACTGTGGTAAATGGTGCAGAGTCTCCATACACAGAATCCAACGCATCTTTGATTCGTGTCGGCGTATTGCCTTTCAAAAACAAATATTTAATGACAGCTCGATACTCCATTTTGTCCATTGTCATAAAAACACATCAACTCACTCAAACGACTGTTAAATAACTGAGCTTTCAAAATGGCGGAAACTTTGGTGAGTGCTGCCATCTTGTTGAGATCAGAAACTTCTCAGGCCACCCTCGTATTCAGAAGTGTCTTTAACAGACACCATGGTAGGGGACAGAGTTTTTATGATTAGTCTGCAATAGAAATGTAGAAAAGCGAACTACACATTTAAGGCACTTAGCTGTATTACTCGTCTCTTAGCTTAGGTGGTAGCGTATCTGCCTCACGTTCAAGAGATCCGAAATCTTCCTCAGCGTAAGTTATTAGCATAAAGTTCTTTTTTGTTTTTTTTTTTTACTCCAGACATTATATATATTATATCCAGAGTTTCATTTGTGGTAATAATATTTAATAAATATCCTGATAATGGGAGAAATGCAGACTCCCGAAAGGTCGATTTCTAATCGTCTTTTCACCTGGCTTGCTTCCCGAGAACAACTTGAGCATAATGCAATATATTTTTGCCTAAACTGGTTTCATACAGTTTTCCATATTTTATTGTTTGTGGTAATGATTAGGATAGTTTTCGACCTCCTAACACTTCAGGTATAGAAGCAGTTGTGTTGACTTTGTTTTGTTTGCGTTTCAGAAATTTTTCCGTAATTCTGTACAGCGGAATGAAAGAAATGTGGAGGGAGTGAAAATAAGAATAAAAGATAGATGGAGGGGTAGATGTTGAGAAAGTGGAAACTACACAATGTAATCATGTGTACATGGGTTCTAAATAAATGCACAAGTATATTTTAAGTATCCCAGATAACGCTGAAAATACGTACACAATTAGCAGCTTAAAAAATCGAAGCTTAATAAGTAAAATGCAAGCTTTTACCGTGAAAACGCGTTAGAGTAAATGCATATTTTATTCCAGGATTTTATTTAATATGTTTTATTTAAGGACTCCGAGCTGATATACTGCACAAATCCCTAGCGAGTGTTATTTTCTCTCTCTCCTTTTGGAAAGAGTCGCGTATATATGCAATTTCCTACCCAGGCGAAGATTTTTGTATCTAATTTAATTTTTGCTGGAAAAAAAATTTCGCGTGCGCCAGCTGGGAGTGACATTTAAATTTGTGTTCCATTTAGTATCACAGCGGTTATTTCCTGTTATTTTTCGTGTTGAATCTCTCCTCGTTACAACAGAGTTTACTGTGTCACACGTCTGACGAATAATGTAGTTGAATTAACATTTTCACATCTCTTTGTCAGCAAAGGTGCTATCTAGATGTAACAGACCGTACTAAGCGCTTGTGAAAGAGCAATATTTGATATCAACTGTCTACCTCTGGAAAATAAAACTAATAAAAGTCCGTGAATTATATGGTAGAGGCTCAAAACTCGTTCGGGTCTCTTGTCACTGTCAGAGTAGCTTAGCGGTAAAGCATTTTATCTGAAAGTTGGGTATTGAGATTTGACCGCAAATACATGTTTTTGTCAATGGCTGAAGTAGACAGTTCCGTAACAGTAGGTTATCATATTTTTCTCTGGCAATCGTACATAGGCCAGTTATTTGTTAGGCTTTAAAACACAGCTTTTATATCCCGGAAACCTGAAAAAATGGAGAATAAATCTCGGAACGGAGCTATTTCCGATGCAAAATTATAATCTAAGCCACAAAACTGCGTAACGTGGAAAGGGAAATGCTTTTGTGGGACCGTTTGCTTAAATAACCTGATTAAAACGGATTACTTTATGTGCAATGGGTTACAGCGTACGTATTATCACCGATCGCATTGTTGTGTTGGAGCCGCCGCAAAGCCAGGGCTATGCGCGTGGTCAGAAAAGAAACAGACATATATTGGTGTGCAGCGCTGGACGCTTGCTGAGAGAGAGAGAGAGAGACAGAAGCTGGAATTTTCCGCTGCCTTTGTGATTGTTAACGAGTGGTGTACTGCATTCTAGAACAATGACTGAGAGATATAAATAGCAGCAGAGTGTGAAAAGCAGGGAGTTGTTGCAGTTGTGTGATGGTTATTTCAACTGTACCGCAGTAATTTTTTGGTTTGTTTTTGTGTGGCGGGAGTACCGAAACGACCTTGAAGACTGTCAGTGTCACGTAATTTTGCTACTGCCAGATTTGTATTGCAATTAAGAGTGTTTGAATTTACTGCAAGACTTGATTCTGCCAACCCGCGAAGTCACAGTATATTAAAAAGTGCAATAATTTAGAGGGCGACTGTACTTGCACCAATGTCCCATGAGCCATAAAGTCATAAACTGTAATCCTTCGAGGAAAAGGGAAAGCGAACCATTAGCTTGCAACACACATGGTAAGGGTACTGCTCATTCTCTTCTCACTGAAGTGACGTATGTAATATGAATATTTTAATATCATTTGGAATGAGAAAGTGTAGTGGTGCTCTCTGCACTTGGGACATCATGGCGAATATAATTACACGAAGTTAACCTTTTAGCGCACAAACCATGGTATTAACTAGTTCAGAAATTCTTTAAAATATACTGGATGAATAAGGGGATGCAAATTGGAAACAGAAACGTATTATTTCTGTGAAAAGTAAGTGGAAACGTCTATACTGTATAGCGTCTATCATTATTATTGTAATATTTTAATATTAATGGAGATTCAAGAAGCACAATAAAATAGGCAGACAGCTATCAACATTCGTATTATTAAGGAGAGCGTATCTATCATCTTTCGATAAGAAAATGTGAGAAAAGAAATTGCGTATTTTCCGTCAGTTTATTTATGTTTGCTTGGCCGGTTATCATATGTACGTTGTTGCGGTTGACCGAATACCTGTGGCCTTGTGGTCAAGTCCATTGTACAACCAAACCTTTCTGTAACGCCTGCTGTATCGGCAGCCCACCAGACATTTATGTAATGCAGTGTTGTCTACATCAACGGAGGAAGAAACCAGCTGAATCCTGATACGGTTAACGAACCACGTGAATGAAGAAAGAATCGATACGACTTTTGCAAATAGACATTACACAACGTTGTATAAACTGACTACCTGTGTGGTCAATTTAACTCAAAATACCTATCTCCCGTTTCGAGGAGTTTTTCTTTAACTGGAACCATTTCCTGTCTTCTGTGCAGTATACAAATATGAATAAGAAATGCATTAAATTCAAGATTAAAAATAAAAAATTAATAAAACAGAAGTACGTAATCGCTATTCCACATTGGCTTACCGAACAAAAGCTGGGAGTTAAGTAGATTTGCTAAACAAATGACAGAGATAGCAGAAATGAAGTTGCCACGTGCAGTAAACGGCTGTGCTGAAATGGGTACACCAAAATAAGTATTACATAATGTTTCTAAATGTATTCAATTTGTTTGAAAATATCACGAACATACTGTGCAAGTTTTGAATCGTGGCGGATTACCTCGTATACTTTTAAAACATTAACACCAGAGGCAGCAGAAAACATTAGCCAGATAGTAGGATTCATGTATTTGATATGGAAATAGGCATTTACGTCTAACCGTGTGAAGAAGAAAAGGGAGAATATAAGCGAAACAAAGGGCCGCGCCGTGGCTCGGTGGTTCGACCGCTTGGCTCTCACCAAGGCGGCCCGGGTTCGATCCCAGGCGACCGCAAAGTGAGAATTGTGGTAGACAACAAGGCGCTGGGGCGGGTTTTCTCCGGGATCTCCGATTTTCCCCGCCATCTCATTCCACCGGTGCTCCATCTTCAAGTATCATCAGTGTCATCGCCTGCAGTGCCGTATGTAGTAAAAGCGGGCGTTAAACACTACACATTAAGTGAAACAAGTCCAATTGTCCACAGTAAAGAGTACTGTATTTTCCTTACGGGCTGCGTTTTTGTGTGAGAAAAAGTATATTTCGAGTTGCAGTTGTTCGGACATCAGTTTTTAACTGGCGATTATTTAAATAATTTAGAATTAAGAGAGAACCTCCAAGAGTAATAGCAATAAAAATATCATTTTCAGTTGTCTTGGACTTACCCATTGTTTATGAACTGGTATTGCGTAAGAAGAAAATTCAAATTCTTCTCTTCAATTTGATGATTTGCTCTACCTAGTACAATTTATTACTTCTCTACCTTACGTAGCCAGAGGAAACATTCTGTCCCCATAAAAATAATATGAACATTACACTGAATATAAACTTTCATTATCAGGTCCGTTGAGCCGAAAACACTTTAGGAAAAGTATATGTAGGAACTAACAGATGTGTAGTCGGAGGGTTGCCAAACTGTGCAATGAAGTTACAACATTCTCAAGAAAATTGCTCGTACCTATACGGAAAAATTCTTAACAAGTTTTATTTTCTGAAAAACGTTTAATTTTTTAATGAAATAGCTATGTTTAGTATTTTGACCTGAGAAATAAAATGCATGGTTTGTGCTATCCCATTTATAAATTAAATTTTGTAAATTTTGGAATTATAAAGAAAACATTAAAATGTAGAGAGTTGAATTTCGTAAAACACATAATTTTTTTTCGTAGTGTTAACTTTCTGTACTTCATGCTGAAAAATTCCCTGCTCTTTCCAATGGAAATGTTTTAGTTAGCTTAATGATAAATAATTTCTTAGCAGGAAACTGTATTGTAACATAATCACGAGAGAAAACCCTTTTCTATGAGTAGCTGCTTACTGTACTCCCTATGTAACATCTGTGAATTTCTCATAGGTAATGTCAGGAGTTGTTTTGAAATTACCGATAAATGCACAAATGACGAAGTCGCCAGAGAGTCTATTTGTAGAGACTATTTCACGAATAAAGCAAATTATTAAAAGCAATAAATCAAGTTATTTGATTCCCTAAATCACATAGGCTTACATTATCACATGAATGAAACTTAACCTCACAAGTCATGGCATTACAGGCCGTGCACAAGTTAGCACTGACGAAAGTAACTTTGGTCTTACGGCGCTGATTGCTTACTAGAAATTAATAAAGTAACATAACCTCTATGACAAACAACAAACTTCATTTATTTTAAACAACAATAAATTTGCAATTATTGAAGTTGAGTATTCTTTTTTTTAAACTTGATTCAACTATTTAAATTCACAATTATAAAATTGGCAATTATTGAAGTTGAATGTTATACCCAACAGTAGAAGATGTGATAATTGCAGAGCGATAATTGTGCATGGTGTACAGTTATCGGTTTAGAGATCAGCGATTGGTCGAATGCTAGTATTATTCTGCTGCTCAAACCGTTACCGTGGCTTTATCTTTGGTAATAGAAACCTCTGAGATAACGCACTGATTATTCTAGTGAGAGGAGAACTGACGCACCTCTCGATCTGGTGGTAAGCACCAATGAATTCAGCCAATGGAGTGTCCAGGAATCACAAATGATGGAGCCGCACAATAATACTTGGTTGGTGTATACTAGGCTAGTAACACGTGTGCGAGATAGTCGTTAGTAGAGAATGTGTAGCTTTCCTTTTTCTAACTTAAGTAGCGTTTATCTTAAGGGTAACATTTTGCATACATTGTTTTCTAATTTCGGCAGTTTTATGTATCGCATTACATTGGCTGGTGACCTGTGTCGCTGATAATTGCCAGCCTTGTGCGTGTTTCCCACTTTAGCTGAAGAGATGCAAATGTGTAGCAGAGACAAGCGAGATGAAGTTTTATTGCATTGTTTCGGATTCAGATGTTTGGAGTTTTATTGCCTAATACGTACTGCGACGTTCATGTCTGCGTATGACATTTATCCGGTGCTGGAAACGCTTGTGGCGCCGGGCTATTTTTCTGGCTCTACCAAAACTCATTGAAACTCATTCAACCGGTAGCAATATCTAGGTCACAATGATAAATGAATAATTTTTCGCACTGCTGCTCGAATAACTATTTCACCTGTCAGCACTGGAATTTTTTCGCAAGATATTTGAGGGTAGCGGCGCCACAGGAGATAAAACTCGAGCCTTTAGACACTTGAGATGTCTCGAGAGTGATGAATCTGTTGTGAGCAGGCATCGAACTTGCACGATCGCTTCAAGTGGGCAACTTGGTCTGAATTGTACAAGGAACAAGCGATTCAGCGAGCGCTGTTGAAATCTCGTAGCTGTGATGGAAAATCTATTGGAGGGATTGTTGCTATATTTAACTAAGCAACAATGGCGGTGTTTGCCATGAGAACAAAAGAAACGGCGCAGTAGAGGGTGTCCAGAGAATTTGTCACGTCCAGTATGGCACTTTATGCCGTTTTAAACGAAATAATTATTGTCAGTTCATGGCAAAATAAAAAATAACAGAAAACGTATAAACGAAAAATAAAGACTAAAATCGTTGTATCACATTTTTATAAATATTTAATTTAATTTTGTTAACGACGCGGTCAGTTAAAAGTATCGTATCAGGGCCGTCGGTGTACCGGGATTTCGACCAGCAGGTGATGCTTTACATTTCAATAAATCTATCGACGTGGGGTATCAGTAAGACAGGTTTGACGGACAATCCTCTGTATAAGGAAGATGCGTTTTAGAACTTAAATATATAACATTATTTTTAGTTTTTACTTGACGTTGCTATGCATACCGATGTCAGCAATAAATGATCTATTCAGAAAAGTCGCCCTGATCGAGATTCGAACCCGGCAGCTCTTGGTAGCTATGTTCACACCACAGACAACCACCAATGCCAAGCTGTAATAGTTTTTACGGACTATTTGTGTGGTACTCAAGTTTCATGGCGATTGGTTTACCACGTTTTTCTCTTTGTTGGCCCGTTATAAACATTAGCTGCCCGCCTCGGTAGCGTAGATGGTAGCATGTCTGCCTCACGTTCAAGAGGTCCCGAGTTCGAATCTCGGTCAGGATGAGGTTTTTTCCGGGGGTTTCCCTTATCCTAAAAGACGAATGTCGGATAACTCTTAAGCTCCATGGACCCTCGGCCCATTTGAGCATCATTTCACCCATTCCATTCATCGTCCGATTAAATTACAAAAAAATGCTTGAGTGAATTGCACAAAAATGAAGATTTTCAAACACACTTTGCAATACAAAGTGATTGTAAAAGATGAACACATTTTCTCCAACTCTGTGTTTGGTATTGGCTGATTTATTTGAAATATACACAGAAAATATTGAGTTTGATGTTTCTCCGAGTCAGTCACACAAATTGGTAAATTGGAATTGAGATTTTATTTAGGGACAATCTTTAACTGCCATAGTTCTCAAGGTTCCATTTATTAATGGTCCTGAAAGTACGCTGAACTTTGCTCAGAAGCCTCTTTATCAGACTTGAAGTTCCTTTACGCCAGGAGGTCGCCTAATTTACGTTCCTTCCGAAGGAAGCCATGCTAAAGATTTTTAAGCCAGAAAAACTTGTCACCCTCCTCGAGGCTTGAACTTAGGACTTTAGGAGTAGAGGCTAGCATGTTACTCCTAGACCTCGAAGGTTAACACAACTTGGCATCGATTGATTATCCAAAACTACGAGGAATATTTGGATTTAAATTTGAATATGTAGGTAAGAATAAATTAAACGGAAACATTTGAATGTCTGATACCTTACCGTGTTCCTTCTAGTTCTAATTACACAAGTTTTTCAGTGACTGAATTGTTTATGATATATAGATGGGGTTTTTAAATTAATATTATTACGTACTTGAAACTAATCTGAATTCTGTGCAGTTGCTAAAATAATCGGGTTGCCAAAAGCAGCTGCCTGTTTATTATAAAGAGATTGCAAGTGGATATCGATAAAAAAGGCAAATATCTTTGTTTCGTTGGAGTATCTTTGACATCTGCTACTAGAAGTGTTTCCTTTTCACCAGACAAACATTTCCCTCCCAGAATTAAATCACTTTTGAAGAGAGCAGGTAAGGGGACCTACAAACAGTTTTGGCTCCAAGTTCATGTTGTTGGTCTTAGGTGGAGCATGAGGTTCTTGTGAAAGTCCTCCATTTGATCCTCTTTGATGACATTTGCTTTGATCTCCGCTCAGCGCGCTTGCCGGTCTTGGTATGCGGTCGAGCCGTGTGTTTCTTGTGCGGTTTACCCAGCAACATCAACTAGCCAGAAGTGACGTGCTTGCTTTTTTGTAGTGTTATTAACTGGAATTTCCGCTTTATTGGGGCGCGTTTTAGCATTATAGACAATGTTTATAGTTCAAATATGTTTTAAGAACAGCGCTATGAGTTCTACAGCAAATAATCAAATGCAATACAAAATGTCATTTCTTAGCGCTGTATAGTATGACAACTTCTGTGTGTCCAAGTCATGTGGACTCTTTAGAGGTATGTGTGTTTTCTCCCCCTCCCTCCCTCTCTGTCGTTTGAACAGCTTTTTCGGTGCATGACATTTTCTGACATAAATGGCCCATTTTGTCACAAACTATAAACTATATTCTATAATGATAAAAAGGACCTAATTGCCGTTATATATATAATGTGTGTGTGCGTGCGTGCGTGTGTGTGTGTAACATGGTTGTCTATTTTAAAACGTTGCTGATAAATTTTAATGAGAAGATGGAACTGTTGAGGCATGTCCCAGACGCCCTTCAAAACATTGACTTCTGCGCAATGTTTTCATTCTTGAATACTTATCTAAAGGAAGTATTGCAGACATGCAGTATCAAATGTCATGGATTCCACCGAATTAAATGACAGCATTGTTTAAAAACAGTGAGAATGGGAGAGTAGCATAATTAAGAAACGAAAAGTTAGATAAGGAACAAACTCGTATTTGAAATGAGCAGCTCCCAAACAGTCCTTCATGCTTAAAATATTGTGTCAGGTATTTTTGTAGCATTAACAATTTTCGAGGTATTCAATGTTGAGTTTTTGAATATCTACTTTTATGTTCGCAAAGAACAGAATTTCAAAGCCAGGATATAGTGGGCCGCAGGACCAGATATCGCTTGAACGTTATTCATCGTCTATCTGTAGGCAAAGCAATTGAAAATATTTCAGTAAGCATAGTGAGTAGTAGAAATAAAGGAAATTGATTGGTCGGTCGTTCGGTCCGCCCTACCACGTGATGATTGGACCCATTTCTCAGGGGAGGCACCCACAGGGCGGTGTCCATTACGTCCAATGGTAGGGTGATAGTTACGATGACGGTGAGGCAAGAGGACCTACAGCTTATACCGTGGACTCCGAACCACGTTGGGCACAGGGGACACTTTACGTGTGCTAGACAGAGGTGAAGGCGGAACCCCAGAGCCGGGAATCGAACTCAGGACCCTTAGCACACGGGAGGGGCGAACGAAACCACTGCGCTACCCCGGCCCCATGTTGGAAATGTAACGCATTAAATTTTTTTTAGAACAACTGACATTAGAAATTAAACGCTCTAGATGTATATGTTGCTTAAATAGCATCATATCCGTCTGACTTTAATGGATTCAATTGCAAGACATTGACCGCAGTAGAACCGAAGCTGTGCTGCTCCATTTCTAGAAGTACTTCTCAAGTGGTCGTCAGACATCAAGTTGTTTTATATTCAGAGTTTGAATGATAAACGAAGACAATGTAATTGGGAGTTCTAGAGCATTGCGTGCCAGTAAAGGCCAAGTCTATATGTATGTGTAGATGTGACGTTAACTTCCCAATGCCCTGATATTTCGTTGTCCCTAGATTGTGATTAAGTGTTGAACTGAACATCGAAAACAATCTTGAAGACATGAATTAAGAATAGAATTGCAAGTATTAGAATAACTGAGATGGTTCAGTGTCTCGTATTCTCTAGGTACGGGCTCAAATCCCATGTATGGCATTATAGTGTGATGGTTAGTGCATTTTGAGTAGTAATGTACATATCCACTAGACTTGGCCTTGGTGGTGATCGAACGTGTTAAAATAAAAGATTAGAGAATTGAATTGAAGATTGTCCTTCGATTATCCAAAATATGTATGTATGGTTTCTATATATTTGCATATATGACATTAATCGTATTTTTTTGCTTCCAGGTAAGAGCTGCCGAGATGTTCATCTTGATGTAGAGTGCTCTGGGTGAGTTAAAATCCTCTTTTTGGCTCTTACTAGCGTATTCGTCAGAGTTGAAGAACAGCCTTTGTCATTTCGGAGATGCGGTGGGGTACTGGACTTCGTGGGTTAGTAGAATTAAAAGTCTTGTCTGCAGAAATTTAAAATGGTCTTTATTGCAGTAAAAAATACGCTTTGTACAACCCTGGTAGCAGCAAAAGACGTAACATACACAAACGCAGTCTTCAAGGTCGTCTCGTTCCTCGTCTCAGGTAAATAAATAAAAATTCGCTGCGGTACAGTTGAAATAACCCTCACACACAATTACTGCACAGTTGCATAACTCAGCTCAACTAACAACTGACTCCGCGCTAACACTTTGCGGGATGCAGTAGAGCTCCCGAGAAAGATCGCGGTGACGAGAGAAAGACGGAAATATCCAAGCATCTGTCTCTTTCTCTGCCCACGCGTAAACTCTGGCTTTGCGGCGGCTTCAACACAAGAATGCGATCGGTGACAATGTTTGTGCTTAAGGAAGGCCACTTCTATTCTTTATTTAACCAAATAAATATCAGTTAGTTCAAATGGATATCTTTATGTCGTATTAAATACCAATTAGAAAATATATTTTAGATGGTGCCCTTTTTGTTACGCAACAATCCAAGGTTTTAGTTTAAATTAGATTCTAAAACAGAAGCTGTCGCTAACATTCATATGTGTGACTCCATTCAAAATATAATTAAAACACATCAATAAAGTTTTATTTTCTCGTTGTATAGTCAGTAATCCATTGCTATTACCTTGCTTCTCATTTGTTAGTGCTGTAGAACGCTGTAAACATTCATAATATACGAGATTGAGGGTGTAACCACCTTCTTCCAACCTTTTCTGTTTTAGAAGTAATTTTATCATATGAAAGATGCCACAGTACATTTATTTGCCAGTTCATTCGAGGTACAGTTTTCAAAATTAAATCATTTTATTGTCACTTAATTTTCTTATTCTTTCATATTTGTGGGCTGACTAAATATTACATTTCACGCAAATTGAGTATCGGATTGCACCAGAAATACATGTTTTGAGATCCACTAAAAGGGAGTTCATATTAAACGACAAGAAGGACCAAATGTCATGCTCGAGCTAGGCTCTCTTTATATCATGTTGGGAGTATTGAGAAATATTTGTAGTTTTCTCTAAAATTCCTTTTAAAGATTTTAACATATAACTATATTATGCTTAAAGATATTGAATGATCAACTCTGAATCTTGGATTGTCAAGTCTTCTTCATACTGATTAAATGTTGTACTATCTCTTAAATTGGAAAATCTTTGCAAATAGATAAAAACTAGTTACGTAAAACGTAATCCTTATTAAAATACTTAAACAGTGTGTGTGTGTGTGTGTGTGTGTGTGTGTGTGTGTGTGTGTGTGTGTGTGTGTGTGTGTGTGTGTGTGTGTGTGTGTGTGTGTCCCTCCCTCATCGCTAGAAATGATCACAAACATTTGAGTAATAAATTTTTGTAGATATACGAGGGCGCTTCAATAAAGAATGGTCATAATTTTTTATGGTCATAATTTTTGGCACTAAAATTCAGTTTTATTACATTCTGTTGGTTTAATGTGAAACAAACACGCCGTAGTAGTTACACTGTTGCTACTCCTGGTTCCCGTCTGTGAGAACCAGGCAAGTTCAGACATGTTTAGTATCGCCTACTGCTGTAATGGAGGTAACATGCAGTTAAAGTTGATGTTAGAGGAAGATCCGGAGTTTCTTTCAAACGTAATCACTGCTGATGAAACTTGGCTACATCATTTTGATTCTGAGAGCAAACAGCAAAGCTCAGTGTGGAAATCTCCTTCATCAACGTCCCCCAAAAAACCAAAAGTTGTTGCTTCTGCTGGGAAACTTATGGTTATCTCATTCTTTGATATTCATGGAATGGTTTATCAGCATGTTGTACCTGCACACACATCAGTAACCGGACAATACTACAGGGATGTCCTGAAAACATTGCAAGGCCATATCAGACGCGAAAGACCACATTTCCGTGAAGCAGGCTGGATGCTGCACCACGATAATGCGCGGCCGCATATTGCCAATGTTGTTGCTGAATATCTTGCAAAAATCAACGTGAAGTACATCCCTCACCCTCCCTATAGTCCGGATTTAGGCCCACGTGACTTTTTTCTATTCCCTAACTTGGAGAAACGCCTTCGTAGGAAGCAGTGGCGAAGGCTGCGGAGGCGATTTTGAAGGATCTCTCAAATAATGTTTTCCAGCATGTCTTTGAAGACTGGCAGAAACGCTGGGACAAGTGTATCGCATTCAGGGGAGACTATTTTGAGAAGGACCATCAAAATTATGAGGATGAATAAACGTACATTGTCAATAAAAAAGTGATAATTCTTTATTGAACAGCCCTCGTATATTTCTGAATGTCGCAAGTAAGCACATATTGTTTAATATGTAATCATGCCTGGTCCAAAAGTAGTAACTAGTATAGAAAATAAAGTTCTATGTGTACTAACAGTACTATAATGTATCAGAGGTAGAGAAAGACGTGAGTGTTCATATGGAAATATCAAGTTAAACATCGTCAACTAAAATGATTTGAAAATCTGTCACGCCAGTATAATAAAATTACCTACAATTTAATGCCAATTAGCGGATATGTACATGCTTCAGCAAGTTGGAATTTACCTCTAAGATCCACACTTACTCCTAATCTCATGAAAAGTTGGGTAAAGGAGGTGGAGGGTTTGGGAAGAAACTGAAACAGCACCAGGAAAACAGATATAAAGGTAGCATGACCTAAGGTGATGAAAATCTGGCAGAAGTAGGGTTTGGTGCAAGAAGTAAAATCTATTTTGACCCAGTTCCTTGGTGGTAGGATGATTCAGAACGCACTGAGGTTGATGAATGACTCTTCCAGCAACATAACGAGCGTTCGGAGCCAACGTTACGTTTTATACTTGACGTTTATTGACAGAGACAAACACTTACTATTCCTTTGTGATGCTTGAACAGCTTGGCCTAGTTTGCTCACGTGCATCACTTTACGACCTCTTGATCTCATATGGGCTGCACTCTACTCTTACACCAACTATTTGCTTCATTTAGCCCAGATAACCTTCATTGGTGCAGAGGAAGATGGGAATGAGTAGACGTTAAGTGATAGTAAATATTTTAAAGCTGTCACACAAAACTTAGGGATCCATTGAATAATGTAATACATAGAATGTTTTGTGCAATTGTGTTAAATGTTAGAGGATGTAGATTTGGCAGTAGATTGAGTACATTGCGGCTCGTGGTAAGGTGGCAAAGTACAGTAATTACCATAGACTAGCTTTAAGGTAAATTCCTAGATGTATGCTCAAGTTGTTCTCGGGAAGCAAGCCAGGTGAAAAGACGATTAGAAATCGACGTTTCGGGAGTGTACATCTCTCCCATCATCAGGATATTTATTAAATGTTATAACCACAAATATAAACACAGACAAAACACTATCAAAATTCGCATTACTTAACAAAAGACTGTTTTCAATGAAGTAAATGTCAGGTCTGGAGATGGCGTGGGTATAGAAAATTAATTGGTTCAAAGAAACGTAACTACTTATCTGGATTATCAAGCTGTACTCATCTGTGCTTCTTAAGTCGACGGATTCCCATTTTAAGCCCTGTTTCCAATAGGAGCTGAACTGAAATCCAGCGTCGCGATTAAGTGTGCTCCTCTCGGAGAAAATGGCCAAAGCCTCCTTAACTCTCCCCTCCCAGTAACTTTGGGACAACGCACGACCACACACTGCAAATGCGACGAATAACATCCTACAGGAATTTGGCTGGGACGTGTTTGACCACCCCCCGTACAGCCCTGACCTCGCTCCTAGCGACTTTCATCTGTTTTTGCATCTCAAATGTTTCCTTGGCAGTCAACACTTCAACAATGACGAAGAGCTGAAAGAAAATGTTTCCAACTGGTTGAAGACACAGACGGCAAACTTCTATGAAGAAGGTATACAAAAACTTGTGTCTCGCTAAGACAAATGCCTGCAACATTTCGGCAGTTATGTGGAAAAGAAGTTTAAGAGTCGTAGAATTTTGTGCAATAAATAACTTTTCTCTAACGGTACACTTTAGTTTTATTACCAAACGGAACTTACTTTCTGGACGTACCTCATATATTCTCCCAAAGTAGCACCTGTGTGGTTCAAAAGTTGTGGCCTATTGAAATGGTTCAGGTTTATATGGATCGCACTGTAGATATTACTTGCCTAAAAGAATAAGTGGTGGTGTTCCACTCAAAGAATCGGTACCGAGATTTCATCCGAAATGTGCGCTTTAAGGATTCTTGAATAAGCTTAAAAAATAAAAGTTCATAAAGGAGCCCGCATGCATATCGGTCTGACTCTGATTAGTAATACTCGAAGATTAGGTAATTCTCTTCCTAATTTTCTTATTTATTGATTTCAAAAATGACTGACAGAATTTTGATTAAAATAGCACCTTTTAGGATATTTGCATAAGGTATATTGTAAATTTTGTAGAAATAGCCTGTGAAGTCGTCTTGATTTGATGATTGTATAACTTTGGATAGCTGGTAAACCACAAAAGCATACAATAATGGCATTTTTACGGCTTTGACAGTTTCCTACATGTAGAAATTGGTCTGAATTTATCAATTTTAAGTGTTTATCAGTTTATCACTATTGGTTTCTCACGATGATGAGCATGTAGTGACTCTGTCCTAAATCCCCGAGTGGAACTATCCCTGCAAACGTTTGTTAATTCTTAAAATTAGTTTTTGAAGGAGTGAGTGAAAGTGCTGTGAATGTAGTAGCGTGCAGAGACCTCGGTAGTAGGACAAAAGGTGGATAATGAACCGATAACCTAATTACTGAACGCAATACGCTGTAGCATTGCTCACGTTTGGCTGGAGCGTATTACATCGCATTCCATCCCATGAATCTACTTGATGTATTGGATTCCTTGCTGCTAGCGGACAGCATTTGGCTCGCTCGTCTTCCTAAGGTCCACTTGTTCATCATGTAATACGTACATGGCATTAAAAACAGTAAATGATATCTGAAATGGCTTGTACACCTGTAAACTGTTGGAAAATCCACATTTTTTATGCAGACTCATGCTTTACCAGTTATACAAACATTCTTCCGAACGAGGAAATAACAGGCTGTCCCAGGAGTTTAATGAGGATATTTCGTCCTGCAAATACCTTGATATTATGGTATTTCAATGAACGTCGTAGAAGCCATTTATGAGTAAATAAAACTTAATGAAAAAATGTTCCCATTTAAAGGTAGATAAGGTTGATTGAATTTTCTTGAAATTATGTTGGAGAAGGTGCAGAACTAAATGTCATGTTTTGTATTTATTGTATCATTTATTATTTGTATTTTTTATTTATTTTTCGTGAATTTTTTGTGATATTTCTTTGATTATTCAGAAAATATTTAAAAATGCCTTCCCGGTTGAGTATCGACTTTGGATTTTTTTATTATAATCAATATTTCTGGGGTAGTGCAGTGGTTTCGTTCGCGGCTCCCGCACAAAGGGTCCCGAGTTCGATTCCCGGCTTTGGGGTTGGCGATTTTAAGTCGGCCCTAACCACGTGTTCGCCTCTGTCTAGCACATGGATACCACCATCTGACAAATGGGGTCCGGTCATCACGAGGGCGAGCTTACCCCAAAGGCCAGTGTTGTCATATGGGGCGTGTTGGTAACCAACCATATTTCATTTGGTTACCAGGTCCTTGAGAGAAAATATAAACAAGTTCTAACTCTTTTGATCGATTCTGTACATTTTGAACGCTTTGACAATTGTCATATTGCCAGGGCTTTATGAGTTTCGCTACCATTAACGAAAATAGCGGAACGAAAACATTGTAGTTGAATATATTAACCTTTTATGAGGGGATTCCTGTTTTCTCAAAATGTTCATTTTTTCCGGGTAAGTTCTACATGTCATATTTGAATGGCATATAATAATAGTTCCTCCAACTACCATATGTAAGCTGTAGATAAAGATGCTTATTTACTGTCCGAGTTAATAGAATAAGCGTATTCCTCTAGTTTCTTGACTAGAAATTGTGTGAAACGTTTGAAGTGAACAGCAGTTGACTGTGGCTGCATTAATTCTAAGCATAACACGAAATTTGTTTTATTTTCTTGTTTTGTGTTGTTGTTTTAGTCGACTCTCGTCGCTCCGCTGCATGTGATATTTATTCAAGACAAACAATAGCTTATTTCCACAGCAGTGTATAACACAATTAAGCCTTTACGTGAATTGGGGAAATGCAGCTGGCACGTTGCCCGCCCTGTATCAATTCGTCACGTTGAAGTGTCGTCTCATTAGACTCGCTCCGGGACGTGATCCAAGTCCTCTACGTTAAAAAGTGTGCATCGTTACCGTTCAGACTCATTTGAGCGTTTCACTCTTGTACAGAGGTCTATTCTCTGCTTTGCAACCGACTTTTTCCATACTTTTCCTTTTCGACATTTGTCTCTATTTACCTTGCCCTATGGGATAACAGCATGGGATTGTTACAATAGATACTTCCTCAATTAAGAACTGCATAAAATGTTTGTCCTATGGCCGATAGAGGGGGAGGGGAGCATTTCCTAAAAGCGGCAGCCATCGAGGCGCGTCATTGAATTCCTTACTGCTGAACAAATTGCGCCAAATGAAGTACATGGAAGCTTGCTAAAGGTGTACGTGGTAGACATGAATAATGTGTGGCAGTTAGTGAGTCAGCCTCTTAGAAGTGGCGAAATAGATGTGCACGACAGTCCACGACCTGGTCGAGCCTACTCAGTCCGTGATGATTGGCGGATTGTGACCAGCTGACGTTGCGCAACCTTTATTATAACAATGTGTGTTTGTGTTCGAACTTCTACTTAACTTAGACATACTGGCATAGACAGTAAGTTATTTCAAAGTAGGAATTGAGTAATTTAGACACAACTTTAAAGTTTCCATTCTTTTCGCTCCTTTAAATGACAATTCTACACCCTGGTTATGGATAATAATTGAAAGAATCCTCTTTTCCGCACTACGCGCAGTTCGTCAACGTATTTCAAACAATGGTGGCATAACGTGTTCACACAACCTGCCTTGAAATACCACTCGCACTATCTTCTGTCCCCACGAGTTTCGTGGTTGATATTTCTTGATGTTTGGAGTCTTCAGTTTGAGAGATATTGATTGGATGCATTTGCTTGGAGTATTGCGTGATTTTCCTGAAGGTTCTTCATAACTTACGCGTCACTAGTTGAACTCGGTATGTCAGACGAGCTCTGTGATGACTTATATTTTGTGGGAAATGCAGAGGACCCGTGATGAAATTGTGTGGCGAGTGCAGTAGGTGTATGTAATTGCTTCTGGCAGGATAGGCAGACCCGGTGGGTCAAATTGAAATCCAGAAATTAAATTGGCAGCAGGGACCGCATATATCCATATTTTCCATGAGATTGTACGCCCTAGTCAACTTATGAATTACGCTCGTTATAGATCCTGTTGGACTCTTATCAACGATGTTATTCTTCCACTGTATATCTGTTGGTCAGGTTCCCTCAGACACCCTCAAGTTTACTTAAACCTCACTAACAATGGAAGGGATTCAGTTTTTCAGCTCCTATAGGGTTCAAATTTTGCGCTTTCCTTCTGAACGGTGACGCCTCAAATACAGTGTCAACTACCTTCTTCCTATCATGTATTTGAACATTTTTATTTGTTCCATGTATACCTCGCCATTAACCCCAATGGTCATATCGGTGGCCGTTCTCCTTTGGAACATATCGAAGGTGTTAACTCGTATTCGTTGGGTTTTAATCATTAGATCACGTACACATTTATACCCCGCCTTTAACGCCAATGGTCATATCGGCGGCCGTTCTCCTTTGGAACATATCGAAGGTGTTAACTCGTATTCCTTGGGTTTTAATCATTAGATCACGTACACATTTATACCCCGCCTTTAACTACTATGGTCATATCGGCGGTCGTTCTCCTTTGGAATATATCGAAGGTGTTAACTCGTATTCGTTGGGTTTTAATCATTAGATCACGTACACATTTATACCGCGCCTTTAACTACTATGGTCATATCGGCGGCCGTTCTCCTTTGGAACATATCGAAGGTGTTAACTCGTATTCGTTGGGTTTTAATCATTAGATCACGTACACATTTATACCCCGCCTTTAACTACTATGGTCATATCGGCGGCCGTTCTCCTTTGGAACATATCGAAGGTGTTAACTCGTATTCGTTGGGTTTTAATCATTAGATCACGTACACATTTATACCCCGCCTTTAACTCCAATGGTCATATCGGCGGCCGTTCTCCTTTGGAACATATCGAAGGTGTTAACTCGTATTCGTTGGGTTTTAATCATTAGATCACGTACATATTTATACCCCGCCTTTAACTACAATAGTCTAATCGGCGGCCGTTCTCCTTTGGAACATATCGAAGGTGTTAACTCGTATTCGTTGGGTTTTAATCATTAGATCACGCGCACACTCGCCCTCTCATTCATACTTCCAGTTTCTGTGGAAGATGAGAAATTATCTTGGTCGGAGTTAAGTCCCCATCCCCACCGCCGGGAGTCGAACACGGCACCCCTAGCACGGCAGGCAGGTGCTATACCGACTGAGCTGCGAGGCCAACCTATGTTTGAACTTGTGCATACATCAAAGCTGGAATATCGATCGGCTGGCAATAGGCGTGCCTGGTTCCGTTACCTTGGTAATTTCTCTTCTGCTTCTGCAATGGGATATCAGACTACCCATTTTCTTCTCTGTAGTTAGTTACCCACGTAAGGGAGGGGATCCGTCCGCTTCAGCTACCGTGGTACGAGCGCTGCGGACCCTTGCACTTGTGGTACCTCTGACGTTATGACAGGAATCTCGGGCCCTGAGTGGGAGTTGTTCGGATTGGGTTGGAATCGAGGGGGCAGTGTGTTCCCTTTACCCGCGGGAGATCGGGTACCTCCGGCTAGGCTTCGGCCGCCCGGAGAGAGCAGAGGGTTGCCTAAAAAGTCCCTGCATAGCTAGTAGGTGTGCCAGATCGCCAGGCGGCCTTACCGAGGTTGTTCGGTATTCTTCCCTGCGGGGTTGACTCGCGTAAGTGGCGTATCCACTTCTAACCATGTTGATTTGATGGAGGTGGGGGGGCTTTTTAGACTCAAGGTATTGCCCCAAAGGAAAGCACTCTGGAGTTTCCATCGCTCCCGGGAGATAGAGGCCGGAGTCTGCGGACTTTCGGGTAGACCTCGCCGTTAAGTGTTTACCTAATAAGGTGATTTGGAATACTAAGCAGTCCTAGGCTCCTCATTCATCGCGAATCGCATTCATGGACTCGTGTAGTTGTTTCAGTTCACAATACATATTACACTCATAATGTGTAACAGTCTTAATAGATTTCTTTGGACAAAGCTTTGTCTTTGTGAGTGCTTGAGATTAATAACTGCATCCTTGATTGAAACCCAGTACTTTAGGTATCTATTCATGATAATATTCCAGACATATCCAGAAACCGCTTGATTGTATAATTTCTATGGTTCATTTTATGGTCATATCCGGGGATTTGAGTGAGTAACCACTGATGGTGGGTTATTTTACTGTGGATTTTCTGGTTTTATTGCCTTATCTACACCTGACGCTTTAGGGTTAGGGGTGATTTTAGATAGACAATCCTCCATCCCAGCCAGTGGACCGAAAGGACCTCTCTAACACGTGCATTGGTAGGTAGCCAACGTGACTGTTACGTAGTAGCATGTCTCCCAGAGAGACGTTTTCTTGGTTAATTTTCTTGACAGCCTGTCACTGCCATTGACATTTCGTCTTGAGGAGTAGTTCTGCTTGTTTGGAGTTTTTGCGCGTGCCTTCTTTATGAAATTTGCACTACAGCCTACTCTGCAGAGCTTACGTTTCGTTGTATAAGTTGTCGAAGGAATCACATGACTTTCTCTATTCACTGCCATAATTCTACAAATATTCTCTATCTAAAAATACAGTGTGCGCGCGATAAGAAGAGCGATCGGGCTCCAAGTCCTCATTCGGTAAGTTTCGTTTAACTCCGTAAACATAAATGACAACTTTGAAATGCGCTATACACTGACATCTAGTGGCTAATACGCTAAGCTTTATCATGTCCGCCATATTTGTTTTGATCAATTCCAAGGTTAATTAGCTAACCAGTTTACAACAATCGTATGTTAGAATTAAGAATTTTATTTCGTCCTTGGCAACATATACATGTTATGAGACACGTCAAAATGTATAAATACAGTATATACATAAAGTCAAATTGATTACATACAATATACACAGTAAGCAGCTTTTCTATGGTTTCATGTGGTATTTGCATAGACTAATTTACTACAAGAAATGTCATAATATAAATATTACAGGTTTGTGAATGTACTATGCTCCCAGTGCTCATTTACATGGTTATAGTTCTAAAAATTCATTAACCGTATAAAAACAGTGTGCAAGCAAAAATTTCTTAACCTTATTCTTAAAGTGTTTTAATGATGCAGCTTGTTTAAATGAATTTGGAAGTTTATTATATAACCTTATGCCTTTGTGGTTAAAGCTTCCTTCATAAATGCTCGTTTGGTGCGCTCGAATTGTCAGTTTATCCTTGTTACGAGTACATCAGCATTTACTTGAAAATGAATATTTGTATGAACATTTGTGGATGTGATGGCTCTCGAAAGGGGACACATTATTATTCGTCTACCTCCGTATAACTGTGATCTGGATTTAATTGAGCTGGCGTGGACAAAACTAAGGAATGTTTTCAGAGGATGCAACGTTACTTGTAATATCTTCGCTTATCGTACACGCTATTTTGCTGAGCTGTGGTTTTCAAGGTTGACCGCACTGCAGAAACAAAAGAGCGTTAGCTCTCGCTTCTTCCCCTCTGCCCGCACTACATCGTTAATCGAGCTCTCAAGAAAATATGCTCGTACGGTACGTTCGTTAGCTACTGTACATAGGATGTTTAAAGTGGCCTGCATGTGATGTTGAAGTGCAGTTCCCGCCATAATGTCCCGAGAAACAACTGAATGGTGACAGCACTTGAGAAATAGAATGATAAGTTCGAACCAATAATAACGAATATAGCGAGAATGGCTTATGCCTCAAAAAGTTGTTGGAAATAAATTGTAAATTTCATAGAGATACAGCCATATTTTGATTTACCAGTTATACATAAGTTTATAAAATTCCTTCAGTGTTCTGCACTATGCCCACAAAATTCAAAATTTATTTTGTCGTGTAAATATTATAAATATAGTAATTTCTAATTAAAATTATCAGATGTGTTTTAAGAAAGTAACATAACACCTGTTGCGTGTATAGGCTGAGCAAGATTTGGAAATTGTAATGTATCTTTGAACGCAACTAAATTGAATTGCCAAGCTAAATATCAATTACACAATTTGGTTTATCCTTGTGCACTTTACGAACACGTAAGAAAGGGCAACTTTTACGGCGGCATCTCCTGCTAAGCGAAATATGGCTACTGTTGGGATTCGACAATGCGACCGGTCTAGATCTATTGTATGTATCCCCGAGAGGAAGGATGAGGCGAGAGGAGACAGAGGAGACTGCCGGCCCAAGGAGTCACGACAGTGCAGAGGTCAGGGTTCCTACTATTTAGCAGTGGTAAACTCTCTGGCAGGCCAGAATAGCCTGTATCCCATCCTCCTTTCCGTAGGGAAGAGGATCCCTTCAGCTGCCGTGGTGCGGGCGCTGCGGACCCTTAGCGCTCGTGTTACCTCTGACGTTACTAGAGGAACCTCGGGCCGAACTGCCGAGCCCCTAATATGTTCTGGGTACTAGCCTGCAGAGCTAGTAGAAGGTGTGGCAGAACACCAGGCGGAACTACCGAGGTTTTCGGTAGTCTTCCTTGCGGCGTTGACGCGCGTAAGTGGCGTATCCACTTCCGTCACGTCTTGATCAGGTATTGCCCTATGGAAAGATCCCCGGAGTTATCCATCGCTCCCGGGTTGAAGAAGGCCAGGTCTTTGGACTTTTGGGTACATCCTCTGTACTTAACTACTGGTTACACTCTGTGATGTAATTTACGTCTTCCATCGTTAAACCGTATCGGACGATGAATGGACTGATGTTCGAACGAGTGTAGGGTACACAAAGATTAGTTATCTATATTCGTATTTCAGGTTAAGGGAAAACCCTGGAAAAAACCTTGTCCAGGTAACTCACTCTGGCCGAGATTCGAACTCGGGACCTCTTGAACGTGAGGCAGACAGGTTACCACCACTCTACCGAGGCGGGTGACGGTGTAGTAATTGTTCGCTTCCTACCAATGTAGGAACGTAGCACGTTTGACCTATTTCCGTCACAAGAACTGTTTTGTGTGGAACAGAATGTTTAAGTTCATTAATTGTCCATGTTGAATGAAGCAAACGATAGGTTAACACGCACAGGGGGCGGAACGATATTTGGTATAGGTCAGAATGTGGTCAGCAAGGTAAAGAACAAGGAAGCACGTGGTAAGTCTAATATTGGAGTAGTGTTAACGCAGGCGACGGGCCGTGCAAATGTAACGTTACTAATGAAGTCCTTATTTTGGTGCGGTGCAAGAGCCAGCCCCGGGCGACCTGCTCCCAGCCCGTACTACAACCAAAACTTCATTTGGACTTTTCATTGAAGCATTTGTTGTGAGGAGCTCCTCTGTACACAAAGGTTTTGAAATACTTGCCCACTCAGGGTATCCTTTAAGTAAATTTAAGAGAGTTTTTAAAATGGGAGTTTAATATATTGCATGAGAAAAATTGATATCTTAACCTTTGATGGTCATATGAACTTTCCTTTACATTATTGAATTTTGTAAAACAACGATATCTTAATAAAAAGACGGTAGCCAAGCAAGCAAACCTTATATGTGTAACTAGTATATAATTTGGGTCCTGGAACGTTGTCATATCGGACGATGAATGAAATGTTTAAGTGAGCCCATTGAACATAGAGCTTAGAGTTACCACACATTCATGTTTCAGGATATGAGAAAACCTCCAACGTTGTCATATCGGACGATGAATGAAATGATGTTTAAGTGAGCCCATTGAACATAGAGCTTAGAGTTACCACACATTCATGTTTCAGGATAAGAGAAAATATCCAACGTTGTCATATCGGACGATGAATGAAATGATGTTTAAGTGAGCCCATTGAACATAGAGCTTACAGTTACCACACATTCATGTTTCAGGATAAGGGAAAACCTCCAACGTTAAGTCATATCAGACGATGAAAGAAATGATGTTCAAATGAGTACAGGGTACATAGAGCTTAGAGTTATCAGACATTCATCTTTCAGGATAAGAAAAAACCTCCAACGTTTAGTCATATCGGACGATGATATCGTACATTAATCTTTCAGGGTAAGAGAAAATCGCGGAAAAAGCTTACCCAGATAACTCGGCCTGACCGAGATTCGAACTGGGGACTTCTTGAATGTGATTCGGACACGTTACCACGTGTAGCGTGTAGGCTTAAGTAGTGTAGACCCACAACAAAAAGGCAAGCTAGAGGAATGTGTAACGTAATCACTTTTGCTCTCCCATCGGTGCTTATGCTCCCCTCCGCAGTTAGACAAGGATGGTCGATTCGTTTAAAATATGCAAGTGTTGTTACATAATACCTATCGCTATAATTACTGCATCAAAGATTAGATCTGTCAGCATGGGTGACTCATATGTACTCTCATATACTCATTTCGTAGTAAACATATCCACTATCAGAGCAGATAAACAGTTCAATCTCCTCTCTTCATTCGTCTCGTGGCTTTTTGTCGTGGGTGTACAGTACTGTGTGTGATAATGAGTGAGTGACACGGGTATGTTTGGTACATTAGCGAAAGCGGACGAGTGTTACATGTTTTACAAGGTTTTACGCAAATTTAGCATTAATATGTGAGAAGTAACTAGTAAATTTGTTAAACGTAAAATTATACTGTATCAGATCAGAGATGTGTGACGTAATATGGTTGTTTAAGAGATGTTTGGTTTGTTTCAATACATATAGAGGAAAATTTAGAGTTATGATAACTTTTTGAAAAGGTAATTGTATTCCGCTTGACATTTTGAACTAAACCAGGAGGACTGAGAGGTTATCAGTTCCTGAAAAATTAAAGAATACTTATGGATAAGGATATGAAAAGTTATGTGGACGGAGTTTGAGTAAATGAAAGCACATTACTGGTATTAAATGCGAGAGTAACGATTTCAGGTTTCCTTCAAGCAGCTTTGAGAAAATTATGTTGTGGCGGTGTTGACGCCATTGCTCCCTTGTTTCCGCCGTAATTACGTCATTCATTTCTGGCTTTGGTGCCAGAAAGAGGGTAATTTCGTACGATTTATGCCGTCATAACAAACCGTTTTAATGCCACAATTGTGTAAGTGCATCTTTTCGTAGCGTACGCTTTTTTCGAAATATTCCAGGCTGAAAGTTTATGGTTTAATTTTTTTATTTGCTTGATATAGACTTTTAACTATTCTGAATAAACGTTTGAATTCTGTTTGTGAATGCTAAAATCTTCTTACGTAATTTGAAGCATCCCCTAGGCAAAAATAACGAAGCAGGGATAGAAAAGGGAGCGGCTGGAGATTACGTGAAGGCAATTGATGTGAGTGTACCTACAAGCGTAGAGATTAGAGGGCTATATGGCTGTCGACAACCAGGGAACGGCAGAGTTCGATTTTGTGACGTAACTTCCCAGTGCTTGGTTCGCATACCTTCCGGATGACAATGGCAGTTGTTATTGCTGCTGCACATGCATGTATTCTCTTGTACGTATTTTAGCTGCTCCTTTGTTTCCCAGAAATGTAAATATGAGTCTCTTTACTCTCTGTGCAGTACACAAGCACTGTCATGTTTTGGAAGTGTTGCAGTGAAACCTTTCTACTTGTCTAAATTGTTATTAAAACCCAGGAAATACAGCATATTCGCCATTTTCGGATCGTGACACGACACTTGGATTCCAGGCTAGTTAGATTACCTTTGCAGGAACGCTTTCATTTAAGATTCCATGTATTTAAAATGCAGGATATTGCGACAAACAAAGTAATAGTGGTTTACTGCATTATACATGCAAACCAAGGGCAAGAAACGTTTCCAAAGTGATTGATTACACGGCCTCCTCTCCGCCAAAATCACTTAAATGATGTGCTTTAATGAGATCTACATGTTATCTCTTATTGAAATAAGACCTGAAGCTTTCCTGGCGACGAATATATGTTAGATATTCTCGAGAAACAAGCGAGGTGAAAAGACGATTATAAATCGAAGTTTCGGGAGCGTACATCGCTTCCATCATCAGGATATTTGTAAGTGCACAATGTTATTAACAGTAAATAGATATAATTGAAAAATCAACAAAGACAAAACACCAGCAATACTCGCATCACTGAACAAAATACTGTTTTCAGTCAATTAAATGCCAGGTCAGGATATCGCGTGAGTTTAGAAAATTAATTGGGTCAGAGAAACATAACTACTTGACTTGATTATCAAGCTGTATAGATCTGTGCTTAAGTCGACGGATTTTCATTTTAAGGCCGGTTCCCAAGAGGAGCTTAACTGAAATCCAGCATCACGATTAACCGTTCTCCTCTCGGAGGAAATGGCCAAGGCCTCCATAACTCTCCGCTTCCGGTAACCTCCTTAACTCTACCCTTCCAGTAATTATCTTCTTTTCGAATCGTGTTTTCGCTGGCTTGTTTTCCCGAGAATAGCTTGAATGTATGTTATCTCTAATTGTTTACCCGTTGTGTCTTTATATATCTCTGGCTTGCGGCTGTTGCTTTTATATGCACTTGAACACCATGGGATCGCTTGACTCTTTCCAAGGTTTCGATCCCAGTGACAATATGTGAGATTTGTGGTGGACGAACGACGCAAGGGCGGGTTTTCTCCGGGATATCCGGTTTCCCATCATTCCACCTATTGCCCCACTATCTTGTTTCCTTTCATTCACTTCACCTGTATTCTGTCGTCTACTTCTCTCGCTCTCATACCAGGCATTGGGCTGATCCCCCATCCTGAGTTCTCTATCCGACCCAGATTTTTTATTCCTCTACCTGCCGCGTAAAGGCATAAGTGATAGAGTATCAAGAATCCCGTAATACCACGATAGTGGTACAACTAGGGAAGTTATAGAAGAACGCCATCGGCCTGGGGCAAGTTTGAACCCGCGACCTTGGGATCAGTAGGTTAGTGATCAGCCATCTGAACCATCCGGACTTGCCCTAATCTCAAAGGACCTCGCACACTACTCGCAGAATATTGAAGATGCGTGACACCCACTTTTACTACATGCGGTACCCATGACGATGATCTGATAATACATGAGATGGTATGAGACGGCGAGGGAAACCGGAGCATGACGTGTTGTCCCCCATAAATCTCGCTTTGAGATCGCAGGAAATTAAAGAGATGTATGTATTTTATTACTAGTACAATTATTTTAAACATGGTGTATTAACGTAAGATAAAGACATTCTTGGGAAATTAAAAACACAACAGCCGATTTCGCGCGTGAAGTGTGGTTTGACTTATCGTATCTTCTGAAAAATTCCGGTGTTTCATTCATGTAAGATGTTGCACTGAAGTAAATGTTCGATGATTAGTTACGTTTTGTTCATGCATATTATTATTGTCATATTTAAGTATCCCAGAACACCTTTGTGGCGGAACGTCAATTTCCACTTTTGAGTGGACTTCTTTACCTTCTGCAGGTCGGTGGTAGATTTTACCCGCTTCTGTCATATAAACTACGGGTTGTTTTCATCGTTCCTCGCAACCTATTGTATTTAATCACAGTGATCAAATGTTTTAAAGGACTACACTTATATTTGTGAAACTAACAAATTCTCAACAGTTACTCATTAAAAACAATAATAGAAAAGAACACAGTGGTTTGCATTTACCTATCTGTTGTGAAACATGTACAACGAGAATATCTTCGTTAACTCCTTTCAGTCCCTTTCTACTAACCAAAGACTCGTTTTCTTTAACGTAAGAAAACAATTTCTAGAAAGTGTTAAATCGCTGGTCTTCAGGGTTCATTTGAATTGTTCCGAAATAAATATGTCGTATATTTCCGTGGACTTTGCATTTACACTTCTATAAACTTTCGTTTGTTAATATTCACTTTCTCCAAGACAACCGGTGTTAGTATTGGGATTTATGAGTGAATATTGTATGGCACACGTATTGGTATTCAAAAAGTAATACGTCATGGATTGTTCATTTGACCTGAGTATTAATAAATTCGTACAGCCAGCACACAGAACACTATTGACGGAGCGCAATTAGCTGTTGAACCATGTTATGATAATTTGGTACACTGATTACCTAGCAGCACGGTTATTGTTGGTGATTAAGGTAAACAGATGGCGTGCGTCACTACAGTTTACTGGAAACAAGGCATTTCTCCAACCTCGCCTTCACTGGAAATATACGTTTTGACGTCCCCTCAATCCAAAAAGGCAGTTTTAGAAAAAGCTTGGCGTTCTTGTATGGTTGGATTTAGCTTTCATTTGTAATATTGGACGTGAAAAAACCTCAGATATTTGAGGCTATGTTTATTCCGTAAGTGTACGCCACGGGACCACCAACTTTACCTCCCTTCCAAAGAAAGACATGCTAAGGAATTACACAAGGGTTTTCAACTGCGACTTACGGAATCAGAGACTAGCATGTTACCCTTAGCATGTATGTGTGAGTGTGAGAGATAACATAAGTCATAAACAAAAGTCTGCGAAAACAAAATTGGTATTAAAGTTCACCATCCTCCAAGGATTCGATACCATTTTCATGAAAAATGAAATGTATATCTTGAAATTTTTGTGTATATCAGAAGGTCCTCCGCCGTGTTGTAGTGGGCTAGAGCGTTGTGCTTTGGTTCCCTGCGTCCGGAAGGCGCCCGGGATCGATCCTACCCCTGTGGGGTGCACAGTTTAAGTCCTGGGTAATGGCCTGGTGCCTTCTGAGCATCGTGAGGTCGCTAGGTAGCGAACCCTGTTCTAGAGAGCAAAGTTTCTCTTGGGCTGCCTAGATGCTGACCACGTCTCCCTCCGTATCGGTTGGATGATCCCCAGCGCATGTGAGCGTGAGGCCGGCAGTCAGGTTGGCAGGTTCTGGCTAGTCGGTTATTAGGTCATAGTTTACGTTACTTCTCAGAAGTGCTCTACATTTAAACGACTTTTCTTTAACATGTTAACTGTAAGAAGAAGATTAAATCTTAATACACAAAAAATGTAGATCTGGTTAAAGTGCACAATGTGTAATGCGCTTTTTTGTAGAATGAACTATTTCCGAGATATTCCTTGTTAGGTGTCTGAATCTTACAATTCTTGTTCTTTTTCCAAATGGGAAGCCATTATTCATTTTTTAGGTGTTAGTAATGCAAAGGGAATGGAATTTCAAAGGCATCATTAGCGACTAGTTCTTAAACAGTTGACTGTCAGTTAAAGCCTACTGCATTCCCATATTCCTTTGCAGGTACGAGAGTATCAACAATAAGGTAATGGTTATCTTGATCAACATGTAGATAGTGAAATAGATTGGCATTTGTATGAATACTTTTACAAGAGTTGTGAAAGTCATGTTAGCGCAGCACATAATTTTGTCCCGGCTGGCGCCCTAGCTCAGTCGGTAGAGCACCTGCCATGTCAGGGGTCCCGGGTTCGATTCCTGGCGGTGGGGGTGGGGAGTTTTCTCCGTCCAAGATAATTCCTCATCTTCCCCAGAGTCTGGAAGTATGAGTGAGAGTGTGAATGTGCGCGTGATGTAATGATTAAAACCAAACCAGAGTTAACACCTTTGATATGTTCCAAAGGAGTACGGCCGCCGATATGACCATTGTAGTTGAAGGCGGAGTATAAATTGGAACAACAAAAATGTCCCATATGCGCATGACAAACAAAAACACTAGAGGCACTTCAGATATAAACAGCTGCCTGATGTTTCTGTATCATTCTGTTTCAACCCCCGTCATTCAACCAGTAAAGGACCTGGTCCTGGAGTGGTATCCGTCAGGAATATATGTAACTAAATGAATTGTTCTAGTTGTAGGTAATTTTAGACACGTTAAGGTAAAGGGAATAGATAATTTATCTGTTATCTCATAACAAAATTAATATTTTAAGATGATACCGTGAGATCTTCACTGTTTTATACACACACACACAGGGTTGGAGATATGTACCTATAGATATACAGTATTCACACATTATATATAAAGTAAATATTATATATTAAATATATGCAAAGAAAATCACTGCAATACAAACAATAAAAGCACTAAAATTGACTTTATTAATTATTATTATTATTATTATTATTATTATTATTATTATTATTATTATTATTATTATTATTATTATTATTTTTAATGTAAATGTTCAAATTGTTTGCTTTTAGCATTTACAAACTCCTGTAGTCTGCATGTTACACTCAAACATATTCTTGTACACAATTCTTTATATTCATCGATTTCTTGGCACGCCCCTGTTTATGTACTGAACCATTTCATCAACCGTATATGCAGTACTCTTGCAAATACCTTAACTTTAACAAGCCCCGCCCCCAAAAATCCATACGAGTAAGATCTGGAGATCTTGGTGGCCAGTCAATAGACTCTCCTCGTCCTATCCACCTGTTTCGAAATGCTTTATCTAGAAGGCGTTGCACCGTTAGAACATAGTGAGCAGGAGCTCCATTGTGTTGGAAATCATTTCATCATCAATACCTATATGTACTTGTACTGGGTAACATAGTAGCCATACAAATCAAAATTATTCATCTTAATCCATATTTACTAACCATACAACTATATCCTTACATATGGTCGTTCCGAACTTTTTTGTTAGCTGAAACTATAACAGACTTTTGTAGCTTTAACTGTTTAAGGAATGGTTCTTCCTAGATGGAATTTCTCAGTGTTTCAGGTTCCTTCTTTCGTAATTCCTTAGGGCATGCAAAACATCCTTGTCCAGCATGTATATAACGGGCCTGAATTGTAACACTAGAGCCCAATAAGATTCGTATAGCTACAATAAAACCTGTATTGAAACAATTTCATCACATATCACATTAGCAAATTGTAGAAGAAAACACTTTCTAATAAACAATTTGAAGAAAATGTGTTTGCAAACTCTATAAAGCACTTCCGGACCAGCTAGAGCTGTGATAGCTGGCGACTTGTAAATGTTAATGTAACGTTAAAGGGTGTTGGTATTACCTTAGAGACAGAACTCTGTTGGAGTTCTGTTGTTTATAGCCGAGACGCACTGTACGCTGTGTATCGGATTGTTCATTGAGTTACGTTCGTACCTATAAGGGCCTAATGGGATTTTGAAAGCGGATTCGGTTCATTATGGGAGCGCTTCAGCAAATTTCCGCACTACCACATTGTTTCGTGTAGTGCTGATTGTTTAATTTCCTTGTTTTGCTAATGGTAACAGCTTGTGGCATACATAGTAGCTGCAGTCTAAGGTAGAACTGAGAAATCTGAACACTGGTTCAGACCTTACTGAAGTTAAAACATATGGTAACAAAATTGACGCACTTCAATATTGTGTACAACGCTTTTTGTGTGGCTGCAATGTATGGGATAGAGGTACACGGGCAGTAAGATTTAGATTCCATAAAACCGTTGCAGAATAAGTTAAGTGTGTCTTAAGTATTAGCGCATAATCACAATATAAATATAGGTTTTGGACCAATCTCACATCCAGTCGTGATTATTCGTTTGTTACAACATTGCCAAATGCCAAGACCATGCTGCCCTACTAACTTACATTTAGCCATGCACACGCGAATTCGCAACGTATTGTTGTAATAACAATATACTTTTTTATAATACGCCAGATTACCTGTACCTATGGCATATTAAACACACGTTAAATAAATTGTTATTGTGATATTCTCAGCCACGCTTCAGTTTCTCCATGCGTAACTTCCTACGCGCGAAGTAGACGCACAGCTGAACAACCTGGAGACGTCCCTACCTTCAAGAGTTCCAGAATCTTATTTCGTCTCTGAGGAAATATTAGTTGAGAATTTTCTTCAATTTTTTCACTGAGACTCTCAGATAATTTCAGAGCTGGAAGCGCCTCTCTCCAACCAATCATAAGCGGAATAGCGCTGAAGTACGATACATGTCAGCTGTCCAGGAAGCAAAGCCTGGACTTCATCATATCATCTTGTTCAGCATCACTTTTCCAAAACATTATCTAACTGACTTCACAAGAGTGTAATTAGATCTGATGGCCTGATAAATTTTTGGCGACCATTGTCCTGTGCTGGAACTTGGAAGCATAATTAATATCAAATACGATACTTTATATTTAAATGTATTTCTTAAAAATGTGACACGAAAATCTTTATGAAAATTCCTACATTCAGACTTGCCTTGTATGGAAAAGTTATTTTAAATTTACTCTAAAATGGGTAACGATTTCATTAAAAACCTATTCGTATTGTAATAAAATTTATCTATTGAATTTTGTATAATTGGTAAACCACGAGGACAGAAGCATTCTGCCTATCCTTGTAGTTCAGCGTGTCTACCTCATGTTTACAGAGGTCTGCAGTTCCAATCTCGGTCAAAGTAAGTTATCTGGATAACGTTTTTTCCCTTATCCTGAAAGATAAATGCTTTATGGACCATGGTTTCATTTGAGCATCATTTCATTCATCGTCCGATATGACTTAACTGGTTAAGGGACGGCAATTAATTGAAAAAGAAAACATTCTACACGAAAAATATAGATTTCAGCATTAAAGGCGAAATGGCCTATATTATACTTGTATATAATTAGTATATATTATATTAGGATAGTAAATTGACAGCATTTTTAAATGCTAAATTAAGTCAATACATATTATGAATCTTAGTAAATTATATCATTAAGATAATTAATGTTGTATAGGTCCATATTAAAACATGTAAGCCGTTCAGTTATATTTATTATTCACTTTTATTTTGAACGGAAACACATTGAACTATAATAGAAAAATTGGTTAGTATTCAATTAGACATCCCAATTAATTTTGAGGACCTATAAAACTAATATGACATAAAGTTTTTTGTAATTTATGTCCTGTAACGTTAAGTCATATTCGGACGATGAATGATATGGGTGAAATGATGCTCAAATGAGTCTGGGGTCCATGGAGCTTAGAGTTACCCCACATTCTTTTGTGAGGATGAGGGAACCCCCGGAAAAACCTTATGCAGGTAACTCGCCCTGACCGAGATTTGAACGCGGGAGCTCTTGAACGTGAGACAGACACGCTACCATCTACGCTACCGAGGCGGGCGACTTATGAACTTGCTTTTAATTTACGAGTTCATTTTGTTTTAAATATTACGTGCATTTTTATGTGCATAGCTCAGGTCTATTAGGAGGATATGCATCTGCAATAACTGAATGCAATTTCTTGTTAGTAACATTCATGACAGAGAATGCGTGCTCACAAAAGTTATGTGGAGCCAAATATGCCTAAGAGCTTCAGATTAAGATGAAACCGGGCAAACCTCAAAGCTTTAATGTTAGCATCAAGTTCTGAAGGCTTATTTGAAAGGATGAGGAGTATTTAGGAATCTGACTCACAAATTCAAAATGGATATAGGCCGAAATGTGTGTTACTCCTTTCGGAATCGAAAGAAGAAAAATGTATTACGGCAATAGGTTCACATCGAGTCTTGTCTTGCTTTTGCGTCTGTGAGAAACTATTTCTGCAATTGTTTGAGTTAACATGAAGTACGCAGAAAAAGTTATAAACATCAGTAGTTAATCGAAAGACATGAATGCAAATGGTGTTGACCTATGCGATTTTTACGGCAATGATTTGGGGGCGGGATGTTCCCAGTTTGATATGAGGTTCCTCTTTAAGGAACAAGAGTGAAGAGACTTGAGAACGTAGGCTAATCCCGGTAGGTTCATTCTCCTATCATTTGTTAACAAGGAGATGTTTGTTTAGGGCGGCTTTTGTATGTTATGTTGGCGAATATACCGCTGGTTTATGTACGAGAAGGGTATTTATGCAAATTTAAATTGGAGACAACATTGTTACACTATACCTGCAAGCAAACTGGGCAGTTGCGTACCCACATTATTATTCTGTCTCGTTAGCTTCTGTCCTTTTGGGCACAAAGTCTGAAACAAAAACAAGGGGAAGTTGCATTTGCAGGTTGCCAATCGTGTGCAGAACACCTCGAGCTCCATGATTTTGTCATGTTTCTATATCCGCCATGAGTCCACAAACTACTCGTGCAAAAGTTTATTATTCTACTTTAATAATAGTGACATTTAAACACCTTTGTATTTCTACATAACAAGATTTTGTTCATTTGTTATGCATTACGAATTACAAATGTTTAGAATGACTTAATAGGCTATTCTCAGAAAATTAAAAATATACATACAGTTTGTCAGAAATGAATCTTCAACAAACGATGTTTCGATTAATACTGTGTGAAAATTTTTCGGAAAATAGCAAATAATGTCATACTTCCCATATAGAGGGTATTTTGGGGTGGAGATAGTCTGCTGAAAATCTTTGGAAGTTCTTGAACTTAATGTAGCTTTAGTATTTATCCATTATTTCGTTGGTCATTAGCAGACATCGGATCCCGTACACCTTAGCAATCAATGTACGCACACAGGTACTAGATAAGGCCAAGCGAGACATCAACAAACGTCCCTATCAACAAGTATACCGATGCGCTGTGTGTGTATACTCCGGTACGGATACAAAATGTAACCTACGTTACCAAATGCCATCCTCCGCATCTCTTTCGATGCGGGAATTACAGTGAACAACCATGTACATATGTAAATTAGTGTCGAATGTGAATTTCCTGAACCTCTCGTTGAAACAATGTATTGGGAGAAAGTTCGTTCGTCACTTGACGTTGATGGTGCAAATGAATACTACAAATCATTTTCATGTGTTTGTCCGAGACTTAGTTTATTTCCTATATTACAAAACACTGAAAATCCAGTATTTTTGTGAAGAATACTGATCTATTTAGTTTTGTTCGTTTGGTAGCTGTTGAATGTTTTATATTGTTAATTTTTGCAGACTCCTCCTCTACTGCTTTCACACGGCTTGAAAGTACATTCTTCAAGCTGCTTAGTGGCTGTTGAGACCCAAAACTTTTCATTTATAAAATGTAGATTGTCTAACATTGTTGTGAAAGTAATGACATTAAGACAATATATCAAACACCTTACACTCCTATGGAGGACAGATCTACCTGCGTGACGAGCAGTAGTTGTAATGAAACTAAAGCTGCGTGTTGTCCCCGGGGCTGACGTCAGCAGTTGTATACTGTGAGATTCGTAAACTTCATATCCCTTTAAAGGTGTATGGGATCCGATGGCTCGTCATTAATCTGTTCAGGCACAAAGCAAATGCCCGGGACTTTTTCTGAAAAAGTTATTTTTTATAAAAGCGCTCTCAATCATTTATTTCCGGGATATGTTGATATCGAAGTTTTGGATGGAACATCATACTTGGTATGAGGCGGAGAATGTACTTATTTTGTAAAGTTGTTAAGCGGAGGGTTTCTTCTCGAGAGATCTAAGCCATTCATGTACACACACTGCCATTTTACAGCCTTTTGGAGAAGTAGTAGAAATTAGTAGAAATTCTAATAGTGACTCATACAAAACAGATGAAGCATTTCTTCCGGTCCAAAACTCATTATTGAGCTCCTGAGTTTTACTGATCCCACTAAAAAATGATATTTTGTAGAAAAAAAGCATATAGCATTAATAGCATAATTCAAAAATATGGATGCTAAATGATGTAAGCTATCGTTTGTATTGTCGCCGATCGCATTGTTTCGTTGGAGCCGCCGCAAAGCCAGAGCTACGCGTGGACAGAATTGGACGCTTGCCGAGAGAGAGGAAGAAACTGAGATGTCTGGATAGTTCCGTCTTTGTCTCGCTACGTCGCGATTGTTATCGAGCTGTGTACTGCATTCTAGAACAATGACTGGAGGTATAAAACCCCGCAAAGTGTTAGAACGGCAGTCAGTTGCTAGTTGTTGAGTTGAGTGTGTCGTGCAGCTGTTTTGTAATCGTGCGTTTTAACTGTACCGCAACAAATTTTTTTGTTTGTTTACGTGTAGCAGTGGAACAAGACGACCTTGAAGACTGGTTGCTGCAAGCGTTGTACAAAGTTACTGTGTACTGCAATAAAGAGCATTTTAAATTTCTGCAAACAAGACTTAATTCTACGAACCCTCATACACAATATGGACAGTGTTTCATTTTCTTAAGATGGCTATGGTTTACTAGAAATCGGATGGTGTAACATAGATCTATTTATCAAATGTTTTCTGTATTAGAAATAATTTTGGTTGAATAGACGACGCTAAATATTGAACACATTACAAGGTTGGTTTTAGTAGTTGTCGGGGACTCCCTCCGGTCGTGTGTTAAAGCTCTATTTTTGTAACTAACGTAGTTATGACCGCACATTCACATGTTTAATTGTCGACTGGTGTGTAATTTACACCTGAGTAAAATAATTGTCCAGTGTCGAGATGATTTGAGCTTGCAACTATAGCCAGAATGATGATACGGTGTCATCGTTTTCAGTTGGTTCTGCACCCATCGTTCATATTTACCAGTTTTTACGGTTTGACCATAAAGTTTCCAGAAGCGGAGCACTTTTTACGACTTTAAGGCAAAGAAGGCGTTTTTACGGCTTTGTGAGCAGATTCAAAGTGTTAGTAATGTTCAGTATGGATATAACAAAGCGTTTGCATGACGTAATTAAGATTGCAGACTGATAAGTTGGTATACGTGCTATGATAGCCCAGACACGCCTTCATCAAGATCAAGGTCCCTTTTCACTGGACTGCAACAAAATGCAGATCATGCAGATTTAAATTGTGATTGCACCACTAATGACCTTCAGTGTCCAGTAGAAAACGGGCACAAATATTCAGTAATGGACGTAGTTTATAGTACATGTTATGAAGCTATAGGAAGTCCTGATCTTTGTTTAAATACTTATTTATTAGAGTAGCATACCTCCATAAAGTCCCAGCATTTAAAGTAGCTAAACTTAGAAGCGAGTCCTATCCAGCTCAGTGGGAATGGTATGAGGTGTGACGTTGGTGTGCTCTCAGGTGATTGGAGAAGCTCTGTGATGTCATCCAAATCATCGTCTGCTTCGCTCGTGTAAGGAACAATAACAATATCGCATGGTAATTTCTGTTTATGCAAGAATTGCCTCACGTCACTAGCTTATCCCGCTTATCCTGACTTCCCGCATCCCACAACCACACAGAGCTTGGTCCCGTACAGTACTTTACTTGTCTGTAACCAACAACATACTGACTTTCGGGTATGTGACGGCTGGACGGCTCCCATACAAGAATTGCAGCCATTGCCAATGATTTTGGAAGTACGGCTACTCTAAGTACCTACTAGTAGGAATATCAACACGACAGCTTACTTCCAGATATTCAAGAAGTCTTATATAACGTAATTATTATTTATAAGTATATAAAGTGAGGAGGGGGGTTGCAGGTTTAAGGGACATTGGGACTCAATCGCAGTAATATTAAAGGAACTATACGAGGTGCTTTGAAGTTATAGTACCATGTTCTTTTTTCAGGACTAGGGCCAGATTGGAACTTCTGTTTTTTTTAATACACTTGGACTCTTTGTGAATGAGTAACAGATGGCAGCACTGTACAGTGCATGGAACTGTAGTGGCAGCAACGAGAGTTAGAAATGTTTTGATACTTAAAATGCTGACGTTTTCATTGCAAAAACAGCGTGTAATCATTCGTTTTCTCCATTTTCGTGGTGCGAAAAATATTGAAATTCTTCGCCAGTTGAGTGAGGCATGTGGTGATGGTACCATGGATGTGTCTAATGTGCGTTCTTGGGTGCGAAGTTCAGTGAAGGCAGAACATTGCGTGACAGCAAACCAAAACAGTCACGACCTTCTTCATGGACCCCGGACTCATTTGAGCATCATTTCACCAATTTCATCCATCGTCCGATATGATTTAACGTTGGAGGACGTAAATTACAACAACAACAACAACAACAACAAAAAGTCATGGCCTCGCACCAGCCGGTCTGACGATATGATCCAGCGAGTGGAGAACGTGGTTTTGGAGGATCGCCGATTGAGCAATTTCAGATCTTCATGCAGGATTGTTGCACAGATACCACGGAAATGCCAATTTTGGAGTCTGCAACTGTCTTGGTTTGTTGTCACACCATGTTCTGCCTTCATTGATCTGTCTCACCCAGGAAAACACATTAGACACATACATGGTACCATCACCAGATGCGTCACCCAACTGGCGACGAATTTCAATACGTGTCGCACCACGAAAATGGAGAAAACGAATGATTACACTCTGTTCTTGCAATGAAAACGACGCCATTTTAAGTATCAAAAATAGTCCTAGCTCTCGTCACAGCCAGTAGAGTTCTATGCACTGTACACTGCTGCCATCTCTGCCAGTCATTCACAAAGAGTCCCAGTCCTGAAAAAAAAAATAGGAAGTGTTATAAATTGAACGCACCTAGTATATTGACATATTCATGTAGATATGAGCATTTGACAGCAAGGAGGAAAAGAACTAGAAAAGAAAATACAGGCATCAGAAGTGCTCCATACTTGATCACATACAAGCATTTTAATATGAATTGAAACATTACAACGAATATAGAAAGAGCATCTAGAAAGAATGGAGAATTGAACATTAACAAGGAAAATCCATGGGAAGACCCAGAACGAGTTGGTTTGAAGATCTTTGAGGACCAGACATGCATTATGTGCCCATTGATTGGACTACAGAAGAAAAGGACGTTAAACATCGCATGTTTTCAATAAATTTTAATTAAATCTAAATTAAGTAGACTAGATTAAAGTTCCTTAGAGTGTAAAATCAAGAAAGGGAAGAAAAAGCGACTAGTTTTGTTGTCTTTCTCCGTTTAAGTAAGAGGAAGTAAGATATTCCAACCAAGTATACGATATCGAGCCTTCTCAAGGAACGTTTTGTAGTCCCCGAAGTCGAAAATCAGTTTTTGATAAATATCAAACCTACGCTTTAGTGTCTTAGATGAATCATTTTAAGTTCATTATTTAGTCTACCGCTTTAAAAATGTGACGGTTGAAATGTTTGCTTTCATAAGAAGAGGAACGTACGTAAATATAAGTGAAAGTGGATAGAGTATCATGTGAACGCAACATAGATTTGGAGGGGACTTGGTGTTTGTCCTTAAACTTAGTACATATATAGAGCCTCCTGATTTTAAATGTTGAGAAATAAGGTTGGTAGTTGCAGTTGTAATTGTACTGGTATTTTGTACTTACATAAAAGACATGTGTGAATTATTGTCATTACTCTATCTTCGGTACTGATACAAAAGTTAGTGTACTGGCAAATCAGGGAACAGAAGCCTGAGTAGGGATCAGTCGTTCACCATTACCGGTGGAACATTAACGTCAATGTCAGCATTCATAATTAACGTAAATCTTACGGGAGACTTGGTTTACTTTACCGTTCGTTGGTTTGGGTCGTGAACTAGAGTTCTCTCTTGTCACAAGCTTGTACAAACAAAAACAGGACAGTCGTGCTTTTATAAACATCGAACTTTTTGTTACCTTGGCTGAATAGCAGATATGAATCATCCTAGTGAAACACCACTTCACACCCCTCTCGTCGTATGCCCCGAAAATACAGCATAACTAGCTTTAGTGTGTAGAGTAGCTACAAAATAAGAATGAACATGGGCTGAGCCATTACGGTTACCGTACTGTCTTGGCGTTGCCAGTTCCACAGTTAGCGGGCGACAGATGAGAGAATCCACACCGAATCCACCTAGCAAGTATCATTCAGATGTTGAGATGTACAGTGTTACGGATGCTGACACAGAAGTTCACTTAATATTTCAGCATGTGTTTGAGAACATATGAATGATTACACTGGGCAATAATGAAAATGTTTCGGGCTTAAAGATAGAGAATTTACATGTATTTCCATCTGCTGAATTCAAAAATCACCATAAAAATGATAGGTTAGCTCTTGTATTGGAGATAAAGTGACATTTCATAATTTGGAGTGAAGATTTTAAATTTGGGGAAATTTTTTTCTGGAAGTTGGCACACTTGTCAGATAACAAAACACAATCGGAGAGAAATTGTGGAAATTAAGTGATGCAAAAGTTAAGAAAGGCATTTTTGTTGGACCACAAATAAGAGAACTTGTAAAGGATCCTGCATTTGACCAAATTTTGGATGGGAAACAAAAGGAAGCTTGGGAAGCCTTCAAGGGTGTTGTTCATGGATTTTTAGGCAACAAAAGAGATGACAGCTACAATCATTTGGTGACAGTGCTCCTGCAGCATGTCCCTTAAGATCCATTTTCTCCGCTCCCACCTAGACTTTTTCCCTCCTAGTTGTGGAGCTGTTAGTGATAAACATGGGGAGAGATTCCATCAGGACATTTCTGTTATGGAACAAAGATATCAGGGCCGTTGGAATGAAGTAATGCTTGGTCTCTGGGGAACTCCATCACAAGAGGCAAGCTAAAAGACGACGAAGTCATGATTCTCTTCAGACACGACTATCTGCGAAGTATTTTTCCAGCAATTTAGAACTCTTAGCATGTAATTACCAGTTAAAAGAATCAAATGCACTTTCATTGTTGTTAGCATGTATGTAATTAAAATGTATCCTTTTCTCTCAATCCGTTAATATGTATTACTTCCACCTTGTGTATATCATAGAAACTAGAGCTAATAAAAATTTTTCATTGTCATATTTGTTTTACTCAACTCAAAATGAGTAGGAATTGCCTCACGAAGTGCTGGAAACATTCAAAAATTATTTTTTCGTTGCCCAGTGTTATCGCATAATCTGAACCTTAAAACCTTGAACTGGAGAGCAGTTCGCTCATGTAGCTATCGTTCATATGCACACAAAACAAAATGACTCAAATTAGATGCGTTCTACGAAAGAAGATGCTACAGTGAAACAAAATACTGACATTTCAACGATTTGTGAATATAGTTTCTATTTTAATGTCATATTTGTATATTGTCTGTTATGGACTTTAAACCAATTTTTGTTTTATTAAAATACTTAATAAATACGGAAAATATGAATGTGTATTTACGAAGCACTTTTACAGAATCAATCACCTGTACTAATGTTGTGCATTGTGCGCAGAAATTGTAGTCTTGCAGCAACAATATCGCTTCTTTCAAGCAGAAATTTGCGACCATCATTGGTTCTCGTATATTTGAACCCAAGAGATTTCAGAATCTTATGCGTAGAGTCCGTATATTCTATTTCCCTCTCATTAAATTGTTCAGTCTTTTGCCAGTTGGATATTCACCCTTGGGATATAAATCATAAACTGTTCTACAAAAACACACTTTTGAAAATTGTCTAAGTTGGTAGCACGTTTTTAGCTGCCCGATGTTTCCCTGCAGATCTAATTATGGAAACTTCTAATTTGGTAAATTATTTGCCTTCTTTAACAATGTTCGTCACAGAATGAGCACTCACCTGAGAAGTTTGTTACATTAATTCTCGACACTGAGCGAAATATATACTTTCAAAAATGCCTCAATTGATATATTTGAAAAAGAATACATATTAACAAGAATATTTGTAGCCTGCTTGTGTAAAATCTTAAGAGTTGTTTTGCAGTTACTTCTAGGCGCACCAGTACCAGACTTGCTAAGCGGTATATTTACTAACTTTGGAAAGCATGTGTGCACTCTTAAAAGATCACTTTGTACAAAATGCAACTATAGCATAGCGCGTGTGCTTTTCTTCTCTGGCAGTTAATGATTCTTTTGTTTCTTGCCAGGCGACTTATCTTTCCATATCTCTGAAACCAGATGTGCTACAGACATGAGGTTTGGACAGCAATCCTCAGAAAAAATAGCTCAGTAGCATGTGGAAAACAAAATAATTCTGTAATTAGTATGATCTTTAGAATGCGCAAAGAAATTAGCTGCATGGTTCGGCAAAGCGAGCCAGTATGCATGCTTAACTGGACAACATCGCACGCACCGCATTGGCTAGTAGCGATAGAACAGCCACGCCTAGCCCCGCCTTATGTTCATTCCTATTTTGTAGCTACCTTAGTCGCATTCTTATGTCATAAGTTTGCTGATTTTAAATATACGAAATGTGATGTGTATGAGGACATAAGAACGTTTGTGAGGTTGGTACATGTAGTCAGTGGGATGCTGGATATACAGAGTCATGTTTCTGTATCAGAGATTTTATCTCGACTTGTTTTATTCATGGGTGGAACTTTGGATCGTGGTGTTGGCCGCAGTTCGGTTGTGTATGCTTCATTACTGAAGTCTGACCCTGTGTTGTGAATGCTGGCGAGATAAACTGGATCCAGGTGACATTTTAATCTCCACAAAAGTTCAGTAGCGGTGACAGTTGTAACCCTTGGGGAGCTGAGCGGTAGCGTATCAACTGCGGAAACTAAGTTGAAATTTAAATATTAAATAACACGGTTGTCAACCGCTACAAGTCACTATTCTCTTACAATTTGTAATTCTGGGGATTAACTTTATACCGCAGAGACCGAATTAGAACTGTGTGAAGAGCAAACGTTGTATTTTATTTTGTCAATCTCGGCCAAACAAAGGTTTTGTTTTTCTCCACAAAAGTGCACTATTCTATATACTTCTATAAATGTTCAATACACTTTCGCATTTTTCGTTTCAGGTATAAGTGTAGAATATGATAAAGGGCTTTAAAATGTCATGATCTTTTTGTGCTAATAATGACTTCCTAGTTGAGGAAGTTGAAACCCCAATGAATACACCTACTGTCTGTCCACCACAAGAAGGCAAGCAGGGTCTCGGGAGGGAGAGGTGCTTGAACTGTTTATCTGGTTACTATGAAATGAGTGTATGAGAGTGCATATGAGTCAGCATGACGCCAGGTCTTATCTTTGTTTTAATAACGTTGCCAGCTGACATGTATCCCTCCGCGAGCCATTGCCCTCCCCTATCCCCTAATCGGCGAATGCTTTCGGCGTCGTACACATTGCTTTCACACCACGTGGAAATCTGCACGTCATACCAGTCAGATCATAATTGCAAGGAGGATAGATAAAATCATGCAAATAAACATATGAAGGCATGAAAAAGTACAAGTTTATGATGAAACTGAATTCTCACGTTGAATGGTAGTGTATGACAAAGCAAGGTTAGAGATGAAAGTAATATAAACAACTATGTGACGCACGTGCTATCGTCAGTCATCCCGGGACAGAGCGGGATGACTCAGGCGGTTTCGTCTGTGGCCCGCATTCGATTCCCGTGCCCGACCTACCTTACCCATGGGTTTTTTCGGGGTTTCCCGGGTCGCCAGGCGAATGCTGGGTAGGTTAATTACTTCCCCCGAATTTCGTGTCCCTCCATTTCATCTGCACGACGTCGTTCATGCTTCCTATTGTAGTCGATAAGTTAAGAATTACAATGTAGCCAGCCCTCGTACTTCTCGATCTCATTTTGATGGAGAATTTCGAATGCAGCTTTAGTATGTCTTTTCTCAAAGATGAAGAGGAAGTTTGAGGCTAATTGTGTGCAATAATTTAAGGATAAGACTAACAGAGAACATTGATAAACCAGAAGGTATCTTATCGATTGATTTACTGCGTCACTAAAGCGTCGTCGCTATCGAAAAGCAATCATCTCGACGGCGGCGTCTCTTAGAAATGGCAGTTATTATCAAGTTGACATCCCTTCCCTTTTTAATTTGTCCTTCACTTGAAAGCTTATTATTGGCAGCCTATCTCGAGGGGGGGGGGGCAAACCCTACAACGGACATGCCATTTGGTTTCCCAGATGTTAATGTAGACAGGTCATGAAATGGGGAGCAAATTTGCCAGTCAGAGTCCGTTTTAATTAACAGGGAAACAATCTCTTAAAATGGGTCATCGTGAACAAATCTTTAAAATGTTTGTATTGCAAATTAAAAGTATACCATGAATTTTCTCTGAAGGAATTTTCTGTTATGGATAAACTATAAGATATATGCAAAGATATCTCCTTAAAGCAATAATATATATGAAACAGTTATTTGTTACGTCAAGCATTTTGTATATTCTTTGAGATTGGATCTCAAAGCGATCCACCTTTTAAAAATCCGGTTATCATTATTGTCAATTGTATTCTTCTAATATCTAATACGAAATTCTAATGCACGTATTCTAGCAAGAACTGGGTGGAAGAGATGCCTTTTTTATACGAGGGTGGGCTGAAAAGTTTGGGACCTCAACATGAAGATGGCAGCACTCGTAAATAAAAGCGAGTAAACTTTGTTGTTCATCTGTTGACAGTGACTCACCAAAGTTTCAGCCATTTCGGACGCTCAGTTGTTATGTAACAGTCGATTGAAGCAGTTGATGTGAGTGTTTTTATGAAAATGGACAAAATCGAGTATCGACCTGTCATTAAATATTTGTTTTGGAAAGGCAATACGCCTACGCAAAGTAAAGATAAGTTAGATTCTGTGTATAGGGACTTTGCACCATCATTTACCACCGTGAAATTTTGGGCAGCTGATTTTAAACGTGGCCGTAAGAGCCTGGGAGACGATGAACGTTTGCGACGTCCAAAAACTGCAACTACCCACGAAAACATCACCAAAGTTCACCAACTGGTGCTAGACGACCGCCGAATTAAAGCGAGAGAGATAGCAGAGACTTTGAATATGTCAAAAGAACGTGTTTGTCACATATTAAATCAACAATTAGACGTAGAAAGCTGTCCGCCCGTTGTGTGCCACATTTGCTTGCGCTAGAGCAAAGAAGTGTTCAAATGAACATTTCCAACGCTCTGTTGGCGCACTTTAGGCGCAATAAATCCGAGTTTTAGCGCCGATGAATTACTGTAGATGAAATGTGGATGAAGCATTATAATCCCGAAACAAAAGTACAGTATAAACAGTGGACTGCAAAGGGGGAACCGGCTCCAGAAAAAGCAACAACTGTTTTTTCGGCTGTTAAAGTGATGCCAATTGTTCTTTTTTGGGGGGGGGGGGATAGTCGTGGAGTAATTTTAATTGATCTTCAAAAGTAAAAACCATTACAGCAACATAATATGCGTCATTACTTGACAAGCTGAAGGCAGGGCTTGCGGACCACATTGGCAGAAAAAGAAAATCCTGTTTCAACAAGACAACGCACCGTCTCACCTCAGCGGTTGCAATGGTGAAAATCCACGAACTACAGTTCGAACTGCTGTAACTCACCAGATCTAGCCCCAAGCGAGTTCTTTTTGTTTCCTGGTCTGAAAAGTGCACTCGGAGGACAGAGATTTTCGTCAAATGAAGAGGCAATCACTTCGTGAAGAATTATGTTGCAGAGAAACGCCGAGTATTATTAGGACGGGTTACAGACATGGGAACATCGCTGGGAAAAGTGTGTAGTTACATGTGGACTATGTTGAAAAATAAAAACGTAAAAAAAGTGAAAAATGTCTTGTATCTTTATGAGGTCGGGAACTTTTCAGAGAACCCTCGTATGAATCGTTTGGAAAAGAGTTAAAAATGTGTAGTGTTTAACGCCCGCTTTTACTACATACGGCACCGTAGGCGGTGACACTGATGATACATGAGATGAAGATGGAGCACCGGTGGAATGAGATGGTGGGGGAAACCGGAGGTCCCGGAGAAAACCCGCCCCAACGCCGTGTTGTCCATCACAAATCTCACTTTGCGGTCGCTTGGGATCGAACCTGGGTCGCCATGGTGAGAGCCAAGCGGTATAACAACTGAGCCACGGCGTGGCCGGAAAAAAGTTAGTAGAGAGAGTCATGTGAATGCAGTGCATCACATTCTTCAATTATTAATTCATTCAGGAGATACAGCAATATGTCTCGGGTGAATTCTTCACCATAGAGGAGCTATAACAAAAACAAACAAACCAGGAGACATCTCGATATAAAATTGTATACTTTTCGTGTTGTAACGCCCGGTATAACATACCACAACAATGCAACACTAGGGCTGGAGCGGAGGGATAATACATAAATAAGGACGGAGCAGGTGGAAGGGTATGAGATAAACCACTGGATGGTCAGGTGCGTTAACAATTTGTTTGCCGAATACTGTTCCTGTCCATCGAGAATTAACTCGGTGAATATTTCATCATAACCGATCGATATATAGCAGCCTGGCTGAAAGCGGGACATTTGCAAAGCAGGATTGAATTTTCCTCAATTCCTTGCAAACTCTTCGTACAACACGGTAAACTCTCATATTGTGACGACATAACCTTGGAGCACATGGCCAGGTCGTACACGGGGGGAATTACTCAGGGCAGGAAATGCATGCTTTACGAGAGCTTGGGATTTTCTATTAGATTACAAAAGAACTACAAAGGATAGGAGTGACATTAATTAACATTACAATCCACTTAATAAGAATATTGACTAAACTAATTAATTACATAGGTGGCCATAGCGGCCGTTACGTTACAGAGTCAGGGCATCACGTCCTGGCAAGTCCGAGACTTGCACACAAAAGAGGATGAGATTCATACTTTACATTCAGTTATACCAGAGCTGGAGGAGTGGGGGAGTGACGTCACACGTACTACTCAAGTTGCATCAACTGGAGATGTCACAAGTGACTGTATTATTTAACAGTAATAACCATTGCTACATTCCTTTCCATCCCAACGTTTGTCAATACATTTTTAAGAAATACTCTCACGTATTTCAAGAATTCTTAGCTAACCTGTTATACCTAATCTGGAAACTTTGGATACTTTCCACTCCTCTCTAACCTAACCTGCCAAATTACATCTCCGAATCTGCCTAGGAACTAGCCCTCGCTAATTCATACTTAATGACGTACCCCGGGCCCAACTACTCATCAACTGCCAAGCAGTCCGCCTCGGTAGCGTAGATGCTAGCGTGTCTGCCTCACGTTCAAGAGGTCCAGAGTTCGAATCTCGGTCAGGGCGAGTTACCTGGATAAAGTTTTTCCGGGGTTTTCCCTTATCCTGAAAGACGAATATCGGGTAACACTTAAGCTCTATGTACCCCGGACTCATTTGAGCATTTCACCCATTCCATTCATCGTCCGATATGACAACGGTTGAAGACGTAAATTACACCAAAAAAAACCTGCCAAACCTAAAACCCCTTTAGCATTTAATATAAATGCGCAAAATATTTATATTTAATTTTATTATAAGTATTAATTTAATTGATCCCCAATATCTGTATCAATAGTTACATAACCTTAAATAGCTAATGCCAGAAAAGTTATTTACTTTTTATAAAGTGGTCTACATTTTTATATAGTCCGTTTTTGTTCGTATCTTATCAACATATTTACTTTTTCATGTAAATGTATTACGGCGTTTTAATCGAAACACTTCAAACGATTTCCCAGAAAATCTACAGTTTGGAAAGATGTTCTATATACTTCACCTTATACATCACGTTTTGTGTTTAACTCAGTTTTTGGTTTAGACTTAAGCACGGAATTTGTGTAGTGTTTAACGCCCGCTTTTACTACATGCGGCACCGCAGGCGATGACACTGATGATACATGAGATGAAGATGGAGCACCGGTGGAATGAGATGGCGGGGGACACCGGAGATCCCGGAGAAAAGCCGCCCAGCGCCGTGTTGTCCACCACAAATCTCACTTTGCGGTCGCCTGGGATCGAACCCGGGCTGCCTTGGTGAGAGCGGTCTAACCACTGCCACGGCACGGCCTATTTGGATTGACATGAAGTCCGTACCCTCCTCACCCCAAAGGTTCATCTACCTTGTGTATCTATGGCTTTCCTCAGTTTCCGAGCTGTGTTGCTCTTCTCCAGCTCGTTAGATTATCGGCCGTGCTGCCTCTGAAACCTTCTCTTCGACCCTTCGTAGGTAGGAACATTGGGACAACACTGTTGGCTTCGCTTCACCATGTAAGTTTTGGACACGCCTTCTAAATTTTTATTTCAGATTTACCCTATGTTCTCTTGGGTCATTTAAGGCAAATTTCAAGGAGTTAGGGCACTTAGCACATAAAAAGAAACCCTAATGACCTACAGTGTATTTAAAGAAATAACCATTTGTAATCAGAGGCAAAGACATTCAATTGGCATGCACTAAACCTAATTGTTGACAGTTTCTAAAGCCATTAAAAAAGGCACATTGTTATATTTGAAATCTTGGAAGTATAAAGGATTAGTTGAAAACAACCAACTTTGAAACATTTTTGTGCCTCTTTCCTTAACCATCCTATTTGGACTTTTTTTAATTTAGGACTTCCTTATCCTTATTGATTTTCAAACATGTCGGGTCAGTGAGACCATGCTTATAGTTTGCTTCCACGCGTTAAGTCATTCACTGCGTATGTAAGTTTAGGGCAGAATGTCTGAACAGTAATAAATCCTTTTAAACGCCTCAGATCGTGTCTGACTTGTAGTCGGGTATCTGGATTCGGTTGTCTCTAGGGTGAGCAATGTTGAGGCAAGTCAATCTGAAATGGGAGGTGGATCAAATATGAGAAGCGGGCTTTCTTCGGCGTCAGGAAAGGAATTGAGAGACGTGCATAAATTAAATATTGTTTCGCAGCGCTGCTGTGGCGGATATTGGAAAAAGAGAGAGACATTGCTAAAGTAATTGCTATGGGCGTGGTAAACTGTGCTGCGGCGCGGCTCGAGAATTCTGATTCGCTACAGGTTGTCCGGGAAAGGAGATAATATTTATTGGGTTACCGGTTTTTAAACAATGTGTGCATATGTGTATCATAACTTATGACATCTCCAGAAAAATAAAGCTTAGAGTGATAACCCGAAATCAAAAAGGAAATTTCGGTACGTGGAGAATAGGTACGAGGTGCGTTCAAATTATAACACCTTTTTTTTTTCAAGACTGGGACCAGTAAGGAACTTTTGGACTCTTTGTGAATGTGTGACAGAGATGGCAGCACTGTGCAGTGCATAGAACTGTAGTGGCAGCGACGACAGAACTGTTTCTGATACTTAAAATGGCGACGTCTTCATTGCAAGAACAGCGTGTAGTTGAAATTCATCGCCAGTTGAGTGAGGCATGTGGTAATGGTATCATGGATGTGTCTAATGTACGTTCTTGGGTGCGACAGTTCAATGAAGACAGAACATCGTGTGACAGCAAACCAAGACAGTTGAGTGAGGCATGTGGTAATGTTACCATGGCTGTGTCTAATGTACGTTCTTGGGTGCGACAGTTCAATGAAGACAGAACATCGTGTAACCACAAACCAAGACAGTTGAGTGAGGCATGTGGTGATGGTACCATGGATGTGTCTAATGTACGTTCCTGGGTGTGACAGTTCAATGAAGACAGAACATCGTGTGGCAACAAACCAAGACAGTTAAGTGAGGCATGTGGTAATGTTACCATGGATGTGTCTAATGTACGTTCCTGGGTGTGACAGTTCAATGAAGACAGAACATCGTGTAACCACAAACCAAGACAGTTGAGTGAGGCATGTGGTGATGGTACCATGGATGTGTCTAATGTACGTTCTTGGGTGCGACAGTTCAATGAAGACAGAACATCGTGTAACCACAAACCAAGACAGTTGAGTGAGGCATGTGGTGATGGTACCATGGATGTGTCTAATGTACGTTCCTGGGTGTGACAGTTCAATGAAGACAGAACATCGTGTGGCAACAAACCAAGACAGTTAAGTGAGGCATGTGGTAATGTTACCATGGATGTGTCTAATGTACGTTCTTGGGTGCGACAGTTCAATGAAGACAGAACATCGTGTAACCACAAACCAAGACAGTTAAGTGAGGCATGTGGTAATGGTACCATGGATGTGTCTAATGTACGTTCTTGGGTGCGACAGTTCAATGAAGACAGAACATCGTGTAACCACAAACCAAGACAGTTAAGTGAGGCATGTGGTAATGGTACCATGGATGTGTCTAATGTACGTTCTTGGGTGCGACAGTTCAATGAAGACAGAACATCGTGTAACCACAAACCAAGACAGTTAAGTGAGGCATGTGGTAATGGTACCATGGATGTGTCTAATGTACGTTCTTGGGTGCGACAGTTCAATGAAGACAGAACATCGTGTAACCACAAACCAAGACAGTTAAGTGAGGCATGTGGTAATGGTACCATGGATGTGTCTAATGTACGTTCTTGGGTGCGACAGTTCAATGAAGACAGAACATCGTGTAACCACAAACCAAGACAGTTAAGTGAGGCATGTGGTAATGTTACCATGGATGTGTCTAATGTACGTTCTTGGATGCGACAGTTCAATGAAGACAGAACATCGTGTAACCACAAACCAAGACAGTTAAGTGAGGCATGTGGTAATGGTACCATGGATGTGTCTAATGTACGTTCTTGGGTGCGACAGTTCAATGAAGACAGAACATCGTGTAACCACAAACCAAGACAGTTAAGTGAGGCATGTGGTAATGGTACCATGGATGTGTCTAATGTACGTTCTTGGGTGCGACAGTTCAATGAAGACAGAACATCGTGTAACCACAAACCAAGACAGTTAAGTGAGGCATGTGGTAATGGTACCATGGATGTGTCTAATGTACGTTCTTGGGTGCGACAGTTCAATGAAGACAGAACATCGTGTAACCACAAACCAAGACAGTTAAGTGAGGCATGTGGTGGTGGTACCATGGATGTGTCTAATGTACGTTCTTGGGTGCGACAGTTCAATGAAGACAGAACATCGTGTAACCACAAACCAAGACAGTTACGCCCTCGCACCAGCAAGTGGAGAACGTTGTTTTGGAGGATTGCCGACTGAGCGTTGCAGACATCACCTGCAAAACTGGCATGTCGTCAGACCGGCTGGTAAATTTAAAAGAAAGGGGCAAGCTAGGAGTGAAGGGGAGAGGGGCTTGAACTGTTTATCTGCTTTTTTTAACGTCCTCCAACGTTAAGTCATATCGGACAGTGAATGAAATGGGTGAAATGATGCTTAAATGAGTCCGGGGTCCATGGAGCTTAGAGTTACCTGGCAGTCGTCTCCAGAATAAGGGAAACCGCTGGAGAAACCTTATTTAGGTAACTCACCATAACCGTGATTCAAACTCGGGACATCTTGAACGTGAGGCAAGACATGCTACCATCTACGCTACCGAGGCTGGTCTGCTCTGGTAGTGGATGTGTTTACTAGGAAATGAGTGTATGAGAATACATATGAGTCACCCATACTGCCAGATCTAACGCTTGTTTTAATAACTGCTGTGATAGGTATTATGCATGAGTGAGTATGTGACAACACTAGTTTAGGTGAGTCTAGTTAGCACCCTTATCATGTCCGGAAGGTGAGCATAAATACAGAAAAGGTGATTACGTTGCTCTCTATTTTGCCTGTTGGATGGATAGTATTTGTGTGAATTTGATCGTTAGAAAAAGTCATGTGAGTGCATCATATCTCATCCTAGTTAACTCGGATACATGGAGGTGCACCACTAATCCTCGTGGAACGTTAAGAATATATCGCAGGGTTTATATTTTACTAAACATATTTCACAGTGAGACACAGTAACCGGGGTCGTTACGGCACTAACCTTACTGAACTTTTTCAATTAACTGGTAGATCACTTCTTAAACTCTGGGTTAAATTTAATAACGTGGAATTGGAACCCCATAAACAACAGATATTCAGCAGCCCATTGAATGCATATGTCCATGGCGAAGCAGGCTCGCTGGCCACTGCAGGTTTAGCCTTTACTGTTCAACATGGTCTATTCCAACAGTGTTCTGTGGTCTGCAGAATTAATTGGTCTCTAGTGTAGACCAAAGCCTACTCGATAATCCGCAGCCATTACTGATAAAACAAACTCCCTATCGACGTATTTGCTCTGCTATATGGCGTCACCCTTTCTATAACTAGCGTGACACAGTAATAACAAAGACAAACACTTGTAGCTTTGCACGAGCGTATACGTAAACGAAACTGAAATTTCTCGAATATTCCCATGTTTCAGCGCTGCCATATTGAAGTGCGCTGAATCAACAAACTGCCTTTTAGGCCCGCTTAATTCCACAGTGTGTTGTTTTAACGGGAAGTTCACTTAAGACCTTTTCGTGTTGTAAGGTATTTTATGTTGAGCCCATGTTCTTGGATTCTGAATGCCCAGCTCAAGTTTGGTTATTTTATATATACAGATCCTTTGTTTAGATGCATGAACACTGGACCTAAGTGATTTGGACTTGCTGCCCTCCAATTTTTTGTTATCGAGGTTTTTAAATTCCTATATCTAAGCCCGCCTCGGTAGCGTAGATGGTAGCGTGTCTGCCTCACGTTCAAGACGTCTCGAGTTCGAATGTCGTCATTTACCTCTGTAGGGTTTTTCCGGGGTTTTCCCTTATCCTGAAAGACGAATGTCGAGTAACTCTTAAGCTTTATGGACCCTGGGCGCATCATTTCACCCCTTCCACTCATCGTCCGATTTGACTTAAAAAGTTAAAGGACGTAAATTACAAAAAAAAAAAAAAAAAAAAAAAAAAAAAAAAAGTGGGGTACATTTTGATTTTTCTGGAATATATTTTCAAGATCTCTTAATTCTGAATGACATATACAACCTGTAAACCAAAGATATAGACGAAATTCAAAATGTTTTCGTTATCCGTTTCCAGATATTCTGAGCTAATTATTTGAGTTTCAAATTCTTACACTTTTTCGAGTCTGTCTCGTGTTCACACCTGGCGAAGGGCGATGGAGTTTTTCCAGCGCAAAAATTATTTAACATGACTTCCTCTTTGTCGTACGTAGACTTGTGTGCCATAATAAAAGAACCTCAAGCTTCTTAAAAGAGAATAGAACATTTAAAAGCTAACTGCTTTATAAACGTCTATGGCTTTAGCTTACAGTATCCTCATGCTTACAATGGAATATGTAGATATCAGCAAGAAGTAGATAGGGTAAGAGTAGATAAAGTAATGTCTTCTTCTGTGGTATCACTATGTTAGGGCAGAGACAATGTATTAATGAATCCCTGGATTGTAACACTGGACGGATATGAGGAATGGAAGAAGTGTTTTGTGTTTCCTTGCCAAAACGGATGGCTCATTAACATTCGTTGCTTGTACCGCTGTCGTTTGTCTGGTATGTCAGAACTCTGTAACATATACTACTAGAGGCTTCCCTCCAGCGGGAATCAGGCAACGCTCGAACGGTGGAGCCAAGAAGTTCCACACAGTGTTGGAGTTGTTCAGTAACACAAAACGATAGAAAATACGAACTTTCGATCAGGGAAAAGGATGGTAAAAGCCATGGTAAAAGTGGGTAGCAACCTGGGAACCATCTTGCTCGGTGTACGTGGGTGTTCTAGATTCTTCATGACATTCACTATCCTTTAAATAAAACAATAAAAATGGGTCTGTTGTTTCTCAGGCAATTAGAAGTACGGGGACATTTATCAGATTCTTCGCACCTGTTGTCTACAAAGCCAGAGGCAAGAGCAAGAAAAAAAAGTCTAGGATGTTACATTCACATGGCTTTTTATTTATCACTACAAACTATTCTTAACAGTAGCTAACTTTAAGTTGTGCTCAGTGTTAAGGGAGATAATGTTTGCATAAGTAATTCCCATTACGACTTGGTGTACGTACAGCAGCCTCGTGTAGTAGCCACATCTTTAAAAAGTGGATCCTAAACACTCTTGAAAGAAATTCGATGTTTTGCCTGATATGCTAGCCAAGCACCTCTGAGGATATAAGGTACTTAAACATTAAAGTCAATAGTAGCAATACAATAACTCAATTAAATGAGAATATTGGGAAACTTCACAGGTCCATTTCATTGTACTTCAAATATATACACCGATCATAATGCAGAGAAACCCCTTATGTTCTGGCATATTCTGTCTTATGCAACCATGTTGTTACCGAAATATTCCAACATTGCTCATGGTGTGCATTTAGACAAACAACTACCTTTGTTACTAATGGGAAGTTTTCCCTCCTTTTTGACGTTGAATCAGAAGTTATTGTTCAGAGAAGTCGTGTAGTGAACTGGAGCTGTGCTGTTAATAACTTGCTGACATTGCTGCTGCTTTGTCCGGTGAAGAACTAATTAAGTATTTGTACTCATATTATTTGGTATTAAGTAGACTGCACTAACACAAAATACAGTGTCGGTTTAAAAGAATCGGGCCGTGCCATGACGTTATATATACGTATGTGTGAGTTGCCCAGTACCGTACGATAGCAATTTTCCCAGTACCGTACGCGAAGGTATATTTGTATCCCCTGAACTTGCACTGACATTAGATTATAGGCATTCCTGTCAACACGGAGGCCAAAAAGGAAGGAAAATTGTTAGAAAGAAATAAGAAACAAGCAATAAAGAATGTGATAGAAGGATAAATTAGCCTGGGAGTAGCAATATATATTGCTGAAACATTAACATCGACTCTGTATAAGTTGATGTTGCAGGAAAAGGCACAAAAACAGAAGAACAAACTAATAGCAAAAGTACACAAGACTAACATTAATAAAACTATAGAGAACCTAGCTCTAACTCTGCCAACACAAACTGGAAATAGTGAAGAACCGTAGAAGACTAAAAGAAAATAAATTTTGGAACCAAAACCAGTGTCGATTGAAGTGTTGCTTAGAAATCACAGACGAGGTTTGGGTTCAGTGTGTATCGTGCAAGGGTTGTACACATATTGAATGTACAGGGCAAGACAACATTGATTTTTATAAAGGTGATCACTGTGTTTAAAAAAAAAATGTTTCATTCGTTCTAAGACATTTTTATTTTGTTGTGATAATCTCTAGAGAACGTTTTGACACATGCATTATGTTACCGTGTTCTGTTTTTATCTAAAAAAAATTCAATTATGATAAGAATAATTATCTTGTGATTTATTATGCAGTTCCTCTTCCTTTATTTAGAAATTTGTATTTATTTACGTCTGTCCGGTACTGGGAAACACTTTTTGAGATGCGCAGTTATCACTAATATTTACTTTAGTTATTAACAGTCAACATGACTCGCGTTCATGAATGTTCATTACTAATGCAGTATCTGTATGTTATTAGCTTCATGATAATAGTTACACGTCACTTGTTCTCCATTGCATTTTCTTTAAATTTTGAAAGAAACTTTACGTGTGCTGTACTGGGCGCATCTTCCGTAAGCTTCGAGAATTTGTGCAAGGAAACCATTTTGCCCAAACAGAAGTCCTGTGCGATGTATTTTTAGTTAGTCTACTGTATAAGTGAAGCAGATAGAGAGGGTGGGTTGCACCCGAAAGTTTCCAATTCTCCGAAACTCTTTGATGTTATTAATTGTTCGCATTTAAATGTGTAAACAACTCTGTGTGAAATAAGTTCTCTTGCGCGCTATTGAATGATTAATCCAGCAGCTTGCTCATTTGGCAGGAAGTCTCAAATGGGCCCCGAGTCAACAAAATTAAAAATTGAAATTAAATCTTTGTGCCAGTTCATTACTGAAGTACGCCCTGTGGCAAATAGAACGCAAACCGCAGGGCTTTGAAAGAGAAAGTGGGGATATAATACAAATTAGTTTGAATCAATAAACTGGACGTGTTTTCGTTTTCAAATCCTTGGAAACTACAGTGCTGTGAAATTAATTATATTCATTAAACACGACAACATAAAACAAAGAAATGTAATGATCCACCGTGTGATTTATTTTGTTGTGTTAGGTGTTGAAACACAATCAAGTACAAAGGCTGTACGAAATAACAAACTACGTCCGTAATATTGCAGTTTCACTTTATGGTAGCAGTTTGCTGCTTTACCTGTTCTGCTGAAACAGCGCTTTAATCCCATTATATGGCTGGAAGGATGCCCCTTTGGCACCGGACCAGACCCCTCCTCTTTTTGGAGTGTCCTTTAGCGTCTTCCAGCGGCTAATATTGAGAAATAGACAATGTTGGAGTTATAAAAGCACAAGCTTCCAAATATGTGGAGTGAGTGTGCAGTGCTTGATTCGTGATCTTTCGTGCTCTATCGTGTGTTACAAGTATTTGTCAAGTTATAGATGCCCCTCCCCAGCTATCTTGTATTCAGCCAATACAGCTGTTGTTTATCAAGACATGACGCGTTACATCTAAATATTTATAATTACTGTCGATATAACTAACGTTAAAATAATTCACGTACTGTCCACCCAACACAAGAAGGCAAGGAAGAGCAATGCGTCACGTAACCACTTTTGCACTTTGTATGAAGTTTTTGCCTCCCTTCCGGAAATCAGGATGCTAGGTTCATCTAAAATACAGTGTTGTCACATATCTCACCCATGCATAATACCTATTACTGCATTTACTGAAACGAGCATTAGATGTGGCACTACACTGTCACCGATCGCATTGTTTCGTTGGAGCTGCGACAAGCCAGTGCCGGGTACGCGTGGGCAGGAAAGTGGTGCGTGAGTTGACGCTTGCCGAGAGAGAGAAAGTCTGGATATTTCCGACTTTCTCTTTCCGCCGCGATCTATCTCGGAAGCTCTGCTGCATTCTAGATCAATGACTGGAGGTATAAAAACCCCGCAAACTGTTAAGAGTGGTAGTCAGTTGAGTTGAGTTGAGTTGTGCAGTTGTATTGTTGTTGTACACTTAAGCGCAGACAATCTACCCAAAAGTGGGAAGAACGTGGCCTTCTACCCGGGAGTGATGGAAAACTCCGGGACTCTTTCCACAGGGCAATACCTTGTTTCCTAGAAAGCCCCCCCCCCCCCCGCCGTCGACGACAACGTCAAGACGGGATGGAAGTGGATACGCCACTTACGCGCGTCAACCCGCAGGGAAGACTATCGAAAAACCTCGGTGGGGCCGCCTGGTGGTCCAGCACACCTACTAGCTCTGCAGGCCAGTACCCGGGAGTTTATAGGCAACCCTCTACACCCTCTGGGCGGCCGAGGCCTGGCCGGAGGTAGCTGATCTCCCGCGGGTGTCGGGAACACACTGCCTCCTCGAGTCCAACACAATCCGAACAACTCCCATTAAGGGAGGGACTCGAATGTTCGGCCCGAGGTTGCTCTGCTATCGTCAGAGGTAAGTGGTGTTGTACAGCAATATTCTTTTTTTTTTTTTTTTTTTTTACGTGAGACGGGGAACGAAACGACCTTGAAGACTATTTCTGTGTATATTACGTCTTTTTGTTGTTGCATGGGTTGTACAAAATTACTGTTTACTGCAATAATGAGTGTTTTTAAATATACTTTTAATTCTATTAGCCCACGAAGGCACAACATGTACTGTTATGCATCCATTTCCTAGTAAACACATCCACTAGCTGAGCAGATAAACAGTTCATGTCCTTCTCCTCTCACGCCCCACTTGCCTTATGGTGGGTAGACAGCATTGAAGATGATTGTCGCTATAGCAGAGTTAAGTCTTCTTAGCCAAAAAGTTTTGGTGAATTTTTCTTTTTCATTATCCTTGTAGCAGGGTAATTTGAACGAAGCTGTCAGGAATATACTAGGAAACATCAGAACCGGTAATCCATGGTTGGAGTCCCAATCGTGACATTGGATGTTTGTAAATGCTGTAATGTACTGTCGCGAACGCATTGTTGAGGCGAGGCAACGCGGCCGACGAGTTCAAACAGACGGATAGCGCAGTGCGGAGATAAAAGTTTGCCGAAACGGAGGGGGGGAGGAGACGGATTTCTGGAGAGTTCGTCTTTCTTCTAGCGCCGTCTTGTTTGAGAACATTCCGGAATAGTGAGTAAGCTATAAAAGGAGCTGCCGCCCGCCACTGCGGGACAGTTGTTATTGGACGCGTGCGCGTTAGAACTTTGTTTGTAGTCGATGACCTTGCAAGTTGTATTGTGCATGTTACGTAATTTTGCTATTGTAGGGGTTGACCTAAGTGTGTTTCTACGGAAATGAAGAGCAGTCTTTAGTGTTTATATATATCCTGGGATTTTAATTCGATGAACCCCCAAAGTCACAGTATTCTACGAAGGACGTTATGTGCAAAGTTGAAGGACCTGTTAGAACTGCATAACTGTACGTACAGCTTTTTGAAACGATTTCCAGGATGTAACAGTTTAAAATAAGCTACGTTAAGTAACTCCATAAATAACAAATACGTGGGCTGTTCAATAAAGAATGATCATAATTTTTTTACGGTCATAATTTTTCGCACTAACATTCAATCTTATTATACTCTGTTAGCTTAATGTGAAACAAACCCGCCGTAGTAGTTTCATTGTTGGTACTCCTGGTTCCCGCCTGTGAGAGCTAGGCAAGTTCAGACATGTTTAGTATCACCTACCGCTGCAATGGAGGTAACACGCGAGGAACAATATCCGGCTTTGAAATTCTGCTTTCGTCTCAACAAATCTTCAGTTGAGGCCTATACAATGTTACAGGAGGCCTATGCAGAGCCTGTTCTTCCCTACAGCGCAGCTCAAAGGTGGTTTAAAATGTTTAAAGAGGGGAGACAATCAATTTCAAAGGAAGATGGACCCGGTGCTCCAGTTACTGCTCTTACGGAAGAAAACATCAACACTGCTGCTGCCATTGTGAGAGAGGATCGACGAATTACCTTAAGATCACTTTCTGAAATACTGAACATTTCATTGGGTGCCACCCACACGTTGGTGACAGAAACATTACACATGAGACATGTTTGTGCCCGCTGGGTTCCAAGACTGTTGATTCCCGAACAAAAGGACATTCGCACGCAGGTCTGCATGCAGTTAAAGTTGATGTTAGAGGAAGATCCGGAGTTTCTTTCAAACGCAATCACTGTTGATGAAACTTGGCTACATCGTTTTGATCCTGAGAGCAAACAGCAAAGCTCAGTGTGGAAATCTTCATCACCAACCTCCAAAAAAGCAAAAGTGGTTGCTTCTGCTGGGAAAGTTATGGTCATCTCATTCTTTGTTATCCATGGAATGGTTTATCAGCATGTTCTACCTGCACACACATCAGTAACTGGACAATACTACAGGGATGTCCTGAAAACATTGCAAGTCCTTATCAGGCGCAAAAGATGACATTTGCGTGAAGCAGGCTGGATGCTGCACCACGATAATGCGCGGCCGCATATTGCCAATGTTGCTGAATATGTTCCAAAAATCAACGTGAAGTGCATCCCTCCCTATAGTACGGATTTAGCCCCGTGTGACTTTTGTCTATTCTCTAACTTGAAGAAACGCCTTCGTGGGAGGCATTATCCATCATCAGAAGCAGTGGTGAAGGCTGCGGAGGCGATTTTGAAGGATCTTTAAAAAATTGTTTCCAGCATGTCTTTGAAGACTGGCAAAAATGCTGGGACAAGTGCATCTCATTCAGGGTAGACTATTTTGAGAAGGACCATCAAAATTATGAGGATGAACAAAGGTGCATTGTCAAAAATAAAATTGTAGTTATTCTTTATTGAACAGCCCTCGTAAGTTGTTCGTTTTGTTTTGCATCACTTTAAGCTATATAGGACATTGCAATTTGACATTGTTAATTTTATTTAGAGCGCCTTCAGAATGTTTGAATGTTGAAGTGCAGTGTTTTCTGTGTCTTAGTAAATCAGTAATAAAATAAAACTCCAACAAGTTTGAATGTTTGAGATGTTTATTCAGCTTCACAAACAATGATTTACAACAGTTTATTAACAAAAACTGCTTACATGTGCGCTTAAGTTCCACTCAGAAATGTTATTATGTTTTATGTTAAATGTCTTGAATCATACGCCGTAATGCAGCTGAATGTGGCAGTGTTAATATTTCTTCCGCAAACTGAGTGTTAAGTAGAAGAGCGAAAAATCGCTCGCTTAACAGGGCGAGCTGCATTGTGTTTGCTTAATTAAGAAACGTTGATGCAAGAATGCGTACACGCTGATGCGAGATAATGGTACGTGAGTACGGGATTTCACGCATCGCGTACCACACGCTGCACCATTGTATTGTATGGTTCCCTCCAGTGCGTACTCACACACAGAAACTTGAAAAGTTGACGTAAACCTCGTTTGCTAGAGAAGATTACATGGAAGAATTTTGCTGATAAAGGGAAAGTAATTATTGTGCCAGCTTATAGGTTTTGCTCAAGTTTTCCGAACCTCATTATGAGGCCGGTGATTGGCAGAAACAGGAAGGGAACTTAAAGGGATAAGCAAGGCTAGAAAATGTTTTTAGAGACATTTCCTGGTTCTACTTTGCTTCACCAAAGCAGTAAAGTGTTCGAAAATTTGGGATATATAGGATCTAGGAAGGGATGCGTGAAATTCAACACTTTACAGGGCCCAAAGTGAACCTTGGTGTGAAAAGGGTTTAAAAGGAACGAAGGGAATGAAAACTAAGTAAGCTTGATTAGAAACAGAAAGGAATTGAACGGGCATTGGAGAAGTTTTTCCGTGAAAGATTTGCTCTTGATCAGAGAAGTTTTAGTTGATTGGGATGCAGTTAACTACAAAACCTTATATGAACATAGTGTCACCTAATTATCGGAAGGCATGACCAGCTGGCAGCTGGTTGGGCGACAGGAGGCATTGAGCCACGCCTACCCATTTATCTTGTGGCGTTCACATAGGGGATGGTTAGGAAAGCGTCAGTAGCCACTGTACCGTCTCTTTCCCCTTCCCCCTGACGTCTGGAACAATCGGGATGATGTTCCGAGCCGCGAAGCTTCGAGATGCAACGCGATCTGTCCTTATAAGCGGCGCATTAGACCACTCAGGCAGTTCTCAGTTCTCACTCCGCAGTCCCGAGTTCTTAGTCGGATCGAGAGAGCGAGTGCAGTGTTACGTAATAGTGAGTGTGGAGTGGACCTGTGACAGACGAACTGGTGGATTGTAATTGTGTGCGCTACGTAATTCTATGTAATTGGCAAGTGTACCAATTGTAATTTGGTGGAAATAAAGAACATTTTGAGTTGTGCAATTGGACTTTTAATTTCACGAACCCACAAAGTCACAGTTCTGTTGCGTTTAAGGTCTGAACAAGATTTGGGAAATATTTTTATTATTGAAGGTTCACATTTCATTTCGTGGTAAGCTCCAGGCTTTAGCAGGAATTAACAAGTTGAGACAGGTTGGATGACTCATTGATCAGATTAAGCAGTGGTATTGAGCGGTCCGCTCATGTTTCCTGTTATATCGACAGAATCATTCTTTGGTTGCACAAGATTGCACCATAGGGTGTTAACCCTCTTTGAGGAACCCCTGACTCGTATGATAGCAGGCAATTTGGAAGCCAGTTCTATTTAAACGATCACAGCCAGTAAGGAGGGGTCAGTTAGTCAGTTAGTTAGTCAGATAATTGTTGGTTGGAGGGTCGTATGCTGCTGCTCTAGTCTCATCATAGAACTTGTTGATACGTTTACAAGACTTAACACATCAGAGTGAACCAGCCACCTCTTGTTCAGAACTCTACGCTACTATACATAAAAGGTAATATTTATTTATTATGTATTAATTGATTCAATATCGTCTTGATTGCAGACTTTATCTCTTCAAGATAAAGGAGAACTTTGTTTGGTTTGACTTCCCCAATCTTTAGAATATGTTTGTCAATGTTATGGAGAACCCATCACTTTAATTTAACCCTAATCATGTCACTACCCTTTCACCTGTTTAGCTGTACCATGTGCTCCCTTATCAGTAGCTACACCCCCAGTTGTTTAGGTTTGTAAGTCCTTTACTCCCCTTACAATCCTGATTGCAACAATACTCAAGCCTAAAATTGACGTTATTGGTTTAGTCAGTTATGTAAAGGTGAGTGGCTTTCATTGACAGCACAAACACGTTGGTGGCTATCAGTATTGTCACCGTGTGACACTGTTGCGCTGCGGCGACAAGCCGAAGCCGGGCGCGTGGGCAGGAGAGAAAGAGACAAAGAGGCTCCAGAGCGTTCGGTCTATTGTTGCCGAGAAAGTTCTCGGAAGTTCTGCGGCTTTCTAGAAACAATGGTTGCGGAGTATAAATACCAGCAAAGTGTTAGAAGCGGTAATTGTTTGATGGTTATTGCGACAGTCGACGGTTGCAGTGTACCGCCGTGATTTCATTCGTTTTCGTACAGCAAAACACCGAGTCAACTTTCAAGACAGCTCATTGTCAATTTCACGTCCTTTTACTGTAGCAAAAGTTGTTCTAAATTTCTGCAAACCAGATTTCTGAATCTACGTAACCCACTCAGTCATAGTATTTTGTATTAGCACTAATTAATTCATTATAGCCATGCGTCACTTGAAAAGAAGGTAAATAAACGCGGGCCAATCATATACTCGAGTCCAACCCAATCCGAACAACTCCCATTCAGGGAGGGGTTATAATGTTCGGCCCGAGGTTCCTCTAGTAACGTCAGAGGTACCACGAGTGGTAAGGGTCCGCAGCGCTCGCACCACAGCAGCTGAAGGGAACGGATCCCCTCCCCTACTGGGTCCTTGTAAGGACAACGTTCAGTGAGGTCTACCCTAAAATCCGAAGACTCTGGCCTCTGTCACCCGGGAGTGATGGAAAACTCCAGGGGGTCTTTCCTTGGGGCAATACCTGGAGTCTAGAACCCCCCCCCCCCCATCGACAACAACGTAATGACCAGAGGTTACTTCTGGCTTTTTGAACAAGCATAGATTTCGTTTCTCTGTGTGTCCCACAATCAGCAAGGAGTCGGTCTATAAACCGCCGATGGACCTCTCTATAAGAATTTATCACATAGAAACCGTACATGAATATTGTGTGCTAAAGCATATGGACTTTGACACAACTGCCCTTACAGAGAGTAAACGTCTCTTTTAAGTACTCTTTCCGACGAACACAGCGTTTTCCTTTTCCACTGCACCGTATGCACTGTCTGCAGGCTCCACTGCGGAGCTGGAATGTACCGCACGCGACGATTCGCGATTTCTCTGCTCTGGACTGAACTGTCAACTTCGACTCGACTGACACGACCCGCGCCGCCTTTTGTAGCCTACCGGTCGCAACGAAAAGGTTCTGGAAATGTAATGTTCTCGATTTTTGGAGTTCAAATGGTATAGAACAGATCCGTTATGGTAACAATGCGATTCGCTTCCGGTTTCGTGACGGCGCTTAGTGGCTGTCCTTTAACGTCTTTTGTTTTTTCCAATTATTTTTTCTGTTTTCAAAAGGAGGTGTAATTGGAAGTAACATACAGCCTATATATTTAAACTTCTTCACTATGACTCGATTTCCTCTTATCCTCCTTGTATCTACAACTAAGTATGAGATAAAACTACTAGTGCAGACGTTTCAATATGAATGGGCTGGAAAAATAGGGTTTTGTAAGAGTAGTTTGTAATAGCAGTATTAGTGAATGGGTGCAAGCTTTATGTAAACTTATTAATTTGATAGTCTCTGCTTTATAACCGTGAACTTATGGAGTTTCATGTCTTCCATACCCTATTATAATTAACACCAGGTTATGTGCGAGAGAGACAAAAGGGTAGTTGTTTCTTGATTGCGTCCTACAAGCAAAAGGTTTGTCTCCAATGCCATTTTTCATAGAAATGCCCATTATTGTCTCAGTTTACTGATAAACTTCCAAACTATTTGAAGAGCAGAGAAAAGCATTGCTTTAGCAGCTATTGAATAGATATTGGCCAAAGCCAGTGATGTGATTGTTGTATTTTTGTTTAGAAGGTCTCCTGTTCGCAGTTAACGTGGGTTCCACAGTTTACAGTGTATTGTGTATAGTTAATGCCCTGGTTACTGACACCTGGGTCCACTTCCTTATGCTTTATGATTATGACGTTTGCATAATGGCAGTTTAGTCCACACCAAATTCAGCTCAATGTGACGTTACTTTGCTGATCAAACTACGTCTAAAACTGGCGTTTTATTGAGCAGCAAGATGTTTTAGTTCGAGTATCAAGAAGGCCATTACAGGCCATTGTGCTCTCCGAAATTCATAAAAGAAGTATTAGGATACCTGCAGCTTCTCTGTATCTTCAAATATTATAGATAAAAAGATCGAAGTTGTTAAAATGCAAATTATACAATTTTACAAATACCAACACTAATTTTTTAGGCAATTTTGAAATGAAATACGATTCAGAATTTTTACAGACCAATGTGTATATTTCAGTTTTATACGATCTCTTTACAGGATATTACTATATGAAGTTACTCAAAATTTTTACAAAGTTATAGAAGCTTTTGAATACCCCTTGCTGTATAACAGAGCAGTTAATGCTCTTGTACTTTCTCTACCACTCGCATTTGTCCTGCGCCATGGCGTACTGGGATGGAGCGTTGTGCTGTGGTTTCCTGCCATGGAATGCGCTCGATATATTATACCCCTCGCGGTGCGGATGTTAAGTCCCGAGTATAGGGCCGGTGTCCACTCGAGGAGTTACGGTAGGTAGCGAACCCAGGAAGCCAACATTCCGGCTAGGGGTGCCGTGATGCTGACCGCGTCAACCCCGTCAGTACTCTTGCAGACTTACGCCGTGGGTTACGTTACCGCTCACATTTATTAGGTAGAGGAAGCATTGCATCTCACTGAAAATTGGATATAGAGAATTCACCAAAACTGCACCTTTTTAAGTAGCATGAGTAGATTATGGGGGGGGGGAAGCCTTTTGAGGTATGTGAGTAAAAAAACACAAAAGTGTCCGATAAATAGCTAATCTTTCTCGTATTGCCCAGCGTCTCCCGAAGGTATACGATTTTCAAGGATATTGCCTACCCTAAACTACGCATTTTGTTGAAAATACATGTTTATGATATTCGCTTAACCAGTGTATCTTTATTTTTCTGTGAATAGCCTTTAGAGCAACGAATGTTTCTGGTCTACGCTAAGAGGTAGCCTAAAATTTAAGTGTGCGTGTGTTCTGGCTAATGCTTCAAACACCATACAACCGAAACCTCTACACGTGTTTACCTCAAAAAAAGCGACAGAAAAATTGGCTTTTGTCAGAAGGTATTCAACACATAATAGTAGGACTATGTCAAGGTTTGGAGGGGAAAATGCCTTTGTTCTAAGGGGAGCATGCCCCGGGAGGGGGGTGGGTACCAGAGGGCAGGGTACCTCGTACACATCCCCTGGGAACTGCGCAACCGGAAACTTTCCCCGATTGCGGAGGACGGAGATTTCCTGCTATGCACGCGGAAACTACCGCCGACTGCTTGGGACCCTGGAGCAGCCCACCAGTATGAAATGCAGGGATAGGAAATTCGGGGGATGTAATTATGCTTCTCCCCGAAAAAGTGGCGTGTCAGGAAGATCCACCTCGGGGATCCAAACTCACGACGTTACGAATGCGATCCCTACTGCTTGATACATCTCGCGGTTGTGTAATACGAAGTAGGTCGATGTAAGATTTCCCGAAAATATATTTTGTGGTGCCCTGAACCCCCCCCCCCTCGCCACCAAAAATAAACTTTTTGAAAATGTGTGAACAGCACAACTCACAAATGAAAGATCAGCTAAAAGTCAAACTTGCTGTGGTATTTTTTTATTTTTATTTACGTTCTCGGCGTTAAGTCATATCGGACAATGAATGAAATGACGCTGAAATGAGTGCAGGGTACATAGAGCTTAGAGTTACCCTGCATTCGTCTTTCAGGTAAGGGAAAACCCCGGAGAAAAACCTTATCCAGATAACTCAACCTGACCGAGATTCGAAGTCGGGTTTTGCGCTACATCGCGAGAGTTTATTTTGTCTTTTACTGCCTGTTTGTTATTTTTGTTATATAGTCTGTCGCTGGTTTTTGACATTATTGTTTGTTATAGTTATATATCTCTGTTTTGTATTTAATATTGTTTTTCCATAGTTGTTTAAGGTTCCTTTTTATCTATATTAATCTGTTCTTATTATTTATCTCCTTTTAATTTTCTGTTTTTATTTTTTTTAAATACTTATTGTTAATAGATATATTTCTACCCAGTGTCTAGGTTTATATATCTCTTTTGCAATAATTGTTTTTAAAGGGCGCTGATGACCTTGCAGTTGAGCGCCCATAAACACAAAGCATCATTCGAACTCGGGACTTTTTGAACGTGAGGCAGATAGACTACCATCTACGCTACAGAAGCGGGCAAACTTGTTATTGAAGTTTACATCTTCCAAAGGTGACTCGCAAAGATTCTCAAAAATATCCATCAGTTCACCTACCATTTACATAGAATACTTTTCGAAATTTTTGAAGATATTTTCGTGACAAATGAAATGTATTTCTTTGAATTTTCTGGGAATAGTCTCTAGTCCTCTTCATTATGAATTGATTAAGCGTAACTGATACCTGCTTACTACATATAAAACAGCACAGTTGATGCCAATTTTTTTTAATTAATAGTTTTTGTGACATTCCTTGTTATTAGTTTGCATTTTGTTTTCGAATACTTACCTTTCTCAAATAATAAGTCGTTATTCATTTTGTAGCTCTCTCACTTTTTCTAGAGAACGGAATTACAATGCGGTTATAGCAAAGCGCTGTTAAAAAGCTTTGAACATCGTTTAACGCTACTCTATTCTCTTAATCTCCTTATACCTATAAAAAATATGCAACAGAACAATCTCGAATAATAAAAAGTGAAGCTTTTTTAACAAAGGAAAGGGTGAAGTTACTATGTGTGAGGTATACCTAATATGTCGAGGAAGCCTGGCGTTGAGCTTCCTAATTGCCTTTCCGGTATATAATAATCCCAGCTTTATAGGGCGGTCAGTAAAATTATGTATTAGCATAAACTTGCGTGCTGTGGTTGCGAGTTTGCTGAACTTGAAAAGGAGAAAACTGTCTGGCATTTTCCCCTCTCACTGCTTTGTGTCCCTTTATCCAGTGGGTTAGGTCCCAAATGACTGTCATTATTTCCACGATTGCAAGCAAGGACTCCCGACGATGTGCTTGTTTGTTACACTGCAGTTACCTCGCTAAAGGTCGTGACATTCTCGACATTTTCATTAAATACAGAGTCTTATGTATGTGCAGTAAATGCAGCACAATAGCTTTGAAGTATTCTGTGCATGCTACAGTTCGACAATTACATATTTAATGAAGTATTAGATCATATAACGCACGAGTAACAGAAACTTTGAGGCAAATCACCATATAAGATAGGATATAAGAGCCATTGATATCACGGAAAAGTTAAAGATTTATTTTCCCGCGGGAGTGTTCGAAATGGGGGGGGGGGAACGAATTACAGTTGTAATATTACATGGGCCATTCCATTCATGTGCCACTCCAATCTAATAGTGGTTTTAATTTTAGCACGGCGGCCGTCTGTCTGCTGCTATAAAGTTGTGGAAACGAGATTACACACCTGATGCTCAAATGGTTATGAAATCATCGCACGTATTTTCAATAGTTGGTAGCTCTTCAGCTGTTCATTGAAATAAGGTTCCCTCTTTACTGGGTTGAAACTAGATACACGTTAACATTTTCGTTCTCCAAAATTAATATTACACAAGTCGCACTTTTCAATTCTATAGACCTCAAAGATCTAAAATGATGAAAAGTTGTAGGCTTGAAAAGCTCAGTGCCATGGCATGGACGTGAACCACGATCATCTCTGTAGCGATGTTTCGACGACTTGAGCCACAATGGCGGGATACCCTTACTTCTTTGATTCAAATGTACCGCAGAATGGGTTCCTTGGGGTCCCGTTAAGCATTGGGACGCCGTTGTACGTTTTAGAAGTCCTAACCAAATCTGCCGTTGTGCTAATCATTCCAGCCCACTGTATCCTTACTGTGTTCGAGCAAGTACGCGGTCCGAGCAAATATTGGTAGGCGATTGAGCATCGTTATAGAAGCTAAGCTAAACAATTTAAAAACCGAAAACGTCAGAGGTGGGATTGGAGATAAATGGAAAGAAAACCAAGGAGATGCGATATAATAACCGAAGCAAGGCACTATTTTTAGGAAACCAAGAAATCGGACAAGTCAGGCAGTTTTGCTACATGTGAAGTATGGTCCCACTGAGGTAAGAACTATAGGGGATTTTGAAAATAGAATAAATAAGGCTAAAGGAGCATTCGCAATGTGAAGACCAATCTGGAAGTCCAGGGAACTTAACACCTATACAAAACTACGCATCTTTTAATACTGTTCTATGGGTATGAAACTTGGAAGACCAACAAACAACCGATTAGCATGCTTCAAATATTTGTAAGCAGAAATTTGAGGATATAAAGTTATCTCCAGTGAAGAGCTCTGGAGAAGAACCCAACAAACACACATTGACATTGTGATGCGTCGTAGGAAATGGAACTGGATTGGTCATACATTACAGCGAGATACAGGCAATATAGCAAAACAAGCCTTAGAATGGCAGACCAACAAACACCTGGAGGAGGACTGTAATAGAGGAAGGGATGGAGACAGGAAGGGAGATCTGGGCAGAGATGAGGACCATGGCGCAGAACAGAGTCCGGTGGTGGAAGTTCATTGATGCCATATGCTCCACTTAGGAAATACAGAAAATAATATAGTATGTAATATTGAGCAGCTTTAACAAGAGTAAGGATAGTCATGGGAATCCAATTCGTCAGACTTTTCATATAACTTGAAGTTAACTGCCCTCAAACCATATGCCAATATAAACGACGTAGGACCACAAATAAAACACGATCTGATCTGCAGCGAGTGGTTTGTTTCCTGCTACGGACTATGCCTTTAATGCAAAGAAACTGTTAGGTTTGATTATAAATACCCATCCGCTCGAACCTTGAGCTGGAAACAGCGTTTCATCACCTCGCTGTAGAGTTTCTTTTGCTGTTGCAGTAAAAGAAAATGTGTAAAGTAGGGTAAGGAAGCTGATACGTTTGTCTTTTGTTTTCTCAGTTGCCAAACTGTGACCAATATGTATGTTACTTGCAGAGACATATTACCTGTTGCTTTTGCATCTGTTTTCTTAGATCATCAACTGCTATTGTTTGTCTGGTGTTTCCGACGAAAATTCGAAACTGCTTCACCAACACGGACTACAGTTTTGTTTCCTCCCTTACATCACTGAGACCGATGTTAGGAGACTTGGATTCCACTAGCCCGGAAAGTCGGGGCAAGGGAAGCTGAAGCACTGAGGCTGATTGAGGAACCAGCCCAACGCTTGGGATGAAGGCGAGAGAAGCGGAAGATAGTACGAGGATGAAAAGAACTATAGGAAAGATGGATGATGGAGCAATTGGTTGAATGATGACGGAGGAAACCGGAGGACCCGAAGGAAACCCACTCCAACGCCGTGTTGTCCACAACAAATCTCACTTTGTAGTCCTGGGATCAAACCCGGGCCGCCTTGGTGAGAGTCCAGCGGTCTAACCACTGGGCCACAGCGTGGCGATATTCGGTATTTAAGATTTTGAAAATCAGTTTGTTATGTAAGAAATGAAATTAGGAGTCTCAGAACACGTATCCCTCGAGAACAATAGTATATTTCGATCATTTCACCGTCCATACATACACAGTAATGTACTCTGTGTATAATATAGTATAGATTAGTTTTGAGGAAAGTGAGATGGCTGTCATCCATTCTATAAAATGGCATCCCCACAAATGTGCTGCCTTTAGGAACCTCAACTCAACCATTCTTCTTTTGTGCAAGATTCTATCTGAGGAACTCGTTGGCGTATTGTCCCAGTCTTTGTTCCATTTTGGATTTTCTGTCTATCCAGTATTGATCGTTTAGCTCCCAAATTGTTCCACTGCCGACTTGACTATCTTTTCCTGTTCCATTAGCAGATCGAAGGTTATACTTCCCCTATACCTACTGCTTGTGTCATTCACAATCAATATCTGCCGAGAAACATTTCAGATTAATAAAAATACTTTCTTACTGTTCTCTCCTATACAAATTAGACGAGGTATTGTGTTCCACTCATGCTGTGTCTAAATGTGCTCTGGTGCCTTCACCATAATGTTACAGTCTACTTTGTAACTGAGGCGTAGCTCATAGGATTATTAAACTAACATGAAATTGTCTCATTAGTAATTGCAATAATTGTATCTAAAATAATATATACACAATTTATATAGCTTAACATTGTGCTGCATTAAAATCACTTAGTTCATATTACAGCAATGGCCCATTTGTACAGATTGATCACGCTTCAGAAAATTAGTTGTACTATCGTATACTACCTATAAATACAGAACATTCCAATACGAGAAGTTTTCCGTTAATGGCAGGTGTGTCTGTCTTGTTTGTAACCAGAAGATTAAGAGAACTGATCATTATTGGCAAAGGGGATAGACTACTGAAACATGTTCGAGGTTGATTTGTATACGATAATAGCGAGAATGACAGTGAGGCATTTTTCAATGACGGAACATTGCTGATGATATGTTTAGCATTACGCTTTTTCACCATTTTAGAAATTATTCCCGTTGTACAGATTGATCACACCAGAAAATTAGTTACATTACCGTGCACTTATAGTTGCAATCGTTTAATAACAAATGTGTAGTAACTACTTTAGTTGGTTTTCTCTCTTTTTTCCGTTATGGAAATTGCAGATTATAAGGCTGTTTCGCCTTATTTTAATTATTTGAAAAATATTACAATAAATAATTACGTGGATGCATATTTAATGCATTTGTAATCATTAAGGTTATTTTTTATGATTATGAACGTGTGTTGTGTATAAATAATTGGCTAACCTTTCAGATGAGACGCGGAGCTCGTAAGTGCTTCATTTGTGTGTTTCGTCCCTTCCTGCACGGAAAGTTCTAATCAACAAGATTGGACATGATCGCAGCGCTGGTCACTGAAGGTCAATACGACTGAACGCTCGGTCGTGTAGTATGTCTTGTGATGCGCTGTTTATTTTCCATCGATACAGAGACCGAAAGAATACACAACTTAGTGGATATATCTTTGATGAAAGGAAGAGATCCATATTTCAGGTGTATTGCACAGGAGGCTATGAAATGAAGCTCCGGATGTTATTTCCCGTGGGTATGACAGCTTTAATAAAAAGGTTCTTCCCAAACAAAAACAAAGTAGCAACGTGCTGCGAGAGAGATTTTCTGCTAAAGGTCGTCGTTAAGTTCATTGCCAGGCATTTGGCTTCAAATTTCTCGTGATGTTGTGCCTGAGAACGGGTGAAGCAAACAGCGTATAGCACTACTGCCTTTATTAATAAAAAATGCACCTCTGCATCCACAATGAATTATGCTCAGCAATCTTTCCACCTGAATTTTTATTTATTTTGTATTTTATTATTAGGAATGAGGAGATCCATGTCCGGAGTAACAAGAATAAAGTCCTCAACGATCTAAATAAGGAGCGGAAGAGGCAATCCACCATTTGGGGTTAATACAAATGGAGGCTAAGTTGATTAGCCTTAAGATGACAATCCCATCATTCGTCTTACTCTGCTGAACGCCAGTAACGTGCCCAGAGGACATTTCATTACTAAAAGTCTCATAGATAAAGGAAGCAAGACTGATAAAATGATGTCGACCTCAGCAGGGAATAGGGACAATGAGTTAGGTAGAAATGAAATATCTAGCTCAGAAAATGGTCTAGAAAAAGCGTTACATATATTAAATAACAGTGTCTGTCAATATAGTTTATAGCAATATCTATAAACAAAACTAAAGTTTTAGCCTTCAAGGGATACAATACCATAAGAACCGAAATATTATTAGAAGGAAAACCGTAGAACTAATTAACTGCTTTAATTGTCTTGGTTGCAACATCTCTTTTTCTAAAATTAGTGACATTTTGAATATAATCAACAAATTTAATACGAAGGCTGTTCAATAGAGAATGATCATAATTTTTTTACGGTCATAATTTTTCGCACTAAAATTCAGTCTTATTATATTTTGTTAGCTTAATGTGAAACAAACATGCCGTAGTAGTTTCATTGTTGGTACTCCTGGTTCCTGCCTGTGAGAGTCAGGCAAGTTCAGACATGTTCAGTATCGCCTGCTGCTGCAATGGAGGTAACATGCAGTTAAGTTGGTGTTAGAGGAAGATCCGGAGTTTTTTTCAAATGCAATCACTGCTGTTCAAACTTGGCTACATCATTTTGATCCTGAGAGCAAACAGCAAAGCTCAGTGTGGAAATCTCCTTCATCACCAACTCCCCAAAAAGCAAAAGTGGTTGCTTCTGCTGGGAAAGTTATGGTCATCTCATTCTTTGATATTCATGGAATGGTTTATCAGCATGTTGTACCTGCACACACATCAGTAACTGGAAAATATTAAAGGGATGTCCTGAAAACATTGCAAGTCCATATCAGGAGCAAAAGACCACATTTCCGTGAAGCAGGCTGGATGTTGTACCGGACAATGCGCGACCGCATATTGCCAATGTTGTTGCTGAATATCTTGCAAATATCAACGTGAAGTACACCCCTCACCCTCCCTATAGCCCGGATTTAGCCCCATGTGACTTTTTTCTATTCCCTAACTTGAAGAAACGCCTTCGTGGAAGCCATTATCCATCATCAGAAGCAGTGGTGAAGGCCGCGGAGGCGATTTTGAAGGATCTCTCAAAAAGTGGTTTCCAGGATGTCTTTGAAGACTGGCAGAAACGCTGGGACAAGTACATCGCATTCAGGGGAGACTATTTTGAGAAGGATTATCAAAATTATGAGGATGAGTAAAGGTACATTGTCAAAAAATAAAATTGTGATAATTCTTTATTCAACAGCCCTCGTAATATATGTGGCACCATAAAGAGAACCTTAGAAATACGAAAAGAGAGACTAAATTAAACTTTTATAAAGTAATGGCACTTCCTATATTGTTATATGGTAGTGAATTTTTGACTTGAACAAAATAGGAGGAACAAATGATGGAAACAGCGGAAATGAAGTTTTTGAGAAATAAACTTCTAGGTAAGCAAAGAAGAGAGGTTATTCGAAAATAACTGAATATTGTTAAGCTAACAGATAGAATAAAACTATAGAAATAACTGGAAGGAACGTGTCGACAGAATGAATAATAGCCGCATTCTAAATTTAGTTGTAGATTACAAACCATCAGCTAGAAGAAATATTGGTAGACCAAGAAAAAGATGGATACAACACTTTTAATTTCAAATTTGAGACCGGAACGAGCCTTGATCGCTTAAACCGTGAAAATTTGATTTTTATTTCCGGTTCGCATATCGTACAAATATTTTACTTCCCTCAAAAATTGGATATTAGGATTTCAACGAAAATACCATTTAGGGGCTCTTTTTATTTTTGAAATTGTGTATATTTATAAATTGAAATACCCCGCTCCAGTTTTCATTTATTTGATTCAAAAGGGCAACAATGGAGAACTCGGATAATCAAAGGGCAGTCGCAGTTATGTTCCAAGCATAGAACATTTTCACTGTAATAACAAAATTAGGGAATGGAGTAAGAAAACAAATAAAGCATGTTCAGGAGACGGAAGAACAATTGGTATTAAATTAATCATTTAAAGGAGAGATGCTCACTGTAATGCTGCATTATTGTTTTTATTTGAGTATTTTTGCGCTTGACATTGAAACCGTCTCCTTTAGGGAAGTAATTAGGATGTCATTTGCGCCATTTGCTGAATGGAGTCTTAAACTCTGCTGCAGGAGTTACTACAAGTTTAAAGTTTGTTATTTTTGAACGGTTGCTAGTTGAGTAGGGCTTTGGATCCATCAGCAAATTGCCCCGTGATCCTGATGTATGAAGGCCGTTTACGTCTGGAAAATTGCCTGGATGGATTGCCACTGGGTTTTTGTCTGCGCCGAAAGTGAAGAAAGACGTCGCCATGTAACGTGGAAGTTGAAGAGAAAAAGGAACAAGGATCTGGCGACAGAAAAGTTGCTCGCCCGACCCCATTCGTCCATCCTCCTGACGGAGCTCATCCGGTATGTGATAAAAAGTCCATTGCGAGGTTTTGTTCTCCAGGAGACCATGTCCGTGTCACCGTCTTTTTTTTTTCGTTTTATTAAGCCCCATAAACCTGTTTGCTGTATATCAGTGTTTCTGCTGCTGTGACACGGTAATTACGTGCATCATTGGCATCTGTAAATATAAAACACTGATCTCCATTCTCCACTTAGCGTTTTTCAACAAGCTGTTCTTACGAAAGTTGTTAATGGAGATAAACGTTAGACGTTTTGTTTACATGTAAGAAAAGGCTGAAACGTTTAACCAAGCGATCTTTGCACGAACTCCAAGAAATAGACAATACCCTGGCAATAAGTTACATAAGTCTTCTGGATGTGTTTGTATTCTGTTTATTCCAAACTTTTTTATTTATTCCTTTATTTTTAAAGCTATATTTTCTGTTAACTACATATAACAAAGTACCTAAAGCCAACTCCGTCGATAGATCTAATTTAGAATATGTTTATACACTGGGATTTTTCTTTCCTTTTCATTTACGTAGTGCTGTAACTAACTTTATGATGATAACTAAGATGATAACAGACTTCCCTTAGCTATGCCATATATTTTGAAAGACGGGTACTCATTGAACCGCCGTCCTAAACAATGTATTCCATCCAAAAATTCGATGCTAAAGGTAATAGACTGATACGTTTTGAGAAACACTGAATCCAAAGCATATGTTTGGAAAAAGCCTCTCTGTATCCTTTTGGACTGCATAATTCAAAAACAAGAAGTTAATATTATCCCTAACTCCAAAGATGAATCACGAGAATTTTCAGGAAAATTCCGCGGCCTTATCTGTTTTTCTCTTGGAAATGTTTCGAAAATGTGTATATTTTCCGTAGAAATTAAATGCATATAACTAAGTTTCTGGGAATGTGCTCTGAAGTAGTCTTCATTGTGAATGATTTTTGCATTATATCAAACCATAAGAGAAAGACAGTCTTACTACACAACTGTGGGTTTAAATCAAACAAAAATTCTTTAGTTCCAGCGGAATCCTCAGTTTTAGAGCTGAGGGCGCTGGTCACTTGTCGACAGAATTTATTTTTCCAAATAGTTGTAAAAAAAGTGAAATAAATTATACCTATTGGCACCGTGTGGCATTATTGAGCTGCCGCGACAAACCGGAGCCGGGTGCGTGGGCAGGAGAGAAAGAGACAGATTCCAGAGTGCTCGGTCTATTGTTGCCGAGAAATTTCTCGGAAGGTCTACGGCTCTCTGGAAACAATGGCTGGGGGTATAAATACCTGCAAGGTGTTTCAACCTGCGGTCAGACACAAAACCTGGGTGGGTACGCAGCAAAAACCTTCTGGCTGTTAACAGCCTGTCAGTATTCGACTTGGACTTGGAGCGGCAGTTGTTTGTTGGTTATTGCGACAGTGGAGGTTTGAAGTGTACCGCAGTGGTTTCTTTCATTTGTTTACGTGCGGCGCAGCGCCGAGTCGACCTGGAAGACGACAGCTGCTTGTCAGTTTTACGTCTTTTACTGCAATAAAGTGTCCTAAAGTTCTACTAACCAGACTTTTGATTCTACGTAACTCTCGCAGTCACACTATAAATAATTTGGGCTTATTTTGCAATTAAATATGAGGTCCAATAATATGAAGCTATGTTTGTTACCCGCTGTTAGCTTTTAACAATGATTCATGTTTGTGTAACTCTAGATTGCACTAATGGATGTGTTCAAAAACATGTTGGTCCTCTGCCAAGTCGAAGCTGTGTTTCGCATCAGACACCTTTACTTCCACTTAATAGCGATGTTCGGTGGCTATGTGGGAGCAAATCTTCTTTTGCTTTGTGTTTCTTGTCAGACTGAATTAGAACTGGGGTAACAGTGAAATCGCTATTTCACGAGCATGACAGTGTTGTAGCTTTTGAAGGTTCTCGGGTGTCATTTGTCACCGTTAGCTTGAAATTCTCAGCAAATTGTCAGGAATGATATGCAAAAACCTGTACGTGTTATACAAATATTTCGACCAGGGCTACAGTGAAAATGCGCAGAGTACATTCCTCCGTGTTTTCTGTTTTCTCAATCTTGTAATCCTTTCTCATTTCTTCCGTCTTTATGGCAAGTGCTCTTCTTCCTGCCAATGCCTCGCAGTAGTATGTTATCATCCTCCTTGAAGCATGTCCTAGGAGGAATTTTATTTGAATAGAGATTATAAATTATTGCTTTAATGCATTTAAATATTAGATTTAATAATTACTGGTTAATTACTTACAGTGAATGTAATCAACTATCGAAGTTTATTAAGTCATCAATTTTGGACATCGAGGAGGCAATCGTACGAAAGCTATATCTGTGGATTGTAGCTGGCATCTTACTATGTAGTTTATTACCTAGAGCGCCTCCATTTTAAATAAGTGTAACGCATAATCCAAATAACTTTCAATCGTTTCCTATGTTTCTGTTCTTTTCTGTTTATATTATTTTACTTCTATCGAATATGTTCATAAAATGCAAGAAGTATTAATCGGATTTATGATCGTCGAAGGAAAGTTTGTAGCCCTTATGTTAAATCCGCCAGATTTAAACTAACTGCAACTAAGAAATATGGCATAAGTGAGGTTCTCCCTGAGTAAAAAAAAAAAAAAAAAAAAAAAAAAAAAAAAAAAAAAAACTGTTAAAGACCAGTGTTCATTGTAGCCAAGTGCAAGGAGTTTATTTGAATCCCGCAATTGCCACATTACCTTCAGAACATTAGCCCACTGGTGTTAAGTCATTTATATATTTAATCAAAGTTCCGGACTTCGGAGAGCTTAGGAGATAATGTTGGCCGCATTACCCCAGCCATGAGTCGAACCTGCGACATACTGAACTACAGGGCCAGCCCAATAAGATTTTATCGGTCTGTGTGTTAAACGTAATCACAACATTCTGTTCCAACCATCAGAAATAATTATGTTGCTAAGGATAAGAGTGGAACGGTATCTCGTACGTTACGGGTGTGATGTTGATGGAGATGATGTTTTCGAAGCTCCGCGTTGCGGTGACATGTTATATACGTGTAGTGGATGTGGGAAAGCTGCGATTCTGCGACTAAAGATGTTGCTGCGTCCTGTCCTTGGGGATGGTGCCGATGTTCCAAGTCTCGCAGTCGTTTTAATCTGAGCTTTTTCTCAGATCCGGCGTCTCAGGATGAGCCCTTCCTTTAGACGTTAAATACGGCTGCTGCTCCAGTCGTTCCATGAGAAAAAGTTTTTGAATTCAGGCGTGGTCTCGAGCGAGAGAATTAACTTTTCATCTATTGAGGAAACAATTCCATTTTTCTTTTTAAATTAATATGATTTAAATCTTTAACTTTTGTGTAACAACAGAATACGTCGTAACGTAGATATACAATAAACTTGACCAATGTAATTGGTTTGCATTTACACAGAAATTGTGAATATTGTTTATAATATCTATAGATTTTTTTACACGCCGTTCCGACACAGCTATGGGTCGATTCCCTTCGACGGTACACGATCATAAGACGGCTTCTCCAGGATTATTGATTTTTTTCCCTTAGTTGCTTTAACCACCAAAAACTTATTTATCACTGGTCCACGTCAACACATTACGTCATATCATTTTTATAAACATCAAACCACCAAAATGTGTTAGTAACAAAATGCATCATATCATGACCCGTTAAATTTCACACTTTCATTTCTTATGCATATTAATTTTTCCATATCAATCCTTAAACATATTTAAATATTTTCAACTCTCGGGGCCTAAACCAAAATAATTGTTAAGGGAATGAATGAAAAATACATTAGTCAAGGCGAAGTTTCTTGCATGTGTCTGAAATAAATGTTAAGAATTAATCCATGTAAAGATTGAAAACTTAAAACACAGGTATAATAGAAATATTGTTAAAATGTTTGATTACGAATCACTGTTTAACCTGGTGCAGCCACCTTAAGGCAAGCTAGGCCTGAAGAGGGAGAGGGGTTTGAACTGTTCATCTGCTCTGCTAGTGGATCTGTTTACTACGAAATGAATGTATATCACTCATGCTGCCAGATCAGATGATGTTTCAATAACTGCAGTGATAAGTATTATGCATGAGCGAGTTATGTAGATAACGTTATGTATTTTAGATGGACCTAGCATCCTTATATCCGACGACGAGCATAAACATCATGCGGTCAGCAAACGTGATTACGTTACATATCCGTTTGCTTGTCTTGTGTTGGGCAGACAGTACATATATGTAGGAAGCTGTAAGAAATAGTTTAAGAAAAGTTGATCATTGTAAAATATGGAGTTCTAGATTAGGCTTAAAGTTGTAGAGTTTTGAACAGTTGGAGATCCAGACTTGAAAGTATGGATTCAAAGTGTAAATAAAACAAAACTACAAATTGGGTACCTTTTTTTCAAATTTGACAACCAAAAGAAGATGCCGAGAGATATTTTAATACTGTATTACAGTACATTAAAAAGTGAACGAACACAATATATTTTAAACGTTTCACAGATGTCATTTGCTACGTGAGCTAACGTATAACGAGGTTTACTTATATTGACATGGGTTCAAAGCTGTTCTCACGTGAACTGATGTTTACAGACACGTCAATGACATAGCGAGAATAATTGTGCTAGTTTTGGAAGTGAGAAAACATGGTGGACAAAGGAAAGCAGATGGTACGTAAGGGCCACTTAGTATTCATTCCCTGTGCGTCCTTCCCCATGGGAAGAAATGGATGCTGCACGGGTTCAAAGGGAGCGTACCAGTAATTTGATTCCTGCTGTACGTGACTGGCCCAGCATTTGGCGATGAATGATTGATCCGATTCCCTCTTTTCCCCCTTTTTATGTCTGTACTCATTCTGCGCACGCTCGCCCTAATTACTGGTGTGAATACGCACGAAGTAAGTGCATTCAGTTCGTGGTCACTCAATTGCTTTGCTGTTGGAAGTTGTTTATAGACCTCGTTTGTTTCCCAAAATTGTAAAACATGTTAATACCTACTTAGCTATTGTACTTCACCCAAAACTAGCGTTTATTGCAAATAATCCTTTTGAGACTCGAAGTGTGTGTCTGTAAGGGGCACAGCACAACTCAAAAACGATATATAGAAGAAATGGAGGAGAATATTATAATGCCATATAGAAATATGGAATACCACGATTTCGGCTCTTGTTTGCTGCTGCTTTCACGCAGGCGTGCCATGAAGTAGTCAGGCTCCCATGATACACTGCACTGACAGTTGACAGCTTGTTGTCATTTCACTCGCTACAGAATAAAGTGTGTTTTGTGATATTCAACAGTTTTGCATGCAAATTTTCAAGCATTTTAATACACTTTGCCGCTCGCAAAAGTTAAAGGCATATGAACGCTGGCCAGTGCTCTATCGGAGCGCTGTTGCCAAGCGTGGTGGGTGGACCGGAGCAGTTTTACACGTCAGCAAAGGTGCTGCCTGCTTTTCCCGTAATTAAACAACGCATTAAATATTCCTAAAACATTAAGCTCTTACCTTGACACACGTCACAGCAGTGGAACAGCAAGCACGGTCTCCAATCCAGTAACTCGCTTTACAACTTTGTGGGTCTTTCCCTGAGATCTACCTTTATCTAAGGATGAAGCTGCTTCACTACATTTCGTGACACTGTACTTACTCTACCTACACCACAAGTTTCTACAGTTAATTGCTGGGGTTTTGAAAAATCTACACTTGCCCTATATTCTGGATTGGATAGCTTTGAAAAGACTTGTCCATATTAAATATAATTTTTCTGCTCTGAGAATGAATGCCTTCACTTTTGTTGATCAAAAAATCACTTGCCCCAGCGTAGAGGGACATGTTCATGCACTGGGATCACAAACACTGGAGAAAATATGTCTATAGTAATAACACTGGGCAACAATGAAAATGTTTAGGGCTTAAAAATAGTGAATTTACATGTATTTCCATCTGCTGAATTCAAAAATCACCATAAAAATTATAGATTAGCTCTTGTTTTGAAGATAAAGTGACATTTCATTTTTTTAGAGTGAAGATTTTAAATTTGGAGGACTTTTTTTGCTGGGGGAGTTGGCACCCCTATCAAAATACCGTAGATGACAACTACAAGCATTTGGTGATAGTGCTCCTGCAAAAATACTGTAACGTTGGATGCAACATGTCCCTCTCCACTCCCACCTAGACTTTTTCCCTCCTAGTTGTGGAGCTGTTAGTGATGATTCCATCAGGACATTTCTGTTATGGAACAAAGATATCAGGGCCGTTGGAATGAAGTAATGCTTGGTCTCTGCCGAACTCCATCACAAGAGGCAAGCTAAAAGACGACGAAGTCATGATTCTCTTCAGACACGACTATCTGCGAAGTATTTTTCCAGCAATTTAGAACTCTTAGCATGTAATTACCAGTTAAAGAAATCAGATGCACTTTCATTGTTGTTAGCATGTATGTAATTAAAATGTAACCTTTTCTCTCGATCCGTTAATATGTAATACTTCCACCTAGTGTATATCATAGAAACTAGAGCTAATAAAAATGTTTCATTGTCATTTGTTTTTCTCAACCCAAAATTAGTAGGAATTGCCTCATGAAGTGCTCGAAACTTTTTGTTTTTGCCCAGTGTAATATTAGCTCAAGTTCGACTCACGACTTTACGATGCCGTTTACTGTACCAAAATAGCAAACCCTACTCTGAACATTAACTGAACATTAACTCGGTCTGTTTCACACTGCATGCAGTAAGAGTAATGTTGATTTATGCTTGAGGTAAGTGTTGTCAGGAAGGAATGTTGTATTTCAGGGTTATCTGTGTTGGATAAATGGACGTTGGCTACCATAACCACATGAAACATAAAACGTGCATCGCTAGCGTTCTAATTATTGTAGATATTGGATTTTTGTACGGTCATGATCAGAAAATAAAATTCTTTCTCATTATAAGATTGGCATCTGTCATTTTCAAATATTAATATCCGAGCGTAATTAATGAGACAATGTTTTCAGTTCAGGCGCGTGAGATGTGTGTACCACATTCGGCAGTGCTGGTAGGCGGCGCAAGCCTAGTATTAGCTAGTGTCTGTAGTAGGACCTGCCTCCATGTACCTTTAACTTTTACGAAGATTATACTAGCCATCTGACTTGAACATTGATGTTAAGCATAAGGTACACTAAAAGAATTGTAGTCATATTGTGGTCGGTTTGAGGATTAATGTTTTGTCCATTACTTTAAACGTTCATTGTCCAAGATGTCCTGTCGGGTATTACGGAATACCAGGTATTACTTAATACCCGACATAAAAGTATATGTAGACATAACAGTACAAAATATACTGAAAATAAATAAAGTTGAAATGAGTTTTGAGTATATTGTAGCTAAACAATTATTATTAGTTATATAAATATAGCCTACTTTAAATGCAAAGTGTAGTTTGGGGGGGGATTTAATTAATTGAAACACAAACAAAAATTATTTTTGTTATTTTAGACTTGGTCTATGGTCTATGGTCTATGCCTATGGACATTTGTTTATGTTTTGTCTATTTTAAACCAATCATATTTCATGTTTTATATCAGATTAATTTTGCAATGTTTTAAACCACCTATTCCATAATACCCGATTATTTCATATTCACTTCCATTTGTTACATTATTTTTCTAAATGCGTTGTTTTCATAATGAAATCAATAGCATTTTTTCTGTGACGGTTCATTACAATTAGTTATATACTCATGATTTGGTTATTTTTATATACGAACCAATTAAATTATTTTTAGAAATGTGAATGGTATTCCATAATACCCTCCTCTGCTACCAACCTTAGTGTCTCGCTTAAACTCACATTTTCAAGAAAGTCCTTCCCATACCTGAAAATGTTTCGTGGCTAATGTTCTCTAAAATGAACTAAGGACTTGATTAAATTATCACATCTACTCAAGATTCTTAAAACTAACTGTAAATTTTGAATGTTGTGATAAACATTCTATGCATTAGGTACTAATTTTGTTTAACTTCGAGCTAGAACTTACTGCACAAAAAAGTCTCTGATTTTATGTAATTTTTTTTTCTCAGTTTGAGCCATTTCCGAGGCACCAATCATTTTTGTCTTGTCTTTATTAATATATTTTTAATTTTTAATCATTTTATGAAGCACTTGCTATTAAGTTATTTCTCCCCATGGGATTTTAAGGCCTGCTTTTAAACATTTGACTATTTCAGTCGTTCGTATCTCTGTTATACCTACAATGGAACGTTTAATGAATCATTTCTCGATTAATGTGAAAGGACACGAAAGTACTCCGTTACTGGAGCGCAGCAACTGCACAAGACTCTTGGGAGCTGCAACCCTAATGAGCTTCTCAATTGGTACTCCCTGCGCAGCAGGAGGCCTTTGCCCTCAAAGCATTTACAGGCTTTTCGTTTTATTTCACATAGTCAAATAAGAATAATTTGTGGAAGTAATATAAAACTGTATTGGGTAGAGTAAGTGCAAAGCTCAGTTTTGTTTACTTCTTGCTTCCTTTGTCTTTCGAACTGATGTTTTATAGTAGAGCATCATGGAATATCATTAAGCTGTATCTTGACCGAATTGCAGATCTGGAATTGCGCATCGTTCAGTATAGAATTAGTGACATCGCCACTAACGCGTTCACGGCAGTAAAACGTCCACATGGAGGAAAATGTAGTAATGTCTCTCGATTCCTTTAGGATCATATCAACGAAGTTCACTCCATCCAGTGAAGGGCACGGATACTTATTTGCTTTGTCAGTCTAATTATAAAATGCACATAATTACTATTTTGAAATGCACAGCTGGTTTACATTTTGCAGAGTAGGGGCATGACAGGTCGCATCTGAGGGAAATCGAACGAGCAGCTTGGGTTCTCACAGATCTCTAGTGAAGCGCCCGGGGCGATCTGGGACCGAGCGGTTTTATCCAAATTGTACTCTCTCCCTCTCCCTCTTCAAAAACATAACACAGTCGCTAAATAAAGGGAGCGCAGACCGAAACGTTTGGTTTGCGTTCTCTGTTCCAAGGGGCTAAAGGTTTGCTGACGGGAACTTCCTAGATAAAAACAATACAAAGAAGTAAAGAAGACAATTTGAATTTTGTTCTTCAAATTGGCTCTACATTTTAAGTATGGTGGTTTCAGTTCGCGAATTTGGGGAACCAAAGGCTATCTTGTTATCATGGACCACAAGGTTTCTTTAGATATGGAGACTGGTTTCAGTTGCTGGCAGCTGGATATGTAATGTTTATCTGTTAGCATTAGTTTGTTGAAGAAATATGTGGCTAATATTTGTTTCAGATAACCTTGTCCCGCTGACATGTATCCTTCCGCGTACCATTGCATTCCCCTTTCCCCTAACTAGCTAATGCTTTCGTCGCCGTAGACGTTGCTTTCACAGCGCGTGGAAACCTGCAGTAAACACATAATAATTGCCTGGAAGATAGATAAAATCATGCAAGTAAATATGTAAAGATACGCAAAAATACAAGTTTATAGTGAAACTAAACTCACACGTTGAATGGTAATGTATGGTAAAGCCGGGTCAGCGATAAAAGTAACTATTTCACGACTACCGTTAAACGCATGTGCTATCGTCAGTCATCCCGAGAGAGACAGGTTTGAATCAATAGATTCTTCTCTTTATTTTATGTTAGGAATTAATACGCATTCGAGATAGATTAACTCTGTTACTAATATATTTAATGCATACGGTCGTGAACGCATGAAAATAATCGCTTCTATTCGAATATAGCCGTTTCGTACTTTATAGCTTAACTAGTCCAAATTTCGTGTCGGAGCTTCGAAATTCTCTTACGTATAATTTTATGCAGCATTAAGTATTACATTATTTTGTGATTAGGCAGGGCAGGAACCACTGATGAGCGAACCTCATAAAAGTTTTTTAATTTACGTCCTCCAACGTTGTCATATGGGACGATGAATGGAAAGGCTGAAATGATGTTTAAATAACCCCAGGGTCCTTGGAGTTAAGAGTTACCCGATATTAGTATTTTAGGATAAGGGAAAGCCTCGGAGAAACCTTATCCAGGTGACTCACCCTGACCGAGATTCCAACTCGGTACCTCTTGAACGAGAGGCAGACGTGCTACCATCTACGCTACCGAGGTGGGCAGTTATTGGGACGCGCCAGCCACGAAAACAAAATCATTGCTCCTTGCTCTTTATCAGTGACCCTAGCCTCGCTTTCAGGTATTGGGGCAAAGGGCAGCTATTTGTGTAAGTCAACTAATGACTGGGACAGTTCCAGGATTGCTCATTTTGCTATGGTCGTAATTGTTCAGTACTTTCAACCAGTTACTGTAAAATCAATCGCTTCCTTTTCAGTTAAAAATGCTTTATTTAGTATTATTAAACACAGTGAAATAAAATGCTTGTCTCGTTGCATAAGGCATTTAGTCTTGGTTTAACTTTATCTACAATTCTTTGATATTGTTTTCTGTTCTGTTTATCATTTAATGCTTCCATCCTCAATCTCACTAACATTAACTTCCCTCTAAATGGTATAACTTGCATATGTCCAGTTTATATGCCATCATCGACTGTTGTAACGGAATTTTGGAACACGTTAAACACCGATAAACAAATAAGTAAAGAATAACTTCTTTATTGCTGTTTAATAAGGCAAAGAAATTCGTAATAGTATCATGCTACCGTGGAGTGTGTAGGTATGTTTACAAACAGCTACAGCAGGCGGCACGTTGTGTCACCTACCTTCGAACTTCGATACCGTGAGGCATGCGGCTCTATTGGCTGTAAAAACTATCTCTATGTGTCACATAGAAGCTGAGCAACTACTTCTATATATTCGTTCGGTGTTGTTTGAAAACGCCCTGAATTAAGGTATATTATGTTAAGTAACGTACTTATTTTCGCCAGTGAGAGATGATTAGGTGACGTGAGCTTTAAGAGATACGGTACAAACTTATTTGGAACAAGGATTAGAGAAAGTGCTAATATACAACACATAATGTGTTGTTTTATAATTAGGTTAGGTAACAGGCAGGTTCTTACAAGGAATATTAGTGTATAAACATTGTATGTGTGTAATTTACTAATGGAATGTTATCTGTTACAGCCCACCAAGTTGAATGTGTACAAGAACGACTCGGAGAGCTGGGACTACACTAACCCTAATGTTGGTGAGTAGCTAGTTTTGTTTTGCTGTTATTAACTCTAGGAAAAACTAGTCTAAAAGTGCAGCAGGGTACTTACTGACTATTGCATTTTGGATGCTAGTCAATATTTTAGTTTTTAAGCCGCTAGGGGTCATATCTGATTAATTTTTATCTATAACAATTTGCTGGACCTTGTGATTTGCGAGTTGCAAAGTTACAAATAACACATAGAAAATTAAATTAACTGAACTCCCTTGAGTAGACCTGTTAGCGTGTCAAAAAAGTGATTTCAGAATGTTTTCCTGTATATCCTTATAGTAGAATATAAAATTACTGTGGCGTCATATTTTACTGTGCTTGTTGTTTTACTTTAATATTAGTACCGCTTTAAGAAAAGAGTTTTGATATATGTGTACTTTTTCCGCAATATATGGGTATGTATGTTGTTTTCTATTGATAGTAGAGAAGAAATTTGCGATTTATCATTTACGCCGTAGTGCCATTAAGGGAAGGTGATTCCGAATGATAATTGTGTTAGGGACCATGTTTCATTAAGGTGAGATGAAGAGTCCTGTCCTGGAAATATTAGATACCCTATTAACTCGGAATCCTGGATTGAAATGTTGTTGTATGTAAATGTATGTCTGATCTACTTTAATCCAAATTTTGTTGAAAATACAATCATTAAAACAGCAAATAACCATATTGACATCGAAGTAGTTGCTGTATAACTATTCGCAGTTGAAGTTGATCAAAGTTCAACTTATTCCAAGAGTGCGACATAAAGATGTTCAACAGCCCGCCTTGGTCGCGTAGTTGGTAGCGTGTCTGCCTCACGTTCAAGAGGTCCCGAGTTCGAATCTTGGTCAGGGTGAATTACCTGGATAAGGTTTTTCCGGGGTTTTCTCTTATATTAAAAGACAATGGCGCGTAACGCTAAGCTCCATAGATCCTGTACTCATTTGAGCATCATTTCACCCATTCCATTCATCTTCCGATATGACTTAACGTTAAAGGACGTAAATTACCAACAACAAAAAAAAAAAAAAAAACAAGAAAATCCTATATGCCTGACTACTTTGTACATGGAAAAGCTTTCGATTTTTGTTTTTTTCAATTTCCCAAAAATGCCTCTTACGGGTTTTGATTAAAATGTTTAAGGTATTTTTATGACTGAAATGTGTATCTTGAGTTTTGGGGAATATCCTTAGAAGTTTTCTTCATTCTAGATGACTTTTTATTTGCCTAACTGGTAAAGTGTAAGTGATAAACAAAATCCTACTGCGAAACAAATGCAGTTCTCGTTAGAAATGTTTGTGGCGTTAGCAATTTCTGAAATATTCCTTGTTATTACTTTGAATTTTCAAATACCTACACTTTTCTCAAATGGGAAGCCATGCAAACGGGAACAGATTTGGAAGCCATCACATTGCGACCGACTCTTAATAGATTTGACTACTACTCTTATTCCATTGTTCCCACTGTACCTACAAGGAAATGTGCAATAAGACAATTTGGTAAATGTGCATCTGGATTAAACTGAAGTGGATAAAGGAAATAACATTTGTTAGAAGAGTAACGTCTTTTGTGCATTCTTTATACAGGAAGGAGAACGAAGTATTGCATTCCACCAAAACTTAAGACAGTTTTGCCGGAAATGTAGATTTTTGAGCCTCCTGAGCCAAAAGCAGCGTAATATTACAAAATGATCCCATGGTGTGTGTGTGTGTAATTTTGGTGCTCCAATGTTACGTCATATCGGACGATGAATTAAATGGGTAAAGTGATGCTTAAATGAGTTCGGGGTACATGGAGCTTAGAGCTACCCGAAATTAGTCTTTCAAGATAAAGGAAAACCCCGGAAAAAACCTTATCCAGGTAAGTCACCCTAACCGAAATTCGAACTTGGGACCTTTTGAACGTAAGACAGACACGCTACCATCATGCTACCGAGGCGGGTGTGTGTGTGCCCGCGCGAGCGCCCGTTTTCGTTTGCACTACAATTAAAAAACGAAAAGTCAGTTAAAAGCCAAATTTGGTATTTTAAGATAAGCATTTTTCAAAGACGCGACTAGAAGCTTTTAAAGATAATTAATCCTTCCAAAGCAAAAGTAGTCTTTATATTGAAATAGTTTAAAAAATGATAATTTTCACATTTTGATTAAAGTATGTCTTAAGATATTTTCATGACAATTTCTGTATATCTTAAAGTTTCGAAATACTGACCTACTTTTAGTTGATGTCTTCTGCATAACTGGTAAACCGTCGGACATAAGTTAGACTAAAAAAGTAGGTTTCGTTAAAACGAACAATTTGCTATTGTTTTTACTAGAGATAACTGTTTACGTGACATTGCCAGTTATTGATTTGAATTATTAAATATCTATACTTCTTGTAAAATATATGTTAAATAGAAAATTCTGTTTATGAAAGTGAACAAAAGAATAAAGATGCAGTTATGCGTGATTGGAGGAATTTAGTAACAGTGAAGTCAAAAATAATCGGAAAGTTGGAGAGAGGTTGAAAATGGCTTCCGAAACTAGTCCCTGGATAATATAACAATGTAAGTGACGAAGTGTCAATAAACCGAATATAAATAGTTTTTCCGATTGAATATATAGTGTTTTGACAGTCTACCCTTAAACACTCGTGTGCCTTTGCCTTTATTAAAAGCATTAGCTTGTGTGTAGAGTTTGTTTTGTATCGAGCGTTAAAAACACGTTGTAGCGTTTTCTGTATGCTATGATATTGAGAATACATGTGTGTATGATGTATTTGTGTTTGAAATGAGCAATATACACAGTTGTAGTTGCTGTTATCTGCTCGCTGTCAGTTTTGACACGGACAAAATGCCGACCAGGTGCTTTGTTTGTCTGTTTATAGCTTCCCGACGAGGATTTGTCCAACTGGAAATCGCGCAGCAATATCCGACTGTGCCGATAAACAAATTACTCTTATCTGATGAAAATAACTCAACGGGTTGGTTTTTATTGCAGTTATTAAGAGCGGACATATTGATCCTTTTGGTAGGTTTGCCAGGCGATGAACACAGTGAGGATAATTAAACTAACAAACTTTAAGTCGCCTTTTCAAAGAGTTTTTTCTTTTTATAGTTTTTCTCCCTGCCTATGGCTCGATGGAAGAAGGTCCGGTAAAGATATTGTTGTAGACTCATTCTCATCTCTAGCATCTCCTCAAGAGGTGCTCAATGTCTAGGCTTAGCAAGTATTTATACTACTCATGAATGTTCAGTTCTTTTAGTGCTTCATTACATCCAAAAATTTGAGATCGGCAACCGAAAACACATAGTTCGAGATCCCCTAATACATAAAAAGTATTCTTGGATAAATGTGTGGAGGTATGAATGAATGAAATTAATGAAAAGCGTGTAAATCCCATGAGCACAAAGGCCTCGTGCTGCGCAGGGAGTAGTAATTAAGAAGCTCATTAGGGTTGCAACTCCTAAGAGCCTTGTGCAGTTGCTGCGCTCCCGTAACGGCGTACTTTCGTGCCTGTCACTGTTTACCTCTCACACTTAACACATACATAATTGCTGTACATATTTAGCTACGACATTCACACACTTCTGCTTTATAGCACCTGGGTAGCTACTTCCAGTGTCCTCCATGTAGCTCTGTTCTTAGCTTGTGTTGACCACTGTGTCCCTGATGTCTTTTTGAATCTATCTGTCCATCTCATCTTTGGTCTCCCTGCCGTTCGACGTGCTATTCTAGATCTGGGCATGACTAAATACGATAAATCTACCATCTCTATGTCTAGTATCCGCACATGATTTTTAGAATTTTCATCACGCTATAAACGCCGTTTTTTAGTTTATACTGATAGCTCAAAAGGTCAAATGGTGTTGGTTGTGCTTATGTGTGTGGAACCGAACCATGTGCATTCGGATTCCATAGTAGCACTTCTATTTATACTGCAGAGTTTTAATAAATATACCGGGCCATTTTACATTTACGTCGACGAAAGATGGGGGACTGCTTAATCCTAAGTGATTCCCTCAATGCACTTCAAAGCCTTCGGCAGCTGTACTACCACCCTATTGCGCAGCGTATCCAGGATGCCTTCAAGTTTAATACGCTTCCGGTGTTGGCGTGGTGTGTGCGTGGCTTCCTGGTCACGTTGGCTTGCCGGGGAATGAAATGGCGGATTCAGCAGGGAGCCCAGGGTTATAGTACATCTTTTACATCGTAAGACTGTAGAGCTGTATTGCTGCTGGCAGGAAGAGCGATCCACTCTCCGCAGCAATAAACTTACTGTCTAGCAACGTAAAGAAGGTCCCTGAAAGGAATGTGCTACCTTACAAAGTAGGACAAAGCCAGCGAATGTGTGTGGCAGAGAACGCCTGCTACATAAAGAGCCGAACCGTTAATAAAACATGCATAAACCTGTCCAGGGAGGGTGTGGGAACCTTCTGCAATCCCCCTGCACCTCAGGCCTGGGAAACTTTCTCTCCTGTAGAGGACAGTAGATCTTTGAAAGAACTTCCGATTCCCTGGGTTACCTCCTGTCGTTCACCTCATCGAGAGGTGAGTTTGGCCGGGGTGCGAATTGGGCAGCGCTTTTTTTACGCATATTTTTCTGTTTAGAAGTGAGCCTGCTCCAGTCTGTCCGTTTTGTAACGAAGTGCTATATGTCCGACACGTGCTGCTGGAGTGTTTTTGCCCAGTTATACAGAGATGCTGGCAGATAACAAAGCGGTGGAGAAAAATTTTAAGTACTTTTCTAAGTTGGATTTTAGAATTTAGTTGAGAATGTTTTTTTTTTTATACCTTTTGGCGTAATATTTTCATTTATTGCTTTCTTTGGGTTTTGCCTTATATTATGTACATGTTTTGTGATTTTATATTGACCTTTATTAAGTTTTTAGAATTGTTTATATCTGGCTTTTGCCATGATTAGTTTTTTTAAATGGCGCCGATAACCGCTGCATTTCGCGCCCCTATATATACACATCCATGCATCGACGTCGTATTGTTGGGTCCCATATTCGGTACGTCCATCGGAGGTGGTGCCCTCCCCATCTCCACTTCGGCTGTTGCGCCCGTGAAGCCACGTCGGCCATGTCTGTCTTCTTCCCTACTTCCTGGACTGCACAAATTAAAAACAAAATTTATAGATAACTGCAAAACTTGGCGTTGAGCCCAAATTACCATTTATACAGATTTAATTTTTTTATGTTCTGAAAAATGGCTTTATGTGTTAGATTTTCTATGAGCAACTGTTAAGTCCTTAATTCGAAATGTACATTAGCTTAGTCTAACTCAAAAACGAAGTGTTTGAGAAACACCAAACTTTATATTTGAGTTCAGTGACTTTCAAGCATACTACACTCTTTCAGAGTTCTTACCCATATTACCCTTTCGCCCGCCTCGGTAGCGTAGATGGTAACGTATCTGCCTCACGTTCAAGGAGTCCCGAGATTCAATCTCGGTCAAGGTGAGTTACCTGGATAAGGTTTTGCCGGGGTTTTCCCTTATCCTGAAAGACGAATGTCTGATAACTCTTAAGCTCTATGCACCCTGGACTCATTTGAGCATCATTTCACCCATTCCATTCGTCGTTCGGTATGACAACTTTGGAGGAAGAAAATTGAAAAAGAAAAATACTACCCTTCCATTGAAAAACCTTTCTTTAATGTTTATTTTACCAAACATTGTTTCAATTGTTTTTATTTACACTGCAAATAAAATGCATATTTTGAGTTTTCTTTAACTTTTGTGTAATATTAGCATTTTTGAAGGTGTTATATTGAAGTTTTCTTCCTTGTCGTGGAAAGAACATAAAATTGCTTCCTTGTACCTACAATAAAATGAATAAACTTGTTTCTGCAAAGTGTCTGTACGAATAATTGTTGAAAGCAGTATAGAAATAAGAAATTAGGGGTCAGTTGAACGTAAGTAGATTTTTTGAAAAGCAGTAGAATGTCCAACTATTACTAATACCACATATGTATGCGTTATCGATAGTATATTTGAGGCTGTGCCGATGTGAATAAGAAAGGAAAGGTACTTTTAAAACGGAAGCCGAACGCTTTGCACGAATGTTTCTGAACCAAGGAACTTTTATGCGGAACACGTACGAGATCTTCGACATGTCAGGGTAAGAGCCAAAGGTTGGATCTATAGCACATTCGCAATCCCCAGTTTGGACAAGAGACGTGTACTTTTCTGTAATGTTTGGCTGTAACAAATTCAGAGTTTTTATTTTCCAGAGCCATTTTCACCGGAAGGAAATAAAAACGCATTAATTCTGATTGCGATTGTATACATTTGACCCGGTGCTGTTTAGCTTCGTCTCTCCCGGAATTCTCTGTCATCCAGTGGGAGGTGTGTGGAATAATTGATGATCAAATTGTTCAGTTTAAATAATAAATTATTGTGGAACGAAATCCAATTGAGTGTATTTAAATGGGGAACGGGTGTGGTTATATGTGATAATTTTTTAGGATCTCCGATCATAATTAACTCCTGAATCCGTACCAAACACAGTGTAAACCTATTGTAGTGGACTCTTTTATCTGCATGTTACTCTTATTCTGGTTTATTTATTTATTTTTTTGGGTTAAAAATATTTCGTAGGCAGGAACCCATCTTAAAATGCACTAGGCTTCTGTTTTAGGGCTTGATTCTATCTGGCCTTTTTTTTTTTTTTTTGTGCTGAATGGCATAAAAAGAGGACAACATAACTGCTTTGTGCTTTTTAAATCTCAGGATTTCCATTTCTAAGGCCGGTTTCTGAGAGGAGCTCAACTGAAATCCAGCATCACGATTAAGCTCAGTTCAGCTCCTCTTGGAAACCGGCCTTAGAAATGGAAATCCGTCGACTTAAAAAGCACAGATAATACAGCTTTATAATCAAGTTAAGTAGTTACGTTTCTTTGACCCAATAAAATTTGTATATTTGTGTTATATCTAATCTCTGTTTCATATAACCTTGCCCCGCTGACATTTATCACTCCGCGTGCAACTACCTTCCACCTCACCCTAATAGGCTGGTGCCTTCCCGCCACGTTGAAACCTGCAGTAAACGTCATAATAATTGCCAGGAAGATAGATAAAATCATAGAAATAAGGATATGAATGCATGCAAAGATAATGAAGTTTATAATGAAACTGAGCAAGTTGAAACTGAATGAACAAGCAATGAAACTGAAACAAGTTTATAATGAAAGGCCTTCGGCCTTTTCCACTGAGATTTTTTTAAACCAGCACACAGACCTTGCAAAAAATGCTTGTCTTTCAGTCTTAAAAGTCGTGTCACACCATACTTGTCGTGTGTTCCTCATTCATCCAAATCTCGTCAAGGTAGTATATTTTGTGACTTGTATCCCGGTACAGTCTGATTGTCCTTAAATAACGTCTTCGCCACACAGCAATATCGCCCCTGGGGTGGTAAGTTTTGCTGTTGTCTCAATTTCAATTCGCGATGTTCCTACGCATCTAACACTCACACCTGTAAGTTGAGAGCACAGCTGTTCGACTTCTCTCACTGACAAAGACGGAGTCATTAAACAAATGCAACACAATTCTTTTTTCGCCGCTTTGTAAAGGTTTTCCCTTGCAATGCTTCAGCTAAAAACTGGCGCTAGACTCTGCCATTATACATATGAGTACACGCGCAATAAACGATCAGTAAAATAATTTAGCTCTTGCAATCGGCATAGCACACCTTCGAATGGCGATATATGACTAATCAGTTCAAAACAAGGTCAGTGATAAAAGTCATATAAACAAATATGTCATCACTACCGCTAAATCACGTGCTATCGTGCCATGTGCTTGAGAACAAAGGAACCTCCTCTTTACTTCGTTTAGGAATTAACATACATTTCAGATAAATCAACTCTGTTGCGTAATATATTTAATTCAAACCGTTACGAAAATATAAATTTGACAATTCTCTTCCAACATATAAAGATATATCACCATGTTAAATAACGGACTAATTTTTACCGCACAACAGTCTATATTACGACAGCAGCCAATGAGAGGTGATTACGTCACGTGACCGTTAAGAGATACGGGGCAAGCTTGTGTGAAACAAGGATTAGTGATTCATTTGTGGTTATAACATTTTATAAATATCCTGATGATGGGAGCGATGCACACTCCCGAAAGGTCGATTTCTAATCGTCTTTTCACCTGGCTTGCTTCCCGAGAACAACTTGAGCATATTCGTCGCCAGGGAAGCTGCAGGTCTTATTTTATATGTACATATCTTTATATATGTTGATATCATTGGTCCACTCTAAGCCCCCAGACGCCACATTGATCCCAGTCTGTGATTCATTACATCAGTTGCCATAGAATGATGCCAATACTGTGATTTCCAGTTATTTGCCGTTTCATATGGTTAATGGTGGCACTTTAATTTTGCTTATGGACCAATACAAGTGGTGGTGGTTTGGTGGTTTTTTTGATTTTGTTGTTTTCTCGCGGGATGAAATGGCGCTAGAGGCATGGTGTATCCAATATCGTTGATCAAATTGTTCCATCAGCAAAGTGCGGCTGGTTGTAAAAGTTAGTGCGGCTGCTGCGAGATAAACGTTATAGGAGAGTTGTTTTTTGTCGCAGCTGATTAACCAATTGGATTGCTTTAGCTGATATCATGGTGTGGCGTGTTAGTTGAAAGAATAATACTGGAGTTAGCATAAAAGTCAGAAATACTTGGAAAATGGCTGACATTTCATCAGTTTATGTAGGTATCGCTCATGATGTTGGGTCATTCTCACATCGCGTGTATCGGATTACGGTGTGTAAACACGTTTATCATTCAAAAATTATTGACAACACTACCTGCATTTGACGCTATCAGCGGTAAATCATGTAAGCTTATAACAATGTAAAATAAGAGCATCTAATGTTTGTTTGCTGCGAGTTTGAAGACAATGTTATATAGTAAGACATTTTTAGTACATTTAACTGTAGACTGTAGACTTTAGTGCTCTTAATATATTTAGCAAATGACAACAAAGATGCTTCATTAAAATTTAGGTTGAAAGAGGTATCAATGCTCGACAATGCCATACTGGAAGTTTGTGGTAGACAGACTTTACCATAGCGTACCGTGACTAGGTGGGCAAATTCATTTCGTAGAGCAAGGGAAGACCTTCATAAAAAACGTTTTTTTTTTTTAATTATCCATCGATCAGAAAGTACTTTACAGATATCTGTTACTGAGAAAGTTTGTGAAAGTATACATAATTGAGGTAGACGTGAACGACTCCTCTAGCTAAATATGGCAGGATCACTGTAACACAAATTGAGGACTTTAAGTTTCACATCACTCGTCTGGGTGCTCGCCTCGGTAGCGTGGTGGTAGCATGTCTGTCTCACGTTCAAGAGGTCTCGAGTTCGAATCTCGGTCAGGATGAGTTACCTGGATAAGGTATTTTCCAGGGTTTTCCCTTTCCTGAAAGGTGAATGTCGGGTAACTCTGAGTTCTATGGACCCTGGGCTCATTTGAGCATCATTTCACCCATTCCATTCATCGTCCGATGTGGTTTAATGTTGGAGGACGTAAAAAAAAGTCTGGGTCGTCTGTACTGGAGAGGTCACTCAGGAGAAGTCTGCGCTTGAGGCGAGTTGGTTAGCGAGTGTGAGCGCCGAGATTGTAGGTAACAGCTCCAGAGACGTCCTGGAGATGGTAAAAGAAATCCTAAAAATCGTGGTGCTGGTAGACCGCAATCAGCAAGTGAGTGATGTGGCCCTGTTTAATTTACTTCGCAGATGGAACTCGGAAATTCTGGAGCATCCTCCGTAGTCCCCAGATATGAGCCCTTGTAATTTGGACCTTTTTGCGAAAATGAAATGGCCACTTAGAGGAGTTCGCTTTAGAACCGGACAGGCAATTACAGTAGCAGTAGAGCAGTCTGTTCGAATATTAGGACAACAAGAAGCTATGGATGGCATCCGTCGGCTCACTGGTGTGTGGAGCCGAGTTCATGTTGGAGGAGATTACTTCCAAGCAGTGCAATAATGTGGCTGCTCCAAAAATGTTTTATTTGTTGTTAATTCAAGTTTTGCCACTTAATTATTGAATGACCTATGTATTAATCTTTTCCTTAAGTTTACCCCGGCAAAAATCTATGTTTATTTAATAATGTTATATTTATACCATGTGGAAATGAAATTGTAAATGAAAAACTTACAAAATGTTTATATAGACGATTATATGAGAGTATGGAAACGTGTTGTTGCTATGGAGAGAAAAATCAGTTATATTCAGAAAGGGACGCTATGAGAAGAAGCTTGATCGTGAAAGAAGACAGTCGCTTGTGCAATTACCAGAGCTTTTTTTTACATCATATCGGACGATGAATGGAATGGGTGAAATGATGCTCATATGAGAGCCCGGAGTCCATAGAGCTTAGTTACCCGACATTCGTCTATCATGATAAGGGAAAACCCGGGAAAAAGAGTTATCCAGACAACTCACCCTGACCGACATTCGAACTCGGGACCTCTTGAACGTGAGGCGGACATGCTATCGAGGCGGGCAATTAAGAGAATGATTTGGGAAGGCGATGTGTTAGCGTAATTATAATTTAATTTGTGTTGTATCACTTTGTATCAAATGATAGATTATTAAATTTATAATATAAGAAAAATGAAATATATAGTTATTTTATTTCGGAAAATCATATTGAGATAAGAAAGGCATCAATCCCAGACGACACGAAATGAGATTTTTTATGCGCTGGCTGGGAAATTGAAATTAAGATTTTTTTAAATTGATTATACCTTTGCAAGATAACATTTCTTTCAAATTACATCCCAGCGTGGACACAGAATTATAATACAGTCAAACGTGCATATAACGGACCCCCTATATGTCGGAATCCTAGAAAAACGGAAAATTAATCTCAGAACGGAGCTATTTCCAGGGTAAAATGATACTCTAAGCCGGAAAACTGCCTAATGCGGAAACTGAAATACTTTTGGGGAACCACTTTTGTAAATAAGCTGATTAAAACGGATTACCTTATGTGTAATGCGTTACAACGTACGTATTTTAAAAAGTGCAATAATTTTGAGAATGGCTGTACTTGAACCATGAAGTTCATATACTGTAACCCTTTGCATTAACTCTCTTAACTCTTCCAACACATGGTAAGGGTACAACTGTTTTGTAGTGTGTTCACTATTAGCTTTGTTGTTGCAGGTGATCAAGTACGAGTGAACAAAAACTGTGTACGTTGGTGATTTTACATAATTTACGTATGTGCACAAATTTTGTAAAAATAAGTCTTTAATATTAGACATCACTAGAGGAGAACATAATATTCATTGAAGAACACGAAAAGAACGCCGAAGTGACGAATATGGTTTTGATGGGTGGAAGAGCAGAAGCAGTTCAACGAACGCACGATTAATTTAGGTTCAGTAAAAATATGAATTGTAAAAATAGTTTCATCAATGATAATGCTCATTTGTTTAACTTCAGAGCATCTTGTCTCTTTGTATAAGCCATTTAGTTTTGATTAATTTATCTACAGTTCTTTGATATTTTCTCTTCTGTTTATCATTTAATGCTTCCATCCTCGTCCTCACTAAAATTAACTTCCCTCTAAGAGGTATAAGTTACATTTGTCCATCAGCTTATATGCTATCATGGACTGCTATAACGGAATTTTGGAACACGTTAAACACTCATAAGCAATAATTAAGCAATAGCTTCTTTATTGTGGTTTTATAAGCCAAAGAAATTCTTAATAATAGCAAGCTACTGCAGAGTATTCGGTTATGTTTACAAACAGCTACAGCACGCGTCACGGCGTGTGACCTCTACCTGCGAACTCTGACAGCGCAAGGAACGCGTCGTTGTTCCTGTCACAGCCTCATTCTGGAGCATTTTTATGAGGCTCTATCGGTGGTAAAAACTATATATGTGTGACATTGAAGCTGAGCATCTAGTTCTATATGTTCGTTCAGTGTCGTTTTGAAACACCCTGTATATATATCACAAGGTTCTGTAAGATGCTGAATAGGATCTCAGTTGAAGGGTGTCTGGTAAATCACGGCTTCCCAAGACGAATAGCAGAAGGTCCACAATTATAGAAGTTGTTTCAGATACTTCGTCTTCTACAGTGAACTCCATCTAAAGTTTTGCTCAAATGTTTCATTTCCAGGTATACTTTCAGTTGTTTCTTTTGCTTTATCCCTCCCCCTTTTTATCATTTTATGTCAGACCGTTTTCTTGCAGTTTTTGCCCAGTTCTTCTCCCTGCAACGTTTCTTGTGTAACTCTGACAAAAACGCCAGAGAAGTTTGATGTGTGTAGATCTCATTCCAGCTTCCACATTACAAAAGACAACGTTTATCAACTCCAGCGTCATAGGCCAGAGATATCAAAAGTTATTTTGAGTATCTTAACGTGATATGTAACTATTTATGGCGATAAGAAGCAAATCTTTAAATAGAGTAAGGAGGTTTGCTACTGAAATTGTTAAGTTCTTATTTTCCCTCCATGCTGTTACATGTAATGAGTAGAGGAAGTAATGCATTCCTCCCCAAATGCAGGTTTTGAGGTCCCCTTAGTAAAAACCATGCGCGAACATAACTAGAGATGAAAACTAGTTCAGCGCGTTTCAAGAAAGCCACACGATCTTTATCATTCAACTTTGCATTGAAAACGAAGGTCGCCATTTCGAGTAGTTCCTGTAACTGCGATGTAAATAGTTGTATTTACTTTTTATTTTATATAAGTTAGTTCACCCTTTAAACCACCTCCCATTTAGACGTACAGCATATGAAAGTATTAAGCAGGATTGAACCTTTGTTAGAAATTTGTTGTAATTAATAATTTTAATTACGATCCAGAATAAACGAACATGAACGGAGTATTCGTTTAATGCAACCTGAGAAGTCTGGACTGGCAGAGCATTGTTTTGATAACGACCATAGAGCTGGGAGTGTACCGCATTCCCTGTGAATGTGTGACACCATATATAGGACAAACCGGAAGGACCATCGCTAGTAGAATAAACGAACATGAACGGAGTATTCGTTTAATGCAACCTGAGAAGTCTGGGCTGCCAGAGCATTGTTTTGATAACGACCATAGAGCTGGGAGTGTACCGCATTCCCTGTGAATGTGTGACACCATATATAGGACAAACCGGAAGGACCATCGCTAGTAGAATAAACGAACATGAACGGAGTATTCGTTTAATGCAACCTGAGAAGTCTGGGCTGGCAGTGCATTGTTTTGATAATGACCATAGAGCTGGGAGTGTACCGCATTCCCTGTGAATGTGTGACACCATATATAGGACAAACCGGAAGGACCATCGCTAGTAGAATAAACGAACATGAACGGAGTATTCGTTTAATGCAACCTGAGAAGTCTGGGCTGGCAGAGCATTGTTTTGATAACGACCATAGAGCTGGGAGTGTACCGCATTCCCTGTGAATGTGTGACACCATATATAGGACAAACCGGAAGGACCATCGCTAGTAGAATAAACGAACATGAACGGAGTATTCGTTTAATGTAACCTGAGAAGTCTGGGCTGCCAGAGCATTGTTTTGATAACGACCATAGAGCCGACCATCTTGGCAAAATGCAGCAGTTACTGGGAACGGAGAGTTAAGGAGGCTTTTGTCATTTCCTCTGAGAGGAGCACGCTTGATCGTGATGCTGGATTTCAGTTCAGCTTCTCTTGGAAACCGGCCTTAAAATGGAAATCCGTCGAATTAAGAAGCAAAGATCAATACAGCCTGATAATCAAGTTAAGTAGTTACGTTTCTTTGACACAATTTTCTACACTCACGCCATCTCCTGACCTAGCTTTTAATTTACTGAAAACAGTCTTTGTTGTGCGTATTGGTAGTGTTTTGCGTTTGTTTATATTTGTGTTATATCCAGTTATACATTGTGTGGTTATAACATTTCTTAAAATATCCTGATGATGGGAGAGATGTACGCGCCCGAAACGTCAATTTCTAATCGTCTTTTCACCCCGCTTGCTTCCCGAGGAGATCTCGAACATATTTTGGTGAAGTTCATTAACATCCTGTATGTGTGATATGAGAAAGGCGTTTTAGATCTCTTCATTTACCTTCGTAGTTAATGTGCTAAAAGGTTTAAAAAATGTTTAGAAACATATCTTAATGCTTGGTGCTTGCAATTCAACCTTATGTTTGAATAATTCCATAGAGCCACAACTGGTTGTTGACAACAATGTTCACGAGCTTTTGTATGAAAAGTTTAAAAAACAAAGTGTACGGCGTTATATCGAGTACTTACGAGAGGCCGTGCTTTCTACGTGTAACAGTATCGATGTGAAATGAGTGCCCTCCCTTCGGTAAGATGGTTCGCCTGTGCTGCAAGTTGACCCGCAAATTGATGGACACAACAACCGAGTTCTGTAACAATCACTTAAATGTTTGTAATGATATTGCGTGAAACAGTCGCAAGAGTTGAAGTACTTTCACTACACTGCAGGTAGTTGGGGCTGGAACAGACACTTTAGATCTAAGAATTGTTTGTTACTGTCTCTCTCTTAACGTTTAACACTGATACTCAAAGTTATACGAAATTTCTCCTGATTGAAGAGAACTGCACGGGCTACTTCCAGAAATTTCATGGGATTTTTTTTTAATTTCTTGGCTAAGCTAAGATAATGGTATTTCAGTTCTGGCATAGCAACCACCTGTAATCATTTGACCATTTTAAAATCCACTGGATTCTCATATTCCCTTGCATCTACAGAAAAATTAGCAATAAAATGTTTATCTCGATTAAAATGAAGACGATGGAGGAAATAAGCATGTTAAAGTATGGTTTGAATAAGAGTAGCATCCGATTTTTATACTATGGACTTAGGCGTTTTTCTAACTTTTTTGTTGTTGTGTAAATTCAGGTTGCTTCATAATCTGAATTTCCTGAAAAACCACAATATCGAATTTTTTGGTAGAAACTGATATCTACTGTGCTAATATTACCTACGGAAAATAATATCACCTAGAGCTGAAGAAATCCTCAGTTAAGGTAAATTTATTTTTAATTAGGATTATGTACTCTCATTGTACATCAAAATACTGCACTATGGTTGTTAGTAAACGAGTAAATATTTGGTCACTTAAACGTTCAGGAGCAAGAGACAAAAGTGCTGACGTGTGCAAATATTACATATCCCACTTGGAGTGTCTCTTGCCCGTCGTCCACTCGCCTGATCCTGGAGCGTGGTAAGGGAATAAGGGACAGGAAAATTCGCGGGGTTAATGTGACCTCAAGAATGCGAGCCGAAATGCCTGACTGGAGTGCTTATCCGAGAACAAGCACGTTTTAATTCTGACATTTAAGTTGTTGCGTATGTTTGTGTAGTCGATTAGCATTTGTTTATTCTGGCTTGGAATTAATGTGGAACCAGCGGGGTGCATATGCTTTTGGCAAGCTTCTGACCTGTCTTATCTGAAGGGTTAAACTCACGAATGGTCTGGATGGGGGGGGGGGGGGGAGTGTTGCATTCACATTCACTCCTCGACTGTCTTCTTGTTAATCAAGATGACACATCGGATCCCTTTGTGATGTCTGTTCTTTGCATGACCAAAGCAATAATAATAATTGACTTTAGCACTTAAGAAAGCATGTTTTAGATACTTGGTAAGCTATTTAGAAGTTCAAATCGCTAACTACACGTATTTTGAAATTCTTTTTAACGCCAACATGGATTTTAAAATTTGATTTACTCAGTGTTTTCAACATTTTTTATCATTCAAAATGTTCACCACGATGCAGTTTTGCTAAAATTTTCAACACATGTTCTTAGAAAGCAAACAAAGGTTTCTATCCTATGAATTTTTAATATTCATTATATTTTTAAAGTTGTTGATATAAAAAGTCAAAAGGTTTAATAATTTTTTGGCTTTTTTATTGCTCCATTCCTATTTTTTTTCCTCTGAAACTAAAGGCAGTATAAGAAATTCATATGATAGATCTTTTCTTCATAACCATCTGAAAATTTTTAGAAATAGAAAAAATTGAAAATTTTCTTCACGTGGAGCGGTTTGAATTTTGCCCAAATTTTGAATTTCACAAGTTAATTACTCAAAGCTATTGAGTATATAAAAACCAAATTTTGAATTCTGTGTCCACTATGCATCGGAACTAAGTGGTAAACATTTCAGCAAGATTGGTTGAAAATTGCTGGATTTGGGGTTTTCGATGCTGCATCTCCTTAAACAATTTTGCAATTCGTGGGACTTAAACCAAAGCAATGGTTACACCTCTATTTACAAGAGTTGTGCCATTTATATAATTAATAATGGTAGTTGGTTCTAAAATTCGTGGAGGATTTGTACCTATGTATACCAACACTCCATATGGCAACTAGGAGCTACGTGATGTCTGGACCCATTTCGCAGGTGGAGGCACACAGAGGGTGTCCATTACCTCCAATGATACTGTGATAGTGAAGATGACGGTGGGGCGAGTGGACCTACAGTGTATACCGTGGACTCCGAACCACTTTGGTCATAGGAGAAACTTAACATGTGGCAGAGATGAAGGTGCAGATAGGGCCGACTTAAAATAGACACCCCCACCCTCGCCACTGCGCTACCCTGGCGCCCCTTCCTGGAGAATTTAAATGTAGATATAAATAAAGTTAATCGTGATATAGTGGAGATCTTGCTCTATGCAACATTTGGTTCCCATGACAAAACCTAGAGCCTGGCTAACAAGTTCATTCATCCATTTGAAAACATTCCATTGTGACGAAGGCATTATCCATGTGCTGGACAATGAGACATCATAACAACTAAGACATGATTTGTGTACGTCACTGCCATCCAATTAGAGTCCTTAAGTCTAGACCAGCTTCACTTCTCGTTTAATGGTTCGTCGGGTTCCTTTTCATAAGATTCCCTTTTCTTTTTGCCGTTAGCCTGGAAAAGTGAAGTTAATGTCAGCAAAGGACTTTTACCTCTTGTATTTACTCGTTATTCACTTACAAGACAAGACCCAACCAACCCAGGAATTATGAAACGAAACTCTTATAAATATTAGCCAAACTTTCCTTTGCTTTAGTATTTGGCAGTTCTGTTATTTTCTAAATAACCGCTAAGTGTTGTCCAAATGTCAGTCCTAATTACTGAGCCCATTTTAATAATAAGGTTTGTGTAATGCACTAGTTCACAATTTCGTAAGAGTTGACTTTTGTTGAATTTTAGAACGAATGTGCTCAAATGATCCCGTTATTTTGGAACTGTACAACTGGAGAGGAAGTAGAGCCCTGTATGTGAATATAATTTAACATTTACAAATACTTAATTATATTTATCTATTTAAGCACTCAGAGTTATGAATGCACCTAAGTATTCGTCTGCTTTTCATGGTTATCCATAACTTTAATATAGCTTCCGACTTTCTAAAGATTTGTCACCGCTTCAATCTTCTTGAACTATGAAGTATTTCTACTGCACATGAAACAAATAAACCAAAAAACTTTGCAAGAATGCTTTGCACAAGAGTGGTAAAAAAAGTAATTTACGAGGGTGGTCTGAAAAGTTTCCGACCTCAGCATAAAGCTGGCAGCACTCTCGAATAAAAGCCAATAAATTTCGCTGTTCATCTGTTGACAGTTACCAAAGTTTCAGCCATTTTGGACGCTCAGTTGTTATGTAACAGTTGTTTGAGTGAGTTGATGTGAGTGTTTTTATGAAAATGGACAAAATCGAGTATCGAGCTGTCATTAAATATTTGTTTTTGAAAGACAATATGCCTACGCAAATCAAAGATGAGTTGGATTCTGTGTATGAGGACTCGGCGAAATTTTGGGCAGCTGAATTTAAACGTGGCTGTAAGAGCTTGGGAGACGATGAACGTTCGGGACGTACAAAAACTGCAACTACCGACGAAAACCTCGCCAAAGTTCAGCAAATGGTGCTAGACGACCGCCGAATCAAAGTGACAGAGATAGCAGAGGCTATGGACATGTAAAAAGAACGTGTTTGTCACATATTCAATCAACATTTAGACATGAGAAAGCTGTCCGCGCGTTGGGTGCCGCGTTTGCTCACGTTAGGCCAAAAACGTGTTCGAATGAACATTTCCAACGCTCTGTTTGCGCAGTTTAGGTGCAATACATCCGAGTTTTGGCGCCGATTAATTACTGTAGATGAAACTTGGACATACCATTATACGCCCGAAACAAATATGCAATGCAAACAGGGAACTGCAAAGGGGAACTGGCCCCAAAGAAAGCAGAAACTTTTTTTTTTTCGGCTGGGAAAGTAATGGCGACTGCTTTTTGGGACAGTCATGGAGTTACTGCAATCGATTGTCTTCTTAAGAGAAAACCATTGCAGAAGCATACTACGCATCATTACTTGACAAGCTGAAGGCAGAACTTGTGTTTCACCAAGACAACTCACCATCTCACACCTCAGAAGTTACAATGGCGAAAATGCACGAATTACGGTTTGAACTGCTTGACTCACCAGATCTAGCCTCAAGCGACTTCTTTTTGTTCCCTCGTCTGAAAACTGCGCTTGTAGGACAGAGATTTTCGTCAAATGCAGAGTCAATCACCTTCGTGAACAATTATTTTGTTGAGAAAAACGCCGAGCACTATTTGGACGGGCTACAGAGATTGGTTACATTGATGGGGGTATCGCTGGGAGAAGTGTGTAGAGTTTCAATGAGACTATGTCGCAAAATTAAAAAAAGAAAAAAAAATTAAAAAAGGTCTTGTATCTTTATTAGGTCGGAAACTTTTCAGACGACCCTGGTAAATGCATCACGTCCATTTTTTTTCTCTATTTCTATCGTGAAGATTCGAAATTTTTAACAGTGCGCCTGGTGGATTGTTTACCCATTGATATGCAGCAGGAAGACTACCCAATTGGGACTTCTCTGTGGGAGCCTCCCAAGCACAGCAGGCGCTCGCATGTCAGAACAATAAGGATGTATGAAATATACTGCTAAAGTTAGATCGAACATGCTGTGATGTGTAATCCAAACCTACACCAAAGCATAGCGTGTTTAATCGAGTCGGTCTTGTGTCGTTATACAAACGTTTCCATTTTAGCTTTGTGAAGGACCGTTTTCGCTTTATCACGTTCATGTACCTGACAACTCCTTTGTGCACATATCCCAGGTTATGAACTACAGATTCTCTATCAAAGCCTGTCTTCTTTTGGAATATTTCATGAAGGTGAAAATGAATCTTCTCTGAAGACATTTATGTGCTTACAAAGCAACAGGCTTTCCAGACTATGTGGTTACCGCTCGGAGAAATGTTACATCTCGGCAGCTGGACATGCCACAGCCGGCTGCTCCTTTACTCGGGCTTCGCTTTTTAAATCGCTATATAATCTCGCCCTCTCTCAATCAAACTGACATGCGCATTTGGGAGCATTCATCTGTCTCTCTATATTGTGACATTGTGGGTTGATAGAATTAAAAGTCTTGTTTGCAGAAATTTAAAATGTTCTTTATTGCAGTAAACAGTAACTTTGTATACCTCTTGCAGCAGAAAAATGACGTCACATACACAATAGCGGTCTTCAAGGTCGTCTCGTTCTCATCTGCACGTAAACAAAAGAAATCACTGCGGTACATTTCAAATGTCCACACACTCACAATTACTGCACAGCTTAAACTCAATTAACAACTGACTCTTCACTAACACTGCGAGGTGCCCGCCTCGGTAGCGCAGATGGTAGCGTGTCTGCCTCACGTTCAAGAGCTCCCGAGTTCGAATCTCGGTTAGGGTGAGTTGGAGAAGGTTTCTTCCAGGGTTTTCCCTTATCCGGAAAGACGAATGTCGGGTAACTCTAAGCTCCATGGACACCGGACTCATTTGAGCATCATTTCATTCATCGTCGGATATTACTTAATGGTGGAGGACTTAAATTACAACAAAAAAAATTGCTGATTTTTTATACCTGCAATCTTGTTCTAGAATGCAGTCGATCGTTCGATAACAATCGCGACGCAGTGAGAGACGGTCTCTTTCTTTTCTGCCCGCACGCCACTCTCTCACTTTCTTTCCTGTCCGCGTGCCACTATCTGTCTCTTTTCTGCCCGCGCCCGGCACTGGCTTGTCGCGGCTCCTACACAAAGAATGCGATCGGTGACAATATATTTTTGCTAGGTGTACCCACATTTTTTTAGCAACAACTCTTTCCAAATGTCTCTGACTGGCTTGAAACGTATCCTAACAAACTGAGTGGTCATATTTCGTGTGAAATGAAGGGAAGGGATCAGAAATTATCTCTCTTAGTAAATTCCTGCAAACAATTAGAGGCAGCTAGTCGGACTTAGCCGCCATTCCTACACAAGCTCGCAAAGCCCACCTCTGTGGTCTGTTGGTAGTGTCTGCCTCATTTTCAAGCGGTGCCGAGTTCGAATCTCGTTCAAAGTAAATGCTCTAGATAAGGTTTTACTTTCCCCTAGGTTATTCCTTATCCTGAAAGATGAATATCGGGTAGCTCTAAGGACCCTGAGTTCCTTTGAGCATCATTTCACCCTTTCATTCTCGTCTGGAATGACTTGGTTAGAGGACGTTAAAAAGAAAAGGGGGGGGGGGGAAACGAAATAAAAGGGCGTTTCGTTTAGGATCCTGTCACGTGAAACTTTTAGTATGAATTTGGTTTACCCATGTTTCTTCAAGGTAAATAATAGAACAATGGTGGTCTATTTTTGTCGTGCATTGTTTTTAAAAAGGGAATCCTCGCCGATGTGTTATCTTTTCTCTCCATAAAAACACAGTTGCCTCTCTTTCCATGCTCGATATGTTAAGGCTAATTTTCTCAATGTTGTGCAAATACTTAATACTCTCTGTATATCTGTTTTGTGTTTGAAAGCCATTTTAAGCTTTAAATGTAAAATCCGTAGGCTGACTGGCGTATTGTGTCTTTCTGGAAATGATATGTGAGACAATTTTCACGAGCACCTAGTTTTCTTTCTTGTAAAGGAACAACATGGTCCTTGAGACCCCATATTTTCAATTGCTTTACTCACATATACGTTGTACTGTTCTTACAGACACTTGACATACTTCTGCAACAAGCTTTGCGGATCTGAAGAAATCCCACACCTGTTCAAGCCTCAGAACTTTATACACAAGTATTTCTACTGTCATTCTACTGTCATCTAATACCACTCAAATGTACATCATTATGCTTATTCACGCGTAATTTAGAGAAAATTCACTCGCCATATACAGTCTGATTTTTAAAAGAAGATACGTGAAGGTCATCAAGCTAGGAATGCGAAGGGTAAGAGGGGAATGTTGTTGCTATGGTAACGTAAACAAAGGTTACCAGAGTGGTTACACTGGTGAATCACATACTCCTCAGCTCGGTTATCGCTAGTTATTTGCCTAGTTGCGCGGGTTGGACTCGAGGGGTCAGTGTGTTCCCGACACCCACTGGGAATTGGGTACCTCCGGCCAGGCTACGGCCGCCCGAAGAGGGTAGAGGGTTGCCTCATAAGTCCCGGGTACTAGCCTGCAGAGTTAGTAGAAGGTGTGCTAGATCACCAGGCTACTGCTGCCCGGAGGGGGTAGAGGGTTGCCTAATAAGTCCCGTGTACTAGCCTGCAGAGCTAGTAGGTGTGCTAGATCACCAGGCTACGGCTGCCCGGAGGGGGTAGAGGGTTGCCTCATAAGTCCCGGGTATTAGCCTGCAGAGCTAGTAGGTGTGCTAGATCACCATGCTACTGCTGCCCGGAGGGGGTAGAGGGTTGCCTAATAAGTCCCGGGTATTAGCCTGCAGAGCTAGTAGGTGTGCTAGATCACCATGCTACTGCTGCCCGGAGGGGGTAGAGGGTTGCCTAATAAGTCCCAGGTACTAACCTGCAGAGCTAGTAGGTGTGCTAGATCACCAGGCTACGGCTGCCCGGAGGGGGTAGAGGGTTGCCTAATAAGTCCCAGGTACTAGCCTGCAGAGTTAGTAGAAGGTGTGCTAGATCACCAGGCTACGGCTGCCCGGAGGGGGTAGAGGGTTGCCTAATAAGTCCCAGGTACTAGCCTGCAGAGTTAGTAGAAGGTGTGCTAGATCACCAGGCTACGGCTGCCCGGAGGGGGTAGAGGGTTGCCTAATAAGTCCCAGGTACTAGCCTGCAGAGCTAGTAGAAGGTGTGCTAGATCACCAGGCTACGGCTGCCCGGAGGGGGTAGAGGGTTGCCTAATAAGTCTCGGGTACTAGCCTGCAGAGTTAGTAGAAGGTGTGCTAGATCACCAGGCGGCCCCACCGAGGTTTTCGGTAGTCTTCCCTGCGGGGTTGACGCGCGTTAAGTGGCGTATCCATTTCCATCCCGTCTTGACGTTGTGCTCAGCGGGGGGGGGGGGTGTTAAGAAATCAGGTATTGCCCCATGGAAAGAGTCCCGGAATATCCATCACTCCCGGGTAGAAGGAGGCCAGGGTCTTGGGTCCTACGAGCCCTAGATTGATTGGGCAGAACCTCTGCACATAACATAACTGTGTATTGTTAGCCTACTTTGTTAAAACACAATTAAAATACGTTTTATAGAAGCAAGGCGTAGTGGCAGTAGGATTAGAAGTGGACCGAGGAATCATGGCTCAAGGCAAAGATCAGCTTACGGTCGGGTTGTTACATTGCATAGCCAAGCTAGAGAATTTGTTCTCTTAGAAAATTCTTCCAACAGGAAGACGTAGTGGTGCTAGGATTAGAGGTGGACCGAGGAATCATGGCCCAAGACAAAGATCAGCTTACGGTCAGGTTGTTACATTAAATAGCCAAGCTAGAGAATTTGTCTGTTTTCTTAGAGAATTCTTCCAACAGGAAGACGAGAGTTTGCTCCTTATCAATGAACAGCTTATTCCTTTTATCCAAAAGCGACAGTCACCTGTCAGTAGATATGCTTGCACGTAAAAGAATTCCTGTGGGTCAAAATTCCGGCATATCGGTGGCGTTGATATGAACATGTCAATTAACAAAGTCGTTAATAATAGTATATTGTGATATTAATGTATACGGAACGAGGAAAGGTTTGAAAAAACGAGGCGCTTGAACCGAGTTTTTTCAACTCTCGAGATTCCATTATGTGCTTACCACATGTTTGTTGCACATTATTTTTTGCACTGTGTATTTATATCATTCTGAATTTTAGTAGTTAAAGATATTAGCTGAAATATTAATAAATATGATTGAAGATAAATGTTAGATTTTAGAACGTACATCGTGTATATGTGTTTCTATGGAAAAAGGCTTAGCGCACTGTGCGGGAATGTCAACTTACAATACATAGCAACAACAACGATAAGTATGGAATGTTAGTTACATAGTACAAACAATTATTTAAAAGAACTTACACATGTGAAGACGCTACAACTCAGTGAATGTGTGAACAACATATTTCTGTTTTTAAAGTAGGCTAATACAGATTAACTGTGCATATTTTTGTTGAGGTGAGATTACTCGAACCCTTGTTTATGTTTCGAGTGTTGAGAGGATAAAGGGATCTGGTGGGCAACATTGCAAGCACGCATGTGGAGAAACAGGTGACCCTCAGGTATCTTCTTTTAAAAATCAGACTGTAGCTGTTTCACTGGGAGAGGAGATAAGATATGGCAGGGTGAAGGCGAAGAGAGGAGCCGACTGTGGGACGAATGACCTTGAGGCCCCTCATCAGTGTGAAAATTGATAACTAAACAGCCTTGTTTATATGTAGATTATAGGAATGCAGGGAATTTGAATTGGTGGATTTTGAGAAAACCTAAATGTAACTTCCCTTGAACTTAGTGATGCAGGTCGTTTTAAGATACAAGTACTCTGTGGAATAAGTGAACATATAGCGCTGATCATCATGGTTTTATTAAAGTTGAGGGTTAATTCCATAGTCTGAACATGACACACCTTAAAAGCCAGGTGAAATCTTTAATAACACGTAGACAGAAATGGAAAGAGAAACGCAGAATTAGAGGAGATGACAATTTTTGGTTGAATTTACACTAATGGAGCCTCCCCCGCTCAAAAGCTTTTAACAGCTTTCTCCTCACGGCTGCTGAATGAAACGAGTTAATGATGATGCAATGAAGTCCTTTTTCTATTCGACGGAAGGGGATTTCTTGTGCGATTTATTAGGTGAGCCGTAATGGAAATAATAAAAGACAACTTCAAGCAGAGCTATGAAAATTCTCACTCAAAACAGAAACTTTACCTTCTAAGGGTTTTCTCTGTCTCAGCCCATAGCCCACACAAGTCATCCTCAGTGTTGGTAATTCATTTAATAGGAAATGTCATTTTGTGCACAGTGTTAATTGCACTTTAATTTGAAACTATTTAATAATTATTATAAACATAATGCTATATTTTAAGTGTTCGAGATCTTCTTGGGAAACAAGTCAGGTGAAAAGACGATTAGAAATCGACGTTTCGTTAGCGTACATCTTTTCCATCATCGGGATATTTTTTTTTTAAATTTAATTCATTTAAAGTCGCATTAACATCAAGGTCATATCGCGACTACGTGATAAAATATACAATATATTATATGCAGTAACAGTACTGCCCTCCACAGGAGAGAAAGTCTCCGAGGGATAAGACGCAGGGGGGTTGGAGAAGTTTCCCACACCCTCCCTGGACAGGTTTATGACACCCCATGTCAGTGCAGTTACAGACCATTCAAAACTATTCTGATGGCTTCTACTTTTGTGAATGAATCTTCTCGGTTTTAGTATACAGAGTGAATATGGCGCGTGTTTTTTAAGGGTCTGCTCCTTGTGTAGCAGAGGTTCTCTGCCACACACATTCGCTGTCCTTGTTCCACTCTGTAAGGCAGCGCATACCTTCCAGACACGTTCTTTGTGTTGCGGGACTGTACATAGAACACTGAAGTTACACAGAGAGTTACAATATTATATTACAATTACAATACAAAACAGTGTCAATTTGACTATATATACATATGATAATATAAAAAATTACACTTGTAAATTATTATATATTTACATGTTAATAGTATAAATACTAGATTTTCATATACGTATTTGTATTTTATAGGAATACTTGCTTGAAATTTTAGGTTCGTTGAGTATAGTATGTAAGGAAAGATAGTCAGACTGAAAAAATTCAATGCCATAGCTGGGATTAGAACCACGGATCTTCTGGTCTCCGTCCAGCCGCTCTAACCATTGAGCTACTATGGCCAACGTACCAACATGATATTAAATTCTCCAACTGACTCGTGTTTTTCCCGGTAAACCACTAGGAGTTCTCATAAACACATGAGACAGCTACCTTAATGGCGACTTACTATGCTGTAAGAACTTTAAGGCCCGGGCTTTATAGTAAACCACTAGGAGTTCTCATAAACACATGAGACAACTACCTTAATGGCAACTTACTATGCTGTAAGTACTTTAAGGCCCGGGCTTTATAGTAAACCACTAGGAGTTCTCATAAACACATGAGACAACTACCTTAATGGCGACTTACTATGCTGTAAGTACTTTAAGGCCCGGGCTTTATAGTAAACCACTAGGAGTTCTCATAAACACATGAGACAACCACCTTAGTGACAACTTACTATGTTGTAAGTACTTTAAGGCCCGGGCTTTATAGTAAAACCACTAGGAGTTCTCATAAACACATGAGACAAGTACCTTAATGACGACTTACTATGCTGTAAGTACTTTAAGGTCCGGGCTTTATAGTAAACCAATAGGAGTTCTCATAAACACATGAGACAACTACCTTAATGACGACTTACTATGCTGTAAGTACTTTAAGGTCCGGGCTTTATAGTAAACCACTAGGAGTTCTCATAAACACATGAGACAACCACCTTAGTGACAACTTACTATGCTGTAAGAACTTTAAGGCCCGGGCTTTATAGTAAACCACTAGGAGTTCTCATAAACACAAGAGACAACTACCTTAATGACGACTTACTATGCTGTAAGTACTTTAAGGCCCGGGCTTTATAGTAAACCACTAGGAGTTCTCATAAACACATGAGACAACTACCTTAATGACGACTTACTGTACTGTAAGTACTTTAAGGTCCGGGCTTTATAGTAAACCACTAGGAGTTCTCATAAACACATGAGACAACCACCTTAGTGACAACTTACTATGCTGTAAGAACTTTAAGGCCCGGGCTTTATAGTAAACCACTAGGAGTTCTCATAAACACAAGAGACAACTACCTTAATGACGACTTACTATGCTGTAAGTACTTTAAGGCCCGGGCTTTATAGTAAACCACTAGGAGTTCTCATAAACACATGAGACAACTACCTTAATGACGACTTACTATGCTGTAAGTACTTTAAGGCCCGGGCTTTATAGTAAACCACTAGGAGTTGTCATAAACACATGGGACAACTACCTTAATGACGACTTACTATGCTGTAAGTACTTTAAGGCCCGGGCTTTATAGTAAAACCACTAGGAGTTCTCATAAACACATGAGACAAGTACCTTAATGACGACTTACTATGCTGTAAGTACTTTAAGGTCCGGGCTTTATAGTAAACGAATAGGAGTTCTCATAAACACATGAGACAACTACCTTAATGACGACTTACTATGCTGTAAGTACTTTAAGGTCCGGGCTTTATAGTAAACCACTAGGGGTTCTCATAAACACATGAGACAAGTACCTTAATGACGACTTACTATGCTGTAAGTATTTTAAGGTCCGGGCTTTACAGTAAACCACTAGGAGTTCTCAAACACATGAGACAACTACCTTAATGTCGACTTACTATGCTGTAAGTACTTTAGGTCCCGGACTTTATAGTAAACCACTAGGAGTTCTCATAAACACATGAGACAACTACCTTAATGACGACTTACTATGCTGTAAGTACTTTAAGGCCCGGACTTTATAGTAAACCACTAGGAGTTCTCATAAACACATGAGACAACTACCTTAATGGCGACTTACTATGCTGTAAGTCCTTTAAGGCCCGGGCTTTATAGTAAACCACTAGGAGTTCTCATAAACACACGAGACAACTACCTTAATGACTTACTATGCTGTAAGTACTTTAAGGCCCGGACTTTATAGCAAACCACTAGGAGTTCTCATAATCACATGAGACAACTACCTTAATGACGACTTACTATGCTGTAAGTACTTTAAGGTCCGGGCTTTATAGTAAACCACTAGGAGTTCTCATAAACACATGAGACAACTACCTCAATGACGACTTACTATGCTGTAAGTACTTTAAGGCCCGGGCTTTATAGTAAACCATTAGGAGTTCTCATAAACACATGAGACAACTACCTTAATGACGACTTACTATGCTGTAAGTACTTTAAGGCCCGGGCTTTATAGTTCGGACCACTATTAGGTCAATTAATGGAAATTAATTGTTCTTTCACACTGGCCGTGTGTAGGCTAAAGTATGGAAAGATAGTCAGACTGAAAAATTCAATGCCATGGCCAGGATTTGAACCATGGAACTTCTGGTTGCCGTCCAGCCGCTCTAATCATTGAGCTACTATGGCCAACGTGCCGATATGACATTAAATTCTCCAACTGACTCGTGTTTTTGCCGGTCACCATAAACTGTGTATCTCGGATACGAAAGCCCCTTATGGTTTACCGGGAAAATATATGATTCAGTTGGAGAATTTAATGTCAGGACGGTACGTTGGCCATAGTAGCTCAATGAGTAAGAGACTGGACGGAAAACACGAGATCCGTGGTTCAATTCCCATGCATGGCATTGAGTTTTTCATGTTGAATATGTTTTCCAGTAATCCAGTACTCTAGAAAGAGGAGGTGACAGGAGATATGTAGTGATGTCTTCTTGGCAACTGTTAACTGACAGTTGACACACGATTATTTTCTTTCATGTTACTTTACGAGTGGGAACAATGTTCTACTTGCGGTATTATTTTCTGATTTTAAAATACAATACAAATTTGCAGAATCAGCAGGTAGGTATCGAAAAAGTATCGGGCTAATTTTCTGAAGTATCGCAAGAATGGAGGACCCATCCCTAGTATTTAAATATTGTTTGACAACATTTATTTGGAAACTGCTTAGGAGGTACCCTTCATTAAAAAAGAATGGGGTAGAAACTGAAATAATGTTACGTACTGTCTCAAGCAAGCGTCTCCCAGTACTCAGTAAAACAAAGCACAGGCAATACAAAGATGTCACAGGGAAAGAGAAAACATTTGACAATCTAGACGTTATTCTGTAACATGCTGAGACGAAAATGATAACGATACCAAGAAACGAGCCATGTACTACTTAATGTTTAATCAGTAACGGTAACAATCTGTTTGATCACGTCATTTGTAACTTTTGGGTTCCTACATCTGAAAATCGTTTGTATAAAGAAGCGCTAATTGTTTATTGTGGCGCAGATTTGTGATCCTTGCACTTACTCACCTGGGTAGCCTCTAAAATGTCGTTTAAAACAAAACACGGCCGTTTCCTGAAGCCATATAGATAACTGTCACAGTTCTCCGAGAATGGGTACAAGCAAGGTCTCGTGGGAACAGTTCATACACGTGTCTTCTCTACACGCGGAGGGCAAAATTTAATTAAAAACCTCTCTCTCTCTCTGAGATCCTCCTGTCTAGTTATATCTGTTTTGATTTGGAACATTGTCCACTTTGCTCTTTAATACCTATTCCACAACAAGCGTGACCACTAAACTCATCTCGGACCCAAAGCCCTTATTGTCAAACGTCTTATTCTTTGATCATGTACACAATTAATACTTTAACCGCGTAGCTCAGTCTTGCTGTACAAGGTGTCCCGGGTTCGATTCCCGGCTGGGGGTGAGGATTTTTCTCCAACCAAGAAGATTCTCCATCTTCCCCAGAGTCTGAAAGTATAAATGAGAGTGCGAATGTGTGCGTGATGTAATGATTAAGACCCAAAGAATACAACTTATCATAATCGCCAATAGGCGATATGTTCCAAAGGAGCAACGGCCGCCGATATGACCTTTGCCAGTTAATGGCTTGGTATAAACGGGGGAAAAAACACTTCTCTCATTTTCTGAATATGATCTGTACTTTAATATTTATGGTAGGTAGCTTGGAATAAACTCAAGGTGAAAAAGTTCAATTACCTTTTGTATTAATGCCTTCATTTTATAAAATTCAAAACCGTTAATGGTGCAATAAAACTAACATGCGAGGATCAATAATGCAAACAGAATAGCTGTATTTTGGTATAAGTAGACATAAAGATCTACAGTTAAAATCATAAAAAGAAGTACAAATTGATTTCAGGTGTTGTCTGCCTCACGTTCAAGAAGCCCCGAGTTTGAATCTCGGTCAGGGTGAGTTACCTGGATAACGTTTTTCTGGAGTTTTCCCTTATCCTGAAAGACGAATGTTGGGTAACTCTAAGCTCTATGAACACTGGGCTCATTTGAGCATCATTTCACCCGTTCCATTCATCGTCCGATGTGACAACGTTGGAGGACGTAAATTTAAAAAAATAAAATCGTGTGTTTAGGCTACAAACAAATATTAGCAATTCTGCTTCAAAATACTGTTCATAAAAATAGGAACAATTAGGTTTTATTTAAATTGATGGAAATCAATCATTTCTTCACGCTAGGCTAAGGTTTTTGATAGTCAACATGAAAAATTCAATGCCATGGTTGGTATTTGAATCACGGATATCCTGGCTTCCGCCCAGTCGCTGTATCCAGGGAAATACACCAGTGAAATGGAGAATGTAATGTCATGACGGCAAGTTGGCCATGGTAACTCAATGGGTTAGAGCGACTGGACGGAAACCAAGAGATGCGTGGCTCAAATCACGGCCATGGCATGGAATTTTTCGGTCTGACTATATAATAATTAAGTTTTTTTGAAAAAAATAAAGCCAAGTTTGCAAAATTTGTTAGAAACTAAATACAAACTCTGTAAGAGTATCTAAATGGAAGCTTAAGTTTTATTTAATTTTGTGAAGAAACTTATTATTATTATTATTATTATTATTATTATTATTATTATTATTATTATTATTATTATTATTATTATTATTATTATTATTATTATTAGTTCCTTTATCAAAGCCAGTGGAAGTGTGCTAAATCGCGTAGTTGATGCATAATTTGTACTTCCCTATTTTCTTTTTCTTACACTTAAAAATAGACAAGAATCATTTAAAAATCTAATTTGTATTTTTTTCTGAACCTTGTATTAACTTCATAATCTATGCCATCACATGACTTCTTGTGTCCCTGCACATGTCATGCAGCACTTTTGAACTTTAAACCCGAATTTTCTCCGCTTTCTCTGTACAGTTTTGTTAATTCGAAAGGGCACAGGTTGCAATTTGTATTGAATTTGCTTCAAACGTTTAAGACAAAATCTAAAAAGTTCAAGGGAAGAAGTCTTAGAGGTGATTTTGCTGAAATGTTTAGTTATCAGTCTAAAATTACCTGGGAAACTGCTTTTAAAAATGTAATACATTTTTCTGTAGTGTTCATTTTATTTGGAATGAAATTGCGTAATGTTTATCGAGTAATGCATTTCGTGTTTATAAAATAACTTTTTAAACAGAAGCATGAAGATACTGCAGTGACAACTATTCTTTGTGTACTGAATGCCTGGTTAAATTTGATGCAAATACATTCACAGTCATGAAAGTTAGAATCTCACCACGATAAATAATGAGAGAGTTCAGGGCTTTTGTAACTGTATTTATTTCATTTGCAACAACGCTTTATTTTGCCTGGAGTTGTAGCAGGTACTCCGATTGCGCTGTTGATAGTCAAATGTTTTAAAAGCCGGTTGCTTGTGCAGACTGTTACTATCGATCTTCTTTGTATAAAGAAAGGAAAATAAAAGAATAGCGATTTTCAGCGAGAAATATGTAAAGCACTTTAAATTAAACATGATTTTGTTCTATCGATCACGGCCGGGTTTGAACCCGAGACTCAGATAAGTAGGCCACCTCAACTTGAAAATACAAAGCAATGCTTCTTAGGTTTTAACACAACAGTAAGTTTATATACTTGTCAAATTTGGATGATATGTGTGGCGTAATATATTTGCCTTACATAATTAATAATTGCATAAGTTTTAGTTAGTACAATTGTCAAAGAGTTTCCGAAGTTCCGTTCTGATGATATGAAAACGTCATGAGGATCATTTTAAATATGCGTGTATGTTGTGAACAGCATAACGTTAGTTGGATACCAAACTTTATCTCGCTGCTGGGGGAACCGCTCTCCTGGTTACCAACCAATGTGCCCGTGAAATATCTTGGGGTGTTATTGGACACTCGACTCACTTGGAACGCCCACATCTGTCGGTCTGTCACGCTTGCGTTTGCCCGGCTATCAAAACTGTACCCTTTACTCAACACTTGGTTGCGAATCCTCCCTGCTTCTTTACACATCTCTAGTCCGTCCCATTTTTACCTATGCAGCTCCAGTCTGGGGTGGTACCTGTAAGACTAATCTCCGCCGACTGCAGGTACTACAAAACAGGGTGCTTCGTACAGTTACAAACGCGCCATGGTTCATCCGAAACCAACAACTACATCATGAGTTTGGTCTTTTACCCGTTCACCAATACATCCGACGCCTGGCACGTCCATTCTTTTACCATCTTCAGGAGGTCCCTAGAGCTGTAACCTACAATCTCGGTGCTCGCACTCGCCAACCAGCTCGCCTGAAGCGCAGACTGCCCCAAGATCTTCTCCTGAGTGACGTCTCCAACACAGATGCCTCAGACACGTGATTACTACTATCAGACTTTAAGTTCTCAATTTGTGTTACAGTTATCCTTCATATTTAGTTAGAGGAGTCGTTCACGGCTACCTCCATTGTTCTGTGTCCTGCTCCTATGTATCTTATAACAAACATCTGTAAAGCATAATTGCTGATCGATGGATAATAAATTAACAAAAAAAAAAAAAAAAAAACTTTATCTCGCAGGTACAACTACCAGAAACAAGGATCGGAAAACATAGGAAACATTCGATGAGGCTGCGTTTACAATATACTGTCACCGATCGCATTGTTGTGTTGGAGCCGCCGCAAAGCCAGAGCTATACGCGTGGGCAGGAAAGAGAGAGATAGTAGCGCGCAGCGCTGGACGCTTGCCGAGAGAGAGAGAAGTCTGGAATTTTTCGCTACTGTCGCGATTATTATTATGGAGAGTGGTGTACGACATTCTAGAACAATGACTGGGAGGAATATATAGCGGCAAAGTGTGAGAGGGAGTCAGTTGCAGTTGACAGCAGTGGAGTTCAGTTGTGTGATGTACCGCATTGATTTTTTTCGTTTGTTTACTTGTGGCGGGCGAACGAGACGACCTTGAAGACTGCTGTTTTTCAGTAACACTTCATTTTGCTGCTGCAAGGGTTGTACAAAGCGTCTTTTTGCTGCAATAAAGAGTGTTATAAATTTCTGTAAACAAGACTTTTAATTCTACCAACGAACGAAGTCACGATACGCTCTAATGCCATTCGGGCTTCATTTAACAAAGCTATGTGATAGACAGGGAGATGCTTTGTGGCTTGACGTACACATGGTAGACGAGCGGCAAAACACATGTCACCTAACATGCGTTCCAATCGTTGATGTACATATTTCTTTTTATTATTACCTTAAGCATTCCTTATATTTGTCTCACAGAATAAACACATTTATTTATAAAAACGCAATTAAATGCAATGTTATTAGAAAATTTCCTTAATATTGGTTATGTAAACACTCGGGCTCATTCATCTGTTTATGAATGGTTCTGCCATATAATGTCAAGTATCCTCTCGTGTCATTTGTTCTCATCCATGGCTCACAGAATGAGGGTAGTAATAGGATTTGCACACCCTATACTAAGTTAATTTCCATTTTATTTGATTTTGCATATAGGAATACAGTATTAATTTCATTTAGTTTAAAAACAGTAGTGTGTTTCAGTTTTTAAGTGTGAGCATAAATGCCATAAAATCAAGTAAACGTGATAGAATGGACATTATGTTACAATGTGCCTAATACGTTTCGTACTTCTACAATAAAACTATCGAAATTATGTCTATCATAGGTCTTTCTCTTACATACTTGTCTTTAACCGCACGACTATCAGTACACGTATAGTAACATGGACTCAATTACGAGAGGATTCAGGTGACAACATTGTAAACCGGCCGCGGAAACGATGGCCTTCCTCATTCACATCCCGAAGTAGGCCATAGAGTATAGAATGGCAGAATAAACCGCACACGGCAGATCACCCGCGAAGCCTTACCATGAAAGTTTCAAAGTCTTACACTAATAATTAGTTTTATGTATATGTAAGGGTATGAGAGGAATTCGTGTGTCACGGTGATGAAGCAGAAATAAAACCATGACTGTATTTGGGGGGAAGCAACTCACATCGTTATCTCGTTTCAGTGACTCGCAAACAGGGTCAACAGTGCGGAGTCCAAATGACAGGGCGCGCCCGTTTAAAAATGTAACACTGCGCATGCTCCCATGTGCCCCCACTCTAATTGGACACACTGTTACTGCTGTATAATTAACGTCGCACTCTGAGAGAGAGAGAGACACACTCGCGTCTAATTAAAAGTGAAGCATCGCCCGTTTTAAAACGCATATCGCACCGTGCCCAGTTATTAAATCATATGCACGCCTTGCCTTTTGTGTAACGCAGCAGGTGTGACAAAAAAGGCAGCTTTGGCTGCAGGGCTTCTGTAAATAAAATAAAATACTATAAACGGGATAATTCCACAACTAAGTCCGCTTACACATCTTTCTCAAAAGTAGCTCTGATGATTTGACTGAAGTAATATACTTAAAAAACGTAGCCCCCTTCTTTATATATAGTGAGAATATTTAATACAGTTCATCCACATACAAGTATAAAATACATAAAATGCTCACGTAAATAGCCAGCCTCATAGACGTACATGCCTGCCTCACGTTCAAAAGAACTCGAGTTCGAATCTCGGTCAGTTTGCGTTATCTGGATAAGCTTTTTTTCTGAGTTTCCCTTATCCTGAAAGATGAATTTCTGGTAGCTCTAAGCTCTATGTACCTTGTACTCATTTGAACATCATTTCATTCACCGTCCTATGTGACTTAACGTTGGAGGTTTTCTCTTATCAATAAAGATGAATGTCTGGTAACTCTAAGCTTTATGTACCCTGTACTCATTTGAACATCATTTCATTCATGGTCCGATACGACTTAAAGTTGGAGGTTTACCATTATACTGATAGATGAATGTCTGGTAACTCTAAGCTCTATGTACGTTGTACTCATTTGAACATCATTTCATTCATCGTCCGATATGACTTCACGTTGGAGGTTTTCCCTTGTCCTAAAACTCTAAGCTCTATGTACCCTGTACTCATCTGAACATCATTTCATTCATCGTCCGATATGACTTAACGTTGGTTTTCTCTTATCCTGAAAGATGAATGTCTGATAACTCTAAGCTCTATGTACGTTGTACTCATTTGAACATCATTTCATTCATCGTCCGATATGACTTCACGTTGGAGGTTTTCCCTTGTCCTAAAACTCTAAGCTCTATGTACCCTGTACTCATCTGAACATCATTTCATTCATCGTCCGATATGACTTAACGTTGGTTTTCTCTTATCCTGAAAGATGAATGTCTGGTAACTGTAAGCTCTATGTGCCCTGGGCCGCGCCGTCGCTCAGTGGTTAGACCGCTTGGCTCTCACCAAGGCTGCCCGGGTTCGATCCCAGGCGACCGCAAAGTGAGATTTGTGATAGACAAGAGGGCGCTGGGGCGGGTTTTCTCCGGGATCTCCGGTTTCCCCCGCCATCTCATTCCACCGGTGCTCCATCTTCATCTCATGGATCATCAGTGGCATCGTCTGCGGTGCCGTATGTAGTAAAAGCGGGCGTTAAACACTTCACATTTCATTTCTATGTACGCTGTACTCATTTGAACATTATTTGACTCATCGTCCGATATGACTTAACGTTGGAAGTTTTCACTTATACTGAAAGATGAATGTCTGGTAACTCTAAGCTCTGTGTACCCTGTACTCATTTTTACATTTCATTCATCGTCCGATATGACTTAACGTTGGAGGTTTTCCCTTATTCTGAAACTCTAAGCTCTATGTACCCTGTACTCATCTGAACATCATTTCATTCATCGTCCGATATGACTTAACGTTGGAGGTTTTCTCTTATCCTGAAAGATGAATGTCTGGTAACTCTAAGCTCTATGTATTCTGTATTCATTTGAGCATCATTTCATTCATCGTCCGATATGACAACGTTGGAGAACGTTAATTTAAAAAAAGAGAATGTTAAATTAGCAGGAAGTTGAACATTCTGGCCTAACGGCTTCAAGAGTAAGTGGATCAATTAAGTAACTGGTAACCCAGGGCGAGTGGCCCAGAGCCTGCCAACCCGACTGCCGGCCTCAACGCCCACTTACGTAAGGCAGGTGGGGGATCATCTGACCGTTACGGCGAAGGAGATTTGGTCAGCATCACGGCACCCCAGCCGTAAAGTTGGCTTACTGGACCAGGGTCTGTTACCTGCCGTAGCTCCTCAATTTGCTCACGAAACTGAACGGTGACCGGTCCTATACCCAGGACTTAAAATCCAAAACAACCCTATGGTTGGGATCGATTCCAGGCGCATTCCGTGGGAAGGAACCAAAGCACGGCGCTCTTGCCCACTACGCCACGGCGCAGGACTTCGATGGATCAATTGCCTTCGAAAAGATACAAATGCTGTCTTCTATTTGTTTTTTGCCTCATAGTGCTCCAAATATCTTACTTCATACAACAGTGTGTAGTAAAACACATCTTAACAAATGAGTAAACGAAAATCTGAAACCAAAATATGAAAATATTTCCAAAATAGAATTATAAAATAATGAAAGTTTCGTAAAACTAGCTAAAAATCTTTCAAAACATATACACAATATACATAAAAGATGTTTGAAATTGATGGTGGTTTAATCTAAGGTTAAATTTTATCTTTGCTAATTTTATGACAGTTTAATTGTATTTTCTCTCATTTTTCTCACTGCTCGCGGCTATAAGCTTAGCACTAATTACCGCTGACAGTTGAAACGCGTGGCGCACTTGTTTTGGTGAATGCTTACATTTTTGTTAATGGCGCAGCAGCCAGTGTGATTTGATTATCACATTTTATTTAACACTTTTGTTAGTTGTTTTTTTGTTAGAGAATGTAATTACACAGTTAATGAGTCGAGTACACAATTCACTCTTATCTGAACGCAACTGCCGTGTAACGTGTGGAAGGCGTTTATTGGCTTTATAAAAAAACATGCACAACCTACGTAGTTATCTAATTTTAAAGTTCTGATATGCTGACGAGAAGTGGTTTGAGAATCAGCTCAGCGTTGTAAAAACATGTGAAATTCGATTTGGATGGCTCATTTGGCCTACTGACCTTAGAGTCCAAGCCCAGAATGATGGTTTCTATATAGACAGCCGATTGTAGGGTGTAAAAGAATTGTTTAAAAATTCCGGTACACCGGTATGATCGTGGCAGCATGGCCAACAAAGTATACGTTACGTTATTTAAGTCTAGTTTGTAGAAATTCAAAATGCTCTTTATTTCTGTAGAAACACACTTGTCAGCCCTGAGCAGCAAGATTACGTAACACACACAAACGCAATCTTCAAGGTCGTCTGCCACGCGCACAATTATCAGTTTTCGACTCTCCCGACTGGCTAAGCACGGCTTCTTTTATACCTCCACTCTTTGTTATAGAAATTAGTTTTCTGTAACAATCAAGATGGCATTATTAAAGAAGGAACTTCCAGACATCTGTCTCTTTCTCTGTTTCGGCAAGTTTTAATCTCCGCGTTGCCCTATCTGTCTCTCGCGCTCGCCGGCCTTGCCCGCCGCAACAATGCCTCGCGACAGTATGAACAATTAATAAGCTCGAGATGTCCCATTATAAGTGTGACTTTGTGGGTTCATGAAATTAAAAGTCCAATTACACAAACTCAAAATGTTCTTTATTTCCACCGAATTACAGTTGGAACACTTGCCGATTACATAGAATTACGTAGCGCACACAATTACAGTCCACCAGTTCGTCTGTCTTAGGTCCACTCTAACTCACAATTACGTACAACTCCTCTGATACACGCACACAGTCTTCCCTTCCGTACACTAGCACGGCGCTCCTACGGCTGCTCGCTGAAAACTCGACTGACTCGCCAACTGCAGGTCATATATAGGGAAGATCGCCGTTTTGGAAGTCTCGCGGTTCAATGAATCATCCCGAAGATTCCAGGCGTCAGGGGAGGGGAAAGAGACGGTACAGGGCCCGTGCCGCTCTTCTAATCATCCCCCTCAGTGACACGAAACAAATGGGTAGGCGTGGTCGGAATGCTTCCCGTCTGGTCCTACCCTGCTGTTAGCTGGCCGTGCCTTCCGATAATTAGGTGACAATAGCAAGGACTTCCTAATAGAGGGGAGCACATTCCAATAAAAAATTCTAAATCACTGAAAATATGTTAGTGTTTTAAGTATCTTTGAATAAGTGTTTAAAATGATGTTCTTTAAGCAATACAGCTTAAAAGCCAATACTGCGATAAACATCAAGATGGTCGAGTTGTGAATTCATTCGTTTTTTTTTTTTTTTTTTTTTTTTTTTTTATTAAGTACCTCTATTTTGGTTCAGATGTTCCATAAGATACCTGGATGACAAATGTAAGTCTGTAATCTTATAGTAATGTCCCAAGGTGTTTTGCACGTGAATCCCCTTTCTAGAAGTTGTAGGTAAACCTTAAAAGACAGACAAATTTTACTTCAAAAAATACTATCACGTTAAGGCACATGTAGTGTTGCCATCTCCATGCTTTACTTTTTAAGCGGTAAGTCGGTATTACTTCATTTTGTTTCTTTATATGTGTAAAGAACATGGCATTTTAAAGCCATTATATAGCCAACCCCTTTTTAAAAATCTAAACTCATTTAGTCTACATTTTTTCTGTTGGAAGTCCAACGTTAAATCATATCGGACGATGAATGAAATGATGTTCATATGAGTACAGGGTATATAGTGCTTAGAGTTACCAGACATTCATCTTTCAGGATAAGGGAAAACCTCCAACGTTAAATCATATCGGACGATGAATGAAATGATGTTCAGATGAGTACAGGGTACATAGAGCTTAGAGTTATCAGACATTCATCTTTCAGGATAAGGGAAAACCTCCAACGTTAAATCATATCGGACGATGAATGAAATGATGCTCAGATGAGTACAGGGTACATAGAGCTTACAGTTACCAGACATTCATCTTTCAGGATAAGAGAAAACCTCCAACGTAAGTCATTCGGACGATGAATGAAATGATGTTCATATGAGTACAGGGTACATAGCTTAGAGTTACCAGACATTCATCTTTCAGGATAAGGGAAAACCTGCAACGTTAAGTCATATCGGACGATGAATGAAATGATGTTCAAATGAGTACAGGGTACATAGAGCTTAGAGTTACCAGACATTCATCTTTCAGGATAAGGGAAACCTCCAACGTTAAGTCATATCGGACGATGAATGAAATGATGTTCAAATGAGTACAGGGTACATAGAGCTTAGAGTTACCAGATATTCATCTTTCAGGATAAGAGAAAACCTCCAACGTTAAGTCATATCGGACGATGAATGAAATGATGTTCAAATGAGTACAGGGTACATAGAGCTTAGAGTTACCAGATATTCATCTTTCAGGATAAGAGAAAACCTCCAACGTTAAGTCATATCGAAGGATGATTGAAATTATGTTCAAATGAGTACAGGTAACATTCATCTTTCAGGATAAGGTAGAACCGGGAATAAATGATCCTAATCGAGATTCGAAGTGAGGACCTCTTGTGTGAGGCAGACAGGCTACAGAGATGGGCTACTGATATTACACTTGTAGTGAATGTATAAATATATAGTTAACAAGAAGTGGCAATAGTAATATGGAAAGTGATGTGGATACCCAGAAGCGGACAGACGCAGGGTAAGTCTCTCTAACTGGTGTTGAGTTGAGGTTTTGTACCGAATGCAGTACTTTCCCCGTCTGATGTTAAGGTTCGACGAAAAGAAGAAAATAAACAAATGACATTTGGCAGAAGCAGGAGCGGAACTTTGAAAAACGAAACGAAAATAGCTCAAGTATGTAGTGATCCATAGATCTTTGTCTTACAAGAATGTAGACGGAAATAGAACGGGAGTCTCTGGGGTGAACGATTGGGAACTTGCTGTTGTTCCTTTAATTTAGCAAAAGTGTCATTGGTCTTAGAACTAGACTATGGGGTAAGCTCTTTAAAAGTAGATGATCCAGGACATAATTGAAGTATATCGCTAGCTAGTTTTGCTTCGCTTAAAGTTATGCTAGTTCGGAAACAAATGACTGCAAAGGTCTTTGAACGCAAGTTTATAAATTGGTCTTGGTCGTTTGTTCCTTTACTCTCATATGTATTAGTGATATATAGTGATATGTATTTCTAAATCCAACTGCACCTAAATGGATGCTTTACCGTTGCGGAATTCGGTAATTGACGTAAACTATATTTTGGCCTAAAGTTCCGTTTAGCCTCACTTTATGCGCGAGTTGTCGCTTTGATGAAGGAAAGCAGGCGTGTCATTCGATCATTAAAAGAACAATACATGTGAGCAGCACAATGGCTAATTATGTACACTCGGAGCAGAGCGACATATTATATTATACAAGTGTGTGTTTTTACACTGAATACAAAATTAGCAATTGATCGGTTACACTACAGGGTGCACCAGAAACAATAAGCCGGTCGCAAAGTAAAACATACAGCCTTAGGAGGAAGGTCTGAAAAGTTTCCGACCTAATTAAGATACACAATATTTTTTTTTCTGAATTTATTTTTCATTTTGTATCATAGTCTCCCTGTAACTCTACACACTTCTCCCAGCGATGCTCCCATCTCTGCAACCCGTCCAAATAGTACTCGGCGTTTTTCAACATAGTCTCCTTGTAACTCTACACACTTCTCCCAGCGATGTTCTCATCTCTGTAACCTGTCCAAATAGTACTCGGCGTTTTTCAACATAGTCTCCTTGTAACTCTACACACTTCTCCCAGCGATGTTCCCATCTCTGTAACCCGTCCAAATAGTACTCGGCGTTTTTCAACATAGTCTCCTTGTAACTCTACACACTTCTCCCAGCAATGCTCCCATCTCTGTAACCCGTCCAAATAGCACTCGGCGTTTTTCAACATAGTCTCCTTGTAACTCTACACACTTCTCCCAGCGATGTTCCCATCTCTGTAACCCGTCCAAATAGTACTCGGCGTTTTTCAACATAGTCTCCTTGTAACTCTACACACTTCTCCCAGCGATGTTCCCATCTCTGTAACCCGTCCAAATAGCACTCGGCGTTTTTCAACATAGTCTCCCTGTAACTCTACATACTTCTCCCAGCGATGCTCCCATCTCTGTAACATGTCCAAATAGTGCTTGGCGTTTTTCAACATAGTCTCCCTGTAACTCTACACACTTCTCCCAGCGATGCTCCCATCTCTGTAACCCGTCCAAATAGCACTCGGCGTTTTTCAACATAGTCTCCCTGTAACTCTACACACTTCTCCCAGCGATGCTCCCATCTCTGTAACCCGTCCAAATAGTACTCGGCGTTTTTCAACATAGTCTCCTTGTAACTCTACACAATTCTCCCAGCGATGCTCCCCATCTCTGTAACCCGTCCAAATAGTACTTAGCGTTTTTCAACATAGTCTCCCTGTAACTCTACACACTTCTCCCAGCGATGCTCCCATCTCTGTAACACGTCCAAATAGTACTCGGCGTTTTTCAACATAGTCTCCCTGTAACTCTACACACTTCTCCCAGCGATGCTCCCATCTCTGTAACCCGTCCAAATAGCACTCGGCGTTTTTCAACATAGTCTCCCTGTAACTCTACACACTTCTCCCAGCGATGCTCCCATCTCTGTAACCCGTCCAGATAGTACTCGGCGTTTTTCAACATAGTCTCCTTGTAACTCTACACACTTCTCCCAGCGATGCTCCCCATCTCTGTAACCAGTCCAAATAGTACTAAGCGTTTTTCAACATAGTCTCCTTGTAACTCTACACACTTCTCCCAGCGATGCTCCCATCTCTGTAACCCGTCCAGATAGTACTCGGCGTTTTTCAACATAGTCTCCTTGTAACTCTACACACTTCTCCCAGCGATGCTCCCCATCTCTGTAACCCGTCCAAATAGTACTAAGCGTTTTTCAACATAGTCTCCTTGTAACTCTACACACTTCTCCCAGCGATGCTCCCATCTCTGTAACCCGTCCAGATAGTACTCGGCGTTTTTCAACATAGTCTCCTTGTAACTCTACACACTTCTCCCAGCGATGTTCCCATCTCTGTAACCCGTCCAAATAGTACTCGACGTTTTTCAACATAGTCTCCTTGTAACTCTACACACTTCTCCCAGCGATGCTCACATCTCTGTAACCCGCCCAAATAGTACTCGGCGTTTTTCTCTGTAAAATAATTGTTCACGAAGGTAATTGCCTCCTCATTTGACGAAAATCTCTGTCCTCCGAGCGCAGTTTTGAGAGGATGGAACAAAAAGAAGTCGCTTGGGACTAGATCTGGTGAGCCAAGCAGTTCAAACTGTAATTCTTGGATTTTCGCCATTTCAACCGCTGAGGTGTTAGACGGTGCGTTGTCTTGGTGAAACAAGGTTTTCTTGTTCTGCAAGTGTGGCCATTTTTCCTCAAGGTCTGCCTTCAGCTTGTCAAGTAATGATGAGTAGTATGCTCCTGTAACGGTGTTTCCTTTTTGAAGATAATCGATTAAAATAACTCCATGACTGCCCCAAAAAACAGTCGCCATCACTTTCTTAGCGGAAAAGAATGTTTTTTGGAGCCGGTTCCCTCTTTGAGTCCACTGTTTGGATTGTATTTTTGTTCCGGGCGTATAATGGTGTATCCAAGTTTCATCTACAGTAATTAATCGGCGCCGATACTGGATTTATTGCACCTAAACTGCGCCAACAAAGCGTTGGAAATTGTTCATTCGAACACGTTTTTGGTCTAACTTGAGCAAACGCGGCACTCAACGCGCAGACAGCTTTCTGATGTCTAAATATTGATTTAATATGTGACAAACACGTTGTTTTGATATGTTCATAGCCACTGCTATCTCTCTCACTTTAATTCCGCAGTCGTCTAGCACCATTTGGTGAACTTGCGATGTTTTCGTCGGTAGCTGCAGTTTTGGACGTCCCGAACGTTCAACGTCTCCGAAGCTCTTACGGCCACGTTTAAATTCAGCTACCCAAAATTTTACTGTAGTAAATGATGGTACGGAGTCCCCTTGCACAGAATCCAGCTCATCTTTGATTTGCGTAGGCGTATTGCTTTTCAAAAAGAAATATTTAATGACAGCTCGATACTCGATTTTGTCCATTTTTATAAAAACACTCGCATCAACTCACTCAAACGACTGTTACATAACAACTGAGCGTCCAAAATGGCTGAAACTTTGGTGAGTAACTGTTAACAGATGAACAACGAAATTATTAGCTTATAATAAAGCGAATCACTGAATAATACGGCACTTCTTCCATTTTAGCGAAAACACTTTGAGCAACTTATTGAAAAGTCTGTAAAATCCAAACTAACGTTTGAATCAGAAGCAAATTTGTTTTTGAGGTGTAACAAATGACAGTACATTATAACACAAACTTCCTTTAGTTACACCGGATATTTTGAAGCACGGAAGGTAGTGCCATCATAAATTTTACTCCAAATGGAAGTGCTTTTGCCTTCTTTGGTGCTCCTTTCCCTGCGTCGCCCATTCTTTGGGCCGTTCCTTCGTCTCTGGCATGTTGTGCTGAATCTGTTTCATTTTATGTTCACTGGTATTGTGTTTAAGTAAGTCTAAACTCTTGAGAAGTTTTAATGTGCATGTTTCTGGTAGCGGATAAAAACGGGCAGAGCGTCGAGCAAAAATCTTTTCTCTCAGTTTGTGTAAAATGTATGGATCCTATCTATCAATGCATTCACAGTGTCAGAGTACACGCGGACCTTCATTCGGCGATCGTGTACGACCACGTTTAAATTTTGCATTCTACTTTTAGGAAAAGAATGCTTTAATATCCAATATAACCAGATTAAATCTCTCCATATGATGTAATTGTATTTACGGTTTGTCCTTTTTTATAGTAACTGTTTTAAGAATAGATTCAGAATCCTTCGTAACCCTTATGTTAACCAAGCGTTTGAAATAATTTGCAATAATATTTACATTTTAATGTAGGTATAGTTATTAAAACATATGATAATCCATTTGTGGGCTCTCTTCAGTGCGCGAGGGAATAGAGAGTCGGGGGAAATGTTGCAGGCAGAGGCGCACTAAATCTTTTCCTTACAACCAGACTCTATCGTTTACCCAGCGACTCTCGGTTCTCAACCGGTGGAGGGAGACCGCTTATGAGTTTTTACAGAGAAACTTTACCATAAATAATAGTATAGCTTAGTATTACTATTCAAAAGAAGTGAGTTTAAGCTAGAAAATGCCATTACTCAAATGTTTCTTCTGAAACGAAATGTAAATGAAGTTGCACTTGTAAATTTGATGTGCAAGGTTCATGTCCCCTGTGATGGGTTTTGCTACAGACCGAGAACAAAGCTCGCCAAATTTGTAAAAGAAGAAAGAGGTGGAGAACGATGTGAAGCCCTGGAACACTGACATCGCAGCAGGAGCTGTTTCGCAGCTCTTCACCAAGGTACTATCGATCCTCAGAGTTCATGGTTATTAATGATGTGTGGTGCTTATATAAACATAATGTGGCTGTGTCCGGGGAGTAGGGTACGGTACCTCAAGCAAGAGAGGTTACATTTACCTCACTTTCCATTCTTCAACAAACTATTCTTAAAAGACTAAACCCACATAGATAAACGTTGTACAGTGCGATCCATATAAACCTGAACCATTTCAATACGCCATAACTTTTGAATCAACAATAGGACACAAGTACAACTTTGGGAGAGTATAATACACAATTGGGAGATTACATTACACTATTTACATCTCAGAGAAAATGTTGGAAGTGTCCTCCAGCAGCATCTATACATGTTTGTAGTCGTCTCACCATATTCTCTGACGTTTTACGGAGATGATATGAATTGAGAGGTTATGTGCAGTAAGATGGAGCAACGTGCCATACATCTAATGACATCATGGAATTCGTAATCAGTTTCTTTGACAATCGAATAATATCGAAAGGTCTGTGGCCCCCAGATCCCCTGACCGGATTTTTTCTTGTTTGGGTATCTAAAAATAGAGTGTACAAGAATAGGCCACGGGCAATTGATGTTCTCAAGGAATCCATTCGAACCGAAATAAATAAAAATTAACTTTAAATTAAAAGTAAATGGATTTAAATCAGAACTTTAGAGTGCCCAACGTGGAACAACTTTCGAAAACTTCATTTGCTCAAAATGGCTAACGATTTTAATTAAAATACCATCTGTTTAAGATATTTTCATTCTAAAAGAAATTGGGTATCTCGGAAACCCTTCAATGTGAATGGATTTTTCATAACTAGGGAAGTCGTAAGAGATAAACAAAATTTGAATTTTACTGTACAAAAAATGCACATGTTCTTGACGCACACAAATTATGTCAAATGCATTTTTATGGTGTGAACATTTTCGAGATATTGTTTGTATATGAGTTTGCCAATATTTATACTGTTCTAAGATGATAAATCGTTGCCTTTTTTTTTTTTTTTTTGTCACTGACATGCAAAGAGAATGAACATTCAAAGCTTTCACATAGGAGGTAGCTCTTAAAAGATTTTGTATCATTGAAGGTTATTCTATTCTATTCCTAATGTACCTATGAGGAAATGCGTAATACCAGCATTTCTACCAACCTAAGTAGATATAAGAATACCTGTTTTAGAATTATGATTAGGATCTCAGTACGGAGGGAATTAGCACTATGCTGGGCTCATTGTTCCTATGCCCCCAAGTGGGGCACTCCCGGGAGGAAGGATGAGGCGAAGGAGACATAGGGCGGCCGACCCAAGGAGCCGCGACAGTACAGAGGGCATGGTCCCTACAGTTTACTTGGATAGAAACTTCCCCCGACAGGTCAGGACAACGGACACGCCCCCCTACTGCGGGATGGCAATGAGCCCAGCAGCCGAGCCTTAATGGTCCCAGACAGGCGATCCGAGCCCTAAAGGTCCATGGTTGGCGATACCGAAATGGTCCCAGCAGAGGAGCTGAGACCGACAACCGACCTACCGTAGGAGGAAGTAATTCACTCAGAGCATATCGTTCCATGCACCGCCGAGACTCCCGCTGACAATTCTATCCTGAAACAGACCACCAGATGAGAGATGATATGAAATGATAATGGTAATGAAATGGAGGGACAGGAAATTCGGGGGATGTAATTATCCTACCCAGCATTTGCCTAGCGACCCGAGAAAAGCCCCGAAAAATCCCATGGGCCAGGTAGGTCGGCCACGGGAATCGAACCCAGGCCTCAAACGAAACCGCCTGAGCCATCCCGCTCGTTACCTGTTTTAGTAATATTTTGTACAATAGTAGGTAAAGAAAGTAACGTGAGTAAACTCTTAAGTATTAATTCAACATCGAGTACTCCCTTTGACTTTCCTTACAATGAAATGTCATGAAACCATTTCTGGAATAGCATTATCAGATTAGCCTGAAGTAGATGGGAAAATAAACTGGGGTGAAAATGTAACCCGAGGTTTTCTCGTCTAGATAAACCAGCTGTTATGACATAATTCTCGCCACGTGTTTATATTTTAATCTGTATTAACAGCCATATATGCAATTCAAGTACATGTTGTACAGAGAGAGAATTGTCATAGTGCTGTAACGGGAATTTGCTTGAAGAATCGCCGATTGAGCATTTTCATATATTCATGCAGAATTGTGTGCACAGATCCCACGGAAATGTTAGTTATTTTTATACTGATTCGAATTACAACTTAAAACATTTTTGTTCTTGCAGCGGTATACATCACATTCGTCGTTACAACAAAAATCTCTTTCTCTTTATAACAAGATTATTGATTTATCTTCACTAAACAAGACTGAAGAACATATCACTCTCCTCGAGATTATTGACTTCTCGTAATGTCACAAAACTGAAGAACATATCTGTCTCTTAAAGATTATTGACTTCTCGTAACTATCGTTACTTCTACTTAATTTTGTGATTGGCCGATCCAATGGCACGTCACCACATTACGTCATATTACGTCGTACCATTATTATTTCGGCCAATCACACAATTACATACATTTTTACATATTTAAATTATTAAATATATTTACATAATCAGTTTTTATAAATTTATAAACGTTTCATACTTCAAACATAACCCAAAAGTACTGTTACAGTGCTATGGTCCAGAATAAAGTGAGAAGAGACGATGTTGAATTGTTTGTGACGTGATGTTGCAGAGCTATTCGATGCTGCAGAGCGCACAGAGAATGTTGCCCGAGGTGGAATCTCTTCCCTTCGCTGTAAGAAGCTAAGAGGGCAAGACCTAGCTTTTGATCGCTGGGCGGCTACTTGGCGACACTTTTGTTTTCTCTAATGAGTTGCCTTTATCCCCTGAGGGAGAGCTGCTTCTGCCATGCGGACCTGGGATCTCTGATCGTCTGTGGAGGACAATAAGGTTTAATTCTCTAGGGAGATCTGACCATCAATGCGGTTTCATTACTTAGCATTACGAGAGCCAATTGTACTAAGCACAAATGGATGTCAGATTTTTGATATTGTTGTTTACTAACATCAATGCGCATTCCTAGCGATGCTTTAAGGCTCTTATTCCATAAGGGAAATGAGATTCCTCTGGGCCTTCAAAATACAACTTAGCTGGTGAATTTAAGTTCGTGGAAGAGAAGTCTTTTCACAAGGAACACACTCTTTAGGGAATAGATTGAAGTGTGATTGAGTTAAGCGTATGGAATAAAGTGCATGTGGCAACAAATCATACATCACTTCTTTACAAGATGTGTAAGTTGCCTTGATAAATGATGACTTCTTCTCAAAAGCGGGTTTTCATGATCCAGAAGGACACCAGGAGGGTTACAATTATCAGCAGTTTCTTGGCATTCCATGAAGCCGAGGGCCATGGTGGTGGAGAATCTTGGTGCTTCCACTGCTTATATTGCTGTTTTGTTGTAAGTACGCTTATAACGTCGATGGTATGTCATTGGAAACGACTCAAATTTCACTCAAATTAGCTTTTAATAGTCTCGGTACTCATCTTGCATATCCAACTATGAAACATCTTCCTCGTCAAATATCCAGATGTGCAGCAATTTGCGACAGCTTCATTCGACGGTCCTGCATCTTTGTAATGTTGATCTATGCTGAACACTATGTTCGATTTTTACCATGTTCCCCGTATATACGAGGCCCTTTCAAGTTAATAACATATCCTGTTTGTTATTTAAGACTGGGACCACATAGGAACTTCTGTTTTTTTATTCTTTTTTTTAAATAACGTGGACCCTTTGTGAATGCCTGACATAGATGGCAGCACTGTACTGCGCATAGAACTGTAGTGCCAGCGACGAGAGCTAAGTCTTTTTGGTACTTAAAATGGCGACGTTTTCATTCCAAGAACAGCGTGTAATCATACTTTTTCTCCATTTTCGTGGTGTGACAACTATTGAAATACATCGCCAGTTGAGTGAGGCATATGGTGATGGTACCATGGATGTGTCTTATGTGCGTTCCTGGGTTCAATGAAGACAGAACATCGTGTGTCAAAACAAGACAGTTACGGCCTCGCACCAGCCGGTCTGACGACATGATCCAGCGAGTGAAGAACGTTGTTTTGGAGAATCGCCGATTGAGCGTTGCAGACATTGCCTCCAAAATTGGCATTTCCGTGAAATCTGTGCACACAATCCTGCATGAAGATCTGAAGTGTCTTCTAGGTGGGTGCCACGAATGCTAACGGCATGAATTGAACTTTTGGCTGTTTCCCACGATGAAAGACACTCACCGTGGTCTGTTGCCACGGTGCCTCAGCGATTGCCTCAGCGATTTTCCAGTGGTCAAAACACACTCCTAAAGAAGCGTTCGCAGCGGCCATGGAATCATGTCGTCAACGTTGTGAAAAATGTGTACGGCTAGAGAGAGAAGTCACACTAGCTTCATAGTTCTCTTGGTTTTACTTTGTGAGAAAAAAATAGCACGTGTTATAACTTGAACGCACCTTGTGTGATGTTACAGTTCTATTTCTTAGATAGGTATTCCATTGTTGGATTTAAGACTAATGGTGGGTAGCTGTGTAGATGGTTTGAAGCTCTTTTTTGCTGACGTCATTTATGTGAAATTTTGCATTTTATCTCAGTCAGCCGTCGCTACCCTGTTATTCCTTTTAACTATTTGCTGTACTGCGAAATAGTTGAATGTTGGTATGTTGCATTTCACTTTATACAAAGTAGGTAAGTACAAGCACAAGCCTTAAAAGTGGAAATCCGTCGGCTTAAGAAGCACAGATCTATACAGCTTGATCAAGTTAAGTAGTTAGGTTTCTTTGACCTAATTAATTTTCTATACTCACGCCATCTCCTGGGGAGAGATGTACGCTCCCGAAACGTCGATTTTTAATCGTCTTTTCACCTGGCTTGTTTCCCAAGAAGATCTCAAACATATTCGTCGCCAGGAAAGCTTCAGGTCTTATTTAGAATGCATGTTCAGAAAAAGGATATTACAGTAAATGAAATACAACGTACACAATCTTATCTTAGTTCTTACCCAGGTTGCACATGGCCACGCGTGCTCTGTGGTGCTACCTGAGCTGACCGTGACAACAAAATAGCATCTTGTCCGGTCATACAGTGGCCTAATACAGCCATATTCTAAACTGCATAATAAATGCTGGTAAAATACGTGCAAAAGATAGTCATGTTTAAGACTACCGTCACCACGCAGCTCCGATACGCTCTGTAGCCTTTCCTTCTCGTTAGCCACGTAAGCTGGCAACTCAGGTGAGTCAAGGCGCGAAGATGCAGTTGGTGAAAGAGCAAATGAATATGTAGCACTTCGTACCTACGTGGTTGTAATACAAAGTTTGTCCCTCCCACTACTTGCATGTGCCGTTTTACGTCACACGAATGTGACACGTCACATATAATTGAGTTGGCTCACCCTGGTCTAAATAACAGGCGGGTTAGTAGTGGAACTTTGTGTACAAACTTGAGTTGGCAAGTTGCCTACAGTCATGAAATAAAAGTTGAAATGAAAATTGTCTTGTGGCGTGGCAGTTACCAAGGAGAGGTAAGCATCGCAAAAGAAGCCTCTTTAACTTTGAGCAAATACATCATACCGAAGTGTAATTACAGCTGTCAGTTTGGCGCTAATTTTATTTGCTGGCAACACGCGACCTTTTCACGCTCACGAATCTATGTGCCATTGTACCTAAAATGGATTTACTGTCGCCTGCTGGTGTAAAGTTTGATGGGAATGAAACCAGCGTACTTTCGTGTTGCTTGAATGAATACACTCGAGAGGTTACTGGGTTTAGTTATTCTCTAGTATGAGATTGATTATTTAGTATCATCACACAAAGTTTGACCTACAGATTAAAAGAAATAGAAACTCAAGAAAAGATACAGGGAGGTGCCTACGCAACTCAGGTTACTCGTATGAGGACAAGCTCAGCAACTGTATGTGGCTAACCAAAGTGGTACTCAGTGAAAAGTACTAATTTAAATTCAAAGCATTTACTTGATTAGTGCGTGGAATTTTGTCGTAACTTTTCAAAAATATAATTGTCAGAGGGGATGGTAAGCATTTCTTTTTAACCTACAGAAGTCTGTTTTACCCAAAAACTTGAGCATCAGCATTTCTCCGAAAGTAAGTTATAGAGAGAAAGGAGGTAGAAGGTGCTAATATGTGAATAGCGGAACTTGAGATTGAATTATCTGATAAAATAGCAGGTTTTATATTCAGGTTCCGGCTTTTGTTAGGCGCTACAGGTATGTCAGTCAAAGCTCGATTGGCCAGGCACTCTCACACTGATATTTCAAGGTCGCTTATATTTACATATACGAATGCTATTCAATAAAGAATGATCACAATTTTTTTTACAACGTACCTTTACTCATCCTCATAATTTTGATGGCCCTTCCCAAAAAAGTCTCCCCTGATTGCGATACACTTGTACCGGCGTTTCTGCCAGTCTTCAAAGACATGCTGGAAACTATTTTTGAGAGATCCTTCAAAATCGCCTCCGCAGCCTTCACCACTGCTTCTCATGATGGATAATGTCTCCCACGAAGGCGTTTCTTCAAGTTAGAGAACAGAAAAAAGTCACATGGGCCTAAATCCGGACTATAGGGAGGGTGAGGGATGTACTTCACGTTGATTTTTGCAAGATATTCAGCAACAACATTGGCAATATGCGGCCGTGCATTATCGCGGTGCAGCATCCAGCCTGCTTCACGAAAATGTGGTCTTTTGCGCCTGATATGGACTTGTAATGTTTTCAGGACATCCCTGTAGTATTGTCCAGTTACTGATGTGTGTGTGTGTGTGTGTGTGTGTGTGTGTGTGTGTGTGTGTGTGTGTGTGTGTGTGTGTGTGCAGGTACAACATGCTGATAAACCATTCCATGAATATTAAAGAATGAGATGATCATAACTTTCCCAGCAGAAGCAACCACTTTTGCATTTTTGGGGGTTGATGATGATGGAGATTTCCACACTGAGCTTTGCTGTTTGCTCTCAGGATTAAAATGATGTAGCCAAGTTTCATCAGCAGTGATTACGTTTGAAAGAAACTCCGGATCTTCCTCTAACATCAACTTTAACTACATGCGAATGTCCTTTTGTTCGGGAGTCAACAGTCTTGGAACTCATCACGCACAAACACGTCTCATGTGTAATGTTTCTGTCACTAACGTGTGGGTGGCACCGAATGAAATGTTCAATATTTCAGAAAGTGGTCTTAAGATAATTCGTCGATCCTCTCTCACAATGGCAGCAGCAGTGTTGATGTTTTCTTCCGTAAGAGCAGTAACTGGAGCACCGGGTCCAACTTCCTTTGAAATTGATTGTCTCCCCTCTTTAAACATTTTAAACCAGCTTCGAGCTGTGCTGTAGGGAAGAACAGACTCTCCATAGGCCTCCTGTAACATTGTATAGGTCTCAACTGAAGATTTGTTGAGACGAAAGCAGAATTTCAAAGCCGCATATTGCTCCTCGCGTGTTACCTCCATTGCAGCGGTAGACGATACTGAACATGTCTGAACTTGCCTGCTTCTCACAGGCGGGAACTAGAAGTACCAACAATGAAACTACTACGACGTGTTTTTTTTCACATTAAGCTAACAGAATGTAATAAGATTGAATTTTAGTGCGAAAAATTATGACCGTAAAAAAGTTATGATCATTCTTTATTGTACAGCCCTCGTACTTTTGACAAACTGTGTGCAGTAAGATTTTGTGTATCTCTTAGGTTTACTAATTACATAAGTCATCCAGAATGGAGAGGACTTATGAGGACATTCCCAGAAAATTCAAGATATTGGTCATAGAAATATCGTAAACACATATTTTTTTTAATTTAGTCCAACGTTAACTCATATCGGACGATGAACGGAATGGGTGAAATGATGCTCAAATGAACCCGGGTACATGGAGCTTAGAGTTACCCGACATTCATCTTTCAGGCTAAGGGAAAACCCCGGAAAAACCTTATCCAGGTAACTCACCCTGACCGAGATTCGAACTCGGGACCTCTTGATCGTAAGCACATGGTGTAATTAAAATCATTAAGGTCATTTTGAGAATATAAGATATTTGGAAAAGTTGTTTCGTGTAAAGGTTAGTGTGGGCGAGGGATTTTATTGAAAATGTGCATGTATAATTTTTAAAGTGCCAAGTTTAAATTCCAAGTTTGGTATTTCCGTTTTTCGTGTTATGCTTTAGACCTTCGTATAAATGGGATCCTCAAAACGTGTATTTGCGTTAAAATCTCGGATGGAATGCAGTACTTTCTGTACGGTAACAAAGAAGGGTTTATTAATCTGGGAGTGATACAAAGAAGAGGGTTAAGCTGGTTATAGCGGTGGGTTTCGAAATGAGGAGCTGTGTGCATGCGCCCGCGGCTGGGCTCAGATCGATCCAGCGAGCACGACCCTCCCGACCCGGACAACGCTCCCAGTACCCCTAGACACTAGGGGATGACTAGTTGACCATCCACCGTGCTGCCGCTTTAATCCACCATATTTCCTTCTACCATATGATAGACCTTTGAAATTGCCCGCTCTTTCCAACACGACGAGGGGAAAAAAAAACGAAGAGCGACTTACCGGGTGAGGAAAGCCGTAATAATGGTTAATCTCTCAACCAATGTTTATTAAAAGTAAATTATGTGTTTTTAAGGAGATGTGCACTTTTGACGTATTACAATAGGATATTTATTTCTCATCTTTCTTCATACTCGCATTCATTATCATTCCTAACACTTAAATTCAAACTTTCTTGTTCGCATCTAATGTACCCTTACTACCTGTTAGCCTTAAATTTCGGTCTTCATACACACAACCTCTGGTTTTCCGTGTATTGATAACCCTCTGCTCTCTTATATGCCTTGTTCCCGTTTCTCCTATCTTAATTGTTAATTTTTCTTAACCATTTCTCTCTGAATTTCCCCAAGTGATCACCTATATTTGTTATAGATATAGTCAAACAAATTGGCATCTGGAGTTTCCAAATAGCAAACTAAGGAGCTAGTCACTCTTTTATAATGCTTCCAGTCCACCTCACCCTGGCACTATTGACTTATTTCCGGTGCCAAATTATTTGACGATAACTATACGTTATTTTCTCCTTTTAGAGACATTTTCCTGGTTGGTAATACCTCTCCCTCCTCCTTAAAACTGTCCAACGTTTTTAGCCAAATTTGTTCTTTCCCTCTGTCTCCCTTCGCCCCATCCTTCCACTCAGGGATGCTGCACTTGGGGCTTTGGTACAGTAAACCGCTGGTTTCGGTGCCGAATTCCCTCCATCGTAACCCTAATCTAATTGTAAAGAACTTGTTTAACTGCTAAACCTAACTTACCCAGAAAAAAGAATAATTTAATACACAATGTCGCACATTTTATGTTATTTTGAATTTTCAAATGCTTAACTTTTTTCCAGATTGTAGTCGCTTTCATTTTGTTATTTCATAGTCGTGCAAAGATAATGGAAATTGTAAATCATCACATATCGATCCATTTGCTTAATGGCTGCCCTACAATGAAATATGAAGGTCAGTAGTGCAACTGTAACAAGAAGCAGATAATAAAATAAGCTTTCGTACAGATGTATTTTTTAGACGTGGCGCATGACCTTGCTCGGATGTGCGTGAGTGACGTCATGCGAATCAATGGTAGGGGTAAGATCTCTGCAGATTGCTGTTAAAGCTTGTGGGTTACATGGCAGATGACTAACCTGTCACCCCTTTTTCTTACAAATAAACAAGTGGATTCGATCATAAACTACTACGCAACATTACGTCATAGTCCAAGTCTAGAAAATATTTCTGTAAGAATGCTTGTAGAGGGGTGGAAAAAGATTTATGAATGTAACAGGTGTTTAATTTTTCAACGTCCCAGTACGTGAACTCTGCTAAGTCTTACAAAACTTGTGTCAATCACATCTTTCTCACCTGTTGTGCTTAATGTAAAGTGTAGCACAAGAAAATTGAATGTCGGGAAATAAAAGCGACCGTCTGTTAATTGTCGCATTTGGTGGTGTAGATAAAAGCTGCACTAATAGGTGTATGGCACATGTAATATGGAAAACAGGCGCCCGCCCAGCAGGAGATAAAAATGCTCCGGAATAAATGTTATGACGCCGTAACAGCGATAAAACACGTTTTGAAAAAGTTGCCAATATGTTCGTATCTCGGACAGAACAAGCAGTAACAAGTGAGCTCCGTCCTCCCCTTGTGTTTACGTCATTCCAAAAGATTGCTGCTAGTTGAGTACCCTTTAATTAAAACTTTGATTTTCTAGTTCTTCTTTAACCCATAGGGCCTTTAGGTGTCAGGCTTCTTCAGCCACTTCCTGAATTCATTCCTTTCCTGTGTAATTGTGTGTTTCTCTCAGGGTCTTTCCCAGACCGGCTACCACTTTTTGCATATCTGTCTCCATTCTTTTCGGGGTCTTCCTACGCCACTGCTTGGTATTCTTTCTTCATTCTTACTGCATATGCCCTATTCCTCTCTATTGTCCTCTCTATTGAGCCGGTCCTCCTAGTTGTTTACCTAGGATTGTCCAACGTTCACTTATACACATATTAAAATGCATTGTTATGCTGGGGCCGCGTCGTGGCCGAGTGATTAGACCGCTTGGCTCTCACCAAAGCGGCCCGGATTCGATCCCAGGTGACCGGTGGAGAGCACGGCGCTGGAGCGGGTGTTCTCCGGGATCTCCGGTTTCTGCCGCCAGCATTCCTCCAGTTTCTCCGTCATTCGCATCATTTCATGTCGCCCTCATTTTTTCATCCACTTCCCTCACTCTCGTACCAGGCATTGGACTGATCCACCCATCCTGGTTTTCTCTCTCTGATCCAGGGATTCCGTTCCTCAACCCGCATAAGGGTTAAGAGAAACAGGAACACCCTGACACCATGTAGTGGTATAAGAGGGCAGTTAAAGAAGAAGAAGAGTCGGAAAGTTTGTATCACCCTCGGCCTTTAAGAGAGGGGGGAGGGCTAAAAATGATTTTCTAATCTACTAATGCTAGAGGTGTACCAGTTTTTATTCCAATATGTAACTTAAAGAAAATGCTGTTCTATCCCAAAGTACTGCAATGCCTTCACTTTCTCTTTATATTAATGTGTGATTTCAAGACATTTTTAATAGGAGGCTTAGTGTTTTATTTCTGTAAAAAAAGACTGGAAGTGGAATTTACAGCCTCTGTCGTAGATCAAACAATGCAAGTATAAGTTCGGTGCAGAAGTAAAAATCTCTCTGTGGATTTCGTTGCAGTAGTTGTGATGCGTCCCCCCCCCCTAAAGGGGGTCGAAGTAACAAACATATTCCAAACTGCAGGCAGAGATGCTGAAATCACTCTGAGGTATGAAACTTCATACATTTTCATAACGGAACAAAAACATTCTCAACGTACGTACCCCAAGCGATGGGAACTTCCCCTCTTGTTTTTAAATAGCACATCTGTACCCATATCTAGCCTCAGTTTACGTGAATTATTAACAGAGTTTACGTAAGAAAACAAAAGCTTACAAACTTCTCCCATATATCATCGCACTGTGGTTTTCCTGTACTTCATTATTTTTATGGCGCTCTGTCTCTCTGTGTTTTTGTATCTTAACGGTTCCCGTATTCTTTTCAATTTGACCGCGGCTTATTTTTATGGTTTTAGTTTTTTGTTGCCCTCTAATGAATTTGCATATTTGTTTTTGTGGAGCAATGTTTGAATAGGTAACGTTAAATTCAGATGTAACTAAGTTATGGAGTCAGAGAATAATGATTAGCAGGAAGATTTGTAAGGGTAATACGTCACGACCATAATATTGTGATGCAGCAGTAAGCACATGATATCATCTTATTTGCATATAATAGAAATGTACACCGTTTACATGCATGTTTCATGATAACTGTGTTTGTGCTACCAATAACCGGACAAAACACTGCATTTCCTTTACTAAATTCTGACTGGCAACTACAAACGTACCAGGTACCTAAGGCATAACCTATACCAGTCATTACAGCTAGGAAGTTAAATATTCAGTATCATTGAGTTCAGATGGTAGCTGGAAGGAACAAAAGAAGATGTCTGTGGCGAAAGGTAAAATGGCCATGAGGGTGATAAGATCATGCTACAGTAAACTGCCAAATAAAAATGTCAAATGGTTGGAGAGGATTTATACGGCAGTAGTAGAAAATAGAATGTTACATGGATAAGAGTTATGGGGAGTAGATGAGGTTTAGAGAGAGACTGATAGAGTGCATAAATCCTTTTGTAAATATATATTGGGATTACCGATAGCATCACCTAACGGGGCAGCACAATTGGAACTGGGCAGACATTCTACTAAAATTAAAATCTTGTCAAGGGCAATGAAATATTTATACAGAATCGCTAACTTGGAAGATGGCAATATGATTAAAGAATGTTTTCATATTCAAAGGAGAAGTAACTGGGATGGGTCTTGGGCACATAAAATGAATGACGTGTTGAAGCAGATAGGTATGGGTCATTCTTGCATAAATGCAGAGTAAGGGTATAGAGGCTTCTGGAAAGAAGTTAAGATTAGAAGATATTGACAGACAAGAAACTGACAAAAGCTCAGTGAGGTTATATAGAGAAATAAAAACAACCTGGGGGAGGGAAGGATATATAAACATATGTAATAAGTTACGGCGAGAAGGTTTTGCTTGGGCGAGAATAGGAGTGAGAAACTTGAAAGGTATAGGTCAAGAGAGGGAGCTAGATAAATGTCCATTGTGTGCAGAAGAGAATGCAGATTTCCATTGTATATTATATTATAGTCAAACAAAGAAATGGAGAGAGCAGGCCTGGCTACGTAAATGGGACAGAAAGGTATAGGTCAAGATAGGGAGCTAGATAAATGTACATTGTGTGGAGAAGAGAATACAGACTTACATTGTATATTATATTATAGTCAAACAAAGATATAGAGAGAGCAGGCCTGGCTACGTAAATGGGATAGAAAGGTATAGGTCAAGATAGGGAGCTAGATAAATGTCCATTGTGTGCAGAAGAGAATGCAGATTTCCATTGTATACTATATTGTAGTCAAACAAATATATGGAGAGAGCAGGCCTGGCTACGTAAATGGGACAGAAAGGTATAGGTCAAGATAGGGAGCTAGATAAGTGTCCATTGTGTGCAGAAGAGAATGCAGATTTCCATTGTATACTATATTGTAGTCAAACAAAGATATGGAGAGAGCAGGCCTGGCTACGTAAATGGGACAGAAAGGTATAGGTCAAGATAGGGAGCTAGATAAATGTCCATTGTGTGCAGAAGAGAATGCAGATTTCCATTGTATACTATATTGTAGTCAAACAAAGATATGGAGAGAGCAGGCCTGGCTACGTAAATGGGACAGAAAGGTATAGGTCAAGATAGGGAGCTAGATAAGTGTCCATTGTGTGCAGAAGAGAATGCAGATTTCCATTGTATACTATATTGTAGTCAAACAAAGATATGGAGAGAGCAGGCCTGGCTACGTAAATGGGACAGAAAGGTATAGGTCAAGATAGGGAGCTAGATAAATGTCCATTGTGTGCAGAAGAGAATGCAGATTTCCATTGTATACTATATTTTAGTCAAACAAAGATATGGAGAGAGCAGGCTTGGCTACGTAAATGGGATAGAAAGGTATAGGTCAAGATAGGGAGCTAGATAAATGTCCATTGTGTGCAGAAGAGAATGCAGATTTCCATTGTATACTATATTGTAGTCAAACAAAGATATGGAGAGAGCAGGCCTGGCTACGTAAATGGGACAGAAAGGTATAGGTCAAGATAGGGAGCTAGATAAATGTACATTGTGTGGAGAAGAGAATACAGACTTCCATTGTATATTATATTATAGTCAAACAAAGATATGGAGAGAGCAGGCCTGGCTACGTAAATGGGACAGAAAGGTATAGGTCAAGATAGGGAGCTAGATAAATGTCCATTGTGTGGAGAAGAGAATGTAAACTTCCATTGTATATTATATTGTAGTCAAACAAAGATATGGAGAGAGCAGGCCTGGCTACGTAAATGGGACAGAAAGGTATAGGTCAAGTTAGGGAGCTCGATAAATGTCCATTGTGTGGAGAAGAGAATGTAGACTTCCATTGTATATTATATTGTAGTCAAAGATATGGAGAGAGCAGGCCTGGCTACGTAAATGGGACAGAAAGGTATAGGTCAAGATAGGGAGCTAGATAAATGTCCATTGTGTGGAGAAGAGAATGTAGACTTCCATTGTATATTATATTGTAGTCAAACAAAGATATGGAGAGAGCAGGCCTGGCTACGTAAATGGGACAGAAAGGTATAGGTCAAGATAGGGAGCTAGATAAATGTCCATTGGTTGGAGAAGAGAATGTAGACTTCCATTGTATATTATATTGTAGTCAAACAAAGATATGGAGTGAGCAGGCCTGGCTACGTAAATGGGACCGAAAGGTATAGGTCAAGATAGGGAGCTAGATAAATGTCCACTGTGTGGAGAAGAGAATGCTTGGCTACGTAAATGGGACAGAAAGGTATAGGTCAAGATAGGGAGCTCGATAAATGTCCATTGTGTGGAGAAGAGAATGCAGATTTCCATTGTATATTATATTGTAGTCAAACAAAGATATGGAGAGAGCAGGCCTGGCTACGTAAATGGGACAGAAAGGTATAGGTCAAGATAGGGAGCTAGATAAATGTCCATTGGTTGGAGAAGAGAATGTAGACTTCCATTGTATATTATATTGTAGTCAAACAAAGATATGGAGTGAGCAGGCCTGGCTACGTAAATGGGACCGAAAGGTATAGGTCAAGATAGGGAGCTAGATAAATGTCCACTGTGTGGAGAAGAGAATGCTTGGCTACGTAAATGGGACAGAAAGGTATAGGTCAAGATAGGGAGCTCGATAAATGTCCATTGTGTGGAGAAGAGAATGCAGATTTCCATTGTATATTATATTGTAGTCAAACAAAGATATGGAGAGAGCAGGCCTGGCTACGTAAATGGGACAGAAAGGTATAGGTCAAGATAGGGAGCTAGATAAATGTCCATTGGTTGGAGAAGAGAATGTAGACTTCCATTGTATATTATATTGTAGTCAAACAAAGATATGGAGTGAGCAGGCCTGGCTACGTAAATGGGACCGAAAGGTATAGGTCAAGATAGGGAGCTAGATAAATGTCCACTGTGTGGAGAAGAGAATGCTTGGCTACGTAAATGGGACAGAAAGGTATAGGTCAAGATAGGGAGCTCGATAAATGTCCATTGTGTGGAGAAGAGAATGCAGATTTCCATTGTATATTATATTGTAGTCAAACAAAGATATGGAGAGAGCAGGCCTGGCTACGTAAATGGGACAGAAAGGTATAGGTCAAGATAGGGAGCTAGATAAATGTCCATTGGTTGGAGAAGAGAATGTAGACTTCCATTGTATATTATATTGTGGTCAAACAAAGATATGGAGAGAGCAGGCCTGGCTACGTAAATGGGACCGAAAGGTATAGGTCAAGATAGGGAGCTAGATAAATGTCCACTGTGTGGAGAAGAGAATGCTTGGCTACGTAAATGGGACAGAAAGGTATAGGTCAAGATAGGGAGCTCGATAAATGTCCATTGTGTGGAGAAGAGAATGCAGATTTCCATTGTATATTATATTGTAGTCAAACATATGGAGAGAGCAGGCCTGGCTACGTAAATGGGACAATTTGGGGGGCGAAGTAGCAATTAGAAAAATTGTATCAGTAAAAGGGGAAAAGAACAGGAGAAATATAGGGAATTATTTAGGGAAAGTTAAAGAGAGATGGCTAAGAACAATTATGAAAAATATAGAAAAGCAGAGGTGAAATGGCAAAAGTGTAAAAAGGAGTAGAGGACCTCCAATACACAAAAACCTAGGGTTAGGTGTATGGTAACCGAATTATTATTCAATGGCAAGCAACATGGTTGGAGTTCAGGATTTAGAAATATATGGCATTTTCCAGTATGTATTTTATAATTGTGATCTTGATTTTGTATTTCCATTTGGTAATGTAAAAGAAACGATGAGAAATAAATTACAAATCACAAATTACTTGTATCATCATTATGATGCACAATGTGATTCTGTCAGGGTGCTCTGAAAACTCACCGACCTAATAAAAAATACAAGATATTTTTTCAGGAATTCTTTTTCATTTTTCAACATAGTCTCCTTGTACCTTTACACATTCTCCTAGCGATGCTTCCATCTCTGTAACCGGTCCAAATAGTACTCGGCGTTTTTCTCTGCAAAATAATTGTTCATGAAGGTGATTGTCTCTTCAGTTGACGAAAATCTCGGAGCGCAATTTTCAGATGAGGGAACAAAAAGAAGTCGCTTAGGGCTAGATCCAGTGAGTCAAACAGTTCAAACCGCAATTCGTTGACTTTCGCCATTGCAACTGCTGAGGTGTGAGACCGTCCGTTGTCTTGGTGAAACAGGATTTTCTTTTTCTGCAAATGTTGCTCTTTTTCTGCAAGTTCTGCCTTCAGCTTGTTAAGTAATGATGCGTAGTATGCCCCTGTAATGGCTTTTCCTTTTTGAAGATAATCGGTTAAAATAAATCCATGACTGCCCCAAAAAACAGTCGCCATTACTTTCCCAGCCAAAAAAAAAAAAAAAAAAAAAAAAAAAAAAAAAAAAAAACAGATTTTGCTCTTTTGGAGCCAGTTCCGCCTTTGCAGTTCACTGTTTGGACTGTATTTTTGTTTCAGGCATATATTGGTGTATCGAAGTTTCATCTTTAGTAATTAATCGGCGCCAAAACTCGGATTTATTCGCCTAAACTGCACCAACGGAGCTTTGGAAATGTTCATTTGAACACGTTTTTGGTCTAACGTGATCAAACGTGGCACCCAACGCGCGGACAGCTTCCTCATGTCTAAATATTGATTTAATATGTGACGAAAACATGCTTTTGACATGTTCATAGCCTCTGCTATCTCTCTCACTTTAATTCGGCGGTCGTCTAGCATCATTTGGTGAACTTTGGCGATGTTTTCGTCGGTAGATGCAGTTTTTGGACGTCCCGAACGTTCATCGTCTCCCAAGCTCTTAAGGCCACGTTTAAATTCAGCTACCCAAAATTTCAGTGTGCTAAATGATGGTGCAGAGTCCACATACACAGAATCAAACTCATCTTTGATTTACGTAGGCGTATTGCCTTTCAAAAACAAATTTTTAATGACAGCTCGATACCCAATTTTGTTCCTTTTCATAAAAACACTCACATCAACTCACTCAAACGACTGTTACATAACAATTGAGCGTGCAAAATGGCTGAAACTTTGGTGAGTAATTTTTGACAGAATAACGAAATTCACTAGCTTTTATTTACGAGTGCTGTCATCTTCATGTTGAGGTCGAAAACTTTTCGGACCACCCTCGTATATTGAGCACATTAAAATTATAAATACAATCGACAATACATAATGGAGGTATGTGTTTGAAATAAAGAGTTTTAATTAGCTGTATTGTAGGGATGGAATTCATCCTAGTTCAGAATATTTGAGCATTTTAGTATAATGCACTTGGCTTTATAAAAGTTAATTAAATTAAAGGAATACCTTTTTAAATTTAGTTCATGCCCCTTTTATTTGAACTCGGGTATTAACTTTAGAAGTATATTTTCAGTATTCTGTATAGTTTCAAACTTAGACACACTCAATAAGACTGCTCAGATGCAGCTAATGGGAAAACTGCAGATTTATAATAAAGGACGTAAAGCTAAATTAAAATTTAAGTTACAATTGAGGAGTTCATACCATTGCCTACAGCAATATGTTGCAGTATATTCTAAAGGAAAGGCCACGGAAGGACCACTGAAGTTAAAGGTAGGAGGTATACATGGATTAATTAAACACTTGTGGACGCGAAATTTTACGTATGTTGCTTTTCTTGGCTCCAATTTCCAGTCCTCATGAGTTACAAAATGAGAGGAATTGCCAAGCAAAACAGAGACTAAGAGTGTAATATATTTGACTGCCTACAGAAATTATATGTTATTGAAGAGCAATTGCTGAACGCTGTTTCGTAGCATCACGAGGCAGCACTGGGCAAGTTGAGACCAGCGACATTGCCCAGTCTACCACAGCAGTCGGTTGGGCTCAACAAATTCAGCAACACCTCGCTATCCACTGAAAAGAGCTGCGAATGTTGAAGCCGACTGTCCAAGGTGGCATGTAGCCCAGGATATGAGTAATTGAATAAACACAGCTGTGAGGCGTAGCAGACGCCACATGTTTTGCATCCTGGTTATTTGTTATATCTCAAACTTATATTGTTCTCAACAATGTAAAAATATATCCAAAAAGAGTTTAGTTTAATCTTAAAATGTCAGTTTCACCAACTTACGCCAAATGTTAATATAACTTTAAAATTGTTTAAGTGCGAAATCAATGCAGATACTCTTTCATCAATATTATCTGAAAACTCGGTGTTACTTAACATTCCGTTAACCTTGTGAATATTTGGGTACTACACACCAAGTTGTGAGTTATCTACATTTGACATTTTACAGTGCTATTCTAACCGCAGGAGAGCCGTAAACCCAAAGCATATTGCCAGGAATTTTGAATTGTTTGCCACATTTTGTGTAGGTATAAAGAAGTGTGGCTGCAATCTCGGGAAAATATATTTAAATTTTTGTTGAATTATAATATCTAGATTTTGTAAACTAATATAGCTATTACGTAGAAAGTGAACTACAGTGAAGCAATAAATATAACACGAGGCTTCACTTATCTTAAGAAATTGGTGTTAATATTTCTAATGGAGATCATTTCCTCAGTCCACAGAAACAAACGCCGTTGTCAAGGAAATCTCGGTTACCATGTTTTTCTTATGTTTTTTAGTATTTCCAAGATCTGAAAACGAAACAACCTAAAAATAGAATCAACTGCTGCTATTTCAAAATTCATTACGTGATGTTTATTTTTTAAAATAAATATCTTTTCCCAAACCATTAAATCTATGGGACCATTTAATTGTTTTAATAATGTAACTTCTGGATTTATTTCATAGTTAAATGACCAAAAATGATCTGCTACGGCCGATTTTTCAGTTTTTTTTATACTTAGTGTTATGAAAATGTTCTTTTGTTCTGGTTTCCAAATTACGTTTCGTCTTTTCAGTATAAACCTGAACACAATCTAAAAAATTAAATTGATAAATACCATATTTTTTTATTATTAGGAATTTTATCTTTTTTAGAAAAATGTAGTAAAATTTTAATACTATATTTATTTTGAGGAACTAAAGTTATACCAACTTCTTTAAAAAAAAATTGAAAATGTTTATTAACCGAAGGATGGTAAGTAAATTTTTTAAAATCATAATCGTCTTTTATTTTTTAAGGGTAGAAATATCATAACAGTTTTTTGATATTTAAATTTTGCAATCTTCTTTTGTATAAAGTCTTTATTAAAACCATTACTTAAAGCAATATTAATAATATGTTTATATTCTTTATTAAATTCTTCTGTGTTCAGGGGTATATTTATTAATCTACAAATCAAACTATTAAAACAGCAAATTTATGTGAAAAAGGGTTAAAACTTATTTTTTATGTAATTATCAATATTAGTAGACTTCCTATAAATACCAAAATTTAATTTGTTATTATTTCTTATTATCTTAAAATCTAGAAAAGGAAGAAATCTATTAATTTCAGTTTTAATGTGAACTTTATAGCTTTATCTTGTAAATTTAGTAATTATAAAGCATGGTTAATTTGTTTTTCAGGAACAATAGCAGAAATATCATCAACATATCTATACCATATTTTAAAAATCAAAGGGGAAGCTTTAGTGACTTTAATTTCGAAAAAAAAAAAAAAAACCTCATTGAAAGATCAACAAGAAAGAAGTATTAACACCAATTGCTTAAGATAAGTGGGGCCTTGGTGGCAAATATTTATAGTTGTGTAATAATATAGCTATGCCTATCAAATATGGATGAGTTTATTTGCCCTAACACATGTACTGTATTTTAAAACTGCGCAAGTTTTTGAGAAACTACTCGCATTATAGTAAGGAAACTAATCCTGTTTCATTATTTTAAGTGCTGTAAAATGTAAATATTGCAACTGAGAAAACTGCGCTAGAAAAGTTACTCGTAAAAATGTTCTAAAATATTATGTATGTTTTTCTTAAATAATGTATAATCTTTTTCCCTACTTTTCTGCTGTTCTGGTTGACTTTCCGTATTTACCTGTGCATACACCAAACATTTACTAACACATGCCCCAGCGAGACTCCAAGTTTTACTTAAAAGACAGTTTAGTAATTAGATTAATATATTTGCAGCATATTTTACATGAAACTTCAGTACCCGATACCGTCATTTCTATTCTAGTTTCACTACAAAATAGAATGTAATGCCAATAAAATTAAATAGGTGTACCTATTTAATGAGACAAAACTTAAAGCTTCAGTGTTCTTATATTTACTCTACATTAGACATTTAAAAGCAAAACAGTCCACTTATTAAAGCTTTTGTACAAAAATACTAGTGTTCTCACTCTTTCGGGGTCAAGTCTACTTCTTTTTCTGTAACATTTGAGTCTGGCCATGCTAAATAGTCTTTCAGAACAGAAAAGCTGTTACCGGCCAACTTGTTTCAGTTGTGGAGATGTTGAATCTGTTTTCCAGTAATGCAGTACACTAGAAAGAGGAGGTGACAGGAGATGTGTAGTGATTTCTTCTTGGCAACTGTTAATTGACAGTTGACACACGATTATTGTACAGGTACCACATTCCTAGCAATTTCTCGGTCTTTGCGACGTACTACTTTCGGCAGTAACATTTTGTAATTTTAAAATAAAATAAAAATTGCATAATCATCACCGAAGTATAAAAAAGGTATCGAGCGAATCGTTCGATATGGATACCATGCGAGTATCGCAGGTATCGAGGGCCCATCCCTACATAAAGCCTTTTAGGAAATTTGAGGGGAAAAACGTGATAAATATTTGGAAAAGTCCTCAAATGCACCACCAGTTTCACCACTATTTACTCCTATAACAAAATTATTTACACGAAAACGTTCTTAGAAAATCGGATATAAAAATGAAAACGCCTAAACTGTAATTGTTTCCCTTGGAGATACCAACTTGTAAATGAGAATTGTGTGCTTAAATGGGGAACTGATATATGAATCAAATTACAAAATTAGAAAACTGTTGGCTCCTTTACAAGAGAGGATCTCAGTTCTCCCTTTTGCATAGGCAACGGGGCAGCTTTGCCGATTATGGATTGGGGGAACCTTCTTATTTCGTGCTACTCCTTAGGAATATGAAAAGTGCACAGTGGAACCAACATCATCAGTTGAGTCAATACATCAATGAAATTGTGTAAACGGGAAAAAATGAATTTTTGTGTGCGTAGTACTGTGTTCATACTCCATGCCTAATATGGCGATGTAATATCGGCAAAATGTTACATTCTGTGCGGTGCTGCAATGCACATTCATATTGTCACTGCGTGGGTTACGTAGATTCGGAAATCTGATTTGTAGAAATGTAGAAGAACTTTTGCTGCTGTAAAAAGACGTGAAATTGACAGTCAGCTGTCTTCGAGGCTGACGCGGTGTTTTGCTGCACGAAAACAAATGAAATTAGTGCGGTACACTTCAATCGTCGACTGTCGCAATAATCAACAAGCAACTGCCGCTTGTAACACCTTGCTGGTATTTATACCTCCCCAGCCATTGTCTCTAGAAAGCTGCAGACCTTTCGAGAACTTTCGCTGCCACAACAATGGCCAGAACGCTCTGGAGTTTCTGTCTCTTTTCCTCTCCTGCCCACGCGCCCGGCTTCGGCCCGTAGCAGCAGCACAATGCCACACGGTGACTATTTAAAATGTTCCCAAAACCCTTTTTCTGTGCATTCATAAGTACTTTGTATATGCTCCGTACTTCCAATATTCAACAAGTTTCATGAATCACTTTCGAAACTGTAGTTTCTATCTGGCAAAATCAGCAGAATTCTCGCCAAATACATCAGGACCATCCACAAGCCACGTCCGAAGATTAAATATCTATTGAGACCAGTGAAAGACAAACTGGACTTCCAAGTTCCGGGAGTGTACCGCATTCCCTGTGAATGTGGGACACCGTATATAGGACAAACCGGAAGGACCATCGCTACTAGAATAAACGAACATGAACGGAGCATTTGTTTAATGCAACCTGAGAAGTCTGGGCTGGCAGAGCATTGTTTTGATAACGACCATAGATCTGGGAGTGTACCGCATTCCCTGTGAATGTTGGACATCGTATATAGGACAAACCGGAAGGACCATCGCTACCAGAATAAACGAACATGAACGGAGCATTCGTTTAATGCAACCTGAGAAGTCTGGGCTGGCAGAGCATTGTTTTGATAATGACCATAGAGCTGGGAGTGTACCGCATTCCCTTTGAACGTGGGACATCGTATATAGGACAAACCGGAAGGACCATCGCTATCAGAATAAACGAACATGAACGGAGCATTCGTTTAATGCAACCTTAGAAGTCTGGGCTGGCAGAGCATTGTTTTGATAACGACCATAGATCTGGGAGTGTACCGCATTCCCTGTGAATGTTGGACACCGTATATAGGATAAACCGGAAGGACCATCGCTATCAGAATAAACGAACATGAACGGAGCATTTGTTTAATGCAACCTGAGAAGTTCGGGCTGGCAGAGCATTGTTTTGATAACGACCATAGAGCTGGGAGTGTACCGCATTCCCTGTGAATGTGGGACACCGTATATAGGTTAAACCGGAAGGATCATCGCTACTAGAATAAACGAACATGAACGGAGCATTCGTTTAATGCAACTTGAGAAGTCTGGGCTGGCAGAGCATTGTTTTGATAATGACCATAGAGCTGGGAGTGTACCGCATTCCCTTTGAACGTGGGACATCGTATATAGGACAAACCGGAAGGACCATCGCTATCAGAATAAACGAACATGAACGGAGCATTCGTTTAATGCAACCTGAGAAGTCTGGACTGACAGAGCATTGTTTTGATAATGACCATAGAGCTGGGAGTGTACCGCATTCCCTTTGAACGTGGGACATCGTATATAGGACAAACCGGAAGGACCATCGCTATCAGAATAAACGAACATGAACGGAGCATTCGTTTAATGCAACCTTAGAAGTCTGGGCTGGCAGAGCATTGTTTTGATAACGACCATAGATCTGGGAGTGTACCGCATTCCCTGTGAATGTTGGACACCGTATATAGGATAAACCGGAAGGACCATCGCTATCAGAATAAACGAACATGAACGGAGCATTTGTTTAATGCAACCTGAGAAGTTCGGGCTGGCAGAGCATTGTTTTGATAACGACCATAGAGCTGGGAGTGTACCGCATTCCCTGTGAATGTTGGACATCGTATATAGGACAAACCGGAAGGACCATCGCTACCAGAATAAACGAACATGAACGGAGCATTTGTTTAATGCAACCTGAGAAGTTCGGGCTGGCAGAGCATTGTTTTGATAACGACCATAGAGCTGGGAGTGTACCGCATTCCCTGTGAATGTTGGACATCGTATATAGGACAAACCGGAAGGACCATCGCTACCAGAATAAACGAACATGAACGGAGCATTTAATGCAACCTGAGAAGTTTGGGCTGGCAGAGCATTGTTTTGATAACGACCATAGATCTGGGAGTGTACCGCATTCCCTGTGAATGTTGGACATCGTATATAGGACAAACCGGAAGGACCATCGCTACCAGAATAAACGAACATGAACGGAGCATTCGTTTAATGCAACCTGAGAAGTCTGGCCTGGCAGAGCATTGTGTTGATAACGACCATAGATCTGGGAGTGTACCGCATTCCCTGTGAATGTTGGACACCGTATATAGGACAAACCGGGAGGACCATCGCTACTAGAATAAACGAACATGAACGGAGCATTTGTTTAATGCAACCTGAGAAGTTCGGGCTGGCAGAGCATTGTTTTGATAACGACCATAGAGCTGGGAGTGTACCGCATTCCCTGTGAATGTGGGACACCGTATATAGGATAAACCGGAAGGATCATCGCTACTAGAATAAACGAACATGAACGGAGCATTCGTTTAATGCAACCTTAGAAGTCTGGGCTGTCAGAGCATTGTTTTGATAACGACCATAGAGCTGGGAGTGTACCACATTCCCTTTGAACGTGGGACATCGTATATAGGACAAACCGGAAGGACCATCGCTACTAGAATAAACGAACATGAACGGAGCATTCGTTTAATGCAACCTTAGAAGTCTGGGCTGTCAGAGCATTGTTTTGATAACGACCATAGAGCTGGGAGTGTACCACATTCCCTTTGAACGTGGGACATCGTATATAGGATAAACCGGAAGGATCATCGCTACTAGAATAAACGAACATGAACGGAGCATTCGTTTAATGCAACCTGAGAAGTCTGGACTGGCAGAGCATTGTTTTGATAACGACCATAGAGCTGGGAGTGTACCACATTCCCTTTGAACGTGGGACATCGTATATAGGACAAACCGGAAGGACCATCGCTATCAGAATAAACGAACATGAACGGAGCATTCGTTTAATGCAACCTTAGAAGTCTGGACTGGCAGAGCATTGTATTGATAATGACCATAGACGACCATCTTGGCAATATGCAACAGTTACTGGGAGCGGAGAGTTACGGAGGCTTTAGCCATTTTCTCCGACAGGAGCGCGCTTAGTCGTGATGCAGGATTTCAGTTCAGCACCTCTTGGAAACCTGCCTTAAAATGGAAATCCGTCGATTTAAGAAGCAAAGATCTATAGAGCTTGATAATCAAGTTACGTTTCTTTGACACAATTTTCTATACTCACGTCATCTCTTGACCTGGCATTTAATTTACTGAAAACTGTCTTTTGTTCAGTAATGCGAATTTTGAGAGTGTTTTGTCTTTGTTTATAGCTGTGTTATATCCAGTATTTCATTTGTGGTTATAACATTTTATAAATATCCTGATGATATAATAAATATCCCGAAACGTTGATGTCTAATCATCTTTTCACCTGGCTGGCTGCCGGAGAAGAAATTAAACTGCAGTTGCGTTTTAGTATTCATATTTCATTTAAATTTTAATGTAATTCCAATATGCGGTTCTTTTTAACATAAGATTTGAACAGGGATTGACAAGTGGGATATTTTAATCTATATAGCACCTTATTGAAATGTTCTATACGTATTTTTAGACCTTCATGAAAATTGTGAATTTTGATGTTTCTCACAGGTGTACTGCCTGTAATACTGATCTTACTGTCATCTTTTGGACGCCGAATTTGTTTGGCCTGACGCCATCCGCACTTTTATTTTGATGGGTTTTATGGTCCATTGCTTTAACACTTGTTACCTGTCGTAATGCTGGTTAAAAAGACAGCGACACAGCGGTAGATTATCATGTCACCAAGTACATAGTCTCATTTACCTTAGGTTTACCGCAATTGTAGTTAGTGCCTCAGTTAAAACAGCAATTCTCAAGCTTTGAACTGGCAAAAGTGCATCTTATCCATCGTATTGGCCTCACTAAAATAAGCTTTGTCATTATGTTTTAGGCGTCTGTTTATCCAATGAGTTCACTGTTCACCTCCAAGTAGTCTTCATGGGATGATGCTCCCATGCTCTCAAAATATCACCCTCTTGTTAATGTTCCGTCACATTTATTGGACCTTTGTTTCACTCAGGTCCAATTTTAGAACATCACCACCACGTAACCTTCTGAAGGTTTCCATCACAAATGTCGTCCATGGTCTAGGAGTAGCTGGCGGGAGATTTATCGAAAGCTGAAACTTGGAAATGGTTCAGAGGTGACACACGAGGGAAACCCCGTTATCAACATATAGTTTTATGCATCATTTCGGCCGCGCCGTGGCTCCGTGGTTAGACCGCTTAGCTTTCACCAATGCGGCCCGGGTTCGATACCAAGTGACCGCAAAGTGAGATTTGTGGTGGACAACACGGCGCTGGGGCGGGTTTTCTCCGGGACCTCCGGTTTCCCCCGCCATCTCATTCCACCGGTGCTCCATCTTCATCTCATGTATCATCAGTGTCACCGCCTGCGGTGCCGTATGTAGTAAAAGCGGGCGTTAATCACGACGCATTTCATTTTGCATCATTTCGATGTTAATAAGTGGAATACAGGAAACGGGATGAATAATGGCATGTTTAAAAGAGGATCTTTAAATGTTGTATGCTATCCATAAAATCGCGAGAAATAACTGGAGCTTGACTGCTTCAAAAGGAGAAAAATAGTTTGGATACCAGTTTTTCTGGATACTTCGATACCGTCACTTCTATTTCTCGTTTCAATACAAAATACCAGGGCTGTTCAATAAAGAATGATCACTTTTTTTTTTTCTTTTTGACAGCGTACCTTTACTTATCCTCATAATTTTGATGGCCCCTCTTAAAATAGTCTCCCCTGAATGCGATGCACTTGTACCAGCGTTTCTGTCAGTCTTCAAAGACATGCTGGAAACCATTTCTGACAGATCCTTCAAAATCGCCTCCGCAGCCTTCACCACTGCTTCTGATGATGGATAATGCCTCCCACGAAGGCGTTTCTTCAAGTTGGGGAATAGAAAAAAGTCACATGGTGCTAAATCCGGGCTACAGGGAGGGTGAGGGATGTACTTCACGTTGAATTTTGCAAGATATTCAGCAACAACATTGGCAATATGCGGCCGTGCATTATCGTGGTGCAGCATCCAGCCTGCTTCACGGAAATGTGGTCTTTTGTGCCTGATATGGACTTGCAATGTTTTCAGGACATCCCTGTAGTATTGTTCAGTTACTGATGTGTGTGCAGGTACAACATACTGATAAACCATTCCATGAATATCAAAGAATGAGATGACCATAACTTTCCCAGCAGAAGCAACCACTTTTGCTTTTTTGAGGGCTGGTGATGAAGGAGATTTCCACACTGAGCTTTGCTGTTTGCTCTCAGGATCAAAATGATGTAGCCAAGTTTCATCAGCAGTGATTACGCTTGAAAGAAACACCGGATCTTCCTCTAACATCAACTTTAACTGCGTGTTACCTCCATTGTAGTGGTAGGCGATACTGAACATGTCTGAACTTTCCTGGTTCTCACAGGTGGGAACCAGGAGTAGCAACAATGAAACTACTACGGCGTATTTGTTTCACATTAAGGTAGGAAAATATAATAAGATTGAATTTTAGTGCGTAAACTTATGACGGTAAAAAGGATTATGATCATTCTTTATTGAACAGCCCTCGTGGTACTATGTAGGAGGAAATGACACATTTAAATATGGAGCTAGAAGTAAAGGTATTAAAATATTGAATGACATTTTTACGTTCTTTTTGTTCAGTTATGTCCTTTCTAGGGTAATGTAGGTGTTTTATGGGCATTTGTAGACAGTTATAGGAGCCGTGATCATAATGCAAAGAGTTAACACAATATATCACTTTTAAATTTTGAACAGTAGGTTAACAGCTGGAACATGGTGAAAGAACGATTTATTGAGATGTTTGTTGTATTTAGGCGGCTGCAGCATTCGATTGTTTTTTGTCATCCGCCTCCCGCCCGCTAATGAGACGGTACCCATGTTATGGTTTTAATTGGCGGCAGACGTTCGTTTCGACAGGGCCATGAAATATTCATCAGTAGAGAAAGAAGCAAACAACTCTAGTGCCTCTCAACACAGCTCTGCCTTGCTAACAATTAGCACCGTACGTCTTTGTTTGGCCGTCGAGAGCACTGACTCACTCTAATTGTGATTACAAAATAAATTGCATGCAAGCACCGTGTTGTATTGAGTTGGCGTAAAACTTTATTTAAAGAGGCGACATATTTACTAGATATATTTTACATTCTGTACAAAAAAGTGTATATCCAGATCAGTGGCGAATCGTAGTGAAGCATTGCTTCCCCAAGAATTTGAGGAGAAAAACAAGAAAACCAAAAATGCACGCTAAATAGTATTGTGTCTTCGTGGGTTGGTAGAATCAAGTCTTGTTTGCAGAATATTCTTTTATTTTATTTATTTTTTATTATTGTCGCATGAGCATTGTTGATTCGAGGCGGCGCGGCGACGAGATCAAAGAGACGGGCAAGGCAGTGCGGAGATAAAAGCTCGCCGAAACGGTGGGGGAAAGGAGACGGATTTCTAGAGAGTTCGTCTTTCTGCTAGCGCCGTCTTGATTGTTTTAGAACATTCCAGATAGTGAGTTAGCTATAAATAAGGAAGCCGCAGCTCGTCAAGGGGACAGGTGTTATTTGAACTCGCGTATGCGAACAGCTGTGCGAGTTGTGTTTGATCGTTCATCTTAAAAGTTGTATTGTGTATGTGACGTAATTCTGCGATTGTCAAGTTCACTAAAGCGTGTTTCGAAAGAAATAAAGAGCAGTTTGTGTGTGTGTGTGTGTGTGTGTGTGTGTGTGTGTGTGTGTGTGTGTGTGTGTGTGTAACCTGAACTTAATTTTACGAACCCACAAAGTCACAATATCCATCGATCAATAAGTGTGCTTTTTTGTAATTTACGTCCACCCCAACGTTAAGTTATATCGGACGGTGAATGAATTGGGTGAAATGGTGCTCAAATGAGTCCAGGGTCCATGGAGCTTAGAGTTACCCGACATTCGTCTTGAAGAATAAGGGAAAACCCCGGAAAAAACCTTATACAGGTAACTCACCCTGACCGAGATTCGAACTCGGGACCGCTTGAACGTGAGGCAGACACGCTGCCACCACGCTACCGAGGCGGGCCAATAAGTGTGCTGTACAGATGTTTGTTATTGAGAAAGTTAGTAACAGTACACGTAACAATTGAGGTAGACGTGAACGACTCCTCTAGCTAAAGATGACAGGATTACTGTAACACAAATTGAGGTCTTTTAAGTCTGGGTCGTCTGTACTGGAGAGGTCACTCAGGAGGAGAAGATCTTGTGGCAGTCTACGCTTGAGGCGAGTTGGTTGTCGAGTGTGAGCGTCGTGATTGCAGGTCTTCGACATCAAATTCTCCATTTGACTCATACATTTCCCCGGTAGACCACTAAGGGCTCTCGCATTCGAGATACATCGTTTGTGGCGAGTTATAATTGTAAGTACTTGAGTCCCAGGTTTCATCGTTAAACTCTTATTATCTAAGTTAATTGATTGAAATCAATCGTTCCTTTGCCGTGTATAGGCTAAGGTTTTGGATAGATAGAGTCAAAGTGAAAAATTCAATGCCATGGCCAGGATTTGAACCACGTACCTCCTGGTTTCCGCCCAGGGTGCGTACCCATTGAGCTACCATGGCCAGCGTGCCGTCATGACATTAAATTCTCCAGCCCCTAGTGGTTTACGGGGAAAATATATGAGTCAGTTGGAGAATTTAACGTCATGACAGCACGCTGGCCATGGTAGCTAGATGGGTAAGAGCGACTGGACGGAAACCAGAAGATTCGTGATTCAAATCCCGGCCATGACATTGAATTTTTCAGTTTGACTCCATCTTGTGAAGTTCTTGTGAATTTTATTCAACTGCACAAAAATTTAGGTGTTAAAAATTCAAATTAAGTCTAATAAAATTTGTAACAAAATAATTACCCAGATGGAAATGTTTTGAATTTCGCTGTACTTATACTTCCCTCTCCAGGTGTATGCACAAACACATCTCGTACCATACATATTCATGAGTTTACAACTTGGCAACCTTTGTAATCGAATAAGTTATAATTGAGAGAACGTATGCACTGCATGCGCTGTAACACCAAGAGACGTGTCGGGTTACTTTACACTCCTTTCAAAAAGCAAATTAACGGAACGCTCCTACAAGTTAAGCTAAATTTTATCATGGATTTCCTCGATATATCTACAGTTTTCGTGGCTCTGTTAGGGCTGAGTTTCTATAGGCGCCGTGGCTCGGTGGTTAGACCGCTTGGCTCTCACCAAGGCGGCCCGGGTTCGATCCCAGGCGACCGCAAAGTGAGATTTGTAGTGGACAACACGGCGCTGGGGCGGGTTTTCTCCGGGAACTCCTGTTTCCCCCGCCATCTCATTCCACCGGTGCTCCATCTTCATCTCATGTATCATCAGAGTTATCGCCTGCAGTGCCGTATGTAGTAAAAGCGGGCGTTAAACACTACACAAAAAAAAACACTTTTGTATATACAAGCTCGATGGTAATGGAGATAAGCTTTCATTTCATACTTGCACATTTCGTTGTACCTATAAGACGGCTAAAGCCAGTCAGATTTTTAAAGTGACGATCGGTATGTGACGTTGAAATTCCAAGTTCTTTGCATTACCACAGGAAAAAACGTATCGCGATTTATCATTACTTGAGAAAAGTACAGTCTTCCAAACAGATAACAAAGAATATCTGTGAAACATGAATGCTACGAAAACATTGTTGTTTGATATAACGTGTGCTTAAATGTACTTGTTCGCTTTTAGGGCAGAAAGAGTATGTCGCCAGCGCGGTTTACTGATTGTGCAGAATTATTTCAGAACGAAGAGGCATTCTAAGTCTGCTGATAGAAAATTTGAGTTATATTTGTTTACTAAGTATTGTGACTTTGCAAAAGTCTTGTTTGCCGAAATTGAAAATGCTCTTTATATCAGCAAACAGTAACTTTGTACACCCCTTGCAGCAGTAAAATGACGTGACCTACACCACAGCAGTCTTAAAGGTCGTCTCGTTGCTTCACCACACGTAAACAAAAGAATTTGCAGCGGCACAGTTCAATAACCCACACACAACTCTCACAACTGTACAACGCAACTCAGTTAGCAACTGACCCCGTTCTAACAATTTGCAGGGTATTTATACCTCCAGTCATTGTTTTAGAATGCAGTGGAGCTCCCGAGAAAGATCGCGGCGACAAGAAAAGAAGACGGAACTATCCAGACATCACTGTCTCTTTCTCTCTCGGCAAGCGTCTTGTTCTGCGCGCTATCTGTCTCTTTTTTTCCTGCGCCTTTGCGGAGGCTCCAACACAACAACAAAAAAATGCGATGGGTGATAATATCCTAAAATTGAATCAGAATCTAAATATTCACCATGAAAAGTTAATTTAGAGGTAGAGGAATTTTGTTACAAGCCTTCCTTGAAAAATACTGAGCCTAAGTGCTAAGTCTGGTATTACTGAGATTTCACATTTTATTTATTTTCAGTGTTTTGTTATTCAGGAAGCCTGAACACGTGACTTTCCGATAGTGAATAAATTAAAAAATGGGGCTACTCTAGTATTTTGATTTCCACTTGATGCACCGTTTCAGTCACGATGTAATGAGATTTCTAAGGTAGCGTAGATGGTAGCGTGTCTACCTCACGTTCAAGAGGTCCCGAGTTCAAATCTCGGTTAGGGTGAGTTACCTGGATAAGGTTTTTCTGGGGTTTTCCCTTATCCTGATACACGAATGTCAGGTAACTCTAAGCTCCATGGACCCCGGACTCATTTGAGCATCATTTCACCCATTTCATTCATCGTCCCATATGACAACGTTGGAGGACGTAAATTGCACAAAAGAAGTTGTTGGTAATTTTGAGGAAACTTGACGCAGAAGTTTTGCTTTTAGGGGATGTATACCTTCTAGGTCTCATTCCATGTGGCAACTCTACCTCTAGAGCTGTAGTGTCCCATGCAGAGGGCAGAGCATTCGCTATGACCATCTGTGCTTATTTTTGGAAGGTAAGTTGTAACTTTGGGTCACAATTTGGCCAACAATTGTCCACGGGATTTGACATGCGAGCTTGAGGCATCCGCCGGTCGCACATCTGTACAAAACTTGTCTAACACTGCTCTGCAGCAAAAATGTGTTTTTCAATGATTGAGTGTTCCGGAACGGGATTTGTGCCCCGAGTTCAACGGTGCAATCCCCCCCTTTTTTTTTTCTATCACGTCAGGTTTTTGAGAAAATATAGAATTCATATTTCATAAAATCTCATAGTAGGGCATGGGAAGTTTCTATTACTGAAGTATAAGATCATTGTATTGAGCATTTGAAGCACATATGTAGTATTTATAACAGAATGACCCTAGATATGCTGTACGCAGGTGTTTTTACAGCATCACAGATCAGAGAACTAATGTGTGACCCCAATTTTGAAAATGAAATGCAATAAACCTAAAAGCGTGTCTGGCAGAGCTACAAAGATGTAAACAACTTCTTAGGAAACACAAGGAGTCCAGATTACAAAACTAAATTGAACACCATGTTGGAGAACTTGAGAAAACTTGTTGAATTTGCACAACCTTCATGCTCTCATTGACTATTTTTTAGATTGCTGTCTTGGATTTTACAGTGAAGAAGACGGTGAACGTTTGCACCAGCACTTGATACACATAGAAAGAAGGTAACATGGTGGCATACTATTGTTGGTGTCTCTGAAAAGGGAATGTAATCTTGATATGCACACTTTTTTGTAAAATCTGGACGTGGTACAAGAAAATGGATGGCATTTGGAATCAGTGTCCCTAAATTAGGGGGAAATGACATTCAGAACCAAAAGAATTTGCAGAGCACATAACAATTGATGGTTTTTAGTCTCTTCTAATAATAGGGGTTTTATCCCCCCCCCCCTCCGTATAGAGGGCTTGAGAGACAACCTGATCACTGTTTGTTGGTGACAATTGTGACCTAAATACCAGAAAACTACAAAAATAGTAGTGCAAGTGTTGTATGGCCCTTTAGGTTGCGTCTTTTGTCTTGGCACAGCGCGTTGACGGGCGGTCCGTGTCATGTGTGCTGGTGATAAATGATGCACGGGTTACGCTACGGTAATAATTAGACCCCGTTAAATATTTGCTGGGATCGCTTCACGTACTTGGAAACTGCAGGATTAAAGTATTAAGTCCAGTCTTTAACATGTCATCTGTGGACGGCTCTCAAGGATAGATTGTCTCATATCTCCCCTAGCAGGCTCCCAGACATATCCAGAAACATCTGTTTTTATTTCGTATCGGTATTCCATAAAGATGCGTACAAGGTATCCGATAACAAATGAGTAATTGTGAGCACAAGTGACATAACGCTGTCATGAGCATGAAAACCAGGACGAAAGGAAATAAAGTTCAACTGTCCCTGGATGAGGCAGCTAACAACCGTCTCCCCTACCTTTTGTCAATCACTCATGGCCATGGTTTTTACCAGGGCTGTTCAATAAAGAATGTTCACAATTTTTTTTGACAACGTACCTTTATTCATCCTCATAATTTTGATGGTCCTTCTCAAAATAGTCTCCCCTGAATGCGATGCACTTGTCCCAGCGCTTCTGCCGGTCTTCAAAGACAGGCTAGAAACCATTTTTGAGATCCTTCAAAATCGCCCCCGAAACCTTCACTACTGTTTCTGACGATGGATAATGCCTCCCACGAAGACGTTTCTTCAAGTTAGGGAATACAGAAAAGTCACATGGGGCTAAATCCGGACTATAGGGAGGGTGAGGGATGCACTTCACATTGATTTTTGCAAAATATTCAGCAACAACATTGGCAATATGCGGCCGCGCATTATCGTTGTGGAGCATCCAGCCTGCTTCACGGAAATGTGGTCTTTTGGGCCTGATATGGACTTGCAATGTTTTTAGGACATCCCTGTAGTATTGTCCAGTTACTGATGTGTGTGCAGGTACAACATGGTGATAAACCATTCCATGAATATCAAAGAATGTGATGACCACAACTTTCCCAGCAGAAGTAACCACTTTTGCTTTTTTGGGGTTGGTGATGAAGGAGATTTCCACACTGAGCTTTGCTGTTTGATCTCAGGATCAAAATGATTTTCATCAGCAGTGATTACGTTTGAAAGAAACTCCGGATCTTCCTCTAACATCAACTTCAACTGCCTCTTACTACTGACTACTTTGTAGCTATATTGTGTACAGTATAAATATATAAAGTACTATAGTACATATTGTGTATATGCTTTTAGGTGAAAGTGTGGCGATACTAATTTCTAAACTACATTAAAAATATTTCGGCGATGTTATACATGTTTCTTTTTTATCTTTTTTCCGTCATTCTCTGGATAACCCAGATTTTCCGTAACTCAGATCGACCCTGGTCCCAGTTGATCTGGTTAAACGAGGTTCTACTGTACTATATGGATTAAAAATCCTCAGAGGGTTATCGTAGTTTCAGTGTTTGCATCCTGTTTCGCATTGTAAATGCCCATGATTGTTTTGGTAGATCTGACGTCAGTCAGTGATTTTTCCCCCTAGTCGTTTTTTTTTTTTTTTTTTTTTTTTTTTTTTTTTTTTTTTTTTTGGAAAAGAATTCTTTGGTGCATAGAGTTTTTATCCTTCAAGTGAATCATTTGATATTTCTCTTGCATTGAAAAGGAATTAAAATCTACTTTTGCAGTGTTTTATAGTGACTATGGAAAGGAGGGGGAGAGTTATTGTGGGGTAGAGTTAAATGTAACATCAGTTTCCTTTGGGATGTAGGCAGCTGTTATTGCGCGCGTATGCCAATGTTTGTACACAGCATCGTGATCATTCTCAGGCCTATTTTTATCAGAATATGATAAAGAGTTAGCAAAGATTCTGTTCTTCATGCTAGAATTAAGAAAATAGAGTCTAGGAATCAAGTTTGGGTTGAGATTTACCAAGTCTGCAGCTTTTAAACGCCATTTCTAACATTTGCTGAATTCTTAATGTGCAAGGGGCGTCCAGAAAGTAAGTTGTTTCAATTTATCTCCGCTGCAGCGCTGCGATCGCAGTTTCGCACATGCGCGGTAGACGCTCTGTATCAAGGAGAAGAAACGTGCGCCATTGTGAGATCGCTGTCAGCCACGTACGCTTTGTTGTGCTTGTTTACAATGTCGGTGTTGATTGAAAATCCCGCCGCTTGTGAAATCTGATCTGTGATTAGAAGAATGCAAGGAAAGTGAAACCAATTGAAATTTGCAATGTCAAAAGGTTTTGTGTTTTCTCACGACAACGCACGACCACACACTGCAAATGCGACTAAAAACATCCTATAGGGATTTGGCTAGGACGTGTTTTACCACTGCCCGTACAGCCCTGACCTCGCTCCTAGCGACTTTCATCTGTTTTTGCATCTCAAATCTTTCCTTGGCGGTCAACACTTCAACAATGACGAAGAGCTGAAAGAAAATGTTTCCAACTGGTTGAAGACACAGGCGGCAAACTTCTATGAAGAAGGTATACAAAAAGTTGTGCCTTGCTATGACAAATGCCTGCAAAATTTCGGCAGTTATGTGGAAAAGTAGTTTAAGAGTTGTAGAATTTTGTGCAATAAATAATTTTTCCCTATCGGTACATGATTTAATTTTATTACCAAACAGAACTTACTTTCTGGACGTACCTCATATTTGCAGTCAGAAATTGAAGTTTTAAAGGTTAAAAACACCAAATTCAACTGTAATACAACTGATTTTCTGAACTACAATCGTAATGCGTAACCTCCACATGCGGAATTATGCAGTTAGGACAAACACGTGAGAGTACATAATTTAGAAAACCAGTAGTAAAAAAGCTCTCTGTTTTGGTTGCAATGGATAGTTTAGAAAGTTTATTTAATGCTGTAATTACCGGGCGGGATGGCTCAGGCGGTTTCAGCTGTGGCCCACATTCGGGAGACCGGGGTTCGATTCCTGTGGCCAACCTATCTGACTCATACATTTTTCGGGGGTTTTGCCGGGTCGTTAGGCGAATGCTGGGTAGGTTAAATCACCCGAATTTCCTGTCCCTCCATTTCATCTCTATTGTCATATCATCTCTGATCTGGTGATCTGTTTCAGGATAGAAGTGTCGGCGGGTGCCTCAGCGCTGTCGTGGCTCCTTGAGTCGGCCGCCTTCTGTCTCCTCTCGCCTCATCCTTCCTCCTGGGGATGCCCTACTTGGGAATTAGATACAATAAACCAGAGGTTTCGGTGCCGAATCCCCTCCATAGTAATCCTATTATAATTTAATCCTGAAATGAGAGTGCAGTGTACAACGGGATTTAAGTTGCAAATGGGATGGATGACGTTATGATGTAAGGATTTTTTTTCTCAGCTTTGTGAAGATCTTGTAGTCTAATCCTGTAGGTACCTCGGCAGCATCACTGAAGCAAGAGATCTTACCTATGGGCGTGGTCGCGGAGTAGACTAATGTTAGAATGAACAAATACTTCTCTTTTCAAAGTTGAATATTTAATTGTTATGAAACATGTATATTCTTTGATACAATTTTAAAATTATGTAAATGCTGTCCTCCAACAAACGGTGATTGATGTATAAGTGAACTATTCCTCTCTTACACTGACACTAATTAATGCAAAATTGTTTCTGCACACACTCGGAGAGACTCCCTACGAAGTTCTGATGCAGAAGGGCGCTAATTTCAGTTAGTCTCGTGCTCCCTTCTTGCTACATTGCTATAGCAACAAATTACTTATCTTCTACTGGTCCACGTCACCACATTTCGTAATCACATTCTTATAGTTACCAATGACGACAGTAATACGTAATATTTCACTCACATTGCATCATCTGGTGACTACCCTAATTTTACACTTTCATTTCCATACAAATTAATCTTTTCGTAACAATTCCATATCAATTCTTAAAATTTATAAACATGAATTAAGCGCCACACGTTTCATTGCAGAGGAACCTCGTGTTAGCTAGCACATCCTATCACAGCCGCCGTACCTCCCTACCTTAACATGTTAGTCAAATGTTTGCAGGAAAAGATGAAAGGCAAGCGTTAAGCATCTGCTGATGAAATGTAATCTGCACTTGAACGTACCAAGATTACAGTACTCCTGGGTAACTTGACTAGCATAGGCCATTGCTATCCTTAGCTTTGATCAGTCATTAATGATAAGATATAAATGATTAAGGTATTTGTTTATAGTAACATTTATTGTAGTTGTCATGTTTTAGCATCACCATCGCAGAGTGCGCTGATCTCAAACACACACAGATGGTAAGAATGTTCATCACCAACACAATTTAGGAACAATGTTAGCACCAACACTACTCAGTTACACTTAAAACTACCCTTATACATTGTGAAATAATCCTTCGCTTCAGTTTTTTTTATGTCAGTATGAAGCCTCTTTCCAGGTGCTTTACTTTGAGTTGAGAGGAAAAGAATTGGGGGCTGTACAACATAACACATCAAGATGCAGGCACCACATTGGTTGTCAAGACATTGCACAGTCACCAACACAAGAAAACACAGCAAGCTCCACTCAAGACAAAAATAATACAGAGCAGTGGAGAGGAAAAAAAAACAACACTTGCAAACACGAGAAAGACAGACATGAGCCAGAGGCCTCATCTACATGTACCAGACACAGAGAAACTGGTGCGGAAGCCGGAGGCTGACCATTGTGAATGTTTGTCTGTGTGCAGGAGCCTGAAGGAGGGCCTGGACCTGGGACCTTGCTCTGCCTCCAAGCATCCGGACAGAGAGAGAGACAGTGTGACTGATGAGAGCCGCCCTCTCCAGGTAAATTGGTGACTGCATGATGATGTGTTGCTTGCAGGTGACTTTAAGTGCAAGCAAACGGTTTGCGTAGTGGTGCCTGCCTCAGCGATTGTGTTGGTGAGATAATAATCAATCATTATTATGGTTTGATAAGAGCAGAATACTTTTCCTCTCAAATCTTACTGTTTTTTCCCATATCTTTCTGTACTTAATAGGTAGATCTTTGGAGGTTTCCTTTCTTAATGGGTGAGTACATTAGCTAAGACATCCAGAAAACGGAGCATATGGACAGTCTCTACAATTACCTGAAGATTCAAGAAGCTGGTGCATGGAATCATTCACCAAGATGGATTATTGACTTCCAACGCACTGTACAAGCCACTTGTGATGCAGTTGATCGTTCAGTTCGTCCGAAGATGAACTGCTAAAATAACGGAACTCTGTGGATTTTCATAAATCGTCATTTTTGTCAACTCCTGAATTAAAATATGACTGCACCGAGATTGTTGGTAATAGGCAATTTGATGAACAGTTTCAAACAATTGACATTGGAGGTGGAAGAATTTGGAAAACAAAGTGTAGTCGCGGTTTTAAACCCAAATTACCTGACAAAGACAAGATTTAATGTCTCATTCAACCAAGCAGCATTTGGAATAAGGATTTTTCACTCTTCACTGCAATCACAGATTACCTTCGAAGGATACTTTACTCTTATTTCGGTCTTTTACGAAATGTTAGAGACTAAAACAGAACGCTTCAGGTCATATTGTCCGTAACTACTAAGGATATCAAAATAAACCCTGCGAAATTGAAGCATACCTACGGTAGATAAAACGTCAATCAGAAAAATCGCCAGTGTAATGGTGTCTGTCCGTTTCATTACAGTAAGCAATGGCACAAGAAAACATTTGTGTAAGAGAAAACGACAATAGAAGAATGGAGATTCGGCATCTGTGGTGAAGTTGTGACGATATCGACCTGAAGGCAACAGGCCGGCCACAGGAAGAATATGATTGTCGAGGCGACTCTATCGATCTGGGAGCGGGGGCCACATCCCCTTGAAGAAGTGGGAGCTGGCGTGCTTTCCCCATTTCACGCCAGATCGATGTTGTCCTTCTCAAAAGAAGAATGGACCACTACATATTGTGGACCAGCTTAATAGCGAAACGATTCTGCCAGATGCCCGCCCGCTTGTGCTCGTCGTGTTTTTTCCAGCATGCATTCACTCGCAAATCATTGTCAATTTGTTTGTCTCCAGAAATAGTTATCCGAAATGTATGTCCTAGAGCATAAAGATGCGTGACGTACCTTGAAATAATGAAGTAATGGAGCCATCAATATTCGGCGAGGTTCTTAAAGTATGACTAGAGAGGTCTACGGTTCAATCCTGCCATGTTCATCTCCTTGAGGGGTTTCTTCCCAAGTTAACCTCTTTACTCATAATTGGAGGTGCCCTGAACTAAGGCCAAGAACGTTTCTTTTGTCATTTATCGCCTTGTCCACCGCCTAGCGTTTGTATACAGTAAGAAGGGGCATTGCACGCTATTCAGATCAGCAATTGGTTAATACGTGCGTCTTTCTTTAATAGGAATAATATAACAATAATCTGTCACTCCGGACCTTTAAGTAATATTGAAGGTCCCTCTTACTTCTGGAATTACTAATACAATGAGAAAAGGCGAAAAATATAAAATCATATCTTTATTTATGCCATCTGTTTAAGAATCAACTTATTTTAGTGATAGATGCAGTAAATTACGAGGGCTGTTCAGTAAAGAATGATCATAATTTTTTGCACTAAAATTCAATCTTATTATAGCCTGTTAGCTTAATGTGAAACAAACACGCCGTAGTAGTTTCATTGTTGGTACTCCTGGTTCCCGCCTGTGAGAACCAGGCAAGTTCAGTATCGCCTACCGCTACAATGGAGGTAACACGCGAGGAACAATATGCGGCTTTGAAATTCTGCTTTCGTCTCAACAAATCTTCAGTTGAGGTCTATACAATGTTACAGGAGGCCTATGAAGAGTCTGTTCTTCCCTACAGCACAGCCCGAAGCTGGTTTAAAATATTTAAAGAGGGGAGACAATCAATTTCAAAGGAAGGTGGACCCGATACTCTAGTTACTGCTCTTACGGAAGAAAACATCAACACTGCTGCTGCTATTGTGAGAGAGGATCGACGTATTACCTTAAGATCACTTTCTGAAATACTCAACATATCATTGGGTGACACATTTCCTTGAAGCAGCCTGGATGCTGCACCACGATAATTAGCGGCCGCATATTGCCAATGTTGTTGCTGAATATCTTGCAAAAATCAACGTGAAGTGCACCTCTGACCCTCCCTATAGTCCGGATTTAGCCCAATGTGACCTTTTCCTATTCCCTAACTTGAAGAAACGCCTTCGTGGGAGGCATTATCCATCATCAGAAGCAGTGGTGAAGGCTGTGGTGTCGATTTTGAAGGATTTCTCAAAAAATGGTTTCCAGTATGTCTTTGAAGACTGGCAGAAACGCTGGGACAAGTACATTGCATTCAGGGGAGACTATTTTGAGAAGGACTATCAAAATTGTGAGGATGAGTAAAGGTACATTGTCAAAAAAAAAAAAAAAAAAAAAAAAAAAAAAATTATTCTTTACTGAACAGCCCTCGTATTTTAATTGTGTTCGTTTACTTTCACCATGTGTATTACTTTTAGTTACAAAGTTAACCTATTCCTTTTTATTTATTTATTTATTTATTTATTCTCCAAATGAAATAACTCTATTTTACCAGTAAGATACGTTAGGATTCTACAGTGCGATCCATATAAAGCTGAACCATTTCAATAGTCCATAACCTTTTAATCAATAATAGGACACACTTTCAACATTGGGAGAATATAGTACATAATTGGGAGATTACATTACACTATTTACATCTCAGAGAAAATGTTGGAAGTGTCCTCCACCAGCATCTATACATGTTTGTACTCGTCTCACCATATTCTCTCAAGTTTTACCATTTTTCACATAAATTTGCTGTTTTTAATAGTTTGATTTATAGATTAATAAATATAACCCTGAATAAAGAAGAATTTAATCAAGAATATCAACATATTATTAATACTGCTTTAATTAATGGTTCTAATACAGACGTTATACATATAAAATCGAAACATTCAAATAGAAAAAAAAATGTTAATGATATTTCTACCCTTAAAAAGACGATTATAATTTTTAAAAATTTACTTATCTGCTATCCTTGGTTTAAACATTTTCAAAAAATGTTTAAAGAGTTTGGTATAGCTCTAGTTCCTCAAAATAAGTATAGTATTAAAAATTTACTAAATTTCTCTAAAAAGATAAAATTCCTAATAATAAAAATCTGCTATTTATCAATATAATTGTATAGATTGTGATAAAGTTTATATTGGAACGACAAAACGTAATTTAGAAACCAGAACGAAAGAACATTTTTGTAGCATTAAGTATAAACAGTCTGATAAGTAATGGCCCGATAGATTTAATGGTTTAGGAAAAATATTTATTTTAAAATATCAAGATCGCGCAATGAATTTTAAAACACCGGCAGTCGATTCTGTTTTTAAGTTTATTTCATTTTCAGATTTTGGTAGTACTGTCAAAAGCGTAGCGACCCCTAGTGATTGTAACGTTGACAACGAGGTTGTGAAAGAGAATTCACGAAATCGCGATCCTCGGGAATTAACAGGAAATTTTTCATCATTTTCTTTTAAGATAAGCGAAGTTTTATGTTAGAAATTATTATATATGTATAGTAATTATTGTACAGGTTTCATAAACTATATAATCTGAATGTTCATGATACGACGCGTGTCCGTAAAATAAGGTGTCGAAGGCGCTGGAGCCGTGAGGGACGCTATTACGCCAGATCCGGCAACACTGGCATGTAGCTTGGTTTCGCCCATTCCAATGCCCACCACAGCGAAGCCGTTGCAACCATTAGTGTTGGATGGGCAGCCGTTTGCGAGAGAGCTTCCTATCACTTCCGCCGCCAAGTGCTAGTTGCGTGCAGTGATCTGTTTTCTGAGTCCCAAGGGCACTACCCTCACTGAAATTGGTCAATTATGCGAAGTCTATGGGCCACAGTGTATGGACGTCAAAGACGTGCGAAAGTGGGTCAGAGAGTTCAAAGACGGACGTACAGACTTCCATGACGTACAGCGTTCTGGTCGGCCTTCTGTTTCAGCCGAAACAATTGCAAAAGTGGAGCAAGAAATGCTTAAAGATCGGCGTGTGACAGTTGACGAGCTGTGCGAACTTATCCCTGAAGTCAGTAAGACTACGATTGACAAGATTTTGACCGAACATTTGCATTATCGCAAGGTGTGTGCGAGGTGGGTCCCCAAAATGCTCACCGAAGACCATAACGGCAACGTGTTGAAGCGACCCACCCCTACAGTCCAGACTTAGCACCTAGTGATTATCATCTGTTTCCTGAGTTGAAGTCACACCTGGGTGGAAGACATTTCCAGACCGACGAAGATTTGAAAAACGAGGTTGGGCGCTACCTGTGCAACTTGGCGGGAGAGTGCTATGACAAGGGTATACAAAAACTGCCACAGCGCATGTAAAAGTGCATCGATCGCAATGGTGATTACTAGGGCCCGGAAGTTGTTGATGTAATAATTCTCTAAAAGTGACCTATAAAATGCCCTCAAAACAAAAAATGCACATAAAATGTTAAAAAAAAGACCTAACAAAAATTAACAATTTCTTTCATAATAATAAATTAATAACTGTCACAGATGATGGTGATGATGATGATAATAATAATAATAATAATAATAATAATAATAATAATAATAATAATAATAATAATAATAATAATAATAATATAATAATAATAATAATAATAATAATAATAATAATAATAATAAATATATGGTTCGAATAATCGCATTTTAAAATTAACTTTCTTAGTAAATAATGCAATTACTGCTACTAAATAATAAATAAATTCAAAATTCATCAGGTCATTTTCAGTTTTATAAAATATATGTTTCCGCCAAACTCTGAGACATACTGGTTCAAATGGGACACAGTTGACTGTTTTTGTTTTGACATTGCAATTCCACAACACAACAAATTTACACACCTCACAAACTACTCTCCTTACTGCGACACTTCTAGCTCCTGAGGTCCTCACTGATGCAATCTACACGTATTGCATGATGTAATCGGCGATTCCTCGAATTGGTGCGTCATAAATTCACCAGCACTGTTAGGACACTGACCTGTGTTAGTTACATGTTTACAACACTTACAAAGTTACAATTTCATAAAAGATTATGATATAAATGAACTTTTAATCACAGATTCTTTTTAAAGGAACCCAAAAGGCTCATGGGTCAGGGTCAGGTTGGCGACAGGAATCGAACCGGGGCTCCCGAATGTGGGTTACAGATGAAAATGCCCAATAAATTCGCGAAAAAGAAAGAAAATGACCGGAACAATGCATCTAAATGTTAAAAAATGACTATTATAAAAATGCATTTTGATGACGTATAAAAACCATATATATATAACGTATTTGTTCCAGAATGTACCTAATTTCCAATAAGCATCGTCTGTGACTACTCAGAAAAAGATGACTTTTCATCAAAATCCGGGCCCTTGGTATTACGTTGAAAAATAACTCTAAGTCCCGCCTTTCCATCAATGTGACATTCTTTGGCAATAAACATGTTTTCTATATTAAATAAAATTGGAGAGCTTATTTTACGGTCACGCCTACGTATTAGCATGTTTATGAAGTATTACTTTTGATTATATCTGAATTTCGATTGAAAATAATGAAAAAAAGCTGGGTAACATTTGGCAGTTGGTTGTTAGACATATTTTGGTAACGTTGCAGGATATTGAGGAAGGTTCCACAAATGACGGGTACTTGTTGAATTGCTAGCGTGTTTTGTTACTTTCCTTTCAGCTGGTGCAGAACAATATACTTCATTGCTAAAGCAACCGCTCGGCAGCTAACAACAGAAATAATAGCTATCCTCCCCTTCAGCTGCTTTTCTTTCTTCTTGCAGTTTTCATCTTCAAATTGAAGTGCTTGGTTGCTTTATCGTGGCTTTTGACTTCCTTCTGTCCCTTTACCTGAGTTTTCTGGACACTGGTTCCTAGTAGACTAATGAGGGTTGGTTTTACACACGAAACTCTTATCCTGGATCTGTTGCAACATAACCATATGTAGGTATCTCAAAGAAATATAAAACTTGTTTAGCGTTAGCCACTTCCGAAATATTTCACGTTACATATTTACTTGCAAGTTGCGAAGCTTAATTATACGGGTTTTACAAAATACCTATTGTTTAGTTTAATCTCCATGACCTCGAGACAAACAACGTCGAGTTGTAATAGTTCACTGACTTTTATAACTGTAAGCTGTGGGCTGTTTAACGTATCTTTACTCATCCTCATAATTTTGATGGTCCTTCTCAAAATAGTGTCCCCTGAATGCGATTCACTTGTCCCAGCGTTTCTGTCAGTCTTCAGAGACATGCTGGAAACCATGTTTTGAGAGATCCTTCAAAATCGCCTCCCCAGCCTTCACCACTGCTTATGATGATGGATAATGCCTCCCACGAAGGCGTTTCTTCAAGTTAGGGAATAGAAAAAGCCACTTGTGGCTAAATCCGGACTATAGGGAGGGTGAGAGATGCACTTCACGTTGATTTTTACAAGATATTCAGCAACAACATTGGCAATATGCGGCCGCGCATTATCGTGGTGCAGCATCCAGCCCGCTTCACGGAAATGTGGTCTTTTGCGTCTGATATGTCCTTGCAATGTTTTCAGGACATCCCTGTAGTATTATCCAGTTACTGATGTGTGTGCAGGTACAACATGCTGATAAACCATTCCATGAATATCAAAGAATGAGATGACCATAACTTTCCCAGCAGAAGCAACCACTTTTGCTTTTTGGGGGTTGGTGATGGAGGAGATTTCCACACTGAGCTTTGCTGTTTGCTCTCAGGATCAAAATGATGTAGCCAAGTTTCATTAGCAGTGATTACGTTTGAGAGAAACTCCGGCTCTTCCTCTAACATCAACTTTAACTGTAGCGGTAGGCGATAGTGAACGTGTCTGAACTTGCCTGGTTCTCACAGGCGAGAACCAGGAGTACCAACAGTGAAACTACTACGGCGTGTTTGTTTCACATTAAACTAATAGAATATAATAAGATTGAATTTTAGTGCGAAAAATTATGACAGTAAAAAAGTTATGATCATTCTTTATTGAACAGCCCTCGTGGTTTTGGCCAGATGGATAATAAGCCTTTGCGTGTATGCACGACGACATAGCGGAAGTACTTCCGGTTGTTCTGTTGAATCATGAGATGACCATGTCGGAGATTCGAGTCAGTGCTCAAACTCTGCAGATGTCCTCGTCATCCGTCTATTACCAACAGTGTAGGTCCTTTATCATTTTACTTCCTATCTTTTATAGATATTTACTGCATACCTTCAGCGAGTAGAAGAAATGTCGAGATGTCACTGCAAGTACTCATAACACTTCTTTATTAAAAATAAAATCTATTTTTAGACAAAGTCTAACTTGTGATTTTATCTTGTAAAGGTACAACAAATTACCCTTTACGTGGAACATCTTTCGATATGGCGTATGTTCTCCACAATCATCTTAACGATTTTCGTTAAAATACAATAAATTTAAAATATCGTTATGACAGACTATGTACGGAACAGGAATTTTCAGGGAATAGCGTGTGAGGTTCTCTTTATTCCGAATGACTGGTATAATTGTCAAACCACAAGAGAAAGCCTGCTGGGGAAACGTGTGTGTCAGTATATGTGAAATTAATTATGACATTAACCATTTCCGAGATATTGGTCGTTATTGGTTCCTCTTTTTCAAGTGGGAAGTCACTATTTGGTTTTTCTCGTGGTTAGCAAGGGGCATGGACTTTTAAGAACATCGTACCTCCTCCTGTGTTTGCAAGGTCTTATCACTTCAGACAACTATAGAAGTTTAAAACCCATTGGAGGAAAGTGTTTAAGAATCGTTTGAGTTAAAAATGCACGGAACGTGTATTTTCAGATACTGAAAAGGTTAGCATTGTATATAATCTGAAGAAAATGTATTGGACCAATTTCAAATTTGGTTGATTCAAATAAGGGACACAATCGGTCCAAAATAGTGAAATATCGTTTTATATCCTGACAATTTGACCAGTTTACAACTTCCACCTCGACCACCTAACAAAACTGCCAAAGTTGTGCCCGACATGGGAAGGATATTCATATTTCACAAAGTGCGTTCGAAAATTTACCGAGAGGGGAGGTTGGCTCAGGCATTGTCTACAGTCCGCCTTCAGGAGGTGGTCGGTCCGACGTTCTGCTCCATTTCACTTTGCTTTGTATCCTGGTTGTATTTCGGCGTCGCATGGCAAGCACTTTGCTATCTGCAAATTCTCTCCTACGGTTCAGGAGAGGTCCCTGTGTACGGGACCCCGTGTTCTCTCCTTCCTCAGGGGCATAGGCACAGCACTTTTATGTCCCGAAATGTCATCAAGATCACATTTCATTTGTCACATTGATAAATGTCATATGATAAATTAATCAAAATAGTTATTTTTAAGAAAAAGTTACCGAGAAATACTCCGTGCAAAGGACAGTTTGGGATTGTGAGCTTTCTTTTCATGCAGTCTTTCGTTTAAAGGTAGCACGTGAGAAAATTGAGAGAAAATTGGAGCTACCGTCAAAACATTTCTATCACATCTAAGTAAGCAATTTTTGGATGGACGACTTCCATATTCATCTTTCAGGATAAGAGAAAACCTCCAACGTTAAGTCATATCGGACGATGAATGAAATGATGTTCAAATGAGTACAGGCTGCATAGAGTTTCGAGTTACTAGACATTCATCTTTCAGGATAAGAGAAAACCTCCAACGTTAAGTCATATCGGACGATCAATGAAATGATGTTCAAATGAGTACAGGCTGCATAGAGTTTCGAGTTACTAGACATTCATCTTTCAGGATAAGAGAAAACCTCCAACGTTAAGTCATATCGGACGATGAATGAAATGATGTTCAAATGAGTACAGGGTACATAGAGCTTAGAGTTACCAGACATTCATCTTTCAGGATAAGGGAAAACCTCCAACGTTAAGTCGTATCGGACGATGAATGAAATGATGTTCAAATGAGTACAGGGTACATAGAGCTTAGAGTTACCAGACATTCATCTTTCAGGATAAGGGAAAACCTCCAACGTTAAGTCATACCGGACAATGAATGAAATGATGTTGAAATGAGTACAGGGTACGTAGAGCTTAGAGTTACCAGACATTCATCTTTCAGGATAAGGGAAAACCTCCAACGTTAAGTCATACCGGACAATGAATGAAATGATGTTGAAATGAGTACAGGGTACGTAGAGCTTAGAGTTACCAGACATTCATCTTTCAGGATAAGGGAAAACCTCCAACGTTAAGTCATACCGGACAATGAATGAAATGATGTTGAAATGAGTACAGGGTACGTAGAGCTTAGAGTTACCAGACATTCATCTTTCAGGATAAGAGAAAACCTCCAACGTTAAGTCATACCGGACAATGAATGAAATGATGTTGAAATGAGTACAGGGTACGTAGAGCTTAGAGTTACCAGACATTCATCTTTCAGGATAAGAGAAAACCTCCAACGTTAAGTCATATCGGACGATGAATGAAATGATGTTCAAATGAGTACAGGGTACGTAGAGCTTAGAGTTACCAGACATTCATCTTTCAGGATAAGAGAAAACCTCCAACGTTGTCATATCGGACGATGAATGAAATGATGTTCAAATGAGTACAGGGTACATAGAGCTTAGAGTTACCAGACATTCATCTTTCAGGATAAGGGAAAACCTCCAACGTTAAGTCATACCGGACAATGAATGAAATGTTGAAATGAGTACAGGGTACGTAGAGCTTAGAGTTACCAGACATTCATCTTTCAGGATAAGAGAAAACCTCCAACGTTAAGTCATACCGGACGATGAATGAAATGATGTTGAAATGAGTACAGGGTACATAGAGCTTAGAGTTACTAGACATTCATCTTTCAGGATAAGAGAAAACCTCCAACGTTAAGTCATACCGGACGATGAATGAAATGATGTTGAAATGAGTACAGGGTACATAGAGCTTAGAGTTACTAGACATTCATCTTTCAGGATAAGAGAAAACCTCCAACGTTAAGTCATACCGGACGATGAATGAAATGATGTTGAAATGAGTACAGGGTACATAGAGCTTAGAGTTACTAGACATTCATCTTTCAGGATAAGAGAAAACCTCCAACGTTAAGTCATATCGGACGATCAATGAAATGATGTTCAAATGAGTACAGGGTACATAGAGCTTAGAGTTACCAGACATTCATCTTTCAGGATAAGGGAAAACCTCCAACGTTAAGTCATACCGGACAATGAATGAAATGATGTTGAAATGAGTACAGGGTACGTAGAGCTTAGAGTTACTAGACATTCATCTTTCAGGATAAGAGAAAACCTCCAACGTTAAGTCATACCGGACGATGAATGAAATGATGTTGAAATGAGTACAGGATACGTAGAGCTTAGAGTTACTAGACATTCATCTTTCAGGATAAGAGAAAACCTCCAACGTTAAGTCATACCGGACGATGAATGAAATGATGTTGAAATGAGTACAGGGTACATAGAGCTTAGAGTTACTAGACATTCATCTTTCAGGATAAGAGAAAACCTCCAACTTTAAGTCATATCGGACGATGAATGAAATGATGTTCAAATGAGTACAGGGTACATAGAGCTTAGAGTTACCAGACATTCATCTTTCAGGATAAGGGAAAACCTCCAACGTTAAGTCATACCGGACAATGAATGAAATGATGTTGAAATGAGTACAGGGTACGTAGAGCTTAGAGTTACCAGACATTCATCTTTCAGGATAAGAGAAAACCTCCAACGTTAAGTCATATCGGACGATGAATGAAATGATGTTGAAATGAGTACAGGGTACATAGAGCTTAGAGTTATCAGACATTCGTCGATCAGTATAAGGGAAACTCCCGGAAAAAAAACCTTATCCAGGTAACTTACCCTGACCGAGATTCGAACTCCGGACTCTTGCACGTGAAGCAGAAATGCTACCATCTACGCTATCGAGGTGGGCTATTTAAATATTATTTCTAATATACAAATAGAAAAGTTGTACACTGATAACGCTGTTTCTTTTACAATTTTACTTCTAACTTCTTAAGTTAATATTACTTTAAATCAGAATTGAGCATTGGTTATATTGTTACATATATTTATTAAAATGTGTTTTGTTGTAAATATTAAAACATCTAAATGCAGGAGTAAGACTATGGGCTTGAACCCACGCCATCAGGGCAGTAATCTAATAACCAGTCCCGTGCAGTCAGTCACCCTTCAAGGTCCGTAAACAACACACCTCACTGACCTACATTTGCAACTTCCTTTTTAATATAGTGCGCACCCGTCCAAGTTTAAGTCACAGAGTTATTCAGAAAAAATAACAGCTTAAGTAAATGTTTGACCAAGAAGCCAGCGTTCCGAGTTATCCGGAGTTCGAGTTCGGTCGAGATTTTGCTGTGTTCTGTGCAAAGGAAGGGATGGCCACTATGATGCTACCGGAATAGCAACTTTCGCTTCTAGGGGTTAGACAAGGGTTGATTTGTCGTCTCTTCTCAGTGTGTGTACTAGTGTGTGTACATCATGCCGAAAGCTTTTGTAAGGAGATATTCAAGAGCTAACGTGATACAGCAATGGAATGGATCAGAGATTAACTTTACTAGCAACGGGAAAATATACGGAATAGGCTTGTCGAAAGCACGTAAGTAAATATCATACAAACGGATGGATGCTGCGGAAACAAGCACGTTAATTCATAATGGAGCAGTTTGTCAAAGTTTTGCTAAGAACATCAGCTGCATTTAATGTTGTCAGTAATGAAATGTAAGCAGTGAAAATTTGTGTTGACGGTGCTGAAACACTTGCGGAACAACAAAGCATGACCTTCGAAAATGTGTTTGGTAAAGGTTATGTACCACCGCATGCTGAAAATAAAAGTCGAAAACATAGTCATTATGTAATACATAAAGCTTAAAGCAGTTGGGTCGTTAATACTATTAAAAAATGATACATTTTAAGAGATGTTGAAAGTATATGGTTGTTCTAAGGTTTTGTTGTCATTTATATTTTTTATGGATTTTTACCATAGCATTGCATGGATATTTATAATCGAGTGTTTATTAACAAAGTTTATCTTTATGTTTAGTATTATAAATATGAAAATGCAAAGAATAGTTTATTATGTTCCTATAAAAGTCATAGTTTGACAAGTTGTATTTGGAGAATTAATAACCACTTTATTTATTACCTAATTTTGTGATTCTTATTTTACCCAAAGGTATATTAGTAATATAGTTTACAAATTATAAAATGAATATAATAAAATTACAAAACATAACCAAATACAATATCAAGTTGACAAAACAGTAAACATCAAAATGAATCCTTTAGCTTAAGAAATATTTTATTGAAGAAAGCATTGAAATATTGATAAGTTTTGTAATTCATCAAAATATGTGTAAGTGGTTTTGAAAATGAATAACCTAAGAATTGAAGGAATAATTCAAGTTCATATCTTTCAAAACAGAAAAAGGGGCAATAAAAATGTGAGGGACATCTTGAAGGTGATTTCCACAAATACAATCAGAGTTGGATTTGATTTTGAATTGAAATAAGTAAGCTGAAAATTTGCCATGTCCAATTAAGAATTGAGTGAGAACATAGTTGGGATTAACGAATTTGCATTTATGTCTTTCAGAAACCATTGAGAAATATAAAATCCTTAGTCAAAGCACCACAACCACTTTTTAATCAGTATTCATTCCATTCGTCAATGATAATCTTCTTCAATTACGTAGAAAATGAAGCTAGCTACAGTGAAGCAATTAATATTATACAAATATAACTAGTTGTAACAAAAACTTCACTTATCTTAAGAAAATGGTGTTTAATTTTTCTTTTTTAATCGAGATCGATTTCACAAACAAATTCAGTCCATCAACAAACTCTGTTGTCAAGGATTCCGGTTACTATGTTTTTTTAGTATTACCAAAATCTGAAAACGAAACAAACCTAAAAACAGAATCAACTGCTGCTATTTCAAAATTCATTACGCAATGTTTATTTCTTAAAATAAATATATTTTCCCAAACTATTAAATCTATCAGACCATTTAATTGTTTTAATAATTTAACTTCAGAATTTATTAATTAAATTAATTAATTTAATTAATATCGTTTATTAATAAAATAAAACATTATTATATTTTTAAAAAAATTACTTACCATCCTTGGGTTAATAAACATTTTCAAAAATTTGTTTAAAGAAGTTGGTATAAGTTTAGTTCCTCTAAATAAATATAGTATTTAAAAATTTACTACATTTCTCTAATAAAGATAAAATTCCTAATAATAAAATCTGCTATTTATCAATTTAATTGTTTAGATTATGATAAAGTTTATATTGGAACGACAAAACGTAATTTGGAAACCAGAACGAAAGAACATTTTCACAATGTTAAGTATAAACAAATTGATAAATTGGCCGTAGCAGATCATTTTTGGTCATTTAACCATGAAATAAATCCAGAAGTTAAATTATTAAAACAATTAAATGGTCCAATATATTTTATGGTTTGGGAAGTGATTTGTTTTTATGAGGAAAAAATTAATTATTTTGTGTTTAAAGAAAAAAAATGGGGAGAAAGCAAGTTTGAATAGCTGAATATTTGGTTCATAAAAGGAATAGTTTAATTCTACAAAGTTCAATCATTTGAGTTTAGGATATTCTATATAAATAACAATTTACAGTAATAATAATGATGATGATAAATTATCTGGCTACGTAACATTTCATGTTATAACCTAACACTGTATTAACATATTGTGACTTTGGGGGTTCGGGAAATTAAAATTCCAATTGCACAAACTCAAAATGTTCTTTATTTCCACCGAATTACAGTTGGAACACTTGCCGATTATATAGAATTACGTAGCGCACACAATTACAATCCACCAGTTCGTCTGGTCCACTCCACACTCACAAGTAGTAGAACTCCTGTGATACACGTACACAGTCTTCCAGTCCGTTCGCTAGCACGGCGCTCTTCACGGCTACTCGCGAAGAACTGAACTAACTCGTCCACTCCAGCCATATATATAGTCCTATATATAGGAAGATCGCTGTTTCTGAAAGCTTCGCGGCTCGGAAAATCATCTCGATTTTCATTACCTCGCGTAATGAATTTTGAAATACCAGTATTTGATTCTGTTTTAATGTTTGTTTCATTTTCAGATGTTGGTAATACTAAAAAAAAAAAAAAAAAAAAAAACATAAGAAAAATATGGTAACCGAAATCGTTATCCATGAAGTTGACTGATGATGAAAACAATCTCTTTTTGAAATTGATCTCCATTAGAAAGAAGAATTAAAACCATTTTCTTAAGATAAGTGAAGCCTTTTGTTACAAATATTTGTATTTGTGTAATACAGAAAATGACATTTATCTCAAAAAGAAGTTTGGTAGGGATATGCCGTTATTATTCTAAGTGCCTCAATTGCAAGTCAGGTTTGGAAATGCAGCTTGCCCACACAGCAAAGAGTAAAGTTCAAACTGTTACAAGTACAATATTAGAGGAGGCTTGCCATGAAGCTTGCCAAATTACATTTTAACATTCCATTTCTAATGGCATATTTATTATATCTGTAGCGAGCCAAGGGTTTCTAAAACTGACATGTTAAGAGTTAAACTTGATATTTAAGAGGAAGTTTTAATGCCATGCTTCTACTTCATGAAAGATATATGCAGATTCTGACAAGATTTCTCATTCATAAGTTACAGAAGGAGAGGATAACCCTCCAAAATTGTTTACCTTAACGACTGCATTCATAGTTACTGATGAGCCTGTATTCTCATATTATTTTATTTAATTGATGGGAATTAATCATTTCTTCATACTAGTTGTATAAAGGCTAAGGTTTTTGATAGTCAACATGAAAAATTCAATGCCATGGCCGGGATTTGAACCAGGATCTCCTGGTTTCCATCCAGTCGCTCTAACCTATTGAGCTACCATGGCTAACGTGCCGTCGTGACATTAAATTCCCCATTTGACTCATATATTTCCCTGGTAAACCACTAGGGAATACAAAAACGGTGTATCTCGGATGCGAGAGCCCGTAGTGGTTTACCAGGGATGTATATGAGTCAAATGGAGAACTTAATGTCATGACGGCACAAAATTTGATGTGGAGTTACGACTAAAACACACATTTTGAGGCTGCTCAAGTTATATAAGATCAGATTTTTACAAAAATATGTGTGTTATAATTTAATGTGTACAACTGTTGTTCAGAGGAATTTAGTAACTGTTACTTTTTCATACTGTTACTTTTTAATTTTTGAGGGAGGTTCAGGGTTTAAAATGAAACAGGAGCTCCTGAAACTAGAGATTAGAGATGGCCTATTATGTCCTATGAAGGGCAAAGGCCAACTATACTTATGTAGCTGTATTGACTCCAACACGGTGAGCCAATCCATGTTGCGTTTGTGTCTGTTTTCATTTTCTCTTGTACCCATTTAAACTCGCCTACTCCTACGCTTGCACTTACATTTTGCCACCTATGGATGTTCACTTCCTTCTGTCTCGAGCTGTTGCAGACATATGTCTTGCTGCTTGTACTGTGTAGAAATTCACCATCTCTGTCGTGGTCTTCCTCTTTGGCATTTTTCTGTGCATGGGTCTCAAACCATGATCTTATAGGTCCATCTGTCATTCCTCAACCTCACATTGTGACCTCCCCATTTCCACTTCTGTTTTTTAACTCTTAGCACAACATCTATTAATTAATGTCATTTGTAGCAGTGCAGCATTGGAGATCCTATCTGTCCATTTCTTCTGGCACATCTGTAATATTACTAGTCCCTCAAAAATTAAAAAGTAAGTGATATAATGTGAGGGAGGACTGACTACAAAATGTTAATTAAACACCTTTGTTCACTTTGTTGTAAAGGTCTGTCTTACCTTCTAACTTAAATAATTCACTACCGTATAAGTTGCACTGAGAAATATAAAAATCTTAAACATTTCTGAAACCCAGCCTGGGCACCTTAATAACTTAAGTTAATTGATGGAAATTATTCCTTTCTTCATACTAGCCATATATAGGCTAAGGTTTTTGATAGACAGAGTCAACATGAAAAATTCAATGCCATGGCCAGGATTTGAACCGTGGATCTCCTGGTTTCCATCCAGTCGCTCTAACCCATTGAGCTACCATGGCCAACTTGCTGTCAAAGTAATAATATACTAGTCAAATGGAGAATGTAATATATGTGTTTGGAGGAATTTAGTAACAGTGACGTCAAAATTAATTTCAGAAACTATTTGTAGTTGGTTTATTAATACTCGTCACTAAATACTCGTCTCATAAATATAAACAAGTGACGAGTATTAATAAACCAACTACAAATAGTTTCTGAAAAGGAGAATTTAATGTTACGACGGCAAGCTGGCCATGGTAGCTCAATAGGTTAGAGCAACTGGACAGAAACCAGGAGATCCATGGTTCAAATCCCGGCCATGGCATTGAATTTTTCATGTTGACTCTGTCTACATTAATAACTGGTGACCATAATGTTAAAAGGCACATTCACCTTCACAGCTGAGGCACAAAAGAGCACCAAAACTGCAGAATGTTAACATTTCAAGCATTATTTAGAACATGCAGATAACTTTGCATTTAACCATTAGCTTATTAACTTCGATTGGAAGCGTTAGATTACCACTGAGTTAATAATTTGAAAAAATTTGTTGACAGGAGCAAAGACAGAGCCTCCAGCTTCAGGACGCCCTGCCCCACTACTCCAAGAGCCACGCTTCGGCGCTGGACCTCAACCTTACAGTGAGTATATATCAAAATTCTTAGATTTTATAAAATAGGATTCCAAAAGTCAGAGAGCTACTTCCAAATTGCAAATACGTGTGCTAACTCCTCATAAACTGTTGACAAGCAGTACTTGAGAAATATTTGGAGCCGGGTTTGCATCCTCCTTGTGTCAGCTTTAATTTGATTTCCTTCAGTCTTTAAATGTATGTATATTCTGTAGCTTTAGATGTGTTAATTGCCAAGCTGAATAGTGCACTTATTTTATTTTTTTACTTCACAGTATCTTCCATTTTTGGAAATATCTTGCAGAAATCTTAGCCACTTGGTAGTCATCAAATCTTGGACTTGCTACAATGTGCTATTAATCTTCTTACATTTAAATAATTTGGTTACCGCGATGGAAGATTTTCATCTGTTTTTTCATTATATGAACTTTATGGTTGAATATTAATTCTCTGCAAGTACACTGCATACAATGTCCTGTTATTGGTCTAAATCTGCATAGATGAAATAAACAAAGCTGATTCCAATGTGTAAGGACTATGATACAATGAAGCACAAAATTAATATAATTTTGAGTCGAACTAATACTAACTAATACTAATGCTCCACTTATTGCTAGTATTTACCTAGAATGCGCTTCGTTAGGATCTACCTAGCATCATCACCTGTTGGTTTGGTGAACACCTTGGAGGTGATAGGTGTGTCTCTGTCGGTATCTTGATGAACTTGAAGTTTGGGTTTTCTTCACAATTAAACAATTTTGAAATTAAAATTCAAAAGACAACAAAGATGCAAACAAGTAACTACTCTTTCCCCAATCAGCAATGAAACTTCATACAGAAAATTTACATATCATCCCAGAGCTACACACCTTTTCCAAAAAGTCTTCAAAGAGCACAATATTACTTTGGCCCCATAGAGCAAATTTAGTGTACAACACCTTTTGAAATCACAAAACTGCAAAGGCTGTGACAATTTTTACATTGGAAAAACTAAAAGGAACTTGAACATTACGCTTAAAGAGCATTTTAGGAGCATGAGCAACAAAGAAATAGATAAATCCGCGGTAGCGTACCATTTTTGGAAGGAGAATCATGATATAGAACGAGAAATCCACTTATTAAAAAGTGTCCATGGTGCAGCTGCATTAACCATGTGGGAAAATTTCTTCATAAAGAAATAGGAAAGAAAATTGTTTAATTTCGACACTACCTTTGAAGAAACCCCAAACTTCAATATATCGAGATTTAACTGTATTGGAACACTACAGTGAAGCGAAAAATTATTAAATTTTAGATGAGTCATATTTTTTACACATCTGCTTCACTTTCATACCTATTTTGAGGACATGTTTCGCAAATCATCGTTTGCATCTACGGCTCTTATGCGACTGAAGCTAGATCCAGCGGTGGATCTAGCTGGATCTAGCTTCAGTCGCATAAGAGCCGTAGGTGCAAACGATGATTTGCGAAACATGTCCTCAAAATAGGTATGAAAGTGAAGCAGATGTGTAAAAAATACGACTCATCTAAAATTTAATACCCAAACTTCAAGTTCATCAAGATGCCGACAGACACACCTATCACCTCCAAGGAGTTCATCAAACCAACGTCCATTAGTGGACAACAGCTGATGATGTTAGGAAGAACCTAACGAAACGTGTTCTAGGTAAGTACTAGCAATAAGTGGAACATTGAGTACTGGTTCGACTCAAAATTATATTAAACAAAAGTGATTTTTTGCTCACTTGGTTTGAGTGAACTTTCCATCAACAAACTTCCTGTTCTCATACAATGTGTTCTCTGCTTGATATGAATACATTTACCCATCGAGATTTAACTGTATTGGAACACCACAGTGAAGCGAAAAATTATTAAATTTTAGATGAGTCGTATTTCTTACACATCTGCTTCACTTTCGTATTTATTTAAATTTGTTTTTTCGGATTTTAACACGGCTTTTTCAGCAGCTAATTGTTCTATACTGTTGTTGTTAAAGTGAAGCAGATGTGTAAGAAATACGACTCATCTAAAATTTAATAATACATTTACCCATGTTTTTGACAAACACAGAAAAGGTTAGATGGTCAGAGAATATTAGTAAGGGCAAAGCATGAAATTTTTCTAGTTTTAGACATTTTATGGTTAACTGTTTTCTGATTCAAAATGTTGCATTCTGTAACAAATATATTTATATTGAGGTTTCTGAATATTCAACAAAAAAGAACTAGCTTTCTAAGTACAATGTTGAAATATTGCTATTAATTAGGATAGTATGAAAAAATTAAATTCTTTGGATGAGCATTGCTGAAACACAAGCTACAAGTTCCAGAAAAATAAGAGATGTCAGTCTAATGAAAAGGAAATAGTGAGTTTCCTGTAAAGAACTATCTGCAAATAATGTAACAATTGTGAGGTTATGCAATGAAAGTAGATATAAGAAAGGCCAAATAGTATAAAATATGTCAACGTATTACTCTTTCTTACAAATAGTGCAGCACACATGATAAAAATAAGTCAAGTCCTTTGCGAGATTTTTCCAAAATTATTCATATCACTTGTATAGTTCATGATCTCTATAGACAATGTGAATGTACCATACTCGTATAACCTATGTAGATAGTCATGTATCAAATGGAAAAACACTCTTAAATCACCATTGAGGTTTGATCTCTTCAGAGAAAAAATCCACTCCTCCTCTTTTCCCTCGGACAGTGGTCATATACTGGGCATTTGTCTAACTACTGTCTGCCCACCTTAAGAAGGCAAGCTGGGCCTGAAGACTGTAAGAGGCTTGAACTGTATCTGCTCTGGTAGTGGATCTGTTTACTACGGCATGAGTGAATGAGAGTACATGTGAGTCGCCCATACTGTCTTATCTAATTCTCCTTCAGTATTCATGGATGAGTTATGTGACAATGCTGTGTATTTTAGATGAACATAGCATCCTTATCATATCCAGAAGGCGAACATTAACATCAAGCGAACAGCGAAAATTATTATGTTACATATTCCGTTACATATTCCTCTGCCATGCCTTCTTTTGGAGGGCAGACTATACAGTTTTGTGCTGTGGAACAAATTTAGAAAGTTCTGCACATATTGTAAATGAAGTGGAAAAATGATTTGGAATTTTTTTCTACAATCTGAACTTCTTTGTGTGACTCCATACAATTAGAAACTTTAAAGAATCCATTGAGTGAAAAACTAAAGGAGGAGTGGTCTGTTGAAATAAAAGTAAATTTGTTACTAAAGGTAAAAGTGTCAAAATACAAATTTAAACTTCTATTTGAGAAAAATAGTGGTTTTCAAAAACTATGTAGAGTGGCCCAAGTCATGGAAGGTAAAAATTATAAAGTAAGTGATGTGCGCATAAGTGACATCCCCTTGTTGAGATTTGTTTGTCTAACACCTGTGACGTAATATTATTTTCACCATCTAAGGCCCTATTTAGAGACAGTTGGCATGCATTTGTCATAGACAATTTGGAGAAAGTTTTTGTAGTCCACTGCAACTTATGGGAATACACAAGGAGCTCCTGTCTATCTACAAGTGGTAAATGCATCTATCTACATGATGTATCTCTACATCCTTAAGGATGTAAGGAAGGTCCTAACGAAACATGTTTCTAGGTAAACACTGGCAATGAATACTAGTTCGACTCAAAATTACATTAATAATAAATTAACTGTTTTCTCTTATTTCTGTGAAGCATAATATTGTAACATTTGTATCAAACATTTTCTTCTTTCTTGGCACATAAAAATAAATACTTTAACGATTTTTACCATATAAAATGCATTCTCTTCTATTAATCATACACAGTATGCCAGTAGTTCCAATACCATGCATTTTATTAAAAAGGTCTATATTGGTAGTTTTATATCCAGTGAATAATCTGTTAACTTAATGTACATTGAATATATTTTTTCATTGTCTGCCCTTTCACCAATATATTGTATCATAGCACTATGAAGTGTTACACTTTACAGCTGAATTTCTCCGTCCTTGCACTTACACATGTACCACAGCACTAAATTAGGAATCCTATCATGAAACACATATCAGGGTCTCCTTACCTTTTCGAACAGTATTTTCCTAGAGTTCTGTGAGCTTTGACTGTTCTCTCCTCTGAAGGGCAACAACCAGATAAGGCAGGGATTCACTGATGTGATACGTGACCTGTTGGTTGTCTTGCACATGAGCTACGTCACTGTCTCGATAGCACCCTATTATCCAATAATTGTAAATCAGATATGAAGATAAAATAACATGTGTTTGGAAAATCATACACATTTTCAACTGCAACCCTTTTTCTCCATGACCATCTTTTACAAAGAAATCTCATTTACCTTAATGACTTACATTTACAGTTTTGTATGTATTTACAATATGTTCCACAATTGGAAGCACAGCATATGATAATGCAATGGACTTCAATACAGCACTTTTTTTAAGCAACTGCAGATTGTTTCCCTTTCCATGTTGTGCACTTTCTGTATTATTCCTGTGAAATTGTACATAAAGTATGATTGCCAACAGGTTTCTTCCAAAGGAGTTGTACTCTGTTTAATGAATTCAAACTTGTTTGAAAAAGGGGGGTAGTTCATATGAAGTGATGATGGTCTTAGAAGCATAAAATCTGGACATCATGCTGTTGTATTAGTTGAATCCTAATTTTGTTCCAGCTTTCGATTATTCAGTTATAACCTTTTCAATTGCGTCTTCAATATTGACATACCATAACATCAAACCGACTAGTCATGGAACAGAATGGGACACATAGGAAAAGATCTTCATTTTGAAATACAAACGAAAGTTAATGAATTTTTATTTACACCACCAAGTATCCTCTGGAAGTGCATTTCACTGCAACATGATGCTGCCATTATAGATAATCACCACAATTGGAACACAGTGTCAGTCATACACATTCTGAAGATGGGAACACATGTTCTCGAAACATGTTAACAGAGAATAAAAAAGAAATGATATTAGGTTAGTATTAACGGCTTATCTTAAATTATATCTTAACACATCACTGTTTCTAGCTTCTTCCATGTATAAAAACTTTGATAATTGTGCTGTCTGTATTTTCATGCAATGAAATATTCACATAAGTATCCCTTAAAAAAAATTTTGGGCAGATTTCCAAAATGCCAGAAGGAATTTGTGGGGCTAAGATGTATTAAGAACACTGCCAAAATACTCTGCCAAGAATGTAGCATAATACCATAACTGTATCCTCAACATGGATTTGAATTTGTTTTTGATTGAATCAGCTGTAACCAAGAACATCATCTGTTGAATAATGAATGGTTTGTTTGAAGGAAACATTTGGCATAACATCAAGCAAGTCATTTTCTGCAGAAAGAACATTCATCATCTGCTGTCAAAAGACTTGAACCTTAAATCCTGGTGCCTTACTCTGCCATATTGTGAAACTCTTAGCTTGTTAGTGTCAGAATGAACTACTAAAAAGCATCGTTGGAGGCAGTATTTCATTGGAAGGTGTCCGATGTGACAGCAAATAGTCCTGTTGATACAAGTGTCCATGCCACAAGTAGTTACTCAGTTACAGTAAACTCTTGTTTTGGCACAAATCCAGGGTTTGTGTGCATGCAGAAATAAATCTTTCCTTGCATAGTGATTCACTCCTGCCATGCTTAGTCTTCCACGAGGCAGAAAAATGTCCCTCAGATATCCAATTTCTTTGCTTTAGTGAAAACATCGTATTAAATTCAATTCAATTTATTCATCCTTTAAATCTCTAAACAAGATTGTTGACACACCAAAAGAAAAATATGTACAAAATTTAAATACAGAAATTACAAAAATACATGTATAAGAGTAAATGCCAAAATATAATAATATAACTTAACTTTCCAAATACTCTTGAATAGAATAAAAACATGGTTCACTTAAAAATTTATTTAGTTTCAATTTAAAAATCTTCTGGTTGTTAAACAGCAAAAATTAGTTTAAATGACTTTTGAAAAGCTTAGTAGGACATTGTAAAAACTATTTGTAGTCGGTTTATTGACAGTCGTCACTTTTTTATATTAATTGAAAGACTAGTTTCAAAGGCAATCACCTCCATTTTCAATCTCTTCCCAATTGGCATCTGTTGTTGTCTGCTCTCTCTGGTGGTGGAACTATGAACTTCTTTGTCAAATTATCTACTGGTGGGATTTCAAAGTTCATTATACAGTCCTTATTTTTCCTTAAGAATGTTCTCCCATGTTGTTAGTTTATTTTGGTTTATCACTCCTTTTAATAATTTGGATTTGGATCAATGTCATGATTTTCATTCCAAAAATGAAATGCTACTGCTGACTTATCTTCTTGTTTCAATTTGATGTTTCTAAAGTGCTCTTTGACTCTGATTTTTAGATTTTTTTTAGTTTGACCTATGTAGCATTTTTCACAATTGTTACAACTTATTTGGTATATTGCGGATCTGTTAACTGATGGGATTTCATCTTTTGTTGTTGAATTTAGCAATTTTAAAATTGAATGTCCATTAGTAGGTGCCAAGATGATATTTTGTTCCTGAAGATCTTTTTAAATTTATTAAATGTTTTATCCATGGGTAGGACATGTAGTAGGGTATGTTTGACTTCTTTCTTAAGCATAGACTAGAGGTTCCCAACCCTTGCGACTCACTGAGCTTTTTAGAAATACTTTCATGACTTTTTGTTAGGGCTACCTATGTGTTAGACTCTATCCTCCTATTATAGTTACTTTCTTGTTCATGTATTAGCACATAGAGAAGTTACCACATTCTATCCAAAATTGTTATATCAAGATTTAACCACAAATAACATGTTTTGAGGTCCCATAATCCACCTAAAACATTCTATATGTATCTATCTTGTCTGAGAACAGCATAACTAATAAACAAAATGCCTGATAAATACCAAATATAACATATGAACTCTAGGTCTTCCAAAGATGCAAACATTTGCACCCACCTCTGTATGTGCGGGTAGCATGTCTGCCTCATATTCAAGAGGTCCCAAGTTCAAAACTATATAAGACCTTTTCCAGGATTTTTCCTTATCCTGATAGATGAATGTTTGGCAACTCTAAGCTCTATGTACCGTGGACTCATTTGAACATCATTGCATTCATTGTATGATATGACTTAACGTTGGTGGTTTGCCATTATCTGAATGAGATTTGGATAACTTATAAGCAGAGTATACAAAAACTACACAGAAAACGTTGTTGTAAAATTCATCTTTATCTCCTCCTCGCTCTCAGCTCCTCCCTAAGATGTTCTTTATTATTGTTTTCATTGTCAAGTACTTTTATCAACTATTGATCTATATTCAGTTTGTTTCTTTCTTCCTTTGGTTATTCAGAGAAAATGGAATCTTAAAGTCATCACATATCAACATACTTTTATAATTTGAATCACTTTAGATGTTTTGTTTGTACCTGTAATTAAATGTGTAATGAAGCAGGTAGATGGAAAAGCTTTTATAGGAATGGTTTGTTTAAATTTGCTCGGAGATGTCCATATCAGCTTGAGGTTATTTTATGTGCCATAAATCGGACACTAGACCACCAGCTTTACATCCCTTCTGAAGCAAAGCTGTGTAACATTTTATAGTGAGCATATATTTTCAGTAATAAATGTGCCAATTTATTTCTGGCAATGTATATTTTGTTATTTCTTCTTATTGTGCAATAATAACTGAATTACTGTTGTGCAGGAGGTGATGGGATGATGAGAGGTGGCGGGGTGATGCCCTCATATGTGGGTGGACCTCCAGACAGATATGAAGATGGCTATCAGAATGGACCTCCTGGTCCTGGTTCATATTCAGACCACTATGGTGACAGATACCAACCAGTTGACAGGTATGTGTTTTTGTGGGGGTTTGGAAATGTCAACTCTTGTTCTTATATTCCTAATCTAGAGGTTGTGTTGCAAGTTTATTTATAACAATTTAAAATGAATAACTAACAAAGTACCTTTTAATCTTGTCATGTTTTGTTGTACATAAGGTTTCAGGATACAATAAAAACAGATAAATTGCTAATGGAAAAGTTGTAAGCATTTTGAAAATTCTTATAACTTGGAACTGTAGAGAAAGACTGAAAAATTCAATGCCATAGCCAGGATTTGAACCACGGATCTTCTGGTCTCCGTCCAGCCGCTCTAACCATTGAGCTACTATGGTTAATGTGCTGATATGACATTAAATTGTCCAAGAATTTAATTTAATTGGAGAATTTAACGACACAGAACATATAAAAAACTGAAAGAGCCAAACTGATTGTACATGTTTTAACAGTATGGTATACTTGCATACCACGTAGATCTAACAATTCATATCTCACCTCTGAAAGTTTGCAGTTATTCCCATATCCCAAGGATTAGCATAAGGGTATTGCAGTATTTGTTTTGGGCTCAATACACCAAAAACTATGTAATAAAACGTATATTTTGATTTGTAGATATGGACTTAAACCTGATTATGGACGAGAACCATTGCATCCTACTCCTCCTAGGCCAGGATTTGGTCCTCCAGCCATTCCACAAGCTCCAGGAGGTCCCAGCGGATCTGTTCCACAACAAGGTTCCGTCATGATGGTGTATGGGCTCAATTTGGAGAAAGTAAATGCTGACAAACTCTTCAACATCTTCTGTCTGTATGGCAATGTACTCAGAGTAAGTCCATTAGACATGCTATACAGTCATGCTTCAGTCCCTAATTTGACTCAAAATGTTCAACCAAGTTTGGCATTTATCTTTTATTTTAGAATTATGCTGTTTACAAATGAACAGACCATACCACTTTTTAAAACCATTTTAGATGGTTTAGGGTACTTCAAACAATTCATTTCCAGCAAATTCTCTTATATCAGATTTTTTGATGGAATGCAGTACTGTTGACAAGTGTGTACTATAGATTAGTAGAACAAGAAGTGAAAGCCATTTGGCTGCAGTAGCATTGATATTGTGCAGATGAAAATATGATTGGTAGAGTCCGGATTTATATGCAAAATAAAATACTAAAATATGCATGCATAATATATACACCATAATATGCAAAAACAAATGAAAAGAATTAAAGCAACTGTCAACACACCACTGAGCTCTCAATCAACTGTCAAGCCAAGAAGTTTGTTATAAAAATGTGGAAGCACCAAAACATGAGAAGACATGATTGTTGACTTTATTGATGCTATGGGGATTACCTTGTTTTGTCCCTAATCTTAATTGTACAATATTATTTCACAAGATACTTTGGTGTATCTCTTGTTCGATGAATGTAAACAAACATGCTGATTACCCGGTGTTGATTATAAGTCATGTACTACATGGCAAAGCATGAAGGCACATCGGAAAAAATTCACAGCACAGAGATGCTTAAATACGTAAAATATGTTCAATCAATTGTATGATCTAATCAATTTATAAGAAAACACCTGATTTTTTGTCTTTGGGTATCCTTTGTCTTATGTGATTTCAAAAGGTGTTGTACACTAAATTTGTTCTGTGGGGCCAAAGTAATATGTTCTTTGAAGACTTTTTGGAAAAAGTGTGTAGCTCTGGGATGATATGTAAATTTTCTGTATGAAGTTTCATTGCTGATTGGGGAAAGAGTAGTTACTTGTTTGCATCTTTGTTGTCTTTTGAGTACTAGTTCGACTCAAAATTGTATTGCAATTCCTTTCTTGGAAGTAGCCGGCTGAGTCGATGGCCGGCTGAGGATAGAGGCAAAGTCTCTGAAACATGTTCCGGAAAAATTTAAAAGTAAGTGTTGTTTAGCGTCATTAATCGACTCCCTTTAAATTTAATTCAAAATTATATGTATAGTCTGTTCAGCTATAATCATGTCTTGTGGACAGCAATGTGTCATACATCGGCAGGCGCGAGAAAACATATGTAGACACACACAGCTTCCAATTGCTCTATTTGTGTTTCGTAAGTTACTGTACATCAACTTACTAATATTTCACTCTTCTAATTGACCAGATAAGGGACGATCGTAATGCTGGTCACCTGAAGGTCGATAGCATCAATGCTCTGCCGAGTATGTTTATTTCATTGGTTTGTTCAAGGCATTCTGAGATTTGCTAGAGTATACATTCCTTTATAAATAAATGCATATGTTTTTGTATATCCCTCTTGGTTGTTTTCAGAGACTGTGTTAAGAACCAGTCATATTAAGATTATTATCATCTAAAGGGCAAAATTATGATTTATTGCCAATTCAAAAGTAAAACATGCACTTTTTCATTTAAAACTTTAAAATATGCATTTTTCCTCAGATTATCATTAACCACTACTGCTCAAATTGTCTGGAAAAGTGCGACATATAAAATATATCATTTAAGCATACTTTTAAGTGTGTAAAATAAGAATGTCCATTTTGCTTACAATAGAAGATGATGAAAGAGAATCATGTGTACATGAAATGTTTAGTGAGTTTTCATTTTGAAATATTCGCAGCCTCTGCTGTGCATTAAAATAAGAGAAATGTGAGTAAATTTTCATTCATAATGGAAAATTGAACATTAATATAATAATGTAAAATTTAAACATGAAACATAAAGTTGGCTTGATAGGTTGCCATTGATGACAAAGAATATGAATATAAACAGCAGCCAGTTGCAAGAGATGATGAAAGAGCAGAGCCATATGGCAGTGATGCAACTGCAACAAAAGAAGTTAATTGAAAAGAGCTGTTTCCCAATTAAAGGTTCTCAAAAAGGTATTAGTTACTGTGACAATTTACTTTGCAGTCATTTTTATAGATATCCTAGCGCTTTCTATTCCAAGTTCTTACACCATAAGTCAACACATGCACATGTGAACTCTACATATATAGAAAATCAATCTCTGATTGGCTACTTTCTTATGTTTGAAATAAGCATGAGAGCTTGGAGCTTGCAATATTCTAAGTTGACATTTCAATTCAGTCTTTAGTTTATGTGATTTATTGTAAACAGTTCCATTACAATGCATATCATCTAGTTTTTTAGTTGACGTTATCCTTGGGTTTTGTGATGAGAATCTGTTACATGTGTGTGTATTGATTGATAGTTTTGTTGTTTGTGTTTCAGATCAAATTTCTGAAGACAAAGGAGGGGTGTGCTATGATTCAAATGGGTGATGGTCTAGCTGTGGAACGTTGTGTACAAAACCTCAACAATGTACCTCTCCTAGGGTCAAAGCTGCAGTTAGGGTGGGTAACAAAGCTGTTACACAAATAAGTTACAAACATGCCAATTGTTCAGTTTGCCTGTAAAATAAATGAGAGCAGAAACATTAAAGCCATTAAAAGCAAGTGTTGCAGACTTTCACCATGGACATAAAATAATTATTAAATTGTATATGTTATATTTTGTAACTAAAGATTTACAAACAAAATGTACTACACTGACTGGTACGTAGTGCAGTGCCTATCCTTTTTGCTATCATAAATAGCAAATAGGAATTCATTTAAATGGTTGTAAAAAGCAATAAAAATTTATCAGTCATATAATGTAATAATGTACATGCTTAATCTTTTACGGCCGGTGTTAATCCAATAAAATGTGTTGTCCAGGCATTATGGCTGTGGTAGGTTGACTGAAATACTCGACGCTTCGCCCATCTCTCTAATGTTATGATTAGAAAACAAAACATTTAAATGAATAAAGTTTTTGAAGTTTCAGGAAATATACGTTAGGAAGCGATTGTCAAGTGTTTGTTTGTGTGTTTGGGGTGGTGTTTTTTTTTTTTTTTTTTTTTTTTTTTTTTTTTTTTTTTTTTTTTTTTTTTTTAAGTTCCTGTTATGAAGCATAATGTATTACAAACGAGGTGATGTTTTGCTGTAGCAAATGTTTATTGTGGTTTCAGCATGCATGACAGAAAGAAGCTGTAGTACCAAACTTCAAAGAATTCTTATAAAAAAGAATTTCCCTGTGGTATGCATGTAATTTTTGTACATTTTACATAGTGTAAATTTCATATCATTAGGAAGCAAGCAAGTATAAAAATGTTATGAAGGAAGACCAAAAAGTATTTAGCTGGTGGCAAATGCTGAATAGAACGTTATGATTCTAAACTAATCAAACTAGGAGTAGAGGAGTTTAAGAGAAAAGAGGTTTCAGAAAGATGATGAAACATCCTTTCTTCTGAACCAACATTATAATGCTGTATGTCAGAGGAACAAATATCACTTTTGATGGTACATAATAAAATGCATGCCCAATAAATTTAAAGAAAAAAATCCTAAGACTGTCTATATATACTAGAAGTTGATGATTTCGTAATCACATTAAAAAATATGAGTAAATTAATAATACTGAACAATACCCAATTCTAAATTTCCTGCAACAAGTTTTGGAAGCTAGTTTCCTCCATTATCAACCGGATGTAGAGTGAACGTATTTGGTGGTGGTGGTCCTTCCATAGAAACAAAAAATTATCAACATGGGAGCAGATATATCAAAATTTAACTGTATTGGAACACCACAGTGAAGCGAAACAATTATTAAATTATAGATGAGTCGTATTTATTGCACATCGGCTCTAATGCTACTAAAGCTAGATCCAGTGGTGTTGGGTAGTTCTAGAGTTGCTGCTGCCATCTGTTGATTTTGTGATGAATTTAAATGTGGGGTTGTCTTCTGGCGGGATTTCGAAGTTCATTAGTTGTTTTTTGTATTTTTCTATATATATTCTCTCCCATATGACGAGTTCACTATGTTTTTGCACGTATTTTAGTAATTTGGTGTTATCTTCAATTTCATGATTTTCAGACCAGAAATGAGCTGCTATTGCGGACTTATCAATATTTTTGTATCTTAAGTGCCTAAGATTAAGTGTAAAGACTGTGAAAAAATTTACATAGGGAGAACAAAAAGAAACATAGGCAATAGAAAGAAAGAACACTTCAGGCACTTAAGATACAAAAATATTGATAAGTCCGCAATAGCAGCTCATTTCTGGTCTGAAAATCATGAAATTGAAGATAGCACCAAATTACTAAAATATGTACAAAAACATAGTGAACACGTCATATGGCAGATAATTTATTCATCTTGTAAATCATTCTATGTACATGAGTAATATGATATAAGACACGTCAAATTGTGAATATACAGTGCAATTAACTATAATTCTAAATTAACAAGTCACATCCAATAACGACAAGTCAGTGTTTGTACAAAATAATGTTTTATAAAGATATCTCAAGAAATTTTATAATATACACAATTAATTCAGAAATGTAACAATATTATAAAATTTCCATAAATTCACTAACAGAATAAAAACAGTGGTCTAGCAAGTATGCCAAAAGTGACTTTTTAAATGCTGAAAAATTGCAAGTGGTTTTATTGGCTTTAGGCAGTTTATTAAAAAAAAAAAAGTGATTCCTAGGTTTATTACACTGTTTTGATGAGCTCTTGTGTTACTTCTGTTCACATGAATATCCATTCTCTGTCTAGTATTATGATTATGAACTGTGTCATTAAAGGTACAGTGGCCATTTCCTTTCATTAAATTTGTCTTTGTAAATTTTAAAATTTCAAAAATAAAAATACATGAGGGAGGTAAGATTTTAAATTTTTTAAATAATGGTCTGCACGTAGATGTTGATTTAACTTCTCCAAGTATTCTTAGAATCCGTTTTTGCATTATGAATAATGATTTACAATGTGGTGAGTTACCCCATAATGTTATGCCATATTTTAAAATGGAGTACACACAAAATACACACTTCTGAGAGTTTTTAAGTTAACTATGTGTACCAGTTGTCTGAAATTATAAGAAATTGTACTCAGTTTTTTAATTAGATGATCAACGTGTGTCTCCCACTTTAGGTTACTCTGTGTCCAAAGACCAAGAAATTTAGTAGTATTTACATACTTAGTTACTTTATTATTACAGATTAATTGTGATTGTACAGAAGACTTGTTCTGAGAAAACTGAAAATGAATTACATGTGTCTTATCCAAGTTCACGATTAAATTATTATTGCTGAGCCATTTAGAAATATTACTGATCATTCTGCGTGATAAGATTCGTAGCTCTTCAAGTGCATTGCTTTCATAATGTATTGGTGTCGTCAGCATATTGAACTATTGTTTTAGCTGTAATATTTGACTAACAATAGGAAGAAGAATGGGAGAAAATATGCATAGAAAAACATAAAAACCAACTAATAAACTTCAAAATCCTGCCAGAAGACAACCCCACATTTAAATTCATCACAAAATGAACAGATGGCAGCAGCAACTCCAGAACTACCTACACCACTGGATCAAGCTTTAGTCGCATTAGAGCTGATGATGCGAACAATAGTTCACGAAACATGTCCTCAATATAGATACGTAAGTGAAGCTGATGTGTAATAAATATGACTCGTCTATAATTTAATAATGGGAACAGATCTTCATCTGAAAACACAAGGGCAAAGTATTCAATTTTGATATATCACAGAGCGAGCCGTTCGTTGTACATGTTCTTACAATCACCACCAAAGCAATGATTGGAAGGACCAATATCTCTAAATAAAATGAGTGTTTAGCATTATTAACTGAATGTTTCCTCTATTTTTAACGTAATCCTAAGACTGGTATACATGGAACACCATGCTGCATAGGAAGAAACCGTTGCACAGGAGTCAAATATTTACATCATCCTTCCTACATTTCAAATTTGATCGTATGCAACTTTTTTCTGATCTACAAAATAATAGAAAACATTAGTGATCAGTTAAACCTGAGGTGCCTGCATATGAAGAATGCTTTTACAGTCATATTCATAGAAACATGGTTTCAGTGTTTGCAAAATGTTTGAACACAAGAGACATTGTGTATATGTAATGTAGAATAAATTGAAAAAATCATATCTTTTATTTGAAATGTTATTGTGCTTATTCTCAAAACCAGTGAATCTCATAATGGCATGTATAGTCTGTATCTATGTCAGCTGAATTAACAAAGTAGCATAATTATTTCAGTGTTCTTTGTGTCTGATATGTAATGCTATATGATGTTTATTTCAGATTTTCCAAACAAGCATTCCTAAGTGATGTCCAAAACCCACATACATTGCCAGATAAAACTCCATCCTTCAAGGACTTCATGGGTAACAAGAACAACCGTTTCATCAATCCTACAATGGCAAGCAAGAACAGGATACAACCCCCCTCAAAGGTTTGTATTTGTCATTCATGAAGGTCTTGTGACCTGGGAGTTACTTTTAAAGTATCATCAAATTCTCATATTACTTATAACATAATTTAAATTACTTTAGGATCCTGACAGTTCCTTCGAAGGTTATGGGAGTGAGGATTTCTGTGGCAGTGGCAGTAAGTAGACCATTTTAAGGCCTCGCCATATAACTTCAACCATTTAGGCAACTCACTCCCCTTTATCCCCTTGTCTAAGTTTTGTCAAAAATGTTGTCAAATTGACACATGTGTCATTTAAAGCATGGATATTGATTCTTTGGTTCTCTTCACCATGCTTAATCTAAACATACCTAATTGTTTGGTTATAGTTTTAACTTTTAAAAAAGAGGCTGCTTCATTATTCAGTCATTGCATTAGTGTATTAGTATTTTATAGGTCATTACTGTTTTAGTGGTATTATTAGAGTGAGGACATGATATCCTAAATTAATAGCACCATTCAGAAACAAGGTAGACCAAGAACTCGCTCCCCCAAGAAAAATTATTCAAAAATAGGACAGAGATCTGCATAAAACGCATAAGCAAGGGAATTGGTGTGTGCACTGCGTGAATTTTTGAAAAATAGAGGGACCAGTTACTGATGGCAATGCACAGCTGTATATTCTAAGTTTTGGAAATGTATCTAGTGCATTAAACCTACAGTAAGTATATTTCAAGTTAAAATGCCCATTCTGAATTCATTAGTTTTGAAAAGGCTTTCAGTTTTGTACTTGCTAATCCAATATGGTATACAGAAAGTGGACTTTGAAGAACTATTGCGACGCGAGAATATTTTCTAAGTTCAATGGTGCACGTATACGCATATGCAAGCGGACAACCTGCAGTCCTCGTGTTGCAGCCAACGCAAGAAAGATATGTAACACTTGTAGCCAACCTCTGCAAAAATGCCTCAGACATCTGTCCTACACCGGTGCAAAAGCGCATGTGGATGTGATTAGCACGGATCAGTTTTGGAAAGTACTGACTTTTTCCTTTCAGGTTTTACTGCTGTACAAAAGTAGGCTTGCTGTCCAATTGTACGTTTTATTGCTTTACAGAAGTAGGACTGGTTCGACTACTGCCACGAATTGTGCCCGATTTTACCAACAGATGTTAAAATCGACGTTAACAAATATAATGTAAAAATTGTCACAGTGCTAACACTAATGATAAATTTATTTAGGTAGTACTTTGTGTTAGTTTGCTAGAGTAATTTAGGGACAAGTAAGAATGTTGGCAGCATTGCATTCAGCGGAGAAACAAGGATAGTTTGGCTGCACTGAATTCTTCAATATGGTTACATAGTAAGGAATTAAACAATAACATTAAAAGAATGTCCTCCAGCACAAAATTGCACTAAAAAGTAAAGAAATTATATTAAAAATCATGGTTGTATATAAAAACATAAAAAAGTGTGAAGGACTTCGCCACATCGCATATTAGAAAGAGGCAATTTATTTTATTTTGTGTTCAGGAATTGCTTAGTTTTAGCCCGGCTTTCTAAGAAATGATTCAGGGCAGAAGGAAAGAGGCATTGGAAAGAGATGGAAAATGGAGGCAAATGTCTCTGAAACTAGTTTCTCATTAAGATAAAAAAGTAAGTGACGAGTATCAATAAACCAACTACAAATAGTTTTTTAGATTAATTTTGACATCACTGTTACTAAATCCTCCAAACACATATAATTAAAGTATGCTGTTTGTTTTTTATAATTAGCAATATCTCCCAAACATCGTGTTATACTTTTAGTTAATTGATGAAAATTAATAATTTCTTCACACTAGCCGTATATAGGCTAAGGTCTTTGATACAGTCAACCTGAAAAATTCAATGCCATGGTTGGGATTTAAATCCTGGATCTCCTGGTTTCCATCCAGTTCCTCTAACCCATTCAGCTACCATGACCAACGTGCCGTCCTGACATTAAATTCTCCATTTGACTCATATGTTTCCCCGGTAGACCACTAGGGGCTCTTGCATCTGAAATACACCATTTGTGCCGACTTACTATCGTAAGTACTTGAGTACCAAGCTTCATCATTTAGCTCTTATTATTTTAATTAATTGATGAAAATTAATAATTTCTTCATACTAGCCGTATATAGGCTAAGGTCTTTGATAGTCAACATCCACAGCACTGGATCAAGCTTTATTTGCAATAGAGCTGATGATGCGAATAATAGTTCGAGAAACGTGTCCTCAATATAGGTACATAAGTGAAGCTGATGTGTAAAAACTATGACTCATCTATACTTTATGTTTGGCTTCACTGTGGTGTTCCAATACAGTAAAATTTTGATGTTATCTATATCAGCTAGTAAGCGAATTGTTAGGACCTCTGGGAGGAAAAAAGTAATTTAGCAAACCACATTTACATATTCACCTAGCAGCACAATCTGTGATTAAGAATTTGAAAGATAAATGTAAATCTATTATGTATAATGGCAGGTAAAACATTTGTCTGAAATGTGGCTTTTTATTCAGATTCTTCATTTCTTCAACACACCACCAAATATGACAGAGGAGATGCTTGCCAAAGTGTTTGAAGAGCACCAGGGACGTCGACCCAAGACCATCAAACTGTTTCCTCTCAAAAGTAAGTGTAAGTGTACATTTTTTATACCAATTTTCAAACCCAAAGTACTTTCTTACATTAATTATAGAATGATATAAATAGAAAAGCTGAGAATGTATTTGGATGTGTTTGCAGCTGACAGAAGCTCTTCAGGGCTGCTTGAATTTGAAGATATTGGGGATGCAGTTGATGCTCTAATGTTGTGCAACCATGCTCCAATTCAGAATCCAAGTGAGTAATGACTAGAATTATTTAACTCCTTTGGTTAAATGTTTTGATTGCAGCATCACAGCACTGAGTATAGATTACCTCACAATAATGTGAACAAGAATTATTATTATTATTATTATTATTATTATTATTATTATTATTATTATTATTATTATTATTATTATTATTATTATTATTATTTGTTGCAAGAGGTTAGAAACAGTGATGTATTTAACATTTGAAAGTAATGAGTCAGTAATACAAACACAACATCACTTAAATTATCCGACTGGTTGGATCTGTGGTTTCTTGAAGTGAGCTGTTTGTGGCGGCATCTGTTGTCTGTGAGATGAACTTCCAAAGAGTTTTCAGGCGGCAATTCGAAATTTAAAGTAAACTGTTTGTTTTTTATAATTAGCAACTTTTCCCAAACATCGAGACCGGCTGCATTACTGACTGATTTTAATAGTTTTATATTTGGTACAATTTCATGATTGGTAGAATGATTATGTTAAATTATTGTATTGGCTTAAATATAAGAACATTTACCTTAAAATGTGTATTTGCAAATATTCAGTCTAATATTTAAAGACTCATTTTCATAAGAACTGTATTGGCTTGGGCAGTGGGAGTCAGTATGTGCATTACAGTTCAGCTCAAGGTAATAAATCAGAATTCCTCAAACTGTGACAGAATTTCAGTTGTATCAGATTGTGTAATTAAAAAAAAAAAAAAAGGTGTCGGTCTTAGTAAATAAATAAAACAGTGAGAAGAAGTCCTGATATGGAATTCAAATTACGGTTTTTGCATATTCTTATACTGTTTACAGTTTTTCAGACCTCTTTATATTTAACAACTAGGCAGTTTGTTCATGTCCCTGTTTACATGTGTGCAAAAACAAAATTCTAGCATATTCATAATGCTTTTGAGGATCCAAGTTCCCTGAAGACTAGCGAGTGTAAGTCTGGAAAGATAGACTGAAAAATTCAATGCCATAGCCGGGATTTGAACCACAGATCTTCTGGTTGCCGTCCAGCCGCTCTACTAACCCTTGAGCTACTATGGCCAACGTGCCGACTTGACATTAAATTCTCCAACTGACTCGTGTTTTTTCCGGTAAACCACTAGGAGTTCTTAATGGCGACTTACTATGCTGTAAGTACTTTAAGGTCAGGGCTTTATGGTTAACCAGTATTAGGTCAATTAATGGAAATTAATCTCAAAACTATTTATAGTTGATTTATTGATACCCATCACTTACTCTTTTATATTAATGAGAGACTAGTTTCAAAGGCAATCGCCCCCATTTTCAATGTCTTTCGAACTGGCATCTGTTGTTTGCTCTCTCTCTCTGGTGGTGGAACTATGAATGTTTTTGTCAATTTGAAAAAGTTCATAGTTCCTCCACCAGAGAGAGAGCAGACAGCAACAGATGCCAGTTCGAAAGAGATTGAAAATGGAGGCGATTGCCTTTGAAACTAATCTCTCTCATTAATATAAACAAGTAAGTGACGGGTATCAATAAACCAACTACAAATATTTATTAATTTTTAGATGAGTCGTATTTATTACACATCTGCTTCACTTTCGTACCTATTTTGAGGACATGTTTCGCAAATCATCATTTGCATCTTATGCGACTCCATAAGAGCCGAAGATGCAAACGATGATTTGCGAAACATGTCCTCAAAATAGGTACGAAAGTGAAGCAGATGTGTAATAAATACGACTCATCTAAAAATTAATAATTATTTCGCTTCACTGTGGTGTTCCAATACAGTTAAATCTCGACAACTACAAATAGTTTTGAGATTAATTTTGTCATCACTGTTACTAAATTCCTCCAAACACATATAATGGAAATTAATTGTTCTTTCACACTGGCCGTGTGTAGGCTAAAGTATGGAAAGGTAGTCAGAATGAAAAATTCAATGAATTCATTTAGACCTAATAGTGGTTAACTATAAAGCCCGGGCCTTAAAGTACTTACAGCATAGTAAGTCACCATTAAGGTAGTTGTCTCATGTGTTTATGAGAACTCCTAGTGGTTTACCGGGAAAAACACGAGTCAGTTGAAGAATTTAATGTCATGTCGACACGTTGGCCATAGTAGCTCAAGGGTTAGAGCGGCTGGATGGCAACCAGAAGATTTGTGGTTCAAATCCCGACAATGGCATTGAATTTTTCAGTCTGACTATCTTTCCTTACTTTAGCCTACACATGGCCAGTGTGAAAGAACAATTAATTTCCAAGTGTAAGTCTGTTTAACTTGCCTTACTGCATACTTAATGATCTTTACTGCTATTTGGGGCAGTAGGAGAGAGGACATTTAGTATTTATCCTATACAGTGTTATATGTTACTGGAAGATTTTTGGGCTATTTATTTTAGGAAAGTGATAATAGATGTCCTAAAGAAATGTGTAATAAACAGCTGTTGGTTTGTTACAGATGGCAAGTTTCCATACATCATGAAGCTGTGCTTTTCCTCATCTCGACAAATTCCAAACTCCCTCCGTGGAGGTGGCAACAACAATAACGGCAACAACAGTGGAGGTGGTGGCGGAAATGGCAACAATGACGATCAGCAGCAAGATATGCAGGATGATAACACAGAATAAGAAAGCTAATTTTACCATCACTCTCTTCGTGAAGAGGCTCAGCCTCCTTGTGAAGTGGGACAATGGACTATTTATATAGAAGTAGACTGGTACAAGAATCAGACGTGAATGGGAAATGTGGAAGGGAGTTGCACGCCACCTTTCTGATTCACTATGCACTAATACTTCACTGAACCCTCTTCATGGAGAGAATATTTCCATATTTCCTGTGGTGGATCTAGGAGTAGCTGAACGCCCAGTCTTGTCTGCCGACACTACATTCTCCTTCCTTTCCTGCAACGTACATATGTGTATGTATGCGTGCAGGTACAAACCTCTCCTTTCCCTCTGTGTATTTGTGTCCCTGGTTAGCATGTCTCCTAGCTCTTTGCTCTGGCATGATTTTTTGTAGTTGACAACACAGTATTTGTTGTTATTTTTTACTCATTTGAATGTTTGGGTAATCAGTCATGAGGTGTAGACTTGCAGAGGTTGTAAACACTACACTCTTAATTTGTAGAAGCAGCTTGTCATACACAGTATGGAGGTATTGTGTGAACTGTAGAACTGATTCTAGAAATAAAATTGACACAGGTTTGATATTAAAACTACATTGTCTTCAAATGGATGTTCATCCTTAAGGGCATGGACGAAATACAGTTTAGCATAACATCTTCACATTAAAAAAGAATTATTCAAAGAACATGTCTCTGAGTTATTATGATATCCTCGGTGAAAAATAGATTATTGAATTAGTTGTATGATTTATTAATTTCTTGAAATTTAAGTGCTACTTTTTTTTTTTTTAATTTCAGTTGTGTAATATTTGAAAAAAAAAATATTTTAAGTTGGTTTTTATCACTTCATCACTTACATTTTTATATTATTGAGGAGCTAATTTTGAAAGCTGTTGCATCCATTTTCAACTATTCCCTCAATGATATAAAAATGTAAGTAATGAAGTGTTAAAAACCAACTACAAATAGCTTTTTCAATTAATTTTGACATCTCTGTTTCTAAATTCCTCCAATCAAGCATAATTTGTAATTTTTGTTTTGTTAGCAAGAAGAAATCCACTTCTCTGATCACTGTCTCGTGGAATCATACATGAAAATGCTTGTTTAAATAAAAGAACACTTAGCATTGTATGTACTTAACAAGTCCTTATGTACATGTTAAACTCGTCATACTTAAGCAGATGAACATTCAGTTGAAGGCATACACAAACTACATTTTACCTACACCACTTGGATTCTAACATGAAATATAAGACACAAACTCTTAACACTTTTAGGATTGGTTCTTCATCTAGATAATTAGTTACAGGTTGTAAATACAGACCTCGATGAGCACCAACACAGGTGATATTGTGGTCACCTACTAAATAAGATGCACTGCATATTTTAATATTGATGCCATGTTTAATACAAAAAGACAAAACATATATTCTTCCTTACTGCTGCATAAAACTATTTTGGATACTCCACTTTGTATCTTTTAAGTAGAAAAGCAAGGAAGTTAATGTTAATTGCATTCTGTTATAAACAGAATATACTCTTTTTCTGCATTTAAACCTAAGACTGTTTTTACAGTTCGAGAATTTGTTTAAAAAAGTTTTTTGACTAAGACTTGGCGTTTGCGCTGATCCAGACAGATCAGTTCTGTTTTTTAAAAAATGAACTGATACCGTTTTGAGTCCATAATCCAAATTTATGGATTCTTATTTACAATAAATTAAAGAAAAACACCACTGCAGAGCAAATTTTATATAACAGCATGTGGTGAGTTTATATTTTGTCAACCGTCACAAAGGCACTTTTATTCACTTAACTCTCTGGAGTCTGATTTATATACATGACAAACTATAAGAATAAAGAAATTAAATCTTCATGCTCTTGTATCTATCTGTACTGTTTGTTTATACTTTGCCCAAAGGTAACAAATCTTAAGAATTCAAGTTTTAGTGAAATATATTAAATAATGTAGTGGAGGAAAGAGAAGGAAAGTTGCACGTTTAGTTTTTTAATCACTTAGTAAAAGTAATAAAAATAAATGGAGTATTTTAATTCAAAATCTTAGTATAACGAACCAAATGCTTGGTTGACGTCTTAACTTTACTAAAACAAGAAGGTGCAAAATATTACAAAAACAATTGTGTATATTGTTTCAAAGCAGAGAACTGTTATTGTGAGCAATTCCTGGTGAATGTTGGAAAATGTTCTTGATTTATCATTCACGTATAGTAAAAGTTAATTCTATTCCATGATTTAACTTGTTTTCCCACTGCGCAGTAATCAAACTACCATTGAGATAGCGCAAGTTAATATCAAAGCTATGTGGTCCTTGTAACATATTTCATCTTGTGCAAATTGTGTTATTGTTAAAGCACTTTTAAAATATATTTCCCTCACTACTTAGTACAACATGAGAACATTTTCATATAACGTTAAAAATTTTACTAAAATAAAATACATATTATATTTGTAAGGCATTACATACATGGTTTCAATATTTTCAAGTATATTCTGATTGAACTTAGAGATTTATATATTTGGTAAACACTCCACAATTTTATTTAGATTGGCAGCCATGTAATTAGAATGAAGTACTGATTCGACTCAGTCTACAACATATACGATGCTGCCTTTGTAATCTGCATTTTCCAAAAATTAGGGCATTTACACTGAAGATACCATTTTTGTTGGGTGCATTTGCCCTCTGCTACAACAACACATATAAAATGTAAATGAATTGCTTCAGTTGCACAGTAAACACCATCTCTGACTGTCTCATTTTTAATGACTGATTTGAACAAAGTGCACACTCTAGACTAAATGGTAAGTGTTCCATATGCCAAGCAAGCAATATCCGTTAAATTTGCATGAAAGGTGCGAAGCATGAGATGAGCGTTATTGCAGGAGAGGGAGGAATGTAGCAGAGGCAGGCCTCCTGGGCCATGCATTTGTTCTCTTTCATTGCTTTCTCTGTGACAAGCATGAATATACTGAGCATTGGGCCTAAGCTAGCATACATAGTCACTTGTTTTGCTGTAGCTACAGATGTGCCACAGGAATTTCCAATATCGCATTCTCTCCTTCATTTGTTCATGTTAATTTTTTTTTGAAGGCTATTTACCTGATAAGTGGAAGAGAAATGGACATCTGCTGATAAAGACAAAGTCGCTGTAACGGGGGAGAGGTTTACAGCTGTCAAGGAGGACTGAACCCCCTCCCGCTCTCAGGAATTCATTGTGTTGGCAAATTGCCAAGTTGATGCCAATCGTTGCAATGCAAGCCCAAAAAGGACAGATTATGGAAGGCCAATAATCCAGCAACTAAAGCGGATTAGAAAATTTCATTCTCGACAAGAACATCAAACTACCATAACAAAAAATCCTCATGCAAAACATGAGGTGAATCTAAAACATATCAATATAGTGCTTATATATTTAAAAATACTGGAAGGAATACTATTTTCAAAGTATCATTCCGAAAATTTTTAAAAAGTGTAATCGGTGTTTTTTACGTGTTCAGTGTGCCGTGTCTCTTGATCTCGGTAAAAATTTACTTTTGATTCTGCACTAGTTGGTCTTCCTTGTTGCTACCAAAAGTTTCCCCCCATAAGTCACATCTGTTGTATCAGATCTCAGCTTCACATTCTGAAGCTGGCATCTGAGTACTGGATGGGCATTGCTTCAACTTGGTTTTACTTTATAGTAAGATTTAACGATACGTTTAGTGAAGTAAGTTTAGATGCTTATTACAAGGAACCAGAGCTTCTAAAGACAGTAGAAATAAGTGATAGTGTTGTGATGAGATAGCACTGTACCTGCTCTGTTTTCATACAAATGTAGTGAATCTGTTGAAACTGTAATAAATGTTTCAGTTCTGTAAGGTAGTTAAATTATTGAAAATATGGTTGTTACGCTTTCATCATACCCATTTGAACTATCAAGATTTCGTGCTCTCAAAGCAGATCTTTATCATTTTCCATGTTTCTTTACTTAAACTGACCCTATGCAGCATTGCCAACTGTGTGATATCTAAAATAAAACAAATGGTTCATTTCTCTTATTAAACTTGACTATGTGACTATAAAATGTTATATTCCTGTAGTATTTTTCTCTTTTTACCTCTAATGTGTTAGAAAACACATGCTTCCTCCAGTTCAATGTTTGGTATCCAAGCCTTAACATATGTGTGGAAAAGTTAGTAATGTATTGGTGAAAATTTTCAGTAAACACAAATATTATTGCATCTAAGGATTAAGTAGGTCTGTTGAACTTGAGTGTTGGCAATGTTGGATCATTAAAGCAGTGATTAACTTAATGCAATGATAAAGGAAACCTTTTAATAGTTAGAAAATGTATGATTTCACTATACATTTTGATACTCATTGATTTTTGAAGGAGTGATAGTTCATAGTTTCTTAAAATATATTGATTTGTTAGTTTCACTAAATTATAGCATTTTTTAAAAGTTTTTTTATTTTATTTTATATATTCCAGACGTTTTTGTATATATTTACAATCTCAAATGAATGCAATTTTTTGTCTTCTCCCTTTTAATAAAGCTAAATGACCTCTCAGTTACTTGGGTTACAGCTAAAAACAAAAAAAATAAATTCTTTGTTTCATTTATGACATAGTTGTCTATTGTGTTGCAAGTTTCCTTTACAAATAAATTCCAGTTAAAGCATTCTTCTTTATTCTGCAAACTTGATAGAAAAAAAAAGTTTTGCAACATTCCTGAAACATAAAACTACATGCCTGCAGATAACAGCTTTCTACAGTAGCGACGATAGTTCTGTGCCGGTGACCTACTTTCTTCCCGCACTGGAGAGAGTCTATGCCCAAGCATCACTTGCATCTTCTGCTAGCGTTAGAAGATGGAAGATAATGCAGCAAGGCCATATTTCACAGACTCGTCTTTATTAAAACGCATACCTTAAGAGCACTTGCTCATCTTAACCATTCAGAAACAACAGATCTTCTTTACTGTTTTACTTCTTCGCTTTCACAAATGTTTTAATTTACAGGAAAATAAAAATCTGGGGTAATGCCTTTGTGGCTTGAAGCGCATGGAAGTGACTTAGCCGATTCTCGTATGAAGATATGTTTCATCTTCATAGATAACTGACCTTCCTTCGTTTCTAAACCTTTTTATGGCACATAAATATGACGCGCCAGTTTCTCATATACCTTTCCCATAACAAGACCTTACTGTTCTTTGTTTTCTTTACTTGAAACCTATGCCACATAATATAGTCTTTAAACTAGTGCGTCCCCCTTTAAAGTTAATGGAATCTTGATGTTTCAGGAGTCCCAAATTTTGACAGTGGGTACAGTTTTCTCCTGAATATGCAAATTATAAATTGTTTGGCGAATTACACACCTATCAGTCACCAATGGCAGTGACTGTTTCTGGTACACAATGTACTTTCCAGATGTTTCAAAGGAGGTCATTTGTGCCTCACATTTCTCCCCTTCTTTAATTAATATACGAAATTTTCTCTCAGAGACTTTTGTTGCTCCACTCACCTTCCCTTGCATTTTATTACCATATCACCAGAAACTGCTTCCTGTTTCAGAATAGATTGACATAATTAACAACTTCACGGTTTGGCTGTGAAGTGTTTTTCCACCAAGTTTGCTTTGAATTGGAGGCATTTTAATCTAAATAAGAAAATATATAAAAGCACACACACATACACACAGACAAAACTCTAATCGCCTTTGCGATTAAGAATCACAATTTCTAAAACTTTAAAATCTTAATGTGACTGCACCGAAGCATTAGAAGTTACCCAGTCAAAACTCTCCACGATATTGGCCATTTCAGTGTACTGTGCATGACCGAGAGTGTAGGCTCAGCAACTGGATTCTAAACGACTGCGCACACGGTCTCCACCGGCACAGAACCATCGTCCATACTGTACTGTTCACATTGTTTGTACTTGGAGGCAGCGTATGAAATTCATTCTTCATTTAAGCCTTTCTATCCTTGTTTTGTATAAACTGATAGCAAATAATTGCCAGTAATAATGTTTGGAATAAACATTTAGAAATATTGAAGATTTTTACACAGACTTTAATACTACCAGTAACAATGATATTGAGGTTACATCCTTAATTACCACTGCTAACCATTTTCTTTCTATGTCCTGTACTTTGCTTGTTATCTTTCCTGTCATAGTACAGAGTGATCTTTAAGTCCTTCCATTGTTATGGAATAAGCAAGTTACGGTAACTCTGCCATGGATTTATGATGCTACAATGGTTGACGTATTGCTTCATCAGTCAGGTTAATACGTAAAAATACTGAAGCTAATAACAGCAAAGAAATACAAATATTACATGAATTATGATAATTGGTTACAAACTTCACTTATCTTTTTAAGAAAATTAAGTTTGTAACAAATTATCATATTTTATTGTAATCAGCCAGGTTAATTATTACATTATCACTTCTACCAAAAGGTGACACAAATGATGATTATCAGAGACTGGAAGTTTAGGCATTAATCATTAAAATAGGCAGGAGAAAAGGAAGACTTGAAGGTTTCACGGCGAGCATTACTAATCAAGGCTTCGCGGGTGATCAGTCGCGTCAAGTTTATAAAGCTCGAGCTTTCGGCCATTGCAGACACGACTGATCACACGCAAAGCCTTGATTAGGAAAAAAGGAATTATAAACACTAAAACAGGCAATAAAAGGCAATTAGAAAAACACATTTACTTAATTGTTTGCACTATTTAATAACTCGATCATCATATTTTAAAGCACTTCAAAGTTTTAAACAAAATACTAGTATGGTAATTGAAACAAAAATGAAATATTTTTAAAAAAAGGTATGAATTGACTCCTCGATAGAAATCCAGATCTTTTTGTTTTTCATTTTATCTTTAATGGTTTCCACTGTCATCGTAACATTCAATTAAGTAAAATTGGGATTTTCGACTCAGTGTTGCAAGTACTGTTGGAAACAAAGAGATCATCTTCTCAGTAGCCTGGAAAAGTGCATTTTTGTGTTTGATTGTGATGATATGTTGTGATATAAAACACTTGTTTTCGTAGGTCACTGACTGCTCGCATATTTTGCATATGGGTATTTTACCGTTAATGCAATATACGTTGGATCCAAAAGCATTAATGTAACTTTCTAATTTACTGCGTAAAGGAACACTAAATTTCGGCATGTCGCTGCTATTTTCGACAACGTTGCAATGAAAACTGAAAGAAAAACTAAAGTTAAATGGTATTCATTATTGCCTTTTAAAATAAACACAAGCGGTAATTCAAATTCTCTGTTGTCTATAATGTATTCGCATGGCAGCACCCATTGTTGCAGTCTTGCGCCGTGTCGTAATGGGCTCCCGACCACAGAAATGGCTTGGGATCAATCCCACCCATGGGGTGCAGATTTTAAGTTCCAGGTATAGGACCAGTGCCCATTCAAGATCGTGAAGAAATTGAGAAGCTTACACTAGGTAAGCGGCCCTGGTCATGAAGCCAACATTCTGGCTGGGGGATGTCGAAGTGCTGAACACATCTCCTCCCCATATTGGTTGGATGATCGTCCACCTCAACCTTGCATATGTGAGCATGAGGCCTGCAGTTGGGGGCCCTACATAGGCTGTAACATCCAGTTATGTTACTCCGTGTTGCAAAGAAAATAATGAACTGAAATAAGGGTGCCTATGCTATCTGCAACTTACAGACAATAATATACATCTGACAAAGTAACTTTCATTGTCGCAGACTAACTGTTATTGAAATAAAATATACCTGAAAGAAAAATTTAATAATAAATAATAGATAATGAAATAAAGGCAACATAAAACTGGCATTTCAATCACAAAGGTATAATTCATACAGATGCACATTCAAATTTAAATTAGATTTGACACATTTAAAAAGACTTTCTGCCGAAGTTCCGGTCTCGGATGATTACATTTGAGTAGAAGGTTTTGAAATAGCAATGTATTGATAATTTATAAAGATGAGTTGGATTAGAATTGGCTCCACTGTGGTGCAGCAGTTAGGCCACTTGACTCTCACTGAGGCGGCGTGAGTTCAATCCCAGGTAACCGCACATGAGATTTGTGGTGGACGTAGTACAGGGGGCAGGTTTTCTCAGAGATTTTCTGTTTCCCCACCATCATTCCAACAATTGCTCTATTACCACCTCTCCTTCCATTCCTCATTCTGTCATCTGTTTCTCATATCAGGCATTGATCACCCATCCTGGGTTCTATATCTGATCCAGAGTTTCTACTCCTGAGAAACCAACGTCTAGCTCCTCGAATCATGTTTAGGTAATTTAGTTAGTGATGTTTGTTTCTAATACAGTTCATCTTTGTAAATATAAATGAAGCTTTAAAATGTTTAAATTCGCAAGATAAAATTCACATTAAAAATTGAAAATTATGGCTTCCTGCTTTTTCTAGATTTAAAGATAATAAAATATAACACAGGTAAATAGAAATATTAGGTTAAATATCAAATAATAAGTTATATTCATGGAAAGATAAAATGTAACCAGTTATAGGAAACCTGATAAAAATAGACAAAGTGAGAAGATAGACTTAGAGATGAGGTTACAATGAAATAATGAAATCAGAGTAAAGAAGATAGGGAAGTCTATAATGGATTGGATTGAATTTTTATCAGAGGGGACTCCGTACAGTAACCCAACCTGGTTTATTAGAAGCCCCAGGCTTCTCCTTCAGAGAAAGGATGAGATGAGAAAAGAGGGATGCTGACCTAAGCAGTTGTGACAGTGCAGAGGGCAGGGTCCTTACAAGTCTATAATGAAAAATGAATAACAAAAGTGTGAACTGAAGGAAAGAAGCTGGGTAAATAAAGTAGAAATTAAAAAACAAAGTGGGAGTTATATTGAAATTGAGATTTTATTTATGGATACTTGATTTTCCAAGAGGCTTGGGGTTTTGTTATATGTTGAATTTTATGATATGGGACCACCAGCTTTACTTCCCTTATGATGGAGCACTAAGATGTTTATACCATGGCAAAATCCAACACCCTCTACTGGGTTTGAACCAGAGGCTAGCATGTTACCTCCACAGATGACAAGGAAAGTGGAAATAAGATAAACTAGGGATAAGTTATAATATAAATGTGCCCTAATAGTGAATTGGAGATGGAAAAGTTCATGCAAGGTCTACCGAGAGTTGAAACTCCCACTCTATAACCAGGGAGCCACTGGGGCACCTCTGTGAGGCTTTCCATTTGACAAATTTAAATATAAAAGAATCTCAAAGAATAAAAATTGAAAGAAGCATAGAGACAGTGAAGCACAAGTTAAAATAAAAGTTAATTGCGAAGATATTGACACATTGCTTCACTCTCACTATTTTTCACAGGACATGAGCTGTTGCTCCCATCGTCAGCTGAATCTCGGACATGAATCAGCTGACAATGGAAGCAACAGCTCTTGAAACATCCTGTGAAAAATAGTGTGAGTGAAGCAATGTGTTAATATCTTCTCGATTCACTTTTACTTATAAAAAAAGCTGTCAAAAGATAAAATTAGAACAAAAAAATTATTATAATTTTAAAAAATTTACTTTTCATCCTTGGGCTAGTAAAAAATTTACAAACACTTTTAAAGAACATGGAGTAACTTTTGTTCCTCAAAATAAAATATATTATAAAACTTCTGGTATTTATCAGGTTAGTAGTTTGGATTGTGATTGGTTTTACATTTTAAAATTAAACTTCAGCAGAATCTAGTTTGAAAGAACATTATAGGAGTGTTAAATATAAATAGATTGATAACAGCTGTAGCAGATAATTATTAGAACAAGCAAATGAACTCATAGATTTGAAGGTTTGTAGTATAAAAAAATTATTTTGAAAAATAGGGATTTTACAATGAATTTTGACATATATCCCTCCAATTACCGTTGCCTTCCCCTTTCCACTAATTGGTTAATGCTTTTGGCACTGTAGGCGTTGCTTTCTTGCCATATAGAAAACTGCAGTAAATATCATACTATTGTCAGGAAAATAAAGATGTAAAGGCATGCGAAAATACAAGTTTATAATGAAACTTGACTCACATTGAATGGTAATGTATGACAAATCAAGGTCACTGATAAAAATAATATAAACAACTGTGTCACGCACGTCATCCTGAGAGAGGCAGGTTTGAAGCAAAGGATTGTCCTCTTTATTTCATGTTATGAATTAACATTCCAGATAAATTAACTTGTTTCTGATATATTTAATTCACATGGTTATGAAAATAAAGTTTGACAATTCTCTTCGAACATATTAACATATATCATGTTAAATAACTAAGTCATTTTTACTGCACTACAGTCTATGCCACGACAGCAGCCAGTGAGAGGTGTTTAGTTCACCTGAGCAATAAGCTTATTTTAAATTACAATTAGCACCAGTAACTGTTAACAACAGTGCAAAGACCCGGGCCTCCTCCTACCCGGGAGCGATGGAAAACTCCGGGGCTCTTTCCATAGTGCAATACCTGGTGTCCTAAAAAAGCCCCCCCCCCCCCCCCCCCCCATCGACAACAACGTCAAGACGGGTGGAAGTGGATACGCCACTTACGCAAGTCAACCCTGCAGGGAAGACTACCGAAAACCTTGGTGGGGTCACCTGGTGATCTAGAACACCTTCTACTAGCTCTGAAGGCTGGTACCCGGGACTTATGAGGCAACCCTCTACCCCCTCCGGGCGGCAGTAGCCTGGCCGGAGGTACCCGTTTTCCTGCGGGTGTCAGGAACACTTTGCCCCCTCGAGTCCAGCCCAATCCGAACAACTCCCCAATGGGAGGGGCTCAGCAGTTCGGCCTGACGTTCCTCTAGTAACGTTACAGGTACCACGAGTGCTAGGGTTCCGCAGCACTCAATATCAGAGATAAGTGAAGTTTAGTTACTAATTATATTTCGTCATTGTAAATGGCTTCAGTTTTTTACTCTTATCAATTAAAGTTGCTGGTGCAACTGAATTAGTGTAATTTATTGTTGCTAATATCAGACTTTTTTCCCCAAATTATTTTTATCCACTGCTAATTTTTGTTGATATCATTTGTAAACAAATAATCAGAGTCTACCAGTTTTTGTGGTGTGATGTACATAAGCAATTTAATGATAATTATTTATTAAATTGTAAGTAGTATGCCAAAAGATAACCTGCAATTTGAAAACTGCTCTATAAATGGTTTCACGCTTTCCTAAAAACATTCTATGTTAAAAATACATATTGTTCAACCAAGACGTTTTCAAAAAAACTGAAAATGCTGGCAGAGACAATCTGACCTGACCATTATTCACAATATAACGGGGATTACGCTTAGAACACAGAATGTGACCAGAGTGTCCTTGACAAGTACTACATAATAGCTTGAAATCATTTTGGAATTGTACTGAAGACGTATGGAGGGACTAAAAGATCACATTGTGCAAAACAGTTTTGCAGTGAAACTCAGCAAGACAGAATGCCACTAGATCATGCGCATTTTGTGCCTCTGGAACAGACATATGTTTATTCCAATGTGTAAGGACTATGATACAATAATTATATAATTTTGAGTCAAATTAATACTCAGTGCTCCACTTATTGCTAGTATTTACCTACAACATGTTTCGTTAGGATCTTCCTAACATCATCAGCTGTTGTCGACCAATAAGTGGAGCACTGAGTATTTGTTCGGACTAAAAATTATATTACTATTATGTTTAAATGATTTGCCAGCTGGGTGCAATGAAATCGAGACTTTATACCAACGTAGTTATTAATTCCTACTTTCTTTCTTTCCAAGAAAGTTACTCCAAATAGTAACTTTCTTTCCAAGAAAGTTACTCTAAATAGTAGATACCATTTTAAATTGTTACGTTTGATGAAAGAATTCTCTTGAAGTGTTTTAAATATTATGTAGAATTTGGATTACTTCGGTCGTCATCTTCGTAACAGAGTGAACATACCAGAAGGGTGTTCAGAGCAGTTGCAGTGCTGTGTAGTTCTGTGTTTTCTGTTTCCTTCTTCCTGATGTCATTGTGTTATGTTCTGTAGTGAATATGTGCTGACTGTCTATTGCTGGAGCTTGTTAGTTAAAATATTAGGGTTCCTCTCTCTCTGTCTCTCTCTCTTTAATGTCACTCTCTCATCTTTCCCTTCTCCACGTTATGTTCCCCAAGTTTTGATGTCCAGTGGAAGCTTTGTTATTTAAATATAGAGTTAGATTCAAAGCATGGCGTCCTGCACTGGTTGTCTTCTTTTAAATGGGTTGTGCGATATATTTTTGAGTACACCAGCATTTAAAAACACCAATTTTATAAACTGCATGCATTAAAAATAGCTAGTCATATGTGTTCTTTAAATCTTTCTTTTCTACTTTGATCTCAGATGGGGATTTAAGTTGTAGTGTAAAAAGCTAGTGCAGATCGCCTTGTTTTGCATTCAGAAGCATGGACATGTTGTTCATTTAGTCTAGAGGCATCCCTCACCCATTCATTCTCCCTCTGTGCTATATTGTTACATTTAGAGCTGCAACACCAGTTTTCACAATCCTGCCAGCTATGGCTGAAGTGGGGGCATTGCGTTCTGCTACAGGCCTCTTTAATTCTTAGAACAACCATTGTTGGCTAATCCTTTTGCCTGGTTCTTGAACAATCAATCATTGGTGACAAAGAAAAAGACCACAATCTACGGCATGAAGTTCATTGATCTACTGTCACAAATGTTTGAGAAGGCCATATTGATAAAATCAGCTTAAAGTGAATAAGCAATACTAGATAATAGAGAATTATGTTATGTTACTCCTGTAGCAAAGTATTTACTAAATTTCACATGCTTAAATGCAGTTCATCTCCCATTAAAATATATAGGTTAGGTTTCACTTTTCCTAAAACTACAATTATTTAGTGGCAGATAAATACTTCTGCTGCCTTTTGTTTAAGCTCAGGAAGAGCATGTATGGATGTTCTCACTGTTTTTATTTTTGTCTCCTTTACAACATTTTTTGTTTACATAGAAAATGAAGCTAGCTACAGTGAAGCAATAAATATTACACAAATATAACTATTTATTACAAAGGCTCCACTTTTCTTAAGAAATTGGTGTTAATGCTTCTTTCTAATGTATATTGATTTCACAGTTTGTATCTTCAGTCCACAAACAAACTCCGTTGTCAAGGATTCTGGTTACCATGTTATGATTTTTTTTTCAGTATTACCAAAACCTAAAAACGAAAAATACCTAAAAGCAGAATCAACTGCTGGTATTTCAAAATTCATTACACAATGTATATTTTCTAAAATAAATATCTTTTCCCAAACTATTAAATCTATCGGACAATTTAATTGTTTTAATAATTTAACTTTGCAGGATTTATTTCATGGTTAAATGACCAAAAATGATTTGCTATGGCCAATTTATTAGTTTGTTTAATCTTAATGTTATGAAAATGTTCTTTCGTTCTGGTTTCCAAATTACTTTTCGTCTTTCCAATATAAACCTGATCACAATCTAAACAATTAAATTGATAAATACCAGATTTTTTATTATTAGAAATTTTATCTTTTTTAGAAAAATGTAGTAAATTTTTAATACTATATTTATTTTGAGGAACTAAAGTTATACCAACTTCTTTAACTTTTTTTTTTTCTTCCCCACAATCTGTTTGTGAAATTAATCTCCATTAGAAAGAAGAATTATCACTAATTTCTTAAGATAAGTAAAGCCTTTGTGATAATGTTTATATTTGTGTAATAATCTTTTGTTTAATTATTCTTTCATTTTAAAAGCACAGCACCTTAAGCCCCCACCCCCCCCCCAAATAAAAAGTACATTCTAGATACAGAAGAGCCCTTCTTTTGTAGTTTTCGGAGATCAGCAAAAAAATTCTCTAAATTGGTAACAATGTTTTTACAAACCACTGTGTTACATTCTCATATGCATGTAAGTAGTATGTTATGGTTATGTAAATTATTAATGAATACAAAGACAAAGCAAATTTAAATTAGCAGTACTTAAAATCCTTCCTTATGTTATCATGATCAAACTTGTTTTTAAGTTCAAGAATTTACAAGAAAAACTATAAAATTTTGAAAAATATTTAATAAGATGGCTCAAGAAAACCATTGTCCTAATTATGTATTTACATGTCCCTCTACCAAGCTGAACCCCTTCAGAACATCCAATTACATGTGAAGTAATTTACTAAGGAATGCAATAGACATATGAAATGGTAGGATAAGTATATCATGTAGCATTGCATTAATGCATTGTATACTTCAGAACTCACAAAGTACAAACTTGGCCAAGTTTTGTATAACCTAATCAGCTTGCCTACAACTTCCTGTGCCTGGGTAGCAATATTCCATCTTCCATGAGGCACTAAATATTTGCATTTCATTAGCCAAAGCCATCAAATCCTTGACATTAAGCAAATGTGAAGGAAATTTACATGTTATTAGTTTTGTCTCAAAATAAAATTTTATTCAGATAAAATCTTTTTGCCAATTATTTGTTGTTACTTACTATTTCAGTCTTAATTACTCTATAAACTTAAATGAAAAATAACTAACTTAAATGAGTTGTTAATTTATGTCCTCCAAAGTTAAGTCATTTAGAACAAAGAATGAAATTGATGAAATGACACTCAAATGAGCCCAGGTGCATAGAGCTAAGAGTTACGGGACATTCCTCTTTCAGTATAAGGGAGCACACTGGAAAAAACCCAATCCAGGTAACTCTTGAGCATGAGGTAGACATGCTACCATTAATTTCAATGCCGCTGATTATATTAAATGGAAAGGACAATAACCAAATGGTGAAAGTAACTTGAAACTTTAATTTCAGGAACATGAAAGTAGGGTTTCTACTGTATCTTAACTTGTGAGATGTCGAGAGTGTTTTCTCTCACATTGTCAGCTGCTGATTGGTGCGGTCATCGCTACTGCAACTAGATGTGCAATACTAATGTCATCTGTTGCAGATAAAGCAAGTTGTCGTTGTATATAATACAAATCAAACACTCCTAAAAACCCCCATTTAAATGTTTTAATTTATGTGTAATACAGCTCAGGAAGTCATGAGCAAGATTGCTATTTTGTGTACTGCAACCTCTTTATTGCTTATGTTTTATTGATCAGTTTAATTGTTTTTGAATTATTGGAAGTTATTTTAAAGAAAAACCATGCTCCAGTTTTTAAATTTGAATGAACAGAAAATCTGGAAATACAATAAATACATTAGATATGAAAAAAAAAAAAGTGGTTGATTTTTAGCATCCAATTGGTACATATCACTTTAAATTCTGACGGTTTCCAAAGTAAGGGCTCTGTAGTGGTTTAAACCATGGCACGCAGGATGTGCAATAAGAATTTCAATTTCCAAGCATGAAAATGTTAGCACCCTAATCAGTTAGCATTTATTTTAAAATGAATTTGAAAGTGACCAGAGCATAATATTTCTCTAAAATGTAACCAAAATCAGTGGTTAAAAATATTTATTCCATTAAAAAGAAAAGATCTTACCGGGGAAATATACGAGTCAAATGGAGAATTTAATGTCAGGACGGCACGTTGGCCATGGTAGCTCAATGGGTTGGAGCGACTGGACGGAAACCAGGAGATCCATGGTTCAAATCCTGGCCATGGCATTGAATTTTTCATGTTGACTCGATCGATCAAAAACCGCAGCCTTTATACGGCTAGTATGAAGAAATTATTAATTTCCATCAATTATATAGAATAAAAAGAAGTATTTCAGAAAGTGGAGTGCCGTTGTTACTAAAATTAGGCAAGTGAGTCAACCTTGTATATATCTACTTTTCTCCACTTACAAGTTTTTTATGAAGACTAGTTTCTGGGGACTTCTCCCCTATCGTCAGTTCTGTGGTTGACTGATGATGCATCCGGTGTCTGCATCTGGCTTGGTGTTGTGCTGCCATCTAACGTCCTGGTAAGTTTGATGACGTCATCTACCGCGGGATGAATTTTGAAATTCCTGCGGTAGATGACATCATCAAACTTACCAGGATGTTAGATGGCAGCACAACACCAAGCCAGATGCAGACACCGTATGCATCATCAGTCAACCACAGAACTGACGATAGGGGAGAAGTCTCCAGAAACTAGTCTTCATAAAAAACTTGTAAGTGGAGAAAAGTATATACAAGGTTGACTCACTTGCCTAATTTTAGTTCCATCAATTAACTAAAATAAAAATCTTCATCGTTTGAAAAATGACCAAATTTCTGTGCCCTCCTCCCCGCTTATATTACTCTTAACTTTCATTTTTATTTTACTAATAAAAATCTGAACAAGTACAAATAATATATATATTGTAAATTAAGTATGGCATTAGTAATATTGACTCTTTTCAAGCATCTGAAACTATATTTCTCAGACATTGACTTCTTTTCTTTTGCATTCATTTTCTTTCATATTTTCTTTTCTAAGCTAGTGATTTTTTTTTCCTTTTTTTCTTTTTCTCCCAGAAGTTTAAGAAAAGCAGGCAGTTTTTATCCACATGTTCAAAACTAGGATTTTGTTTGGGCTGGAAGCTTAGTTAGCTGAGATGCTTTGGTTTTTAAAAATTGAAATGATTTTGTCTCAGAGTGATATTTAAGATAATTTAGGTTAGTGCATTCAGTGAAATGTTGTTGGCTTCTATTGTTATATTGATTATTGTGCACCAAACAAGGATCAAGCATTTTAATTTTAATGTTTCAAAACTCTCCTAAATTTCACTTTGGGTCGTAAATGTTTGAATTTCTAAAGATGCGTCGTTACCTGTTTTTGCATTCTCTCCCAGTTTTGAACAAGTAGGGATACAAATTGAGAAGTAACAGTGAATGGTAGTTAATACTTGGCTTAAAATGAAAGCTATGTTCCAGAGTGTTTTGATGTTAGTTTTAATGTGACAGAGGCCTGGTTTGCAAGCGCACTTCTCCTAACCATCCATGGCAAACATAGTCATTGCATAGCAAGCACATGCTGTAAAGTATTTTGTATAAGATGTGATCGAAGAGGTATTAATTTGCTGTTATAGCTCCACTCCTAATGTAAAACTATAATTGTGTAACGTAGATGGGGCACAACAGTCCCAGGCAGAGTTTGTCATTGTTGCATTGAAATGGTTTAAGCAGAGCTGATGTACTATGTAGATAGTTTGCACGTACAGAATGTATCTCCCAGGTCGTAACTAACACGTCACCTTTAATCTTGTTTTTTTTTTTTTTTTTATTATTAAAAAAGGACACCCTGTGACAGTGAAGGGGAACATTAGTGAATCTAGGGGAATGTAGAGCTTTTGCTTTGTTTTAGTAATTTTAAAACAAATGCCTGCCACAGTCTGTGTAGCTGTTAGCAGAATCTAGCTAGAAAGTATAGTTTTCATTTGTGTGAATGAGTGTGTCATCATTACTGGATCTAGGATAGAATGTTATGTTGATGGCTTACTTGGTTAACCATCCTAAATTACTTTTATATAAAAAAAACACAAGACACCTTCTGTACGTGTGTTGATGCATACCTAACCATTTCTGTGCAGGTAGCAATTTTAGAAATTAGTTCTAGTTTTAGTGAATACTTAGTTATAATGCAAAACTGACGTGTAGAAAATACAAAAAACAACTCCTTAGATTGTAAGTTGAAACAAAGCCACACAAAGTCAATTAAAAAACAAAGCAAAAATTGAATGTCTTTGAGGAAGGTGTATTGTTGTCGTGTTTTTCTATGCTGCCATACATTACAAAGATAAAATCAAGAGAGCAAGTTGTACTACTTCTGTCTTATTATAATTACTATTATTCTTATTCCTGAATCAACTGTTGTGTTACAATAGATGGTGTGGTGGTTGCTGTGCTCGTGCAGCCCCCACACAAAGCAGTTCTAAAATAATAATACTGATTACAATACCTTTGTGTATGTTTCAATGTTATTACTAACCTTTCCCTAAACAACTAAATCTAGTAACATGTGTTTGGAGGAATTTAGTAACAGTGATACTCGTCACTTACTTGTTTATATTATTGAGGGACTAGTTTCAAAGGCAATCGCCTCCATTTTCAACCTCTCTCCAACTAGCATCTGTTGTCTGCTCTCCTCTCTCTGGTGGTGGAACTATGAACTTTTTTGTCAAATTATCTACTGGTGGGATTTCAAAGTTCATTACATGATCCTTATTTTTCCATATGAATATGTTCTCCCATTTTGTCACTTTATTTTGGTTTATCACTCCTTTTAATAATTTTGGATTTGGATCAATGTCATTATTGTTATTCCAATAGCAGAAATCAGGATTATCAATGGGCAATCAACTTTCACCTTTTTTGGCTAACTTATTTATGAGTGCATTTGAAACACAAATTGAAAAGTCCTTTCCATTGATCTTCAAAGTTTGGTGTAGATATGTTGACGACATCTTGCAATTGTACCAAATAAAAATTTAGATGATGCATTAAAATTTCTCAATCTGCAAGAAAGGACTATAAAATTCAGAATAGAAAAGGAAATCAATGGGAACTCTCTTTCTTGGATCTAAATATCATCAGGAACGACACAAAAATAATAGCCACAACCCAATTACACATAAACATGCAATAATAAACAGCCTTACACACAGACTAGTCAACATACCCATGGAAAAAGAAGAATATTTCAAAGAACAAAAAGCAATACTACACATAGCAGAAGAAAATGGATACAACAAAAGTTTGGTGTCGAAGAAAATTAGAAAAGCTAAACTAAAGAAAATCATTAAGAAGCAACCACATTTACAAAAAAGAAAGAAAGCAACAACATATTCAGTTCATTCACATATCACCCAAAAACATTTAATAAATTTAGAAAGATCTTCATGGAATAAAATATCACCTGGGCACCTACTAATAGACACTCGATTTTAAAATTGCTAAATTCAAAAACAAAAGATGAAATCCCATCAGTTAACAGATCCGGAATATACCAAGTAAGTTGTAAGAATTGTGAAAAATGCTACATAGGTCAAACTAAAAGAAATCTAAAAACCAGAGTCAAAGAGCGCTTTAGAAACATCAGATTGAAACAAGAAGATAAGTCAGCAGTAGCGTTTCATTTTTGGAATGGAAATCATGACATTGATCCAAATTCAAAATTATTAAAAGGAGTGGTAAACCTAAATAAATTGACAACATGGGAGAACATATTCATATGGAAAAATAAGGATCGCGTAATGAAGTTTGAAAACCCACCAGTAGATAATTTGACAAAGAAGTTCACAGTTCCACCACGAGAGAGAGAGAGAGAGAGAGAGAGAGAGAGAGAGAGAGAGAGAGAGAGAGAGAGAGCAGACTACAGATGCCAGTTGGAAAGAGATTGAAAATGGAGGGGATTGCCTTTGAAACTAGTCCCTCGATAATATAAAAAAGTAAGTGACAAGTATCAATAAACCAACTACAAATAGTTTTTGAGACTAGTAACATAGGATTCAAGGTAGCATATGCAAATCAGTTGACTAACACTGTGTCACTTATATTTTTGTAGAATGGGGCATGTTTCAAGAAGTCATTTGCTTTCATCATCAACTTGATGTCAACTGCTGGAGTTGGGAATTGTTGTGCTGTCGTCAGGTGTTTTTACAAAGGTCGAGTTTTCAGCTTTGAGTTACCTCACAGTAACAACCTGGGTAGAGCTGCTGCAACAGTAGCTTGCCAGTTTGTAACATGCTCAGAACACTATTTTTGTACCATACATACTGTAATGCCTGTTGCAGGACAATATGTCTTTTTCACAGGCCTCAATATGCAATAGCATCTTGAGATATGCATATCGCAATGAATAAGTATAAGGGGCGTTAAAAAAGAAACGAGCCGGAGTCTGCTGTGTGCAAACCAACGACAGGATGGTAATATTGTGGTGTGTGTAATAAAGTGTTGTTCTGACCAGAGCGTGTCGCTAGGGGACATGCATGCATGTCATGTGACTATACAAAGCTAGCAGCAGCATGCATCAGTCGTCCAATGCTGCCAGTCACATTGCAAACAGTGAAATGGAACCGTCAAAAGAAGAGCAAAGAGGTGTTCGTTTTTTGACAGTGGAAGGAGTAGGGGGAACAGACATATATCGACAAATGTCACAAGTGTACAGCAAACACTGCATGTCCCTTGCAACGGCCAAGGCATGGCACAAGCGCTTCAGGGCAGGACAGGTGTCGTTAGCCAATGATGCACGCCGCATTACCGGTGACATCGTCCAGCCAGTTGATGCACTCATTACCCAGGACCACCGAGTGACAGTGAAAGCCATAGCCGTCAAGGTCGGATTGAGCATCGGAAGTATTCACACCATCATAAAGGAATGACTGCTCTTGCGCAAAGTGTGTGCCCAATGGGTGCCCCACAGTCTTCAACCACACCAGGAAGCATGTCGAATGGCCCACTGTCTTGGTCATATCTGCAGTGCTATGCTAGGGAAGGGACTGAGTTCCTGGCACAAGTGATGGCTGGAGATGAATCATGATGTCATCCCTTCAAACCAGAATCAAAACGACAAAGTCTCCAGTGGAAGCATCCAGGTTCACCACCACCAAGAAAAGCCAAGGCCTTCCACACAAGTGCAGGAAAGGTTATGCTAACGTTCTTCTTTGACCAAGATGGCCCCCTTCTGATACACTTCCTGCAGCACGGGACAACAGTGAATGCCCACCATTACTCGCAGTCCTTGACCAACATTCGCCAAGTGATCAAATCAAAACGACTAGACAGTCTAACCTTTTGGGTCATTCTGCTCTACGATGATGCAAAGCCTCATACGACCAACACAGTCGCGGCATTCCTGCAGCAATTCAGATGGTCTTGGCCAACCTCCATACAGTCCAGACCTCTCCCCCAGTGATTACACCATATTTGGTCCCGTTAAAAAGGCTCTGAGGGGTAAACGATTCACCTCGGATGACGACGTTCAGGGGTATGTGCAGAACTAGCTCACATCGCAGCCTCAGGACTTTTATGAGACAGCCATTCACCGCGTTGTGTCACAGTGGGACAAGTGTCTCAACAGCCACGGCCAATACTTATAACATACAACTACTGGTTTCTGTAATTATGTCTCTGACTCGTTTCTTTTTGAACGCATCTTATATATTACTGAGCAGATCTGTGGTTTTGTGTTGTATTTTCTGGTTTGATAGGTAACATTTTATTTATTGGTGTAGCATATATTCCTTAGCTATCATATCTCTTTTAAAATCAAGATTGGAGCATGCTAAAACCTATGGCATTCAATTGAGAGCGAGGCAACCTGATTTGTCCGAGCAGTGCCCAAGTTTTGCTCAACTGCGGCTCTCAAGCTTTCGTTTGTCTTCTAAGAAATTCCTAGGAAGCACCCAGCAGACAACAATGCAAGAGTCTCCAGTACAGATTAATGCTTCCACCAGTCAGCATCAAATGGATGATGGGAGCAATTGAGCTCTCAAAACATGTTCCACTTTACAAAAATGTAAGTGATGTAGCGTGAATATGCCGACTCACATATACTCCTTTAAATTGTATACACATCCTCCATATAAAACTTCCAACAAGAATAATGGAACACCACAAACAGTTTGCTGTTTACTACATGAATGACTCCGTCTAAGTCCTGCACTGATCAGATACACTATGCATGCTGTTATAATGTGATTTTTAAATCCGTCCTCAGTGGTGGAATAAGCAAGATATGGGAATGAGATAACCGTGACTCCATAAAGAACAGTAAAGTTATCTCCTGGGCTTGTAGACCATGGTCCAGTAGGATTGGAATATACCGATGTTTTGCCAAGGACTGCGCTTGCCGAAACATCAGAATATTCCAATCCTATGGCCTACAAGCCTGGAAGATAACTTTACTGTTCTCAATGACGCTGGCCATGAAAGCCTCAGGAGCTATACATGACTCCATGCTGTTTATAATGCTGTAGTGTAGTGCGATCCATATAAATCTGAACCATTTCAATAGGCCAGAACTTCTGAACCAATAATAGGACACATGTGTAACTTTGGGAGAATATAATACACAATTGGGAGATAACATTACACTATTTACATCTCAGAGAAAATGTTGGAAATGTCCTCCACCAGCATCTATACATGTTTGTACTCGTCTCACCATATTATCTGAAGTTTTACGGAGATGATATCGAATTGATAGAAGGTTATTTCCAGCAAGTTGGAGCAACATGCCATACATCTAATGACACCATGGAACTTGTAACCAGTTTCTTTGATAATCGAATAATCTCAAAAAGTCTGTGGCCTCCCCAGATTCCCTGATCTAACCTCACCGGATTTTTTCTTGTGGTGGTATCTAAAAAAATAGAGTGTACAAGAATAGACCACGGACAATTGATATTCTCAAGGAATCCATTCGAACCGAAATAAGTAACATTGGCGAGGATACTCTCCGTAAAACTTCAGAGAATATGGTGAGACGAGTACAAACATGTATAGATGCTGGTGGAGGACACTTCCAACTTTTTCTCTGAGATATAAATAGTGTAATGTAATCTCCCAATTGTGTATTATATTCTCCCAAAGTTGTATGTGTGTCCTTTTATTACTTCAAAAGTTATGGCCTATTGAAATGGTTCAGTTTATTTGGATCACACTGTAGTTGAGTGGTTAGAATGAATTTGGAGAAAGAGAAAACAAATGAATATAATTCATAATTAACTTAAATTTTACACAAGATAATGAAATTTGACATTTACACAAGATATTGAAATTTGTCTTCCATTGTTGACGGCACAAATTCACACATTCAGATGAATTGAAAAGACTATTTGTAGTCGATTTTTCACACTCCATCACATTTTTATTTTTTGAGGGACTAGTTTAGGGAGCTGCTGCTTCCATTTTCAAACTCAAAGGCCCAACTGTCGTTTGTTTGCTGGTTGAATTGTGAACTTCTTTATCTTACCAGTTGATAATTTGATAAAGAAGTTCATAGTTGCACCACCAGAGAGAAGATAGACAACAACAGATAACAGTTGGACCTTCGAAGTTGAAAATGGAAGCATTAGCTCATCCTAAACTAGTCCCTCAAAAAATAAAAATGTGACGGAGTGTGAAAAATCGGCTACAAATAGTTTTTTCAACACAGGTTAAAGTTTCTTTTGTTATTGAATTGATCTAATTTATTATTCAAATTTTCAATTCATGTACTATTTTCAAATTGATCTTCATACCTGTCAGACAGCGAGCAAAGCAACTTGTTATTTAAGTCAATTGATGGAAATTAATCTTTCCTTGACACTAGCCATATATAGGCTAAGGTTTTGAATAGGTAGAGTAAAAACTGAAAAATTCAATACCATGGCCAGAATTTGAACCGTGGATCTCCTGGTTTCCATCCAGTCACTCTTACCCATTGAGCTACCATGGCCAACGTGCCGACATGACATTAAATTCTCCAATTGACTTATATTTCCCCGGTAAACCACTTGGGGATCTCGTATTCGAGGTACACCGTTTGTGGCGACTTACTATTGTAAGTACTTGAGTCCCAGGCTTCATCATTTAACTCTTATCATTTAAGTTAATTGATGGAAATTAATCATTCCTTCACTGAAAAATGTGAGAATTTAGTATTATGCTGGCACGTTACTGGTAGCACAATGATTAAGAGCAACTGGATGGAGACTGGAAGATATGTGGTTCAAATGCCAGCTATGGCATTGAATTTTTCAGTCTAACTCTACCTTTCCAAACCTTGTCCTATACCTGGCTAGTGTGAATGAACAATAATTAATTGCAATTCCTTTCTTGGAAGTGTTGAAAACAGTGTTGTAATAAATTAAATATAAAGGGAGTTGATTAATGACACTAAACAACACTTACTTTTAAATTTTCCCGGAACATGTTTCAGAGACTTTGCCTCCATTGTCAACCGGACATTGACTGGTTCTCTGTGGTGTAGTTGGTGATATTTTATCATAGGTCTCCTCTGGTGGCGGTTCAAGGAACTTGCTGAACAAATCGTTCTTGGGGATGTCGAAGGTGAATACTTTGTTCCTATTTTTTGAAGTGAAGATTTGTTCCCATGTGGACAATTCATGTTTTCCTGATGTATGTTTTAGTTTTAGCTACAGAAACTAATATGATTTTCAAAAAATTCACTTACCATTCATGGGCCTTTGAGAAATTCAAAAAAGTCTTCAAAAAACAAAACATTCAACTAGCACCAGTCAGCCATTACTCCTTAAAAAAGGGAATTTCCTCAAACATCAAAGATGCCATTCCATATAACAAAAAATCTGGTATATATCAAATTGAATGCAGTGACTGTAGTCAAATTTATATTGGGAAAACCAAAAGAAATTTAGAAACAAGAGCAAAGGAACACTTTAGAAACATAAAATATAAATAATTAGAAAAATCAGCAATTGCCTCATATTTTTGGGGAAAAAACCCACAACATAAATTCAGAACCAAAACTACTAAAACATACATCAAGAAAACAAGAACTATCCACATGGGAACAAATCTTGATTTCAAAAAAATAGAAACAAAGTATTCAATTTCAACATTCCCCAGAAAGATTTGTTCAGCAAGTTCCTTGAACCGCCACCAGAGGAGACCTATGATAAAATATCACCAACTACACCACAGAGAACCAGTCGATGTCCGGTTGACAAGGAGGCAAATAGTCTCTGAAACATGTTCTGGGAAAATTTAAAAGTAAGTGTTGTTTAGTGTCATTAATCAACTCCCTTTAAATGTAATAATAATTAATTGGCCTAATATATAGGTTATCTTGTTTCATAGTCATGCAACGCACTGCCTTTTGCTAACAAGTAAGTTATCATTTATTAGCAAGAGTTACCTCTGTTATTTGATCATATGGAAGTATTAGAAAAAAAAACAAAAAACATAATAATGCAAGAAGATATAAGAAAACACTAAATCTTAGTTATGACTGCTTCACTGTAATGCAGGATTCAACATAGAAATGGTCTGTTATTAAGGGTCAAAAACAAACATCTAAATAATAAGAAAACATTTTCCAAAAGACTTTATTGTGCGTGTGCGGTTGGTATATAATATATATAGTAAGAGTAAGTACAAAAATAGCTGAAAATGATGAAAATGCTTGTAGATAAAGAATGGCGTCCTATGGTACACCTCGTTCTGGATCATGGTTTTGTTGCACGGTTGCTGGAGTCGCAAGTTGATTTTCAACACGTTGACTTGCTGCCTCTGCTCTTTTCAACTTGCGGTACTTCCCTGAAAGTAAGAAACAGAGTTGCTGAATGCTTCAGAAGCCTTTCGGAAAGGTCTATTCACATTGCACAGCTGGCAGTATGTGACAGATACAGTGAACTACATACATCTGAGAATGTCATGGCCATCTATTTGGAAATCAACACACTACATTCACGCATTGTTACAGTGTGGCTGTTTATGACTAAACCAATATTTTGAAAAGTAAAAAGAAAAAAGCACAGACTAATATATATCAAAGGTAAGTTTGCTGTAGATTACTTGAAAGTGGACATTTTCTTGCTGCTGTCTATATTGCCTGTACACTTATGGTACATATTGTATTCCACCAAAAATTTGATGTTTGGTTACCCTGAACACAAAAGAAAACATTTTTAAGGAAAAACTTGCATGTGAGTGTGTGCGCTGTACTCAAAAGCATCAGTTAATTATCAATCTTGGGTTTTCAAGATGTGACAAAGGTTTACAAGAAGTAGATGGAATAACAAAGTTTTATAAGAACAACTTGTACGAGGGCTGTTCAGTAAAGAATGATCATAATTTTTTTACGGTCATAATTTTTCGCGCTAAGATTCAATCTTATTATATTCTGTTAGCTTAATGTGAAACAAACACGCTGTAGTAGTTTCATTGTTGGTACTCCTGGTTCCCGCCTGTGAGAACCAGACATGTTCAGTATCGCATACCGCTGCAATGGAATAATGTAATGTGTAGTGTTTAACGCCCGCTTTTACTACATATGGCACCGCAGGCGAGCTGCAATGGAGGTAACATGCAGTTAAAGTTGATGTTAGAGGAAGATCCGGAGATTCTTTCAAACATAATCACTACTGATGAAAGTTAGCTACATCATTTTGATCCTGAGAGCAAACAGCAAAGCTCAGTGTGGAAATCTCCTTCATCACCAACCCCCAAAAAAGCAAAAGTGGATGCTTCTGCTGGGAAAGATAAGGTCATCTCTTTCTTTGATATTCATGGAATGGTTTATCAGCATGTTGTACCTGCACACACATCAGTAACTAGACAATACTTCAGGGATGTCCTGAAAACATTGCAAGTCCATATCAGGCGCAAAAGACCACATTTCCATGAAGCAGGCTGGATGCTGCACCACGATACTGCGCAGCTGCATATTGCCAATGTTGTTGCTGAATATCTTGCAAAAATCAACGTGAAGTGCATCCCTAACTTGAAGAAACGCCTTCGTGGGAGGCATTATCCATCATCAGAAGCAGTGGTGAAAGCTGCGGAGGCGATTTTGAAAGATCTCTCAAAAGATAGTTTCCAGCATGTCTTTGAAGACTGGCAGAAACACTGGTACAAGTGCATCACATTCAGGGGAGACTGTTTTGAGAAGGACCATCAAAATTATGAGGATGAGTAAAGGTATGTTGTCAAAAATTTGCAATCATTCTTTATTGAACAGCCCTCATAGAACAGTGGAAAGAGAGAGTCCATGAATGCAATGCATCAAATTTTTTTTTAACCCATTAATGCCCAACTTTTTTTTCTTTTTTTCAAAAATTGAAACAGCATGTGTAATGTGTTAGTTCAGCATTAGTCAGCAATATATTTTGTTTGCCTTTCTATTTGCCCAGTGTCTCAAGACCATGTGGTGTATAAACAGATTGCTTGACTTACAGCTCATACTCTCGGCTTCAGAACTGCTTACAGCTGCGGATTCTTTGTGTAATGCAATACAAACATTTATCCACAGTTTATGGTATTAGAGAAATGTGGGAGAGAAACATAATAAGGAAAATGCAATTATTTACTTTCACATACTGGGGTCGTTAGATTTAGGATTTCACTATGGTGGAAATTTGGTACATAGGTCCATTGTGCCTATGTCTCCAAGTGGGGCACCCCCAGGAGGAAGGATGAGGCGAGAGGAGACACAGGGCGGCCGACCCAAGGAGCAACGACAGTACAGAGGGCAGGGTCCCTGCAGTTTACTTAGACTTCCCCCAAACAGACCCGCTCCCCTACTGCGGGATGTCAATGAGCCCAGCAGCCGAGTCCCAAAGTTCCCTAGCTGGCTGTCACGAAATGGTCCCAGCAGAGGAGCGGAGACAGGCAATCAACTTTCGGAGGAGGAAGTAGTTTACTTCAGAGCATATCATCCCACCACGCACCGTCGAGACACACGCCAATACTTCTACTGTGAAAGAGACCATCAGATGAGAGATTTGATGACAATGGAGATGAAATGGAGGGACAGGAAATTTGGGGGATGTAATTAACCTACCCAGAATTCGCCTAGCAACCCAGGAAAACCCCCCAAAAAACCCATGGGTTTAATCACATTTCAAAAGACTGAAACAAATTCAGTTTAACAAAGTTTAAACTAAGTAAGGTCTGTAAAAATATATTTAGTCCCTGATTATCTGAAATGACAAAATATGACTTTGAAGTCAATTTTTCTATTATTGTGAGTACCAACAAATGAAAGTGGTCTGTTTCCATGACCTCTAAGTAAAAACTTTATAAGTATATTTCTGTTTTGGTAACATATTCCAAGTGATAAATTGAAAATAAACCAAAACATTCAGTGCACAAGTAGAGACAAGAGAACTCTCTGGATTATTTCAAATCACATGCTGATGGATCTCTCTATTGCCACTCTTACATCTTACGCCATGAAAGCGAGGAATGGGGTCATTATTGAGAAAGTACAGCACAGTACATACCTCTATGCTGAAAAAATTATTCAAATGCATAACAGAAAATACTGTAGTGCATATAAATGGCATAGACAAAGAATAAGATATGGAATGTGTAATGAAGGGACCATATCTTAGTTTTAGTACAAATTGTCCAAAATACGAGGGGGTGTTTTAAAGTTTTAATTATCACCCTTTAAAAAATGTGATAGAGAGTTTGTGTGGATATGTGCTTGTTAGTTCTTCTCTACATAGTTAACATCCAGATTTACACATTTTTCTCAGTGTTTCCTGACCTTACAAATACCTTGATTACAGAAGTCTCCAGAATTTGCTTTAAACCACTCTTCCACTTCATTAATGACAACATTTGTGTTGTCAAATCGGCGACCACGTAACGGATTCTTCATTTCCGGGAACAAGAAAAATTCACTTGGTGCGAGATCGGGTGAATAAGGGGTATGTTGTAAGATCTCAAAGCTACATTTCTTTGTTTTGTCAACTGCAACTTGAGGTGAATGAGCTGGTGCATTGTCAGACAGAAGACGAACAACTTTGGAGAGCATACCGCGTTGTTTATTAATCAGAGCTGCTCGTAACTTGTTCAGAAGATTGCAGTAGTATCTGCCAGTGATGGTTTGACCCTTGACAAGATAATCTGTAAGGATGACTCCACGACAGTCCAAGAAAACTGAAAGCATGACATTCCGAACTGACTTTTGCACCTTTGTACTTTTGGGAGAGAGGAATCGGAATGTTTCCATTCCATGCTCATGGGTTTTATCTCTGGATTATACTGATAGATCCAGGATTCATCCATGGTTACTAGACAATCAAAAAACCATCTTCATCCTGTTCCAACAGTATCAACATCTGTCTTGAAAGGTCACGCCGTGTTTGCTTTTCGAAAGGGTTTAGCAAATGTGGAACCCACCGCACAGACACCTTAGACATTTGCAGTTCGACATTAATAATTTTCCACACACTACCATAACTAAGATGTGTCTCATTCATGATCATTTGGATGGTTCCTCGTCTGTCTTCCAGTATTAAACACTCCACTTTCTTCACTGTGACAGCTGACAGTCTACCAGCTCTTGGCTCATCTGTGAGGGACATGTGACCAGTTTGAAAATTCCTTTTCCACCTCACAATAGTGTCATACGATGGGTAATCATTTCCATAAACAGTCGTCATCTCATCATGGATTTCTCGGGCAGTTTTGCCCTTCAAATACAGGAACTTGATCACACTACGAACCTCAATTTTCTCCGTCTTACACCTCAGTCACTTCTGGCACTCACTGTAAAAAAACAAAAGGACTCAAATCACTAAAACTACCAACATTATGTCCTGAGGGATCAGTGATGACACTGAAAAATGTTCATCAGTCTAGCATAAATACTACCGGGTGATAATTAAAACTACGACACCCCCTCATATGGTTTAAGCAGTAGAGTTTTCTGTGTAATTCAGCTACTGTTGTTTAACCAAGTATTTGGTTTATCTAATATTGAATTAACATGGGTTGGCTGTATTATTATCTTTCTTAGGATTCTGTATCTTTTAAGTGTCTTCTGTATGATACTTTGAGTCTGTAGCGTTTTCAAATCAATGGAAGTGTTTTATTAATACATAACTCAGTAAAATCTATGCAACTGATATCACCTAAACTCTTCTTGTTCTTTCCTAATCTGGACGCAACAGATTTGCTTTACTCCTACTGAGTAAAATAAAGGATTTTGTTTTAACATCCAAACTCCAGTTTCTATAATCCTCATAAATTAGAATTTCTGAAAAACAATCACAATTTACTGATATTTTGAAATGGTATAAAGCTGACAACAAAGGTACATACTTGAAATTTTCACCATGATGATTCCCCACCATATGCTCCAACCCCAACCCACAAAACAGAACACCACAGTGAACATCTGTAATGCTGACACAAAAATGTTCAAGATGAAAGTGCTGATGCGACCTTGAGGATCATCTCGCTGCGTAAGACGAGGCTTGCCAAAACACAGGCAGAACAATCCACTGCTTATTGTACCTGAAATAAGAGAAACAATAACTTCACTAAACAAGTCTAGGAGTACAGTTTATTTTAATTTTTTTTAAATATGATGTGTTACAATGTAATTTACATAAGATGAATTGGTATTAATAGCACTAACATAACCCTTTTTTAATTCTCTGTTAACATGTTTTCATGAACATGTGTTCCCATTTTCAGAATCATCCGAATGACCTGTGTTGTTCTTTCTGTTGTGGTATCTTTGATATGTTTCTGTTGTTAAAATTTTGTAATTTTCTTGTCAGATTATTACTCTGTTGATTCCACAAATCTTGTCCAAGAAGAAAAACAATTGAGATTTAAGAAATTTGCATAAAAACATTTTACAAATATATAAAGATGTTCGTGAAATACATTACTCTAGCCCCATAGAGAAATTACTTTGTAATACATTAAAAGATCTTATACCACAACTCAAAAAAAGATAATTGCTCTGATTGTGATAAAGTATATATAGGAAAAACAAAAAGAAATCTAGAAACTAGACTGGCCGCACCGTGGCTCAGTGGTTAGACCACTTGGCTCTTACCAAGGCAGCCCGGGTTCGATCCCAGGCGACAGTAAATTGAGATTTGTGGTGGACAACACGGCGCTGGGGCGGGTTTTCTCCGGGATCTCCGGTTTTCCCCGCCATCTCATTCCACCGGTACTCCATCTTAATCTCATGTATCATCAGTGTCATCGCCTGCGGTGCCGTATGTAGTAAAAGCGGGCGTTAAACACTACACATTTCACATTTCATTTCGAAACCAGACTAAAGGAATATATGAGATGCTTAAAATACAAACAAATGGACAAATCTACAGTTTCACACCATTTCAGGATGACGAGCCGTAACCGCAAACTGAACATTACACTAATCAAACCAGCCAGTCTTGCAGCAGAATTGGACACATGGGAAAAGATCTTCATTTTAAAACACAAGCGACTTAATGAATTTTGATATACCGCCACTAAGTATTTCACTACAACATGAGGCCACCATTGCGAGCGCATTGTTGATTCGAAGCGGCGCGGGCAACGAGATCAAAGAGACAGACAGGCCAGTGCGGAGATAAAAGCTCGCCGAAACGGTGAAAGGGGAAGGAGGTGGATTTCTGGAGAGTTCGTATTTCTTCTAGCGCCGTCTTGGTTGAGAACATTCCGGATAGTGAGTCACCTATAAAAAGGGAGCCGACGTCCTCATAATGGCACGTAACAAAAACCTAACATATTGTCATCCTCCGCTGCAGCGCCAGCTCCGAGCCATTGGCCGTTGGAGTTAAAAGTGGAGGATGGCCATTAGCCCCGAGAAGAGCTCTGCTATTCTCCTGGCTAAGGTCCGAGCTAGGCGACCGGATTGGTCGCTGAGGTTCCCACTGCCAAATACCTTGGCGTCCACCTCGATCGCGGTCTCACCTACGCACCTCACGTCCGGGTCAAAGCCGGACAAGGGCAAGCAGCGCTAACGCAGTTATACCCTATTCTCAAATCCACCATGCTAACGCACCTCAAACTACGCCTGTATCGGGCGATTATACCGCCTCTGATTCTATGGCTGCGAAGTCTGGGGATCAGCGGCTCCCACCAATATCCGCAGACTACAGCGCGTCCAGAACAGGGCATTGCGCATGATCTACGATACCGGGCGTAGATTCCCGTCCCACATCCTTCATACCTACTCCGGGGTTCCGTACATCGTGGACGTGGTAAGCTGGGCTCCCATCCAAACATACTGGTGAACACCCTTGGCCGTTACGACCACAAGGTTCCTCGCCGCCGACCGAGCTACCGGTTACCCAAAGATGCTTTGGGTAACTAGAACTGAACAGGGTCACATTCCCCTGACTCCAACCCCCCAAGACCAGAAATGGGCTTGGTAAATTCAATACCTAAACACTGTTCCTTTCCCTCTAGCCTGTTAAGCGGACTGTGTTCCGATGCCTCCCAGGTAGGCGGAAGAGCGCAGCCAGCACTGGCGCATCCCCCCACGGGGCAATAGCGCGCACAAGGCTAGATATGTCCACTGCCGAAAACAATCGCCTGAGACAAATGAGGACTCTTCTATACTGCCCAGATAAAGACGCAATAAGCGGCTAGGTGCTGGGCAGCAAACACTCCGTCCAGGTAAACCTAGACGACTCGTCTCTTCTGCTGGTCTGCCAGTCAGTCGGTAATTGGACGCATGCGCGTGAACAGCTTTGTTTGTGGTCGATGACCTTGCAAGTTCTATTGTGCATGTGACGTAATTCAGGATTGTCAGTTTGATTTCTACGGAAATAAAGAGCAATTTTTGTTGTTTGTAGCCTGGACTTTTAATTCCACGAACCCACAGTCACAATAGACAACCACCACAACGAGTCAGTCGGCCACGTTCTGAGGATGGGAACATGTTCCCGAAACACGTTAATAGAGAATAAAAAAAAGTGATGTTATTAATACTGACTCATTTTAAGTAAATCTATCTCAGCACAGTTTCTAGCTTTCTCCATATATACGAAATACGTCCAGAAAGTAAGTTCTGTTTGGTAATAAAATTAAATTGTGTACAGATACAGAAAAAGTATTTCTTCCACAAAATTCTACAACTCTTAAACTACTTTTCCACATAACTGACGAAATTTTGCAGGCATTTGTCATAGCGAGGCACAAGTTTTTGTAAACCTTCTTCATAGAAGTTTGCCGCCTGTGTCTTCAACCAGTTGGAAACATTTTCTTTCAGCTCTTCGTCATTGTTGAAGTGTTGACCGCCAAGGAAACATTTGAGATGCAAAAACAGATGAAAGTCGCTAGGAGCGAGGTCAGGGCTGTACGGGGAGTGGTCAAACACGTCCCAGCCAAATCCCTGTAGGATGTTTTTCGTCGCATTTGCAGTCTGTGGTCGTGCGTTCTCGTGAAGAAACACAACACCTTTTGATAGCCGATAAATTTCAATTGGTTTCACTTTCCTAGCATTCAGAAAACGAATCAGAGCTCTGATTTCACAAGCGGTGGGATTTTCAATCAACACCGACATTGTAAACAAGCACAACAAAGCGTACATGTCTGACAGCGATCTCACAATGGCGCACGTCTCTTCTTGATACAGAGCGCCTACCGCGCATGTGCAGAACTGCGATCGTAGCGCTGCAGTGGAGATAAATTGAAACATAACTTACTTTCTGGACGCCCCTTGTAAATTATGTTGATCAAACTGAAAAATTGAATGCCACCACTGAGATTTCAACCAAGGATCTCCTGGTTTCCGTCCAGTCGCTCTTACCCATTGAGCTACCATGGCCAACGTGCCATCCTGACATTAAATTCTCCATTTGACTAATATTTCCGCGGTAGACCACTAGGGGCGCTCGCATCTGAGATACAAAGTTTGTGGCGACTTGCTATTGTAAGTACTTGAGTCCCAGGCTTCATCATTTAACTCTTATTATTTTAGTTAATTGATGGAAATTAATCATTTCTTCACACTAGCCGTATATAGATTAAGGTTTTTGATGGATAGAGTTAAGCTAGTGTGAAGGAATGATTAATTTCCATCAATTAACTTATATAAAATATGTGTTACTTTAACATGACTTTTCTACCTAACAAGCTTCTTTACGTTTTGTTTTGTGTAGAATAGGCTAGAGTGTCCAGATTTTTAAAAAGTATATTCTTATATGAAGGCTTTAAAATTCCACCTTTGTATGAACACGAGAAAAAATAAATTACTTAACATTTTTGAAAAATAAAAATAATAAAAAGAATATTGTATGCCTTAACAAAATCCACACCTTTTTCTGGTATACAAAAATTATTCAGAATGAACATGTTCTTAAAGGCTGTTTATAGAAAATTCAAGATATGTACTTTATTTTTTCATCTAGGTGTTTTCAATATATTGTATTTAATGAAGGTCATAGAGATATTTTTTAAGAAACCCAAAAGTAACGAAACTTTCTGAGAATTTAATGTCATGTTGCTATGGCAGCTCAGTTGTTAAGAGCAACCAGATGGAAACCAGAAGATCCGCGGTTGAAATCCCGGCTATGGCAGTGAATTTTTCAATCTGACTCTACCTTTCCAAAGGTCTCGTTTTGTTTAATGAAACAATAAAAGATATTCTGTTTAGTTAACGCGTGTGCAGGTCGGCAGCCTCCTTTGACGAACCCTTATAATCGTTTTACAACACTGACCCTCCTTCTCCCAGTCCTTTCTGCAAGGTTGCCGCCTTTCTCGATACGTCATGGGTATCGTACGAGGTTTCGTCTAAATAAATTATCTTATGTCCATTACTGCAAAACTTCCTTAGTTTTGACAACTATATATATCGCCAAGCTATAAGTCTACTGGATTTCATAATAACTCTTAACTTATTCAAAGTGCGGTATTTCAAATCCAGCTCCTTTAGGAGACCGCGCAAAGTGCAGTGTCCATAAGGAAAATAACAAATTTCTTGCAAATGTGCAACCAATTCATCTAAAGTGGGCGCTCTCCCTTTTGCATAGAATCTATAAATTTCTCGACGAATTAAATCGCATGTGAAATTATCTACTTTAGAGAAACGTTTCCTTTTGTTTTCACACTTGATCGGCGTCTTTGGTATTCCTTTCGTCACAATATTTCTTACTGTATTTCTGTAAATACCCAGAATTTATCAGCAGGTTCATTGCATGACCCCTTACCAAGATTATTTGTCAGCACATATTTATATGTGTTCAAAACAAACGCTTGAATTTGCTTAGGAAGATTTCCCGTTATAACTTTGTTTTTTGAGGCTTTTCCAGTAACATAACTCGGCCCAGTTATTCACACTATTGTTATCACTTTAATTACTTTCACTTGACTGAAAGTTATCTACTACTTCATTTGCATTTACCACTGCATTTCCCTCCCACGGTCTCCATATCGTGACACACAACGAATTTATGCACGTAATGAAACAGATAAACTCGAAGTTGGAACTTTGGCAACTGAGACTCCACGTGGAGTAGACATGCGACTGTCACTTCGAGAAAATCAGGGTTGTTATTGGTCCTCAACGACAGTGTTCCATTTCTGAAGTGTGGAGATAGATTTATGAAGGTCATTAGTGGGCGGGAGGCTTAGGTTCCTCTGACTGCGAACTGCACATGCGTTAACTAAACAGAATTTACGCTGTCTGTGGCTCTAGTTCCCTCATATGGTGAAGAGGGTCCGGAATAGGACATCATATGCTTTAATCAGCCTATATGATTTCCATTGGTACTACACACATATGTACCAGTTGAGTCAGCAGCCCCTATTTATTTTTATTTACGCAACCCGCAGTTTACAAAACGTTGACCCTTTTAGCTCAAAAGCCGTTATTGCAGCTCTGCCCTTCTATTCGGTACTATACTTACATCCCTGAATGAGGACCAAGTTGCGAAAAGCTTAAACAAATGACGGCTTTTCACGTATTTAATACCTACTAGCAACGTGATAAACGAATGTTTCCCAAATATGGCAGCTGGTTAAGGGCACTGGGACGTTATTTTTACCCACAGAGGGCTAGTTTTTAACAATATTAAAATATAAATATACAAAACACTAAACATTGCAAGAAATTGAAATTTGTTATGATTATAGTATAAGTATGTGTGCATTTAACGACTGTATAATATTTACATTAAGTTTACACAGTTCCTTGCAAAAGGGGCATAAGACACTCTGTGCATCCTGAAAAAAAAAAGGTATTACACCCTATACTTCAGGTCTAGGTTCCTTGTAGGAATTTAAAGCTATAGGCACCAATCTTTTTCCTAAATAACATAAGGCACAGGTTTATAATGTAAACTAAATAAAAAGCAAACATAGTTTATACTGCACACATGAAACATTATTTATTTGTGTTAAAAAAAGATAATATTTTTAAGGACTGAATTTTATTTTCCCTCCATTTTATAAATCATATGAATATAAAAGTTATATTAATGTGTTCACGGAACATTAACAAATAAGCACCAAAAATTTTGTATCAATATATTTTATAGCTTTTGAGAAACATGCACCTAAAGTATGAAAAATCAAGGTTTTGGGAAACCACGATCAAAGATTAAGCACCATTCTTTTTAAATTATACATACTCAGACCATGCCAGCTCCATATTCCTGCTCAGTTAGCTTTTCTTCATCTTTTCTTTTCCTTTTCTTTCTTCTAGCTCTACTTTCAAGCAACTGAGCTGTTCTTTTGGCCTCTGAGAGTCGACGCACATCTTTTCTTAGACATGCTGTCCTCATATTTTCACTAACCTTTATACCCATTTTTGTCATTACTTTATGCCTACCACTGCACCCATCATTATAACAAATAACACTATCGTGCACACCAATTTTTTAAGTTTTTGGCCCAACATGCACAGTTTTTGGAATTCTTTCTCATATTATATGACGAAAACTTTATTTGGTTATTGGCTTCGACCATTGAAGCACTTTTTCAGTAATTCATCTTGAGAAAGTTCCCTAAATACTGGTTTAATTGCCAAAAGAGCCTATTATGGAAGAGAGTGTTTATGTTTATAAATTTCTTTCCTAATCTGAGCAATTTGAAAGCCACACCATGTATCTTCACCTTTAGGAAAGCATGCTGTGGATTATTGTCTGTGGATAATTTATGAAAATAAATGGCCCAAATAGCTTGTTTCATTTCTGCAATTGTTTTACCTGTATTTCTCCTGATAGCTAGTCCATAATACTGCTGGAGGAGGACAATCTCACTGTCTGTTAGTCTTCCACGACCTGCAAGTGGTTTGCCATCTGGAAGAATCTTTCCCTTCATACTACATCAGAAAGTGGGCATGTCATTGCGCCGCCATCTTTAAATTGATGGATTAAAGGTCTTAGTACCAGCTGACACCTTATGTATATCGTTTATACGCTGAAGAATTATGTACTTTTTAACACTAAAAACACTATTGTCTGTATTTTAGTTACTAATTTATTTATTGTTGCTAATGGTTCTATTGTGAGACGAAGACACAAGAATTACAATCTGATAATTAGGCATCAAGTTAAACTTTGTGACCCTTATTATTTGTAACGCATCTCGTGTTGTTTACCATGTTACGTACTTAGCTTTCATTTCTTAGGAACATGACGACATTAAATCTAATAGCTTTTGTTTCATTTTTTAATCTCATGTTTCACTTCTACCGACAAAGGAGTGTAAACGCGGTTAAACAGAAAACATGGCTATTATTGTATTTTTAAACACCTATAATGTTACGAAAATGTTATTTGTATGATGATATCAAATTACAGAACCCAAGAGATAAAACAAAGGAGTTTTGGAGCAGTACACGAAGGATTTGAACCCAACTTGAAGTGGCAGAGTGGTGAAGCAATATGTATAATACCATTTAGCCAACGCTATGCTACTAGTAGAGGTTTCCTATACGAATAAGTAACCACAGACCTCAAAATCCACCTCGGGTCTTTATACGCTTTTTATCTCGTTTTGCCAGTTTTAACGCAAATAAAAAAAAACTGTATCCACTATTACAGTTACTGTATGAGTTAAAACTGCCATAATTATCTATCTAATACTTAGCTTTTTTGACGTGGCTGTACAACGAAAGCACGCGTTGGCTGAAGATTTAAATCCAATTGGTCCCACTGCGTAGATCTGCCATTTTGAGTTTCAATGCATGTGATAGGTTGTTTCTTCAGGGGCGTGTTTACAGGTGTATTAATGTACGCTAAGGAATACAAGTGTTGCATACTCGTCTAAAATTGCCACGGCAGCTCTCTGTATCTTTGTATGATGTTTTTGGAATCGACATACCTAGTGATTGCCTTCTGTCCAGGGGCGGTTCGTCCTTACGTGCTGCAGTGCTGCAGCACGCTATTTTATGTTTTATAAATCACATTGTAGAAAATTTTAAAAGACCATGTAAATAATGCATTATTATAAGCATAAGAAATCGAGTACAACCAATAAGGACCTCTTGATGCATGGAAAATATCTGCGTAACTAATGGATCATAACGTGCTGAGAGCCAGCAAGCACGGTAATCAGTTATAGCGCATGCACAGAACTTTCCCCTGTTGGCTCCCTGATGTCCTAAGTTCCCTAGATTTTCTCACAAATGCGTGCTGCATGTCCGTGTTATGCGGTGAAGCAGGGACACCAACACTCATAGTTATAGCTGTAGAACTTGGATATGCATTGAATATCATTTAGCAATCTATCATTGCTTTTTAGAGACTGATTTCACCCTTTTTACGTAAACAGATCCAATACCTAATGATTATTAAATCGCAGGGCAGATAGTTTGTGATGCACCTATCGTTTTGAGACAATACTCTATTCCCACGACCATAACGAGAATCCTCCATGACAAATGCATGTAGTTCGCAAGTATTTCTTTGTTATTTAGTGGCTATATCAGATTCTTTATTTTGTCTGTGAGTGTGAAGCATTATAAATTCAGTTTATTCAATGTATGAGTAATAAAAACTTTAACCAATAAGTAATGAACACGGTAATGAATTTCTCAAGGAGAGCATTAGAAGAAAGGGTTAGTATAAAAATGTTAGGCGACCAATACCCGATCTAAAAATTGAGCATAAAGTGAAAGGAAGTAGAAAATCTTGTTACGTATATAACGAATAGGGCCCGGAAGTTGTTGACCTAAAAAGTATCTAAAATGAGCTATAAAATGCCCTTAAAATATAAAAAATTCACATAAAAATGTAAAAAAGAAATGACCTAACAAAAATTAACAATTTCTTTCATAATAATAAATTAATAATGGTCACAGATAAATAATAAACATATGGTTCGAATAACCACATTTTAAAATTAGCAAATAATGCAATATTGCTACTAAATAATAAATTCAAAATTTATCAGGTCATTTTCAGTTTTATAAAATATATGTTTCCGCCAAACTCTGAGACATACTGTTTCAAACGGGACGCAGTTGATTGTTTTAGTTTTGACATTGCAATTCCACAACACAACAAAGTTACACACTTCACAAACTACTCTCCTTACTGCGACACTTCTAGCTCCTGAGGTCCTGACTGATGCAATCCAGACGTATTGCATGATGTAATCGGCGATTCCTCGAATTGTTGCGTCATAAAGTCACCAGCACTGACCTGTCTGTGTTAATTACATGTGTACAACACTTACAAAGTTACTATTTCATAAAATATTATGATATAAACGAAGTTTCAATCACAGATTATTTTAAAAAGAACCATAAAGCCCATGGGTCAAGGTCAGGTCGGTCACGGGAATCGAACGCAGGCCTCCAGAATGCGGGCTACAGATGAAAATGCCCAATAAATTCGTGAAAAAGAAAGAAAATGACCGGAAAATACATCTGAATGTTTAAAAAATGACTTTATTATAAAAATGTGGTAAAAATGCATTTTGATGACCTATAAAAACCATATATCTATCGTACTTATTCCAGAATGCACTTAATTTCCAATAAGCATCGTCAGAAAAAAGATGACTTCTCATCAAAATCCGGGCCCTAATCATGAAGAAACATCGGCGCATGGACCTTTTCCCGCAGCACGCTGTTATTTTTCGTCACGAGCCGCCACTGCTTCTGTCCCATACCAACACTTATGCAGTGAGTTATCTACCTTTCTTCTATAAATTGCTCTGCAAATCATACATATGCCGCTTAGCACGTAGCGTAAATTAAAAAATAAATAGGGGCAGGTTAATCGTTTAGGACTGTCTTATAAAACCTCAAATTACACACAAACTTGCATGCAGAGAGATCTGTGCAGTAAAAGACATGCATCTTAAATTACTCCAACTATAATCATTCAAATTAGAGGTTGAACACTAATTGTTTAATTTAAATTAATTAAAAGAGCTTTGTTTGCAATACTTACCAATCCCAGGTACAAGAACATTAAAAATGAGGCAGATCCACGCAAGAGGTAGTGGCAGCACTGGTATTGCACTTCGTATTAAAGAACCATGTTCCATTAAAGATGGATCAAGCTTCGGCCTGGTGTCTGGCTGCAATACATACATACACTTTATCAGTTATTTGTTTCCTGTACATCATTCAGATATAAGTGAAATTCTATAATACACATAATAATATGGACGTGTGAATCATGAATATATAAACTGTTAGGTTATGTCAGAAACTATTTGAAGATTGCAACATATAAAAATCAAATTGTAACAATCACACGTTTTCTATAGCTTCTTTATATAAAAATTAACTTTCCAGTTGAAGCTGATTTTTCACATAATTCAAGAAATTCGTTAAAATTTCCATATATGGAGATGTAATGCAAACATGGCCCTCTGAAATTAATGAAAAGGTTCAACCAAGATGGCTTTGTTTGTGACGCATCAGATTGTCTAGGTTTATTATCATTCCCAGTTATAGAACCTTCCAGAAATTCAACCTTTGACGTCAAGCCAATCAAAATTATATTCTTAGCAACAAGACATTGTAGAATGAACCAATCCGAGTTCAGTAAAATTTTAATTTGATTTCATCTTCACTTGTGAAAGGTCTCTTTCGATGTAGTCAGACGTGTTATAGATATCGTCTCGGACACAGACGCACTATTATTGCAAGAGGACTGCTAGGTTCCTGCAAGTTACAGAAGTAATTTTATCTACTGATTAGCGATCAGTGAAAAGACTCCTCGAGTACGCGTCGCAAAAGAAAATACGTAATGTAATGTAATTTGATGGTAGAAATCACTTATCCACATGTAAATACAAATGAAATTACAACATATTTATCATCTATGGCAGCAATAAAATATGGTGTCCCCCAAGGTTCAATTCTTGGACCTGTTTTATTTCTGATATATATATAAATGATCTAGAGTGTTCCTTAAAAAATAGTTATCCAACATTATTTGCTGATGATACAAACTTATATATTTCTGGTAACAACTTGAGATCCTTAAAATTTAAGATAGCACAGACAATGTCTGAATTGATAAACTGGTTCAACATTAATAAGATTATTAATAAATACAGAAAACACAACAGCAATAGCTTTTCATCATAAACAAAATACATTTGCCAGTCATCCCTTTATAGAGTTCCAGGGCAAATATATCTCATACACAGATAGTACAAAATTTCTAGGGGTATGGGTGGATAATAATTTAAAGTGATCGGCTCACATTCAAAAACTATCTCAAAAACTGAGTAAAATAACTTATGCCATCACAGTCATTTCAAAAATCATGGACTTGAAATCGGTCATATCTTTATATCATGCATATTTTCAATCTGTTCCTAGCTTTGGAATATTATTTTGGGGTAATTCAATAGGAGCAAAATCTATTTTTAAAATGCAAAAACGGGCAATTAGGATAATACTACATGTTAATAAAAGAACCAGCTGTAGGCCACTATTTAAAGAATTAAATATATTGCCCCTCCCCTGTATTTACATATATGAAACATTATGCTACATAAAAAATAATCTCAGTATGTACACAACAAACTCACAGACACATTCTCATGATACCAGAAGAAAAGATAACCTTCATGTAATCACACACAGCACTAGTTCTTTTGAAAAAAGTTTTGTATATACTGGCCTCCAGCTTTATAATAAATTACCAAATTATCTGAAGCAAATACCTGCACTGCATCGATTTAGAATTTGTCTCAAAAAACTTCTTTCACTCCATTGTTTTTATAGCATAAAAGATTATTATGATTACTTTGACAATTAATTTTGTTAATGTTAATGATGTTAATGTTTTATAGCATAGGTGAATTGTTTGAATATATTAACTACAAGTAAATTATTATTATTATTATTATTATTATTATTATTATTATTATTATTATTATTATTATTATTATTATTATTATTATTATTATTATTATTATTATTATTATTATTATTATTATTATTATTATTATTATTATTATTATTATTATTATTATTATTATTATTATTATTATTATTATTATTATTATTATTATTATTATTATTATTATTATTATTATTATTATTATTATTATTATTATTATTATTATTATTATTATTATTATTATTATTATTATTATTATTATTATTATTTTTATTATTATTATTATTATTATTATTATTATTATTATTATTATTATTATTATTATTATTATTATTATTATTATTATTATTATTATTATTATTATTATTATTATTATTAATAATAATAATAATACTGTACATACAGTTGAATTTTCATTCCAAACTTGTGTTGTATATATGTATATTGTATAATTTTTAGTTATAAGTACTTGACGTGTCCTATATCATGTAATATGATCAAAAGGATGAATAAATACTAACTAACTAAATGATGAATGGCACGCTGTTGCGTTCACTACGCCTGTAAAATCAGGAAAGATGTCTGTAAATCATGTCTTAAAACATCGGCCTATGAAATAATTCGGTGAGAAAATAAATTCTCAAAAAGTGAAGCAGTGTTTTAAATCAATTTTGTTGCCAGCATCCACCATTCCGTTGTTGGCGCCGTACCACTGCCTTAGATTACAGAGTTCATCGCTCATCGACGGAGCTGCCGGCGGATAGTCAAGTCTACATCATCACAGTGACAAGGAAGCTGGAGAGATCATCGATTCTGCATCCTGAGGAAGGTAAGTCGCATCACCGAGGGATAACAACATGTGGGTGCGTCACGTGGCTTGAAGTTACATCTCGCCACACACGACAAACTTTTAAAGAAAAACTTATTACACAGTTGTTAATCTTGTTATATATTTGCTAGGAATAATTTCCATATGTTGTTTAAGGATGCTTGCACACGAGGAAACTATAGAAATTTGCAGAAATTGTCTTATTACCAATTTTCTTGTAGCTGCAGGGCAATATGAGATTATATTAAGCAGACATCGGATCCCGTACACCTTAGCAATCAATGTACGCACACAGGTAAAGTCTGTTTAGTTAACGTGTGTGCAGTTCCCACTCAAAGGGACCTCAAGGAACCTGACCTTCCTGCCCACTAATGACCATTATAAATCTATCTCCACACTTCAGAAATGGAACACTGTCGTTGAGGACCAATAACAACCCTGATTTTCTTGAAGTGACAGTCGCATATTTACTCCACGTGGAGTCTCAATTGCCAAAGTTCCAACTTCCAGTTGATCTGTTTCATTACGTGCAGAAATTTGTTCTGTGTCACGATGTAGAGACCGTGGGAGGGAAATGCAGTGGTAAATCAAATGAAGTAGTAGATAAATTTCAGTCACGTGAAAATAATCAAAGTGAAGACAATAGTGTGAATAACTGGGCCGAGTTATATTACTGGAAAAGCCTCAAAAAACAAAGTTTCAACGGGAACTGTTTCTAAGCAAATTCAAGCGCTTGTTTTGAACATATATAAATATGTGCTGACAAATAATCTTGGTAAGGGGTCACGCAATGATGATAAATTCTGGGTATTCACAGAAATACATCAAGAAATATTGTGACGAAAGGAATACCAAAGACGCCGATCAAGTGTGAAAGCAAAAGGAATCGTTTCTCTAAAGTAGATAATTTCACATGCGATTTAATTCGTCGAGAAATTTATAGATTCTATTCAAAAGGGAGTGAGCCCACCTTAGAGGAATTGGTTGCACATTTGCAAGAAATTTGTGATTTTCCTTGTCGGCACTGCACTTTGCACGGCCTCCTAAAGGAGCTGGGTTTCAAATACCGCACTTTGAATAAGATAAGGGTTATTATGGAATTCGGTAGAATTGTAGCTTGGCGATATATATCATCAAAACTAAGAAAGTTTTGCAGTAATGGACATAAGATAATTTATTTACACGTAACCTCGTACGATACCCATGACGTATCGAGAAAGGTGGGAACCTTGCAGAAAGGTCTGCGAGGAGGACGGCCAGGGTTGTAAAACGATTATAAGGGTTCGTCAAAGGCAGCGGCCGACTGCACATGAGTTAACTAAACAGACTTTACTAGACTAGGCCAAGCGAGACATCAACAAACGTCCCTGTCAACAAGTATACCGATGCGCTATGTGTACACTGCGGTACGGATACAAAATGTAAACTACGTTACCACATTCCATCCTCCTCATTGCTTTCGATGGGGGAATTACAGTGAACAACCATGTACATTTGTAAATTATTTTCGAATATGAATTTTCTGAGCCTCTCGCTGAAACAAAATATTGGGAGAAAGTTCGTTCAAGGTCACATGATGTCAATGGTGCGTATGAGTAGTACAAATCATTTTCACGTGTTTGTCCGAGACTTAGTTTATTTCCTATATTACGAAACACTGAAAATCCAGTATTTTTGTGTATCCAATTTATTTAGTTTATATTTTTATTATTATTATTATTATTATTATTATTATTATTATTATTATTATTATTATTATTATTATTATTATTATTATTATTATTATTATTATTATTATTATTATTATTATTATTATTATTATTATTATTATTATTATTATTATTATTATTATTATTATTATTATTATTATTATTATTATTATTATTATTATTATTATTATTATTATTATTATTATTATTATTATTATTATTATTATTATTATTATTATTATTATTATTATTATTATTATTATTATTATTATTATTATTATTATTATTATTATTATTATTATTATTATTATTATTATTATTATTATTATTATTATTATTATTATTATTATTATTATTATTATTATTAATTATTATTATTATTTTTTCGCTTGGTAGGTGTTGCATTCTGTATATTGTCAATTTTTGCAGACACCTCCTCGATTACTTTTAGACAGCTTGAAATTATATTCTCCGAGCTGTTTAATGGCTGTTGATAGTACCCAAAACTTTTGATTTATAAAATGGAAACTGTCCAATAATTGTGGAAACGTAGAGTCAGACTGAAAAATTCAATGCCATTGCCGTGGTTCAAATCCCGGCACTGGCCTACACACGGCCAGTGTGAAAGAACAATTAATGTCCAATAATTGTTGAGAAAGTAATGGTATTAACACAATATGTGAAACATCTTGCACTCACTAGCAGGTCTACGGAGGAATGAAAGAGCTGATTACCTCGCTAGGATTGCAGCCAGTCACAAGACCACCTTAGACTACAAATCAATTCCCATAACTCGGGGCAAGCAGCTGCTAACCGAATACTACACTACTCCATATACACCAGATCCAACAATGCCTTTCATTCCCAACATACAACACCGTCTGTCCCAATCACATAACCACACAATTCCTCACAAATTACGGCCGTTTCCAGGCCTACCTTCATAGAATGAACATAAGAGCCTCGCCGTCCTGTAACTGTCCTGAAAAACACCCACAGATGGTTCTGCATTTGATGACAGAGTGCAGTAATTTCTCAAAAAATCGAGCAGACGTATTATGTTCGGCCCCTCTACCCGTGGTTCTGAAGATTCACTTCAATACAGTTTAAGTATCAGGATTCATCAAGAGCATCTACCGCACACTTGAATAAATCTGTATAGTATTGTAAATAATCCTGTGATATACCCTTACGTAAAACACGGGCTGTAAAATATTGTTTAAATAAAACAAAAGGCAGATCTACCCGCATGATGAGCAGTAGTTGTAATGAAACTAAAGCTACGCGTTGCAAACCGGACTATCCCTGCGTGTTGTCCCCTGGATTGACGTCAGCAGTTACGAGGTGTGTCCGTAAAATGTCTCCAAGGCGCTGGAGCCATGACAAATGCTGTTGCGCGAGATCCGGCAACACTGTCGTGTAACTTGGTTTCAACCCTTCAAATACCCACCCCAACGAACTCGTTGCAACCATTAGTCTTGACTGGGCAGCCGTTTTCAATGGAGCTTCCTATCACTTCCACCACCAAGTGTGAGTTGCGTGTAGTGACCCGTTTTTTGAGTCCCAAGGTCACTACCCCAACTGAAATTCATCCTCAGTTACGCGAAGTCTATGGGTAACAGTGTATGGAGGTCAAAAACGAGCGAAAGTAGCTCACAGAGTTCAAAGACGGACGTACAGACGTCCATGACGAACACCGTTCTGGTCGGTCTTCGGTTTCAGCAGAAACAATTGCAAAAGTGGAGCAAGAAATGCTTAAAGATCGACGTGTGACAGTTGACGAGCTGTGCGAACTTATCCGTGAAGTCAGTAAGACTACGACTGACAAGGGTTTGACCGAACATTTGCATTATCGCAAGGTGTGTGCGAGATGGGTCCCCAAAATGCTCACCGAAGTCCATAAATGACAACGTGTTGAAGCGACCCACCCCTACAGCCCAGACTAAGCAATTGGTTGGGTTTAAGGACGCTTAACTGCTAAGGTCATCAGCGACCAGACTTAGCACCTAGTGATTATCATCTGTTTCCTGAGTTGAAGTCACACCTGGGTGGAACACATTTCCAGACCGACGATGATTTGAAAAACGAGGTTGAGGGCTACCTGCGCAACTTGGAAGGAGAGTGCTATGACAAGGGTATACAAAACCTGCCACAGCGCATGCAAAAGTGCATCGATAGCAATAGTGATTACGTTGAAAAATAGCTGTAAGTTCCGCCTTTCCATCAATGTAACCTTCATTGACAATAATCATGTTTTCTATATTAAATAAAATTGGAGACCTTATTTTACGCACACGTCTCGTATCAGCCTATGAGGTGGAATAATTGCTGACCATACCTGGTCCGTATCTACTCCCAAACAGACTAACAGGACCGATATACCTCGCCTTTCTTAGAGATATTTTTGCTTGCCTTATTGGAGGACGTCCCCCTATACATTTGGCTGGTAATGTAGCTACAACACAACGGAACTTCAGTACACTTTGAGAAAAACGTGCGGAATCATCTCAACTTACATACCGCAATCAATGGATTGGTAGAGGGGGACCAGTTCCATGGCCAGAACGATCACTTCACTATTTTCTGTGGGGTAGTATGAAGACCATGGTGTACGCTACTCCTGTAACGTCAGAGGAGGACCTCATTGCATGAGTACATGGAGCAATCGTCATTCTTTCAGGTCAACTACAATTATTGGAGCATGAACGTGAAGCTCAGCGCAACATTGACGTAATGTTAAACTGCTTTGTGCTGCATACGTTTGTTCGTTGTATACGTTAGACTCTTATCCTCAAAGATGAATGTCTGGTAACTCTAAGCTCTATGTACCCTGTACTCATTTGAACATCATTTCATTCATCGTCTGATTTGACTTAACGTTGGAGGTTTTCTCTTATCCTGAAAGATGAATGTCTGGTAACTCTAAGCTCTATGTACCCTGTACTCATTTGAACATCATTTCATTCATCGTCCGATATGACTTAACGTTGGAGGTTTTCTCTTATCCTCAAAGATGAATGTCTGGTAAGCTCTATGTACCCTGTACTCATTTGAACATCATTTCATTCATCGTCTGATTTGACTTAACGTTGGAGGTTTTCTCTTATCCTGAAAGATGAATGTCTGGTAACTCTAAGCTCTATGTACCCTGTACTCATTTGAACATCATTTCATTCATCGTCCGATATGACTTAACGTTGGAGGTTTTCTCTTATCCTCAAAGATGAATGTCTGGTAACTCTAAGCTCTATGTACCCTGTACTCATTTGAACATCATTTCATTCATCGTCCGATATGACTTAACGTTGGAGGTTTTCTCTTATCCTCAAAGATGAATGTCTGGTAACTCTAAGCTCTATGTACCCTGTACTCATTTGAACATCATTTCATTCATCGTCCGATATGACTTAACGTTGGAGGTTTTCTCTTATCCTCAAAGATGAATGTCTGGTAACTCTAAGCTCTATGTACCCTGTACTCATTTGAACATCATTTCATTCATCGTCCGATATGACTTAACGTTGGAGGTTTTCTCTTATCCTCAAAGATGAATGTCTGGTAACTCTAAGCTCTATGTACCCTGTACTCATTTGTACATCATTTCATTCATCGTCCGATATGACTTAACGTTGGAGGTTTTTTCTTATCCTGTAAGATGAATGTCTGGTAACTCTAAGCTCTATGTACCCTGTACTCACTTTAACATCATTTCATTCATCGTCCGATATGACTTAATGTTGGAGGTTTTCTCTTATCCTGTAAGGTGAATGTCTGGCAACTCTAAGCTCTATGTACCCTGTACTCATTTGAACATCATTTCATTGATCGTCGGATATGACTTAACGTTGGAGGTTTTTTCTTATCCTGTAAGATGAATGTCTGGTAACTCTAAGCTCTATGTACCCTGTACTCACTTTAACATCATTTCATTCATCGTCCGATATGACTTAATGTTGGAGGTTTTCTCTTATCCTGTAAGGTGAATGTCTGGCAACTCTAAGCTCTATGTACCCTGTACTCATTTGAACATCATTTCATTGATCGTCGGATATGACTTAACGTTGGAGGTTTTCTCTTATCCTGAAAGATGAATGTCTGGCAACTCTAAGCTCTATGTACCCTGTACTCATTTGAACATCATTTCATTCATCGTCCGATATGACTTAACGTTGGAGGTTTTCTCTTATCCTGAAAGATGAATGTCTGGTAACTCTAAGCTCTATGTACCCTGTACTCATTTGAACGTCATTTCATTCATCGTCCGATATGACTTAACGTTGGAGGTTTTCTCTTATCCTGTAAGGTGAATGTCTGGCAACTCTAAGCTCTATGTACCCTGTACTCATTTGAACATCATTTCATTGATCGTCGGATATGACTTAACGTTGGAGGTTTTCTCTTATCCTGAAAGATGAATGTCTGGCAACTCTAAGCTCTATGTACCCTGTACTCATTTGAACATCATTTCATTCATCGTCCGATATGACTTAACGTTGGAGGTTTTCTCTTATCCTGAAAGATGAATGTCTGGTAACTCTAAGCTCTATGTACCCTGTACTCATTTAAACATCATTTCATTCATCGTCCGATATGACTTAATGTTGGAGGTTTTCTCTTATCCTGAAAGATGAACGTCTGGTTACTCTAAGCTCTATGTACCCTGTACTCATTTGAACATTATTTCATTCATCGTCCGATATGACTTAACGTTGGAGGTTTTCTCTTATCCTGAAAGATGAATGTCTGGTTACTCTAAGCTCTATGTACCCTGTACTCATTTGAACATTATTTCATTCATCGTCGGATATGACTTAACGTTGGAGGTTTTCTGTTATCCTGAAAGATGAATGTCTGGTAACTGAAACCTCTATGTACCCTGTACTCATTTCTACATCATTTCATTGAGTGTCCGATATGATTTAACATTGGAGGATATTAATTTTAAAAAGTTACAGAATGCTTGTGTAATGCCCTTATACTTGTCTATGAATTAATTTATATTATAAAATATCCATAGAATTAAAATGTAATTCCTTTACACAATGGCCTGCAATAGGTTTGCTGTTCATGCTGTTTATTCACGTTTTCGGGGAATAAAAGCTAATCGATTATTATGTAAGCAAAACCAGCTTTGTAAAAATAAATAATGGTTACTATGTGTTGCCTGACACGATCATGCAACTTCCTAACAGCGGTGCATTAAAATTGTTTACTCTTTTCCACTGATATTATCGCTTGTGTTTTGTCACTTTCAGTTGTCTAGAACTACCAACCCCTTAGGATGTATATCTAGACTTATAAACATAATTTGATGTAGTGTGTTTGCAAACGTTTTCTAGAAATAATAAATGTTCATTATGTATTATGTCATTCATGTAAAAAGTTATACTTCTATGTAAATTACGTTACTCGCTGTATAATGTTGCCTAGAAACGATACAAACCCTAGCAAGGTTGTTGTTTCAACATGCTGGAGATAGCATTCAAATGTTTTTGGTGGTAAAGGTTTGAGTTGGAGTCACAAGAATAGCAAACCTTTAAGTACATATGTACTTAATATGATACCAGTGGAAAATTGCGAAAATTGTCTAAACTGGTTAGATTTTTTAGTTTAGTTTATTTGTATTTAAACATACAATAATTTCTTACAAATCCAATCACAATTTTACAATTCACTTCTAAGCACAAACTTGTCAACTGCGTATTTTACGGGCAGGTAGTGGTAAAGTCTGTCTACCCAACGCAAGTGCACGGCGGCCGCTTTCTTTGACAACCCCTCATAATCGTTTTACAACATGGACCCTCCTCCTGACGGTCCTTTCTACAATGTTGCAACATTTTAACATCACCGTCTTGCACCTAATGAAACAGAACAACTGGAAGTTGGAAATTTGGCAACTGAGACTCCACGCGGAGTAGACATGCAACTGTCATTTTCAACAAATGGGGGCTGCTATTGGTCCCCAACGTCAATGTTCCATTTCTGAAGTGTGGAGATAGATTTATGACGGTCATTAGTGGGCGGGGAGGTCCCGTCCTTTGAGGTCCCTTTGACTGGGAACTGCACATACGTTGGCTAAACAGACTTTACTGGCTCCCTGGCCCTTATGCGACCTTGACCTATTATATGTTTCAAATGGGAAGGTGTTTGTCCTTGAGCGCTACTAGGTAAGCAAGCATTCGGAGTACTGCGGTGTTGTTGTTTTGCATTCCCCCTAAGTGGTGTGTGACCATTAAGTATATTCTAAGATCTTGAATCATTGTACAGCGAGGTTTATTATCCCATGATGGTACCAGTCTCTGGTTTTTTGTGTGAAGAAATCGGTGACACCCACTTGCACTGCTTCAATGTTGTCAAAATCTCTTCCATGTAGAAAATGGACCATCAATAAAAAAGATGATAATCTGATGGTGAGAGATCAGGGCTGTATTATGCTGGATGTGGTAGCAGTTCAATTCCTCCTAATTCCTGAATTTTTTCTGTGGTTGTTCGTGCAGTATGAGGTCCTCTGTTTTGGTTAACTAAAGCTGGGCATCTTCGTCTCAAAATTTCATGATCTCGTTCCAGTTGTTGAGAATAAAGATCTGCATCAATCGCCCGTCCGTTTGGAACAAACTCCCAGTGAATCACATCTTCAAAATTCCACCAGACATACAACATTACTCTGGGACCAAACGATGACTTTGGCAGGTTGGCGGGGATCAAGTCACTGTTTCGAGTCATCAGGGTTTCTGTAATATATCCATTTTTCATCACAAGTGACAATTCTACTGACAAAACTATCATCCATGGGATTACGGAGAAGCTGACAACAGATATCCACTGTACGTTCAGCCTGTTGAGGTGTCAGTTAACGAGGTACAGATCTATAGCTTCTGTATGAATTCCCAAGTGTCTTAACGCGCCGATGGATGGTATCTTATGATGCACCAAGTTCTTCTGAAAGCCAAGGGGTACTTTTCTGTGAATTTTCTGACAAAACTTGGCGTGTACCCTCAATATTTCATACTTTAGTTCTTCCAGAACGTGGGAAATCTTTAGTGTTTTCGTCTCCATTGTTGAAACGTTAGAACCATGGTTGTACCACACGCTCACTAACCACACCTTCTCCTTCCACTTCGGCCACGCCGTGGCTCAGTTGTTAGACCGCTTGGCTCTCACCAAGGCGGCTCGGGTTCGATCCCAGGCGACCGCAAAGTGAGATTTGTGGTGGGCAACACGGCGCTGGGGCGGGTTTTCTCCGGGATCTCCGATTTCCCCCGCCATCTCATTCCACCGGTGCTCCATCTTCATCGCATGTACCATCAGTGTCATCGCCTGCGGTGCCGTATGCAGTAAAAGCGGGCGTTAAACACTACACATTTCATTTCCTTCCACTTCACATATTCTTCGAGCTGCGACAGCGACTTTATAATCTTGTTTCCTGTAGTGTTTTAGAAGAGCTCTGACCTTATCTCCATTTTGTGATTGTTTATGAACAACTGAAGAATGAATATATACAAGGGGCGTCCAGAAAGTAAGTTCTGTTTCAATTTATTTCCACTGCAGCGCTGTGATCGCAGTTCCGCACATGCGCGGCAGATGCTCTGTATCAAGTACAAGAAACGTGCGCCATTGTGACATCGCCGTCAGTCACGTACGCTTTGTTGTGCTTGTTTTCAATGTCGGTATTGATTGAAAATCCCGCCACTTGTGAAATCAGATATGTGATTCGTTTTCTGAATGCTAGGAAAGTGAAACAAATTTAAATTTATCGGCAAATTTGCGATGTCAACAGGTGTTGTGTTTCTTAACGACAACGCACGATCACACACTGCAAACGTGATGAGAAACATTCTACAAGGATTTGGCTGGGACGTGTTTGACCACTCCCCGTACAGCCCTGACCTCGTTCCTAGCGACTTTCATCTGTTTTTGCGTCTTAAATCTTTCCTTGGCGGTCAACACTTCAACAATGACGAAGAGCTGAACGAAAATGTTTCCAACTGGTTGAAGACACAGGCGGCAAACTTCTATGAAGAAGGTATACAAAAACTTGTGCCTCACTATGACAAATGCTTGCAAAATTTCGGAAGTTATGTGGAAAAGTAGTTTAAGAGTTGTAGAATTTTTTACAATAAATAATTTTTCTGTATCTTTACACAATTTAATTTTATTACCAAACAGAACTTATTTTCTGGACGTACCTCGTACAATACTAGCCATGGCATCCTATAAACAGCATAGTCAAACCAAAGAAACACAACAAATTTTCAAAATCATCAAAATTAAAAAAAAAAAAAAAAAAACATTACTTATGTGACAACCTAACACTTTCTTGTTATACAGGGTGTATATATAAATGAATATTGGGGTTTCAACTCTTTATAATATTTATCACATTCAACTTACAGTTATAAATTATATGTGAAATGAAAAAGCAACTCAGTTTTGTTTGTTGGCGCCAGTGCACATGTGCATGCAATGTTTCTGCCGCTATCCGCTAGACAGCGGTAGTAGCAAGATGGCGACTGGTAAACAGAAAGCGTTTTGTGTTTTGCAGTTTGCAAAGACCTAATCTGCAGTTACTGTGCAACGTGCGTTCTGCATTAAGTTCGGTAGTTCGTAGATGGTATCATCAGTTTGAAGATACCCGCTGCCTTTGTAAAGGGAAGAGCACGGAGCGACCAGGAGACTGTTTTTTTTTTTTCTTTTTTTATACATCGATCAGCAAATATACTTTACAGATGTTTGTTATTAAGAAAGTTAGTAACAGTATACATAACAATTGAGGTAGCCGTGAACGACTCGTCTAGCTAAATATGGCAGGATCACTGTAACACAAATTGAGGACTTCAAGTCTGAGTCATCTGTTTTGGAGAGGTCACTCAGGAGAAGATCTTGTGGCAGTCTGCGCTTGAGGCGAGTTGGTTGGCGAGTGCGAGCGCCGAGATTGTACGTAACAGCTCCAGTGACCTCCTGGGATGGCCGGTAGTGTCCGGTGTGAGAGACATAAGTAAGGAAAAAAAGAAAAAAGAGAGAGAAAATGAAACTAACTGTGCCGAAAGGGCAGTAGTACATACGTTAGCGAACAAACTTCCTGCACTGATTGTGAAAATACGGTTCACAAGAAGAAATTTAATTCCACAGTTAAACACACTGTAATCTGAAACACACGGAAGCGCACAGACAAAACACGTCCGTCCGCGTAATGTAGAGGTTAGCTGTGAATTCCTTCTTCCACGAATGAAAATGATCACACTGTACACTTAAAACTTACCCTCACTTGTTAAGAGTTTCTTTTATACTTTGTCTTGATGTCTCGGTGTTAAAATTACAGAAATACGATAATTCTACTCAGCATTATCACACGCAAATATGACGAAGTCACGGCCTCCTTGAACCTCATCACGAGACTGTTGTGGGAGTTAGAGTCGTTCACTCGTAGCCCAAAGAAATCAGTCCGGAAGACTAGTCGTGAATTACAACAGGCACTTCTTACCATGATACACTACAGCAATGGTTCTTCCCTCAGTTGGAAGAAAGTGAGCCAGAGAACTTCATTTTTCCAGCAAGATGATGACATAACGAAGTACGCCATTGTACCCGAGCACTGGATAGGCTGCAAGGACCCCAATGACAGGGCTTGCTATGCATGGTATCCACGTTCTCCTGACCTAACGCCATACGATTTTTACCTTTGGGGCTTCATCAAGGATCGTGTGTACGTGCCTCCGCTACCAGCTGACCTCCCTGAATTAATAAACCGGATTGAAGCAGCTGTTGCTACAATTAATGAATACACACTTATCAACGTTTTGGGAAGAACTCGGCTATAGACTTGATGTGTGCCGTGTGACAAAGGGTAGTCACATTGAAGATTTATAAGGTTCTTGGTAAAACAGTTTGAGTTGCTTTTTCATTTCACATATAATTTATAACTGTAAGTTGAATGTAATAAATATTATAAAGAATTAAAACCCCGATATTCATTTATATACACCCTGTATTTCCCTTGTCTACTTTAAGTAAATGACACAGATAGTATAAATGTTACATGCGAACGAAGTAACGTATTGTGTGGCGAAAAAATGATTCTCCACTTGCAGCAGATAGGAAGCACGCCGACTGTTTGGAAGATCCTGGTCGAAATGAAATGGAATGTGTAGTGTTTAACGCCCGCTTTTACTACATACGGCACTGCAGGCGATGACACTGATGATACATGAGATGAAGATGGAACACCGGTGCAAAGAGATGGCGGGGGAAACAGGATATCCCGGAGAAAACCCGCCCCAGCGCCGTGTGGTCCACCACAAATCTCACTTTGCGGTCGCCTGGGATTGAACCCGGGCCGCCTTGGTGAGAGCCAAGCGGTCTAACCACTGAGCCACGGTGCGGCCATCCTGGTCTAGATTTGATTAAATAAGTCATGAGATCTTTTCTCAGGTGTGGATTTTTTTTTTTTTTTTTTTTTGGTGACAGAAATAAAATTTATATGACTCCGATTTCGTAATACATTATTTAATTGCATAATCTGAATTACAATTCACTCGTTTCTATTACGAATACCGAATAACTCTTTTTGAAGGTTATTAACTTTCCTTTACAATTATATTCACCGCAACATTTTTCGTCGTCATGAAACAAGACTGAAGAACATCTATCTATCTCAAGATTATTGATTTTTTTTTTTCGTAACTATCGTTACCTCTCAATTAATTTTGTGATTGGCCGATGTACTCTACGTCACCACATTACGTAATAAATTATTACTACGTCCAATCACAAAATTACACATATATTTGCTTTTAATATTGTCATTACATGGCCTACTAAGTCATATCAGAAAACAATATTCATATAAACAGTTCTAAATAAAAAATATCGTTACAATTGGCAATGCCACCTTAAGTTTATAATAATAATTGCATTGTATGATTATATCTCCACGTTTAAGTGCACCTTTATAAAGAAATATCACCTTATGATGTTTGATGTTATGATAATGATGTTCTACCTGCAGGGGTTTTCCATTTTTACTGTGTTTCCTTTTGGTTTTGAGGTTAGGTGTTGTTTAATAACAGAAGTTAACCAAAAATTACTTTTATTGCGAATGTTACTTTCTCTACTAATTACCCATAACGGATAGACGAAACATTGCATTGCACCAAAATATTCGTTATCAAAAATATGCCTTTCGAAAATCCAAAAATGGGGTATTCAAAAATATAATCCATGTGTCTGTTGGTTATTTATGTTCACTGACTCGACAATTTTCGAGAAAATAACCCTCATCCTTAACCAATCTTAGACAGAGCACTTTTCAATTCGTTTCTGAGAAATACTGACAATTTAAAATAAAATCGTATTAGCTTAAAATATCTGAGTGACAAATAAAATATACATTTTAAACTTTCGTAACATCGCCTGCAAAATCCTCTTTGTTTTGATAACTTATGTATAATAATTTGTTAGAACATAAGACATAGAACGTTAAAGTAAAAAATGTGTCCTTTTTAATAGTAAAAGAAGCTCACTTTTTATTTCCTGTGTATGTGCAAGGAACATAGAATTTCTAAGTCATTATATTTTAAAGAAAAAACGAACAAAGAATTTGAATATCACTTGGCCTACTCTACCATTCTTAATGTCTACAACGAAATATATGAAAGTGTATTGTTACTTTATCTCTGCTAACAGGAAGTTTAGAGAAAATGTATTAATTTTAATTTAACATCCTTTAACTGGTTGGGCCATATCTAGGACTAATGACGTGATGCTCAAATGAGTACAGGGTACATAGAGCTTAGAGTTATCAGACATTCATCTTTTAGAATAAGAGAAAACCTCCAGCGTTAAGTCATATCGGACGATGAATGAAATAATGTTCAAATAAGTACAGGGTACATAGAGCTTAGAGTTACCAGACATTCATCTTTCAGGATAAGAGAAAACCTCCAACGTTAAGTCATTTTGGACGATGAATGAAATGATGTTCAAATGAGTACAGGGTACATAGAGCTTAGAGTTACCAGACATTCATCTTTCAGGATAAGAGAAAACCTCCAACGTTAAGTCATATCGGACGATGAATGAAATGATGTTCAAATGAGTAAAGGGTGCATAGAGCTTAGAGTTGCCAGACATTCATCTTTCAGGATAAGAGAAAACCTCCAACGATAAGTCATATCGGTCAATGAATGAAATGATGTTCAAATGAGTACAGGGTACATAGAGCTTAGAGTTACCAGACATTCATCTTTCAGGATAAGAGAATACCTCCAACGTTAAGTCATATCGGACGATGAATGAAATGATGTTCAAATGAGTACAGGGTACACAGAGCTTAGAGTTACCAGACATTCATCTTTCAGGATTAGAGAAATCCTACAACGTTAAGTCATATCGGACAATGAATGAAATGATGTTCAAAAGAGTACAGAGTACATAGAGCTTAGAGTTACCAGACATTCATCTTTCAGAATAAGGGAAAACCTCCAACATTAAGTCATATCGGACGATGAATGAAATGATGTTCAAATTAGTGCAGGGTACATAGAGCTTAGAGTTACCAGACATGCATCTTTTAGAATAAGAGAAAGCCTTCAATGTTAAGTTATATCGGACGATGAATGAAATGATGTTTAAATGAGATCAGGGTACATAGATTTTAGAGTTACCAGACATGCATCTTTTAGAATAAGAGAAAACCTTCAATGTTAAGTCATATCGGACGATGAATGAAATGATGTTCAAATTAGTGCAGGGTACATAGAGCTTAGAGTTACCAGACATTCATCTTTTAGAATAAGAGAAAGCCTTCAATGTTAAATTATATCGGACGATGAATGAAATGATGTTCAAATTAGTGCAGGGTACATAGAGCTTAGAGTTATCAGACATTCATCTTTTAGAATAACAGAAAACCTCCAACGTTAAGTCATATCGGACGATGAATGAAATGATGTTCAAATGAGCACAGGGTACATAGAGCTTAGAGTTACCAGACATTCATCTTTCAGGATAAGAGAAAACCTCCAACGTTAAGTCATATCGGACGATGACTGAAATGATGTTCAAATGAGTACAGGGTACATAGAGCTTAGAGTTATCAGATATGCATCTTTCAAGATAAGAAAAAACCTCGAACGTTAAGTCATATCGGACGATGAATGAAATGATGTTCAAATGAGTACAGGGTACATAGAGCTTAGAGTTATCAGATATGCATCTTTCAGGATAAGAGAAAACCTCCAACGTTAAGTCATATCGGACGATGAATGAAATGATGTTCAAATGAGTACAGGGTACATAGAGCTTAGAGTTACCAGACATTCATCTTTCAGGATAAGAGAAAACCTCCAACGTTAAGTCATATCGGACGATGAATGAAATGATGTTCAAATGAGTACAGGGTACATAGAGCTTAGAGTTATCACATATGCATCTTTCAGGATAAGAGAAAACCTCCAACGTTAAGTCATATCGGACGATGAATGAAATGATGTTCAAATGAGTACAGGGTACATAGAGCTTAGAGTTACCAGACATGCATCTTTAGAATAAGAGAAAGCCTTCAATATCAAGTTATATCGGACGATGAATGAAATGATGTTCAAATGAGTACAGGGTACATAGAGCTTAGAGTTACCAGACATTCATCTTTAAGGATAAGAGAAAACCTCCAACGTTAAGTCATATCGGACGATGAATGAAATGATGTTCGAATGAGTACAGGGTGCATAGAGCTTAGAGTTGCCAGACATTCATCTTTCAGGATAAGAGAAAACCTCCAACGATAAGTCATATCGGTCAATGAATGAAATGATGTTCAAATGAGTACAGGGTAAATAGAGCTTAGAGTTACCAGACATTCATCTTTCAGGATAAGAGAATACCTCCAATGTTAAGTCCTATCGGACGATGAATGAAATGATGTTCAAAAGAGTACAGGGTACATAGAGCTTAGAGTTACCAGACATTCATCTTTCAGGATTAGAGAAATCCTCCAACGTTAATTCATATCGGACGATGAATGAAATGATGTTCAAATGAGTACAGGGTACATAGAGCTTAGAGTTACCAGACATTCATCTTTCAGAATAAGGGAAAACCTCCAACGTTAAGTCATATCGGACGATGAATGAAATGATGTTCAAATTAGTACAGGGTACATAGAGCTTAGAGTTACCAGACATTCATCTTTCAGGATAAGAGAAAACCTCCAACGTTAAGTCATATCGGACGATGAATGAAATGATGTTCAAACGAGTACAGGGTACATAGAGCTTAGAGTTACCCGACATTCATCTGTTAGGATAAGAGAAAACCTCCAACGTTTAGTCATATCGGACGATGAATGAAATGATGTTCAAATGAGTACAGGGTACATAGAGCTTAGAGTTACCAGACATGCATCTTTTAGGATAAGAGAAAATCTCCAATGTTAAGTTATATCAGACGATGAATGAAATGATGTTCAAATAAGTGCAGGGTACATAGAGCTTAGAGTTACCAGACATTCATCTTTCAGGATAAGGGAAAACCTCCAACGTTAAGTTATATCGGACGATGAATGAAATGATGTTCAAATGAGTACAGGGTACATAGAGCTTAGAGTTACCAGGCATTCATCTTTTAGAATAAGGGAAAACCTCCAACGTTAAGTCATATCGGACGATGAATGAAATGATGTTCAAATGAGTACAGCGTACATAGAGCTTAGAGTTACCAGACATTCATCTTTCAGGATAAGAGAAAACCTCCAACGTTAAGTCATATCGGACGATGAATGAAATGATGTTCAAATGAGTACAGGGTACATAGAGCTTAGAGTTACAGAGATGCATCCTTTAGAATAAGAGAAAACCTGCAACGTTAAGTCATATCGGACGATGAATGAAATGATGTTCAAATGAGTACAGGGTACATAGAGCTTAGAGTTACCAGACGTGCATCTTTCAGCATAAGGGAAAACCTCCCACGTTAAGTCATATCGGACGATGAATGAAATAATGTTCAAATGAGTACAGGGTACATAGAGCTTAGAGTTACCAGACATGCATCTTTTAGAATAAGAGAAAACCTGCAACGTTAAGTTATATCGGACGATGAATGAAATAATGTTTAAATGAGATCAGGGTACATAGAGCTTGGAGTTACCAGACATGCATCTTTCAGAATAAGAGAAAACCTGCAACGTTAAGTTATATCGGACGATGAATGAAATGATGTTCAAATGAGTACAGGGTACATAGAGCTTAGAGTTACCAGACGTGCATCTTTCAGCATAAGGGAAAACCTCCAACGTTAAGTCATATCGGACGATGAATGAAATAATGTTCAAATGAGTACAGGGTACATAGAGCTTGGAGTTACCAGACATGCATCTTTCAGAATAAGAGAAAACCTGCAATGTTAAGTTATATCGGACGATGAATGAAATGATGTTCAAATGAGTACAGGGTACATAGAGCTTAGAGTTACCAGACGTGCATCTTTCAGCATAAGGGAAAACCTCCAACGTTAAGTCATATCGGACGATGAATGAAATAATGTTCAAATGAGTACAGGGTACATAGAGCTTAGAGTTACCAGACATTCATCTTTCAGGATAAGAGAAAACCTCCAACGTTAAGTCATATCGGACGATGAATGAAATGATGTTCAAATGAGTACAGGGTACATAGAGCTTAGAGTTACCAGACATTCATCTTTCAGGATAAGAGAAAACCTCCAACGTTAAGTCATATCGGACGATGAATAAAATGATGTTCAAATGAGTACAGGGTACATAGAGCTTAGAATTACCAGACATTCATCTTTCAGGATAAGAGAAAACCTCCAACGTTAAGTCATATCGGACGATGAATGAAATCATGTTCAAATGAGTACAGGGTACATAGAGCTTAGAGTTACCAGACATTCATCTTTCAGGATAAGAGAAAACCTCCAACGTTGTCATATCGGACGATGAATGAAATGATGTATAAATGAATACAGGGTACATAGAGACTAGAGTTACCAGACATTCATCTTTCAGGATAAGAGAAAACCTCCAACGTTGTCATATCGGACGATGAATGAAATGATGTATAAATGAATACAGGGTACATAGAGACTAGAGTTACCAGACATTCATCTTTCAGGATAAGAGAAAACCTCCAACGTTGTCATATCGGACGATGAATGAAATGATGTATAAATGAATACAGGGTACATAGAGCTTAGAGGTCCCAGACATTCATCTTTCAGGATAAGAGAAAACCCCCAACGTTAAGTCATATCGGACGATGAATAAAATGATGTTCAAATTAGTGCAGGGTACATAGAGCTTAGAGTTACCAGACAGTCATCTTTCAGTATAAGGGAAAAGCCTGGTAAAAACGTATGCAGATAACTCACCTTAACCGAGATAGAAACTAGTGACTTCTTGAGAGGCGGACTGACACCTTTCTTGAGTAATTTCTATAGATATAAATAAATATGGTAAATATTTATGAGTTGGACAAAGTTTGGGTACGAGCATAAGCAGCCATTACGTTGTTAATACATGCAAACGTTCGATTGCGCCCGTCAGTAACAGATAAGAATAAGTGTTGGCTCAATATGAGGAATCGGACTTACTCAGCAGCCCAATTCCTTCCAAAAATTAAAGAAGTGTATGGGTTATGAAAATAAACACAAACGTTTAGCACTCTCTACTAATACTATGATCTAGGGTCATTCAGTACGACCTTCCTTAACGTCATTACTTATAATTTAGAAAGCATTTATAGTTATACTTATGCATTGCCACCACTCTTTTTAAAATTGTAAATTCAAAAATAGTATTTGGAACACTGTTTATATAGTTTACCACGTGCTATATTTTAAATATTTTTTTAAAAAATTAAGCCAAGTAATGTTTATGCTGCTATCTGTTGGCGAGATAGTTCAAATAGTTTGAATATCCGATATAGATGGCAGAGTTCATACACCAGGTCCGAGGTGGGTAGATGGCGCTTGTCTACTGTCCAGTAATATTGTTTGTTATGTCTAGGTGGCGGATCTTGCCATATTTACCTATTTTATTCCTTTGTTCAGAAACGTAGGCTTTTAAGTTATAAGCATGTTTGGTACAACTATTAGTCTAATTTCTTAGTTTTCTAGTGTCTATAAATGGATATTTCATACGTTTGTACCTATTCTGCTTATTCGTGCCTAAAACTGCCCTTTTAGCCAATTTCTTCTGCTTGTAATTTGTGACAACAACTTTTGCATTTGTTGGTTACAACGTGAAGTTTTCGTGGAAGAGAAATTTCTTATTGCTGCACATGGGATATACAAAATGGGGAGACACATTTAGTGCAAAGTGGCACAAAATTTACGACAATACGAAATTTGGCTTTTTTGTCTTAAAATTAATATAGACATACTTTTAATAATATAAAGTTCTCCCTTTAGCCGCACTACAGAAAACGACGCATGACTATTTAAATAATCCTACACCTGTATCGTAGCTGCTATTCCGTAATTTTAACCTCAGACTTCTCAGATTCCATATTTTCTACATTTTCTTAACTTCAAAATGTTCCACAGGATGCAGTTTTCTATTAATCTGTATGAAATTCTAAACATATCTGTAAGGGCAACTGCATATAAAGTGTACCCACTTACATTTATTGTGTTTTTGTTATTTGTATTGAAAAGTATTATAATGCTTACTTCTTACTGAAAACGTTTAGGAAAATAAAAATTGTTAAATAGGTATAGTTATTTTTCCCTTCGTTGATATGTCGAAGGCAAATGTTTCACATAGGTACAGGTCATTGATAGGTTAAAATGGGTGCACAAACTTATACTACAAGCATTAATTTTTAAAATTACAATATGTGGGTCATTTTGAAAATCGCCTGTAATTTAGACATAAACTGTTAATTGCTCAGAAACTATTGTAACTAGAAGGCTGAAACTAGGTATTATACCATTCTTGATCGATGACAAAAATAACTGTATACATTTGAAACAAATCTAACAAAAGCTTTAGATATTTCAATTTTCACCCTTAAGCTCTCCAACAAACCTATGTTTTTTTTTTTTTTGACAGTTAATTACTTCACACTTTTCTGCACATTATGGCTCTTACTTAGTGAAATGGATTTATCTGTATTTTAATTATACGACAATATCTGTTAGTTTAACTTGTTGTGGAGCCATTTATGAAATTTGGAACAAATGTAGAACTATTTTGCCTTGGGAATCGGTTAGCGGATTTGTTGCAGTATATGTTGCGATGATTGTCATTTTGTTATAGCGCAGTTTAGGAGCCATTTTATTAAAACTGTGTATTTCTAAGTGTTTACTTAGCAAAGTTTTAGTGCCTTAAATCCGCTCCCTAATCATGAGTCACTGAAGGTCACAAAATCACATCGGACGATGAATGAAATGATGTTTAAATGAGTACTGGGTACATAGAGCTTAGAGTTACCAGACATTCTGCTTTTAGGTAAGAGAAAACCTCCAACGTTAAGGCATATCGGACGATGAATGAAATGATGTTCAAGTGAGTACAGGGTACATAGAGCATAGAGTTACCAGACATTCATCTTTCAGGATAAGAGAAAACCTCCAACGTTAAGTCATATCGGACGATGAATGAAATGATGTTCAGATGAGTACAGGGTACATAGAGCTTAGAGTTACCAGACATTCATCTTTCAGGATAAGAGAAGACCTCCAACGTTAAGTCATATCGGACGATGAATGAAATGATGTTCAAATGAGTACAGGGTACATAGAGCTTAGAGTTACCAGACATTCATCTTTCAGGATAAGGGAAAACCTCCAACGTTAAGTCATATCGAACGATGAATGAAATGATGTTCAAATGAGTACAGGGTACATAGAGCTTAGAGTTACCAGACATTCATCTTTCAGGATAAGAGAAAACCTACAACGTTAAGTCATATCGGACGATGAATGAAATAATGTTCAAATGAGTACAGGGTACATAGAGCTTAGAGTTACCAGACATTCATCTTTCAGGATAAGAGAAAACCTCCAACGTTAAGTCATATCGGACGATGAATGAAATAATGTTCAAATGAGTACAGGGTACATAGAGCTTAGAGTTACCAGACATTCATCTTTCAGGATAAGAGAAAACCTCCTACGTTAAGTCATATCGGAGGATGAATGAAATGATGTTCAAATTAGTGCAGGGTACATAGAGCTTAGAGTTACCAGACATTCATCTTTCAGGATAAGAGAAAACCTCCAACGTTAAGTCATATCGCACGATGAATGAAATGATGTTCAAATGAGTACAGGGTACATAGAGCTTAGAGTTACCAGACATTCATCTTTCAGGATAAGAGAAAACCTCCTACGTTAAGTCACATCGGACGATGAATGAAATGATGTTCAAATGAGATCAGGGTACATAGAGCTTAGAGTTACCAGACATTCATCTTTTAGAATAAGAGAAAACCTGCAACGTTAAGTTATATCGCACGATGAATGAAATGATGTTCAAATGAGTACAGGGTACATAGAGCTTAGAGTTACCAGACATTCATCTTTCAGGATAAGAGAAAACCTCCAACGTTAAGTCATATCGGACGATGAATGAAATGATGTTCAAATGAGTACAGGGTACATAGAGCTTAGAGTTACCAGACATTCATCTTTCAGGATAAGGGAAAACCTCCAACGTTAAGTCATATCGGACGATGAATGAAATGATGTTCAAATTAGTGCAGGGTACATAGAGCTTAGAGTTACCAGACATTCATCTTTCAGGATAAGAGAAAACCTCCAACGTTAAGTCATATCGGACGATGAATGTAATGATGTTCAAATTAGTGCAGGGTACAGAGAGCTTAGAGTTACCAGACATGCATCTTTCAGGATAAGGGAAAACCTCCAACGTTAAGTCATATCGGACGATGAATGAAATGATGTTCAAATGAGTACAGGGTACATAGAGCTTAGAGTTACCAGACATTCATCTTTCAGGATAAGAGAAAACCTCCAACGTTAAGTCATATCGGACGATGAATCAAATGATGTTCAAATGAGTACAGGGAACATAGAACTTAGAGTTACCAGACATTCATCTTTCAGGATAAGAGAAAACCTCCAACGTTAAGTCATATCGGACGATGAATGAAATGATGTTCAAATGAGTACAGGGTACATAGAGCTTAGAGTTATCAGACATTCATCTTTCAGGATAAGGGAAAACCTCCAACGTTAAGTCATATCGGACGATAAATGAAATGATCTTCAAATGAGTACAGGGTACATAGAGCTTAGACTTACCAGACATTCATCTTTCAGGATAAGAGAAAACCTCCAACGTTAAGTCATATCGGACGATGAATGAAATGATGTTCAAATGAGTACAGGGAACATAGAGCTTAGAGTTACCAGACTTTAATGTTACACGATAAGAGAAAACCTCCAACGTTAAGTCATATCACACGATGAATGAAATGATGTTCAAATGAGTATAGGGTACATAGAGCTTAGAGTTACCAGACATTCATCTTTCAGGATAAGAGAAAACCTCCAACGTTAAGTCATATCGGACGATGAATGAAATGATGTTCAAATGAGTACAGGGTACACAGAGCTTAGAGTTACCAGATATTCATCTTTCAGGATAAGAGAAAACTTCCAACGTAAAGTCATATCGGACGATGAACGAAATGATGTTCAAATGAGTGCAGAGTACATAGAGCTTAGAGTTACCAGACATTCATCTTTCAGGATTAGAGAAAACCTCCAACGTTAAGTCATATCGGACGATGAATGAAATGATGTTGAAATGAGTACAGGGAACATAGAGCTTAGAGTTACCAGACATTAATGTTACACAAGAGAAAACCTCCAACGTTAAGTCATATCGGACGATGAATGAAGTGATGTTCAAATGAGTACAGGGTACATAGAGCTTAGACTTACCTGACATTCATCTTTCAGGATAAGAGAAAACCTCCAACGTTAAGTCATATCGGACGATGAATGAAATGATCTTCAAATGAGTACAGGGTACATAGAGCTTAGACTTACCTGACATTCATCTTTCAGGATAAGAGAAAACCTCCAACGTTAAGTCATATCGGACGATGAATGAAATGATGTTGAAATGAGTACAGGGTACATAGAGCTTAGAGTTACCAGACATTAATGTTACACAAGAGAAAACCTCCAACGTTAAGTCATATCGGACGATGAATGAAGTGATGTTCAAATGAGTACAGGGAACATAGAGCTTAGAGTTACCAGACATTAATGTTACATAAGAGAAAACCTCCAACGTTAAGTCATATCGGACGATGAATGAAATGATGTTCAAATGAGTACAGGGAACATAGAGCTTAGAGTTACCAGACATTAATGTTACACAAGAGAAAACCTCCAACGTTAAGTCATATCGGACGATGAATGAAGTGATGTTCAAATGAGTACAGGGTACATAGAGCTTAGAGTTATCAGACATTCATCTTTCAGGAAAAGAGAAAACCTCCAACGTTAAGTCATATCGGACGATGAATGAAGTGATGTTGAAATGAGTACAGGGTACATAGAGCTTAGAGTTACCAGACATTCATCTTTCAGGATAAGAGAAAACCTCCAACGTTAAGTCATATCGGGCGATGAACGAAATGATGTTCAAATGAGTACAGGGTGCATAGAGCTTAGAGTTACCAGACATTCATCTTTCAGGATAAGAGAAAACCTCCAACGTTAAGTCATATCGGACGATGAATGAAATGATGTTCAAATGAGTACAGGGTGCATAGAGCTTAGAGGTACCAGACATTCATCTTTTAGGATAAGAGAAAACCTCCAACGTTAAGTCATATCGGACGATGAATGAAATGATGTTCAAATGAGTACAGGGTGCATAGAGCTTAGAGTTACCAGACATTCATCTTTCAGGATAAGAGAAAACCTCCAACGTTAAGTCATATCGGACGATGAATGAAGTGATGTTCAAATGAGTACAGGGTGCATAGAGCTTAGAGTTACCAGACATTCATCTTTCAGGATAAGAGAAAACCTCCAACGTTAAGTCATATCGGACGATCAATGAAGTGATGTTCAAATGAGTACAGGGTTCATAGAGCTTAGAGTTACCAGACATTCATCTTTCAGGATAAGAGAAAACCTCCAACGTTAAGTCATATCGGACGATGAATGAAATGATGTTTAAATGAGATCAGGGTACATAGAGCTTAGAGTTACTAGACATGCATCTTTCAGCATAAGGGAAAAGCCTGGTAAAAACTTATGCAGATAACTCACCTTAACCGAGACAGAAACTAGTGACTTCTTGAGAGGCGGACTGACACCTTTCTTGAGTAATTTCTATAGATATAAATAAATATGGTAAATATCTAGGAGTTGGACAATGTTTGGGTACGAGCATAAGCAGCCATTACGTTGTTAATACACGCAAACGTTCGATTGCGCCCGTCAGTAGCAGATAAGAATAAGTGTTGGCTCAATATGAGGAATCGGACTTACTAAGCAGCCCAATTCCTTCCAAAAATCAAATAAGTATAACGCTTATGAAGATAAACACAAACGTTTAGCACTCTCTACTAATACTATGATCTAGGGTCATTCAGTACAACCTTCCTTAACATCATTACTTATAATTTAGAAAGCATTTATAGTTATACTTATGCATTGCCACCACTCTTTTTAAAATTGTAAATTCAAAAATAGTATTTGGAACATTGTTTATATAGTTTACCACGTGCTATACTTTAAATATTTTTTTAAAAAATTAAGCCAAGTAATGTTTATGCTGCCATCTGTTGGCGAGATAGTTCAAATAGTTTGAATTGCCGATATAGATGGCAGAGTTCATACACGAGGTCCGAGGTGGCTAGATGGCGCTTGTCTACTGTCCAGTAATATTGTTTGTTATGTCTAGGTGGCGGATCTTGCCATATTTACCTATTTTATTCCTTTGTTCAGAAACGTAGGCTTTTAAGTTATAAGCATGTTTGGTACAACTATTAGTCTAATTTCTTAGTTTTCTAGTGTCTATAAATGGCTATTTCATACGTTTGTACCTATTCTGCTTATTCGTGCCTAAAACTGCATTTTTAGCCAATTTCTTCTGCTTGTAATTTGTGACAGTAACTTTTGCATTTGTAGGTAAAAAGGTGAAGTTTTCGTGGAAGAGAAAGGTCTTATTGCTGCACATTGGATATACAAAATGGGGTTTATTAAGGAGACACATTTAGTGCAAAGTGGCACAAAATTTACGACAATACGAAATTTGCTTTTTTGTCTTAAAATTAATGTAGACATACTTCAATAATATAAAGTTCTTTCTTTAGCCGCACTACAGAAAACGTCACATGACTATTTAAATAATCCTACACCTGTATCGTAGCTGCTATTACGTAATTTTAACCTCAGACTTCTCAGATTCCATATTTTCTACATTTTCTTAACTTCAAAGTGTTCCAGAGCATGCAGTTTTCTATTAATCTGTATGAAATTCTAAACATGTCTGTAAGGACAACTGCATATAAAGTTTACCCATTTACATTTATTGTGTTTTTGTTATTTGTATTGAAAAGTATTATAACGCTTACTTCTTACTGAAAACGTTTAGGAAAATAAAAATTGTTAAATAGGTATAGTTATTTTTCCCTTCGTTGATATGGCGAAGGCAAATGTTTCACATAGGTACAGGTCATTAATTGGTTAAAATGGGTGCACAAACTTATACTACAAGCATTAATTTTTAAAATTACAATGTGTGGGACATTTTGAAATTCGCCTGTAATTTAGACATAAACTGTTAATTTCACAGAAACTACTGTAACTAGAAAGCTGAAACTTGGTATTATACCATTCTTGATCGATGAAAAAAATAACTGTATACATTTGAAACAAATCTAACAAAAGCTTCAGATATTTCAATTTTCACCATTGAGTTTCACCCACCCCCCAAACCCATGGTTTTTTTTTTTTTTTTTTTTACATAGTTAATTACGTCACACTTTTCTGCACATTATGGTTCTTACTTAGTGAAATGGATTTATCTGTATTTTAATTATACGACAATATCTGTTATTTTAACTTGCTGTGGAGCCATTTATGAAATTTGGAACAAATGCAGAACTATTTTGTCTAGGGAACCGGTTAGCGGATTTGTTGCAGTATATGTTGCGATGATTGTCATTTTGTTATAGAGCATTTTAGCAGATATTTTATTAAAACTGTGTATTTCTAAGTGTTTACTTAGCGAAGTTTTAGTGCCTATCTAAATGCCCATTTTGCCCAGTTTTAGTGCCTTTTTGACTATTTCACATATTTTTAGTGCCTATAAATCCGCTCCCTGATCATGAGTCACTGAGGGGCACAAAACCATATCGGACGATGAATGAAATGATGTTCAAATAAGTACAGGGTACATAGAGCTTAGAGTTACCAGACATTCATCTTTCCGGATAAGAGAAAACCTCCAACGTTAAGTCATATCGGACGATGAATGTAATGATGTTCAAATGAGTACAGGGTACATAGAGCTTAGAGTTACCAGACATTCATCTTTCAGGATAAGAGAAAACCTCCAACGTTAAGTCATATCGGACGATGAATGAAATGATGTTCAAATGAGTACAGGGTACATAGAGCTTAGAGTTCCCAGACATTCATCTTTCAGGATAAGAGAAAACCTCCAACGTTAAGTCATATCGGACAATGAATGAAATGATGTTCAAATGAGTACAGGGTACATAGAGCTTAGAGTTATCAGACATTCATCTTTCATTATAAGAGAAAACCTCCAACGTTAAGTCATATCGGACAATGAATGAAATAATGTTCAAATGAGTACAGGGTACATAGAGCTTAGAGTTACCAGACATTCATCTTTCATTATAAGAGAAAACCTCCAACGTTAAGTCATATCGGACGATGAATGAAATGATGTTCAAATGAGTACAGGGTACATAGAGCTTAGAGTTACCAGACATTCATCTTTCATTATAAGAGAAAACCTCCAACGTTAAGTCATATCGGACAATGAATGAAATAATGTTCAAATGAGTACAGGGTACATAGAGCTTAGAGTTACCAGACATTCATCTTTCAGGATAAGAGAAAACCTCCAACGTTAAGTCATATCGGACGATGAATGAAATGATGTTCAAATGAGTACAGGGTACATAGAGCTTAGAGTTACCAGACATTCATCTTTCAGGATAAGAGAAAACCTCCAACGTTAAGTCATATCGGACGATGAGTGAAATAATGTTCAAATGAGTACAGGGTACATAGAGCTTAGAGTTACCAGACATTCATCTTTCAGGATAAGAGAAAACCTCCAACGTTAAGTCATATCGGACGATGAATCAAATGATGTTCAAATGAGTGCAGGGTACACAGAGCTTAGAGTTACCAGACATTCATCTTTCAGTATAAGGGAAAAGCCTGGTAAAAACTTATGCAGATAGCTCACCTTAACCGAGATAGAAACTAGTGACTTCTTGACTGACACCTTTCTTGAGTAATTTCTATAGATATAAATAAATATGGTAAATATCTAGGAGTTGGACAAAGTTTGGGTACGAGCATAAGCAGCCATTACGTTGTTAATACATGCAAACGTTCGATTATGCCCGTCAGTAGCAGATAAGAATAAGTGTTGGCTCAATATGAGGAATCGGACTTACTAAGCAGTCTAATTCCTTCCAAAAATTAAAGAAGTGTAATGGTTATGAAAATAAACACAAACGTTTAGCACTCTACTAATACTATGATCTAGGGTCATTCAGTACAACCTTCCTTAACATCATTACTTATAATTTAGAAAACATTTATAGTTATACTTATGCATTGCCACCACTCTTTTTAAAATTGTAAATTCAAAAATAGTATTTGGAACATTGTTTATATAGTTTACCACGTGCTATATTTTATATATTCTTTAAAAAATTAAGCCAAGTAATGTTTATGCTGCCATCTGTTGGCGAGATAGTTCAAATAGTTTGAATTGCCGATATAGATGGCAGAGTTCATACACCATGTCCGAGGTGGGTAGATGGCGCTTGTGTACTGTCCAGTAATATTGTTTGTTATGTCTAGGTGGCGGATCTTGCCATATTTACCTATTTTATTCCTTTGTTCAGAAACGTAGGCTTTTAAGTTATAAGCATGTTTGGTACAACTATTAGTCTAATTTCTTAGTTTTCTAGTGTCTATAAATGGCTATTTCATACGTTTGTACCTATTCTGCTTATTAGTGCCTAAAACTGCCTTTTAGCCAATTTCTTCTGCTTGTAATTTGTGACAACAGCTTTTGCATTTGTTCGTTACAACGTGAAGTTTTCGTGGAAGGGAAATTTCTTGATACTGCACATTGGATATACAAAAAGGGGAGACACATTTAGTGCAAAGTGGCACAAAATTTACGACAATACGAAATTTGCTTTTTTGTCTTAAAATTAATGTAGACATACTTCAATAATATAAAGTTCTTTCTTTAGCCGCACTACAGAAAACGTCACATGACTATTTAAATAATCCTACACCTGTATCGTAGCTGCTATTACGTAATTTTAACCTCAGACTTCTCAGATTCCATATTTTCTACATTTTCTTAACTTCAAAGTGTTCCAGAGCATGCAGTTTTCTATTAATCTGTATGAAATTCTAAACATGTCTGTAAGGACAACTGCATATAAAGTTTACCCATTTACATTTATTGTGTTTTTGTTATTTGTATTGAAAAGTATTATAACGCTTACTTCTTACTGAAAACGTTTAGGAAAATAAAAATTGTTAAATAGGTATAGTTATTTTTCCCTTCGTTGATATGGCGAAGGCAAATGTTTCACATAGGTACAGGTCATTAATTGGTTAAAATGGGTGCACAAACTTATACTACAAGCATTAATTTTTAAAATTACAATGTGTGGGACATTTTGAAATTCGCCTGTAATTTAGACATAAACTGTTAATTTCACAGAAACTACTGTAACTAGAAAGCTGAAACTTGGTATTATACCATTCTTGATCGATGAAAAAAATAACTGTATACATTTGAAACAAATCTAACAAAAGCTTCAGATATTTCAATTTTCACCATTGAGTTCCACCCACCCCCCAAACCCATGGTTTTTTTTTTTTTTTTTTTTTTTACATAGTTAATTACGTCACACTTTTCTGCACATTATGGTTCTTACTTAGTGAAATGGATTTATCTGTATTTTAATTATACGACAATATCTGTTATTTTAACTTGCTGTGGAGCCATTTATGAAATTTGGAACAAATGCAGAACTATTTTGTCTAGGGAACCGGTTAGCGGATTTGTTGCAGTATATGTTGCGATGATTGTCATTTTGTTATAGAGCATTTTAGCAGATATTTTATTAAAACTGTGTATTTCTAAGTGTTTACTTAGCGAAGTTTTAGTGCCTATCTAAATGCCCATTTTGCCCAGTTTTAGTGCCTTTTTGACTATTTCACATATTTTTAGTGCCTATAAATCCGCTCCCTGATCATGAGTCACTGAGGGGCACAAAACCATATCGGACGATGAATGAAATGATGTTCAAATAAGTACAGGGTACATAGAGCTTAGAGTTACCAGACATTCATCTTTCCGGATAAGAGAAAACCTCCAACGTTAAGTCATATCGGACGATGAATGTAATGATGTTCAAATGAGTACAGGGTACATAGAGCTTAGAGTTACCAGACATTCATCTTTCAGGATAAGAGAAAACCTCCAACGTTAAGTCATATCGGACGATGAATGAAATGATGTTCAAATGAGTACAGGGTACATAGAGCTTAGAGTTCCCAGACATTCATCTTTCAGGATAAGAGAAAACCTCCAACGTTAAGTCATATCGGACAATGAATGAAATGATGTTCAAATGAGTACAGGGTACATAGAGCTTAGAGTTATCAGACATTCATCTTTCATTATAAGAGAAAACCTCCAACGTTAAGTCATATCGGACAATGAATGAAATAATGTTCAAATGAGTACAGGGTACATAGAGCTTAGAGTTACCAGACATTCATCTTTCATTATAAGAGAAAACCTCCAACGTTAAGTCATATCGGACGATGAATGAAATGATGTTCAAATGAGTACAGGGTACATAGAGCTTAGAGTTACCAGACATTCATCTTTCATTATAAGAGAAAACCTCCAACGTTAAGTCATATCGGACAATGAATGAAATAATGTTCAAATGAGTACAGGGTACATAGAGCTTAGAGTTACCAGACATTCATCTTTCAGGATAAGAGAAAACCTCCAACGTTAAGTCATATCGGACGATGAATGAAATGATGTTCAAATGAGTACAGGGTACATAGAGCTTAGAGTTACCAGACATTCATCTTTCAGGATAAGAGAAAACCTCCAACGTTAAGTCATATCGGACGATGAGTGAAATAATGTTCAAATGAGTACAGGGTACATAGAGCTTAGAGTTACCAGACATTCATCTTTCAGGATAAGAGAAAACCTCCAACGTTAAGTCATATCGGACGATGAATCAAATGATGTTCAAATGAGTGCAGGGTACACAGAGCTTAGAGTTACCAGACATTCATCTTTCAGTATAAGGGAAAAGCCTGGTAAAAACTTATGCAGATAGCTCACCTTAACCGAGATAGAAACTAGTGACTTCTTGACTGACACCTTTCTTGAGTAATTTCTATAGATATAAATAAATATGGTAAATATCTAGGAGTTGGACAAAGTTTGGGTACGAGCATAAGCAGCCATTACGTTGTTAATACATGCAAACGTTCGATTATGCCCGTCAGTAGCAGATAAGAATAAGTGTTGGCTCAATATGAGGAATCGGACTTACTAAGCAGTCTAATTCCTTCCAAAAATTAAAGAAGTGTAATGGTTATGAAAATAAACACAAACGTTTAGCACTCTACTAATACTATGATCTAGGGTCATTCAGTACAACCTTCCTTAACATCATTACTTATAATTTAGAAAACATTTATAGTTATACTTATGCATTGCCACCACTCTTTTTAAAATTGTAAATTCAAAAATAGTATTTGGAACATTGTTTATATAGTTTACCACGTGCTATATTTTATATATTCTTTAAAAAATTAAGCCAAGTAATGTTTATGCTGCCATCTGTTGGCGAGATAGTTCAAATAGTTTGAATTGCCGATATAGATGGCAGAGTTCATACACCATGTCCGAGGTGGGTAGATGGCGCTTGTGTACTGTCCAGTAATATTGTTTGTTATGTCTAGGTGGCGGATCTTGCCATATTTACCTATTTTATTCCTTTGTTCAGAAACGTAGGCTTTTAAGTTATAAGCATGTTTGGTACAACTATTAGTCTAATTTCTTAGTTTTCTAGTGTCTATAAATGGCTATTTCATACGTTTGTACCTATTCTGCTTATTAGTGCCTAAAACTGCCTTTTAGCCAATTTCTTCTGCTTGTAATTTGTGACAACAGCTTTTGCATTTGTTCGTTACAACGTGAAGTTTTCGTGGAAGGGAAATTTCTTGATACTGCACATTGGATATACAAAAAGGGGAGACACATTTAGTGCAAAGTGGCACAAAATTTACGACAATACGAAATTTGGCTTTTTTGTCTTAAAATTAATATAGACATACTTCAATAATATAAAGTTCTTCCTTTAGCCGCACTACAGAAAACGTCACATGACTATTTAAATAACCCTACACCTGTATCGTAGCTGATATTACGTAACTTTAACCTCAGATTTCTCAGATTCCTGATTTTCTACATTTTCCTAACTTCGAAATGTTGCACAGGATGCAGTTTTCTATTAATCTGTATGAAATTCTAAACATATCTGTAAGGGCAACTGCATATAAAGTGTACCCATTTACATTTATTGTGTTTTTGTTATTTGTATTGAAAAGGACTATAATGCTTACTTCTTACTGAAAACGTTAAGGAAAATAAAAATTGTTAAATAGCTATAGTTATTTTTCCCTTCGTTGATATGTCGAAGGCAAATGTTTCACATAGGTACAGGTCATTGATAGGTTAAAATGGCTGCACAAACTTATACTACAAGCATTAATTTTTAAAATTACAATGTGTGGGACATTTTGAAAATCGCCTGTAATTTAGACATAAACTGTTAATTTCACAGAAAATATTGTAACTAGAAAGCTGAAACTAGGTATTATTCCATTCTTGATCGATGACAAAAATAACTGTATACTTTTGAAACAAATCTAACAAAAGCTTCAGATATTTCAATTTTCACCATTGAGCTCCACCCACCCCCCAAACACATGTTTTTTTTTACATAGTTAATTACTCCACACCGTTCTGTACATTATGGCTCTTACTTACTGAAGTGGATTTACATGTATTTTAATTATACGACAGTATCTGTTATTTTAACTTGCTGTGGAGCCATTTATGAAATTTGGAACAAATGTAGAACTATTTTGTCTAGGGAACCGGTTAGCGGATTTGTTGCAGTATATGTTGCGATGATTGTCATTTTGTTATAGCGCAGTTTAGCAACCATTTTATTAAAACTGTGCATTTCTAAGTGTTTACGTAGCAAAGTTTAGTGCCTATCAAAGTGCCTATTTCACATATTTTACTGCCTATAAATCCGCTCCCTGATCATGAGTCACTGAAGGTCACAAAATCATATCGGACGATGAATGAAACGATGTTCAAATGAGTACAGGGTACAGAGAGCTTAGAGTTACCAGACATTCATCTTTCAGGATAAGAGAAAGCCTCCAACGTTAAGTCATATCGGACGATGAATGAAATTATGTTCAAATGAGTACAGGGTACATAGAGCTTAGAGTTACCAGACATTCATCTTTCAGGATAAGAGAAAACCTCCAACGTTAAGTCATATCGGACGATGAATGAAATGATGTTCAAATGAGTACAGGGTACATAGAGCTTAGAGTTACCAGACATTCATCTTTCAGGATAAGGGAAAACCTCCAACGTTAAGTCATATCGGACGATGAATGAAATTATGTTCAAATGAGTACTGGGTACATAGAGCTTAGAGCTACCAGACATTCATCTTTCAGGATAAGGGAAAACCTCCAACGTTAAGTCATATCGGACGATGAATGAAATTATGTTCAAATGAGTACAGGGTACATAGAGCTTAGAGTTACCAGACATTCATCTTTCAGGATAAGGGAAAACCTCCAACGTTAAGTCATATCGGACGATGAATGAAATTATGTTCAAATGAGTACTGGGTACATAGAGCTTAGAGTTATCAGACATTCATCTTTCAGGATAAGGGAAAACCTCCAACGTTAAGTCATATCGGACGATGAATGAAATTATGTTCAAATGAGTACTGGGTACATAGAGCTTAGAGTTACCAGACATTCATCTTTCAGGATAAGAGAAAACCTCCAACGTTAAGTCATATCGGATGATGAATGAAATGATGTTCAAATGAGTACAGGGTACATAGAGCTTAGAGTTACCAGACATTCATCTTTCAGGATAAGGGAAAACCTCCAACGTTAAGTCATATCGGACGATGAATGAAATGATGTTCAAATGAGTACAGGGTACATAGAGCTTAGAGTTACCAGACATTCATCTTTCAGGATAAGGGAAAACCTCCAACGTTAAGTCATATCGGACGATGAATGAAATTATGTTCAAATGAGTACAGGGTACATAGAGCTTAGAGTTATCAGACATTCATCTTTCAGGATAAGGGAAAACCTCCAACGTTAAGTCATATCGGACGATGAATGAAATGATGTTCAAATGAGTACAGGGTACATAGAGCTTAGAGTTACCAGACATTCATCTTTCAGGATAAGGGAAAACCTCCAACGTTAAGTTATATCGGACGATGAATGAAATGATGTTTAAATGAGTACAGGGTACATAGAGCTTAGAGTTACCAGACATTCATCTTTCAGGATAAGGGAAAACCTCCAACGTTAAGTCATATCGGACGATGAATGAAATGATGTTCAAATGAGTACAGGGTACATAGAGGTTAGAGTTACCAGACATTCATCTTTCAGGATAAGGGAAAACCTCCAACGTTAAGTCATATCGGACGATGAATGAAATGATGTTCAAATGAGTACAGAGTACATAGAGCTTAGAGCTACCAGACATTCATCTTTCAGGATAAGGGAAAACCTCCAACGTTAAGTCATATCGGACGATGAATGAAATGATGTTCAAATGAGTACAGAGTACATAGAGCTTAGAGCTACCAGACATTCATCTTTCAGGATAAGGGAAAACCTCCATCGTTAAGTCATATCAGACGATGAATGAAATGATGTTCAAATGAGTACAGGGTACATAGAGCTTAGAGTTACCAGACATTCATCTTTCAGGAAAAGAGATAACCTCCAAAGTTAAGTCATATCGGACGATGAATGAAATGATGTTCAAATGAGTACAGGGTACATAGAGCTTAGAGTTAACTGAAATTCATACTTTAGTATAAGGGAAAATGCAGGAGAAACCTTATACGGATAAGTCACCCTGACCGAGATTCGAACTAATGGCGGACAGATAAGCTTTTGTAGAAAGTGTGTGATTGGAGCACATCAGATAACAATGTAATTGTTTACTTCGATTGTATTGGAGTAGGCGTAATAAACTTTACTCAGATGCCTATACAGACCAGGTCTCGTTTGAGATATGTCAAAACAAGAAATGAAGCACGTAACACTTACCTCGACAGCAGTACTGCTGGAACGACTCTGCTTTTTGGAGGTGGTGGTCGTTGCATTGCTCTTTCTACGGTCACCAGCCGCTGCTGCCGCCGCCGCCGCATTGCCACCTTTCCGGCAGCAACAGCAGCAACATCTCCGACAGCACTCCTTCATGCCCCCAGCGTCTCTAAGACACAGTCGAGCCAGTATGCCTCCCTTCTGCTTGACGGGCTCCGGTGGCGGCTGTGTGGACGTCGACCCTCCGGTGTTAGGCTCCGGCAAGGCCGCCCTGAAACCGCATTGATCCCCTTTTTTGTTAAATATATCGACACAAAAGGGCGGGGCTCTGTAGCTAATCTGACAGGGGGGTAGTGATTTCCGCCTTGCGGCGGTTTCTTGCCTCTGCAGTTCTTTGAAGTAATGCAAAAGCTTTGTTAACAATTGCTTTCAGCACGACTGACTATGATTAATATTTGTATGTTCATTATATTAGCGTGACTCCGCACTGCTTTTTGTGAATTGAAAACAAAAGCTATTTAGAAAGAAAATCGAAAGGAATATGAAATGTTAACTTACTTTGTCCATTGCATGATCACAGCAACAGAAGACAAAGCAAATAAGTGTTCACAGTTAAGTGAAATAAACGACTTTCAGGTGCCAATCGGAAGAAATAGTACTTATTCACGGCCACCTGTAATTCCAGTTATAATCTCAGATAATGGGAAAACTGGATGCGTTCACTTTTTGAGGTTATTTGACGTCCGTACAGCAATTTAACGTTCAAATGTTTTTGTTCTAAGATCGAAAGAGGTGATTATTTGGAAGAAAATAAACGTTGACTGTAGGTAAAATAAGGAATTACTCTAATTATAAACTTTTGAGATGTATAACGAAATAATCAAAGAAACTCTCGCAGTTCTTTTGGAATAATTCAAACAATAGAAATAATAACTTATAGTATAAATTAGTGGAATGTGCTGGAAGTCTGTGACTAATAAATTAGTCTAAGTTCAAAAAACTTTAACAGCCTACATACCTTTTACTGAGTCCCAGTAACTCAGATTTAGAATGGACACAATCTTATTTTAGTGTAATTTTTTCGTATTGTGTTTTATTGTAATTTAACCAATATCATTTTGGTTTATTTTCTATTATTTATCAAGTGGTTCAATTATATCAAGTAAATCAAGTAAATAATGATGTGTACCTGAATATTCTAGTAAAATAAATGGATCACACCCTCTCTATCAGTACACATCAGTACATTCCTCCTTGCATTCCCCATCTTCCACATTCCTAAATAAAACAAAACAATAAAACTTAATAAATACGTTTATAAGAAATACAAGGTGTTCATTTTTTTTCGTTATTTCCCGCCCTCCGATTGAGCAAGAATGACGTCATACTTGACTGGTGAGTCTATCTTGAAATCATAGTGACCACTACGGAGAAGAAGCGGTAATTTTTGCTGAACACTAAAACAAATTACAGCACTCTCAGTGTGGCTGCGCAGGTAACTGATAGAACCAGCTTCCCCTGGATATGAACACAGACACCACGTCTTCATGGTTGAATGTTACTTTCGTACCGGCATTAAAATTGTTGCGACATATAAATATAATTTAAACCGCTGCATAGAGGAGTTTATGCAACACTATCCAGCATTCACACAAGTCCCTCGGAGCGTAATTTTGTGAAAAGTGTCCAGGTAAAGTCAAATTGACATACTTTGCTTGTAAAATAAACGTATTACGTTTTATCAGTATACGATATTAATGTTTGTCATTCTCTCACTTAACTAATATGTCTAATAATGTTGGTATACTTATGTCTTTTAAAACCAATAGGTGCATCAAACATTTCCAAGATACAGGATCAGTTACTCGCAAAAAGAGAGACACTGGACGTTATAAAGTGACTGGTCCCAATCTAGAAGTAATAAATAATGTTATGACAGAAAGACCTCAAGCATACCTTCTCGCAATACAGACAATGTTTGAGGGGAAGAGAGAAACGAAATTTAAGAAAATGCACACATAAGACTATGTACTAGAGATATTTTCTTGTTTAAACTTGGATAAAAGCTTTGTACATATTGTAACACTAATTTATTTTTCACTCCTGAACACGTTTTGCTAATTTTCTGGTTTGTAATGAAGTTAAATTCTGAGGAAACTGTGAGTGATAGGGGCAAAAGAAACCGGACTCCGAGGGTGCTGCCACTCGTAGACGTACTGCAGGGTTCTCACGCTAGATGGTGTTAGTAGAGACCTTCATGAAACAGCTGTGCAGACGGCGTCAGTGTAGAGCTGAACGTGCAAGTGTGGTATTCTGTTTCTCTGACTGTTGGTGGGTTACCTCTGCGAAGTCGTTATGGCAACTTTAAAAGAACAAAGAGTTAGTGTGAAATTTTGTTTCCTGCTTAAAAGAACTGCAACGGAGACACACCAAATGCTTCAGGAAGCTTTCCAGGAATACGCTATGAGCCGCACACAAGTTTTCGAGTGATTTGGATGCTTTAAACGTGGTGAGATGTGTGTTGAAGACCAAGCTCGTTCTGGACGCCCTTCAACATCGCGAAATGAGAACATTGAAAAGGTCCACCAAAAGATCAACGAGGATCATCGCCAAACGATCGACCAAATTTCAGCAGCGACAGGAATCAGTTGGAGCTCGTGCCAGCGGATTTTGAGGGAGGATTTGCACATGAGACGTGTTGCTGCTAAATTTGTTCCGCGCCTTCTCACACAGAAGCACAAAACCATCCGCATGAATGTGTGTCAGGACTTGAAAACAGAGACTGCACGTGATCCAAACTTCTTGAACAAAGTCATTACAGGGGATGAGAGTTGGTGTTACGGGTATGACCCAGAAACCAAGCAAGGGTCAAGCCAGTGGAGGACTCCCGACTCTCCCAGACCAAAAAAGCAAGGCAAGTGAGGTCAAATGTGAAGACGATGATTATTGTCTTTTTTTATGTTCGTGGAATTGTGCATCGAGAATTCGTACCCTCTGGCCAGACTGTTAACCAGCACTTTTACTTGGATGTTTTAAGGCGTCTGCGAGAGGATGTGAGGAGGAAACGACAGGAACTTTGGTGATCAGGTGACTGGTTTCTGCATCACGACAACGCTCCAGCACACATGGCCTTACGACTGACCCACTATTTGGCATCTCAGAGGTGGTCTTCCGTTCTCCACGCTCCGTATTCGCCGGATCTAGCCCCATGCGATTTTTTCCTATTTCCACGAATGAAAAAAAAAAACGCTAAATGGGGAGCGTTACGACGATGTGGAGGCGGTAAAAACAGCTTCACAAAGAGCACTGGACAATATCAAACTTGAAGAGTTCCAAACATGCTTCCAAAAATGGGAAAAGAGACTTGACAAGTACATCGCATGTAATTCTTTTTTTTTTTTAATTTACGTCCTCCAACGTTAAGTCATATAGGACGATGAATGAAATGATGTTCAAATGAGTACAGGGTACATAGGGCTTAGAGTTACCAGACATTCATCTTTCAGGATAAGAGAAAACCTCCAACGTTAAGTCATATCAGACGATGAATGAAATGATGTATAAATGAGTACAGGGTACATAGAGCTTAGAGTTACCAGACATTCATCTTTCAGGATAAGAGAAAACCTCCAAAGTTAAGTCATATCGGACGATGAATGAAATGATATTCAAATGAGTACAGGGTATATAGAGCTTAGAGTTACCAGACATTCATCTTTCAGGATAAGAGAAAACCTCCAACGTTAAGTCATAAGATAATTTTAATATTTGGTGTGCACAAGATGTTATTGACAGTTTTGAACCGAAGTGGTGAGGAGATTTTAACCCATTGATAGTCATTATTAAAGACGATTAGTTACGTTCTTTTCAATAACATTCAAGATCCCAGCTTCACTGATGTTCCTTCGCTTAATAACTTTCAAAGTATTTCATAACCTAGAAGAAATATTATGACCCTACCAGTGGGAAATTTTAAATGAATCTTGCAGTGTGAGGGAACTGACATCTTCAAACGTGACAATTGGAGTAAACTGGACAATCTGGTGAGTTCTCTTAAATATTATAGTATAAGCAGTATGTCCTTGCCAGAAAAGGTTACCATGTAAACAATATAAAAGAAACTTTAGTACTTGCTACAGACGATAGGATGATACAGTCCAATAAGATAAAGTTTGCTGTGTTTAATGCTTATGAGTTGTCATGCCTTATAAATTAAATTTTGATTGGAAGTATAAGGTGGAAAATGCATAGTACTGGTCGTGCTACTATATAATGTTATAAGCTCTTAGGATTTGTCATGATGCTCTTTATTTATCTTATTACACATTTTAGTTGAAAGTATAAAGTGATAAATGCTTAGGAGTTACCTCGCTGCTCCGTAATATGGATTATATTATGTCCATTGTGTATAGTTTCCTATTCTACGTAACCAGAGCCGCTGGGCTTCGGCGGGCGCCATCTTGGAATCTGTACTATGGTCTGAGTATTGGAGTTGGTGTTGAGTTATTCATCTAAAAACGACTCTGTTTACTGTAAACCGTGTTGGCTGCTTGGAGGACAGAAATTGTCACCAGCTTGGAGGGAAGCAGTTGGAGATTGGACGTGCCTAACCAAAAAGTATATTGCGACACGAAACTATCACGTGTTTCAAATGTGAAGGTGTTTGTCCTTGAGCACTACTAGACGAGCAACCAATGGGAGTCCTGCGATGTTGTCGTATTGCATTCTCGCTAAGTGGCGTGTGAGGAGCGTCAAATTAATCAATATGTATGAAATACTATTCGTGCTAAGAAAAAACTTCAGATTTTGCCGAAACTGATGCACGTGGAAGGTAGAGAGTACTGTATCTGACATAACCATGAAAATAGTTTTGATGGATAGAGTCAACATGAAAAATTCAATGCCATGGCCGGGATTTGAACCACGGATCTCCTGGTTTCTGCCCAGTCGCTCTTACCCACTGAGCTACCATGGCCAACGTGCCTTCCTGACATTAAATTCTCCAGTTGACTCACATATTTCCCCGGTAGAGCACTAGGGGCTCTCGCATCCGAGATACACCGTTTGTGGCGACTTACTATTGTAAGTACTTTAAGTCCCAGGCTTCTTCATTTAAGTTTTATTATTTTAGTTAATTGATGGAAATTAATCATTTCTCCACACTAGCCATAGGCTAAGGTATTTGATGGATAGAGTCAACATGAAAAATTCAATAAATAAACCACTATTACCTGTATTATAAAAATAAATCGCGACGTAAGCACTGTATGAATATCATTATTGGTTGGCATGTATGCATGTACATATATTTATAATTACTCAGAATTGAAATGTAAATGTTTGACATGACGTGATAAAAGAATTACTTAGAATAATCCAATTCCAGCGATAGGAAACAATAAATTTCCTGCTGCCCTGGCAGAACGTGTCTGGTCACAGTATATCTTTGTTTATGAATGGTTCGTAATCTCTATTTACTCTAGAGAGTTCAAAGTGGTTAGTGTGTATGTATGTACATATACTTTTAATTACTCAGAATTGAAATTTAAACTACTGACATGACGGATAAAAAAATTACTGTGAATAAGTCAAGGAGAAAGAGCAAACACTTCATTTCCTGTTAGCCTGTGGAATGCTGTATGCTTATGTTTATGAATGGATGTTGGATAAGAAGTGTTTATTCACTCTGGAGAGTTCAGATCAATATCATTCAGTTGTTCTTTACACAACAATAGAGTAAGTGCAATGGCTTCTTGCTGTGAATTTAGGGCGAGTCAAAAAGGCAAGTATTGTGAAGTCAGGCTCGAAGTATTATTTTTAAGGTATACACGTTCTTCAAAAAATTTCGGAAACAGAATTAAAAATGAGTTATTGCAAAGAGTACTTCCGTTTAAAAACATGGAAAAAGTTTATCAGCTGGATCAACTTGCAACTGAAATTGGACACGACGCCTCCCACCTTACCACTGCCAAAATAATCCAATTGAGTTGGTGTGGGCTCAAATAAAAAGGGGGCTACAAACAGAAATAATACTTTTAAACTGACGAACGTTAAACGACTTGTTCACGAAGAAATTGACAAGGTAACACAACAGGACTCGGAAAACAGCATAAGGCATGCAGAAAACCTTCAAGAAGATGATTTTAAGAAAGAAATAGCACGTGACGAGATTTTGGAACCTGTAATTATAAATTTGCAAGACTCAGACGATGAAGACAGTGACAATGACGAATTGTCTCTTAACGGAAGTGACATTGACAGCGATATGAATGAGCCGCTGACAGGTAATTCATAAACTATAATTATAGTTATAGTATTTTAAAATATACATAATTTGCGAAAACCTTTTACCAATTTTGATTTTGGCAACTGCATCATTGTAAAAGTTTGTAAAATATAATTTGCTTACCCTTACGTCTGCGGCAAACAGACCTGCACGTTGTATGAGTGTGCGAGAGGGAGAGGGAAATATAAAAGGAGTGGGGTAACAAGCTGGCAACGCTGAGTGTGATACGGCATCTGATTAGCTGGACTCCAGAACTCTTCCCATTTGAAACACATTATAGCTAATCTCTGTTTCATATAACCTTGCCCCGCTGACATGTATCACTCCGCGTTCAACTACCTTCCCCCTCGTCCTAATTGGCTAGTGCTTTCGCGCCATAGGCCATAGGCGGTGCCTTCCCGTCACATTTAAACCTGCAGTAAACGTCATAGTAATTGCCGGGAAGATAAATAAAATCATACAGATAAGGATATGAAGGCATGCAAAATACAAGTTTATCATGAAAGATCTTCGGCCTTTTCCACTGGGATATTTTAAACCAACACACATACCTTTCAAAAATGCTTGTCTTTCAGTCTTAAAGGTCGTGTCACGCCTTACCTTACTTTTCATGTGTTCTTCTTTCTTCCAAGTCTCGTCAAGGTAGTATATTTTGTGACTTGTATCTCGGTACAGTCTGACTGTCTTTAAATAACGTCTTCGCCACAGAGCAATATCGTCTCTGTTTTTTTTAGCACATTTTTCTTGCCTCTTTTTTCATTCACAAACCCCAGCTGTATAAGCAATCTGCTGAAATTTGGTGAATCTGCATCCTCATTTACAGCAGATGAAATGTTATGTTATTTTCTAAAGAAAAAACTATACACATGACGACGCACAGCACTTTTCACGTATTTTCTCCGAGCACGCACTTTTGTTTATTCCTGCTTTTGCCTGTAGTGGTAAGTTTTCCTGTTTTCTCAATTTGACATCGCGATATTCCTACGGTTATAACACTCACACCTGTAACATCAGAGCACAGCTGTTCGACTTCTCTCACTGACAAAGACGGATTCTTCTCTGTGAGTGCATTAAACACATGAACCACAATTCTTTTTTCGCCTGTTTGTAAAGATTTACCCTTGCGATACTTCAGCGAAAAACTGGCGGTAGACTCTGCCATTATTCGTATAAGTACACGCGCAATAAAGGATCAATAAAATAATTTAGCTCTCGTACTCGGCACAACACACCTTCGAATGGCGATATATGACTAATCCAGTTCAAAACAAGGTCAGTGATAAAAGTCATACAAACAAATATGTCATCACTACCACTAAATCACGTGCTATCGTGCCATGTGCTTGAGAACAAAGGAACCTCCTCTTTACTTCGTTTAAGAATTAACATACATTTCAGATAAATCAACTCTGTTGCGTAATATATTTTATTCAAACAGTTACGAAAATATAAATTTGACAATTCTCTTCCAACATATAAAGATATATCACCATGTTAAATAACGAACTAATTTTACCGCGCAACAGTCTATACCACAACAGCAGCCAATAAGAGGTGATTAGGTCACGTGACCGTTAAGAGATACAGAGCAAGCTTATGTGAAACAAGGATTATGCACACTTGAACGCACGCGTCGTTTTAAATTCGTGGCGTAAGGAAAACATAGTTGACGCAGGTATGAGTTCAGAACAAAGATAAGTAAGAACATATGGAAACAGGTCCTTGAGCGTATTGTGAATGTGACTTTAACTCTGACATCCAATGATATAGCTATAATTGAAGTTATGTTAGTTACTGACCGGTTATACATGATATTTTAGGGGGCCGGGATTTTAACTTTTGCAGGCGGGCCCGTATCGCGTACGTTACGCCACTGTAAATTACGTACATATTCCTACATTTCGTTTCTAATTAGTGTACGGTTTCCTATTCGCGATGTATGAGGTGTGGCATTCATAGATCGGCTGCAATATTTCCTTAATTACAGATAGTATAATACATAATGCTTTTATATTCTTGTTACACGTCGATGCTCTTTTGTTGTCACCTGATAACATAAACGTTGATGGCAAATGTTTATTTTCGACAGTGCATTGTTTACAGGAACGCTACTTGTGCCACTATGACACGCAGGAAAGCTAATGAAAGATGTAAATACAGACCTGGGACGGTGTACTCGCTTGCAGTTGTTCTCATACCAAGCAACTCTTCCTGTCGACTAAAGTTGGCAAGCCCGCAATGGCGTTGTAGCCGGCATATACTTAAGGTTTGGCATTGTGACGCCAGAGGGCCGGTAACATTAAATATCACGCCATATCACACTTAATGTTAACCCCAAGCACGCAAAAACATTTCCAAGTTTTAACGTGCACTACGCTCTCTCTCTCTCTCTCTGCGCTAATTAACTGCACAGATTTATACAAGGAAACATGCTGCAGTTTGGATTTAACAAAGTTTTGCCTTAAATAACAGCGTTTATTACGTTAATAATTTATAAGTGAAAGGCACGACATTAGAACGTGCATTTGGTATAACCAACACGAATACTAGGTTTTTACACCACCTTAATAAAACCATGACATGTTTGAGAACCAGGTTTGTAAACAAAATCTTATAGAAAATGGAAATTAATTGTTCTTTCACACTAGCCGTGTGTAGGACGCACTATGAAACGGGAGAGCCAGACTGAAAAATTCAATACCATAGCCGGGATTTGAACCACGGATCTTCTGGTCTCCGTCCAGCCGCTCGAACCATTGAGCTACTATGGCCAACGTGCCAACATGGCATTAAATTCTCCAACTGACTTGTGTTTTTCCCGGTAAACCACTAGGAGTTCTCATAAACACATGAGACAACTACCTTAATGACGACTTACTATGCTGTAAGTACTTTAAGGTCCGGGTTTTATAGTAAACCACTAGGAGTTCTCATAAACACATGAGGCAACAACCTTAATGACGACTTACAATGTTGTAAGTACTTTAAGACCCGGACTTTATAGTTCGGACCATTATTAGGAAAAATTAATGGAAATTAATATTTCTTTCAGACTGGCCGTGTCTAGAACGCACAAATAAGCGGTAGAGTCAATCAAAAATTAAATGCCATAGCCGGGATTTGCAACTCAACTAATACTTCGACCTAGACTTATTCAGGACAGCAATAATTACATCATTACTTATAATTTAGAAAACGGTTATAATTGTACTTATCCAATGCCACCACTCTTTTGAAAATTGAAGATTCAATCATAATATTTATAACATTATACATATAGTTTACTACGTGATATATTTTATTTCTTTTCTTGACAAAATAAACCAAGTAATGTTTGATGCTGTCATCTGTTGGTGAGATAGTTTAAACTGTTTGAATTGCCGATATAGATGGCAAGGTTCATACATCGCTAGATGGCGTTTGTCTATTGTTCGTTATGTCTTTGTTGCACGTTCTCTAGCAATATCGTAAACATTTTGGGCAAGATGAAATTGTCTCTTTCACTGCAGCCGTTAAAACTTGGCCATTTCATGACTAAATGTAGCATTTTCACAGCAACTTTACCCATACAAAATCATAAAGCGTTTGAGAGTCACTGAAGGTCACAAAATGAGTACAATATTTTTTACGAACATCGGGGTCTAGCCACCCGTTCACCAAAATCGGCATCAGTTGCTGAGACATTGATAGTTTTAAAACAGTGGAGCACGATTCTCTGGTGGACACAATGCTTATTTTAAGATTGCATAAACTAATGTTTATAAAGAGAATTGTTAAACCCTAAACGCAGTTACTCCAGCCAGTAACTTGAACAGCAACCACCCTGACATTTTAGTAAGAAAATAAACAACCCAGCTCCCATTTGAAACATAAATATAAGTGATAAAGGAATATCTATATGAATTTTTGTAAAGATAAGAAAACTGTAAAACATTTCCTAACACAGATAAGGTTTAAAGGATTGTAGAGAGGAAAACGGGTGAAAACGTGAACAATAATGTGAGAAAGTATAATTGATTTTTTTATTTATGTTCCCCAACATTAAGTCATATCGGACGATGAATGAAATAATGTTTATATGAGTACAGGGTCCATAGAGCATCGAGTTACCGGACATTCGTCTTTCAGTATAAGGGCAAACCTCCAACGTTAAGTCATACCGGACGAAATAATGTTTAAATGAGTACAGGGTACATAGAGCTTAGAGTTATCAGACATTCATCTTTCAGGATAAGAGAAAACCTCCAACGTTAAGTCATACCGGACAAAATAATGTTTAATTGAGTACAGGGTACATAGAGCTTAGAGTTACCAGACATTCATCTTTCAGGATAAGGACAAACCTCCAACATTAAGTCATACCGGACAAAATAATGTTTACATGAGTACAGGGTACATAGAGCTTAGAGTTACCAGACATTCATCTTTCAGGATAAGAGAAAACCTCCAACGTTAGGTCATACCGGACAAAATAATGTTTAAATGAGTACAGGGTACATAGAGCTTAGAGTTACCAGACATTCATCTTTCAGGATAAGGACAAACCTCCAACGTTAAGTCATACCGGACAAAATAATGTTTACATGAGTACAGGGTACATAGAGCTTAGAGTTACCAGACATTCATCTTTCAGGATAAGAGAAAACCTCCAACGTTAAGTCATATCGGACGATGAATGAAATGATGTTCAAATGAGTACAGGGTACATAGAGCTTAGAGTTACCAGACATTCATCTTTCAGGATAAGAGAAAACCTCCAACGTTAAGTCATATCGGACGATGAATGAAATGAAATGAGTACAGGATACATAGAGCTTAGAGTTACCAGACATTCATCTTTCAGGATAAGAGAAAACCTCCAACGTTAAGTCATATCGGACGATGAATGAAATGAAATGAGTACAGGATACATAGAGCTTAGAGTTACCAGACATTCATCTTTCAGGATAAGAGAAAACCTCCAACGTTAAGTCATATCGGACGATGAATGAAATGATGTTCAAATGAGTACAGGTTCCTGAGTGCTGTGAACTATTTGACATTAATCTTTAAGGATGACTGAACATCTCGGAAAGTCCTTATCGAGATAACTCAAGCTGACAGAAGTTAGATCTCGGGGTTCCTTAACGTGAAGCAGCACCTACGCTAAAGAGGCGGACATTTGTAGTTAAAATGCAGTAATGTGTCTGTTTAATGTATGTTTACTATATAGTTTGACCATAAAATTTTATTTAAAATCACTCACATGCACAGTAAATCCTCAGAACGGATCGATACAGAAGTTTTGGGTGGAATAGAATACCTCCGTTACTAGAAAAGGAAGCAAAATGATTTTGAAACTTTCATAAATCAGTAAATTGATTGGTGACGTTGGCAAGTTTTTTTTTTCATGTGGAGTTTGAAACTTCCTGGCTGCACGCCACTGCTGGGTTTGTTTTGTATGTGTAGCTTGAAACTTTCTGGCTGCACGCCACTGCAAGGTTTGTTTTGTACGTGGACCTTGAAGCTTTCTGGCTGCACGCCACTGCAAGGTTTGTTTTGTATGTGGACCTTGAAACTTTCTGGCTGCACGCCACTGCTAGGTTTGCTTTGTACGTGGACCTTGAAGCTTTCTGGCTGCACGCCACTGCAAGGTTTGTTTTGTATGTGTAGCTTGAAACTTTCTGGCTGCACGCCACTGCAAGGTTTGTTTTGTATGTGTAGCTTGAAGCTTTCTGGCTGCACGCCACTGCAAGGTTTGTTTTGTACGTGGACCTTGAAACTTTCTGGCTGCACGCCACTGCTGGGTTTGTTTTGTACGTGGACTTTGAAACTTTCTGGCTGCACGCCACTGCAAGGTTTGTTTTTGCAAGTGTGGGGTGGCACACTTCAGGATCCTTCCTTTCCCCTTGCAATGTAAACTTTCTTGGCAGACTGGACGAATATTATTTGTAGTGACCTTCACCCCTATCACGTGATAGCACCCTGCTGGCCATTTAAGGGGCTCGTCTCTAAGGTCATTCACGTCCTTGAATTTCTCAACTGCCACCAAATCGATTTTCTACCTGGATATGTTAAAATATTGTAATTAATGCATAGCTGCTTTTCTGATATCTCTTAGAGCTGACAGTTTTACGGTCCATTTGATTGAGAGTTCGGTTTTTATACCACGAGGCAAACATTGATTCAATATTTATAAAACTGGCAAACACTGTCTTTTGCCCCAATTTATCCTGTGGATAAATCCCAAGGATTCTTCTACTCATGTTACTTTACTCAGGCAATGTTTCGTTTTAAGTGAGAAATTTGGAACAATAGGGAACAACATACAACTGTTTATATAGCAGAAAGAATTTATCACAAAAAATGAAATAATTGAAAATATTGAAAAAACATCACCTGTAATTTAGAACGTGTCAACAACAAGTAATATTTATCATTACGCTATACTTTTGTTAATGAAAAGTAGGTCTTTTATTGTTAGACATCAAATACTCTCTGCAAAGCATCGAATTATCTCTACCAGAGCAAATATGAGGCACAAACACATCATTACGTGATACTTTTGTCACCAAAAAGTAGACCTTTTACTGTTAGACATGAATAATCTCTGTAAGGAGCTGAATTATCTCTACCAGAGCCAATATGAGACAAAAACACATCATTACGTGATGCTTTTGTTACTGAAAAGTAGGCCTTTTACTATTAGACATGAATAATCTCTGTAAAGAGTCGAATTATCTCTACCAGAGTCAATATGAGACTAAAACACATCATTACGTGATACTTTTGTTACTGAAAAGTAGACCTTTTACTGTTAGACATGAATAATCTCTGTAAAGAGTCGAATTATCTCTACCAGACTCAATATGAGACAAAAACACATCATTACGCGATACTTTTGTTACTGAAAAGTAGACCTTTTACTGTTAGACATGAATAATCTCTGTAAAGAGTCGAGTTATCTCTATCAGAGTCAATATGACACAAAAACACATCATTACGTGATACTTTTGTTACTGAAAAGTAGACCTTTTACTGTTAGACATGAATAATCTCCGCAAAGCATCAAATTATCTCTACCAGAGTCAATTTGAGACAAAAACACATCATTACGTGATACCTTTGTTACTGAAAAGTAGGCCTTTTACTATTAGACATGAATAATCTCTGTAAAGAGTCGAATTATCTCTACCAGAGTCAATATGAGACAAAAACACATCATTACGTGATGCTTTTGTTACTGAAAAGTAGGCCTTTTACTATTAGACATGAATAATCTCTGTAAAGAGTCGAATTATCTCTACCAGAGTCAATATGAGACTAAAACACATCATTACGTGATACTTTTGTTACTGAAAAGTAGGCCTTTTACTGTTAGACATGAATAATCTCTGTAAAGAGTCGAATTATCTCTACCAGAGTCAATATGAGACAAAAACACATCATTACGCGATACTTTTGTTACTGAAAAGTAGACTTTTTACTGTTAGACATGAATAATCTCTGTAAAGAGTCGAGTTATCTCTATCAGAGTCAATATGACACAAAAACACATCATTACGTGATACTTTTGTTACTGAAAAGTAGACCTTTTACTGTTAGACATGAATAATCTCCGCAAAGCATCAAATTATCTCTACCAGAGTCAATTTGAGACAAAAACACATCATTACGTGATACCTTTGTTACTGTAAAGTAGACCTTTTACTGTTAGACATGAATAATCTCTGTAAAGAGTCGAATTATCTCTACCAGAGTCAATATGAGACAAAAACACATCATTACGGGATACTTTTGTTACTGAAAGGTAGACCTTTTACTGTTAGACATGAATAATCTCCGCAAAGCATCAAATTATCTCTACCAGAGTCAATATAAGACGAAAGCACATGATTACGCGATATTTTTGTCATTGAATTTTTGTCATATTTGTCATATCGGACAATCAATGAAATGATGTTCAAATGAGTACAGGGTACATAGAGCTTAGAGTTACCAGACATTCGTCTTTCAGGATAAGAGAAAACCTTCAACGTTAAGTGATATCGGACGATGAATGAAATGATGTTCAAATGAGTACAGGGTACATAGAGCTTAGACTTGCCAGACATTCATCATATAGGATAAGGGTAAACGCCGGAAAAAAAACCTTATCCAGATAACACACGCTGACAGAGATTCGTACTCGGGACGTCTGTAACTTAAGACAGCTATCATCTACGCTACAGAGGCGGGCAGCGCATGTTTCAAATTTAATAACTTAATGTACTCTTAAATAAAAATTCCGTTATTCTTACTCTTATAAACAAACAAGACATAAAGTTGTGCCCAACAAAAGAACAGCGTTTAGCTTCAACATTTGAACTGGCGTGACATGACCAAATGGGATAGCTTACAGCAGATAGCGTAACATCTCGCATCGCGATCTTCTTCTGTTGAGCAGCTGTTACTGCATGAAGAAATTCAGAATTCTCCCTTTACAACACACGCAACGCTATCTCTTGCATTACATAAACCTTTTCATTAGACATGAGCTTTAAGATTGAATCTCGTTCAGGCTGAGCTATCAGTTGTGTCATAAGTAAAGTTGTTAATAAACAATCACATAAAAAGTTACTAGAAGGCAACAAAGAAAGAATGGCCGGAAAAAGTGGGGAAAAAGTTAAAAGAAGCTATAGAGGGAAAGGATGGAAAAATATGGGAAGCAGTAAGAGGTGTAGTCAGGAAAGAGGAGGCAAGAAATGAGATTAAAACAAATGAATGTCAGAGATATTTCAGGGAACTCATCGGGCACGGAAGAAAATTAAAATTAGAAATAAGAGGTTTCGGAACAATAGAAACAGTAATTGAAGATCTAGATAGGCAATTCACAATGCAAGAGGTGTATTAACAATTAAAATGTATAAAAAAAGAAAAGTGAGTGAGTGAGTGAGTGAGTGAGTGAGTGGTGTTTTAGCGCCTGTCGACAACAAGGTCATTTGGGCCCGAAGTCAACACTAAAACCTAAAAGCTACACAAATTTAGCTAAAAAGGTAAAATATAATAAAAATACTTAACTATTAAAAGCACATAAAAAACCCATCCTAAGACTAATAATTTAAAATCTCTAAAATTAAGAAATATAAAATGTAAGTTAGACTTGTTTAATAAAACAGATTTCGGTAACAAACCGCAGTGCCTTAACCACGGCCAATGGGTCGTCCCCTAAAACCCCCAGCAAGTTAGTCCCCAAGCCTACTGACTGGCGAACGCGGGCGTACTGCGGGCAATCCAGCAATACATGCCGCACAGTGAGGCGTACTGCACATGGAGCACACACTGGGGCCGGTTCCCCTCTTAACAGATGACCATGAGTCGCTCGTGTGTGCCCAATTCTCAGCCGGGTGAGTATCACCTCGGCTCGCCGGTTATCCCTGCAGGAAGTTAGCCAGGGTTGTACGCTCTCCTTTATTGCGCGGAGTTGTGTGCCTTCCAAAGCTGTCCAGGAGTGCTGCCAAGCAGATAGGAGTTGGCAACGGAAAAAACGTTGCACATCCTGGTATGGCACCGTAGTTGTTAAACTCCGGGGCAAACGGCAAGCGGACTTAGCAGCCGCGTCCGCCTCCTCGTTCCCGGAAATGCCCACATGGCCTGGGGTCCAAGTAAAAACAAAATGGTATCCGCGACTGAGCATTTGCGAGATCAAGGCCTGAATTTTTAAAACAAGTGTGTGAGCGGCAGTGTGCTGTTGCAAGGCCTGAAGAGCACTTAGAGAGTCAGTGCAAACAATAAAAGAGCCAGGAGCTAACTTGCAAATAAAAAGGAGCAAATAGTAGATGGCATACAGCTCTGCGGAGAAAACTGAAGTGGAGTCCAGAAGGCGAAATTTATGAGCCTCACCGTTAATGAAGAACGCGCAACCCGTAGTGCTACCTAACTGAGAACCGTCTGTAAAGACCGGAACATAGTTACGGTAACGGCCCAGTAGTTCGGCAAAAAGTTGTTGGAACACCGAATGTGGAGTAGCGAGTCTAGAGTTGCTGGAAAGAGCGAGATCGAACCGCGCACGATTGAGCTGCCATGCAGGATAAGGGCAGATTGACGACCTCTCCACGCGAGGCATTCGGAGGCCATGCGAATGTAGGAGATCCCGAAATCTTATTCCCATGGGGCGTGTCCGAGAACCAGGGCGCATATAACGGTGGACTAAATCTGGACACAGAACTGGTTTAAAACAAGGATGATTGGGATAACTTGCCAACTTCGAGACGTACGAGCAGAGTAACAGCGAGCGACGAATATGGAGTGGAGGGTCGCCTGAGTCTGCATACAGGCAGTCGACTCGACTGGTGCGGAAAGCTCCTGTGGCAAGGCGGATGCCAGTATGATGCACGGTGTCTAAAAGGCGAAGTTTAGTGGCGGTCGCTGCGCCATAAATAAAACTGCCGTAGTCTAGCTTGGACCGAACCAGAGAGCGGTACAGCCTCAACATTACTGTGCGATCGCCTCCCCCACCCAAGATGCTCCAGATAATACCTTCAGCACCCGCAGAGAACGATCGCAAGAGGCTCGAAGGTGACGAATGTGGTGCCCCCAGTTGAGTTGTCTGTCCAAGTAGAGGCCCAAGAACTTCAGGATGAGATAATAGACAAGGTTAAAGAACCAATCAGCACTGTCCGGTAATAGCAAACAAAGGAATTCCGGGACTGCTATATGCAGATGACGTAATGGTAGGATCTATAACAGTAGTAGGATTGCAGAAGGCAATAAATGAAATCCAGAAATTTAGTGAAGAGTGAGCAATAAAAATAAACATAAATAAATCGAAAGTTATGGTCTTCAAGAAGGGGTTAAACTAAAAACAGACGGAAAGTGGATACTAAATGGCAAAAGGGTAGAAGAGGTCAATGAAGTAGGAGTAAGTTTGAATAACAATGGAAAGTGGAGAGTACACAGGAGAAAAATTGAAGCAAAAGGAAGGGCGGCAATGCATGAAATAATAATATGCAAATATAAACTATAAATGACAACCAAGTGGTTAGAAAGAATGTAAGAAACACTAGTTGAATCCAAAACATTGTATGCAGTGGAGATCTGTGGGATGGGGGGGGGGGGCACAGAGGTAAACAAAACGGTGAACCAAAACCACAGAAGGTTTTGTAAAGAGCTACTAGACTTACCAAGATCAGCACGTTTAGTAGAATTAGGAAAGACAAGAAGAAATGCAATAATAATGGAAAGGATAATAAAATTTTAGTATAGGTGTTTGGTCAAAGAAGAAGCGGAAATTATGAAATTATGCATGAGACAGCAAAAAAGATTAGAGAACTCAAATAGTTGGTGGGCAGAGATAGAAGGAATAACGGAAAAAAATATTAATGGGAGATATATGGAGATTAGAGGAAAGGAATACAAGCGATGTGGGTAAATTAGTAAAATGCAGAATAGAAGATATAGAAAGACAGGAAATATGGGGAAGTCTAGAAAATATGAAATCATTACAATTTTACAAGCAAATAAAAAGAAACTGGAGACGAGAAGCATATGTAGATTACTGCAATAGGCAAGAGAGAAAAGGGTTAGCATGGATGAGAACAGGAACAGTATTTCTAAGAGGGATAAGAGGTAGAGAAAAGGGAATTTGTGAATTGTGTGGGGGACAGAAAGAATAGAACACTATGTAACAGAATGCGAGGAGGTAGCAATGTGGAGAAAAAAGGTTTGGGAGCAAAAATGGGAGAAAGTAGAGAAGAGGTTAGTAGCTATAAAAATGTTAACGGGCAGGGAGGAGAAGAAGGTAAGAAGTATTGGCGAGTTCTTGCAGAAAGTAAAAGAAAAATAGGCAAGAGATGTAAAGAATATAAGAAAGGAAGATGAGTGGGAAGAAAGGGACTAATTAAGTAACAAGAAGTCATGTAGTTTAAGAGCTACCTGGCAGATCAGAAGACCAGGGTGTCATGTAAGACAAGGTAGCAACAAGGTAAAGACAAATAAATGTAAAGAATATAAGAAAGGAAGATGAGGGGGAAGAAAGGGGCTAATTAAGTAACAAGGAGGCATGGAGGCTAAGAGCTACCTGAGAGAGCAGAAGACCTGGATGTCATGTAAGCCAAGGTAGCAACAAGGTAAAGACAAATAAATGTAAAGAATATAAGAAAGGAAGATGAGGGGGAAGAAAGGGACTAATTAAGTAACAAGGAGGCATGGAGGCTAAGAGCTACCTGAGAGAGCAGAAGACCTGGATGTCATGTAAGCCAAGGTAGCAACAAGGTAAAGACAAATAAGTGTAAAGAATATAAGAAAGGAAGATGAGGGGGAGGAAAGGGACTAATTAAGTAACAAGTTGGTATGGAGGTTAAGAGCTATCTGGCAGAGCAGAAGACCAGGGTGTCCTGTAAGTCAAGGTAACAACAAGGTAAAAACAAATAAATGTAAAGAATATAAGAAAGGAAGAAGAGGGGGAAGAAAGGGACTAATTAAGTAACAAGGAGGCATGGAGCTTAAGAGCTACCTGACAGAGCAGAGGACCAGGATGTCATTTAAGTCAAGGTAGCAACAAGGTAAAGACAAATAAATGTAAAGAATATAAGAAAGGAAGATGAGGGGGAAGAAAGGGACTAATTAAGTAACAAGGAGGCATGGAGCTTAAGAGCTACCTGACAGAGCAGAGGACCAGGATGTCATTTAAGTCAAGGTAGCAACAAGGTAAAGACAAATAAATGTAAAGAATATAAGAAAGGAAGATGAGGGAGGAGAAAGGGACTAATTAAGTAACAAGGAGGCATGGAGCTTAAGAGCTACCTGACAGAGCAGAGGACCAGGATGTCATTTAAGTCAAGGTAGCAACAAGGTAAAGACAAATAAATGTAAAGAATATAAGAAAGGAAGATGAGGGGGAAGAAAGGGACTAATTAAGTAACAAGGAGGCATGGAGCTTAAGAGCTACCTGACAGAGCAGAGGACCAGGATGTCATTTAAGTCAAGGTAGCAACAAGGTAAAGACAAATAAATGTAAAGAATATAAGAAAGGAAGATGAGGGAGGAGAAAGGGACTAATTAAGTAACAAGGAGGCATTGAGGTTAAGAGCTACCTGACAGAGCAGAAGACCAGAGTGTCATGTAAGACAAGGTAGCAACAAGGTAAAGACAAATGAATGTAAAGAATATAAGAAAGGAAGATGAGGGGGAGGAAAGGGACTAATTAAGTAACAAGGAGGTATGGAGGTTAAGAGCTACCTGACAGAGCAGAAGACCAAGGTGTCATGTAAGACAAGGTAGCAACAAGGTAAAGACAAATAAATGTAAAGAATATAAGAAAGGAAGATGAGGGGGAAGAAAGGGGCTAATTAAGTAACAAGGAGACATGGAGGTTAAAGCTACCTGACAGAACAGAAGACCAGGGCGTCATGTAAGACAAGGTAGCAACAAGGTAAAGACAAATAAATGTAAGGAATATAAGAAAGGAAGATGAGGGGGAAGAAAGGGGCTAATTAAGTAACAAGTAGACATGGAGGTTAAGAGCTACCTGACAGAACAGAAGACCAGGGCGTCATGTAAGACAAGGTAGCAACAAGGTAAAGACAAATAAATGTAAGGAATATAAGAAAGGAAGATGAGGGGGAAGAAAGGGGCTAATTAAGTAACAAGGAGACATGGAGGTTAAGAGCTACCTGACAGAACAGAAGACCAGGGCGTCATGTAAGACAAGGTAGCAACAAGGTAAAGACAAATAAATGTAAAGAATATAAGAAAGGAAGATGAGGGGGAAGAAAGGGACTAATTAAGTAACAAGGAGACATGGAGGTTAAGAGCTACCTGACAGAGTAGAAGACCAGGGTGTCATGTAAGCCAAGGTAGCAACAAGGTAAAGACAAATAAATGTAAAGAATATAAGAAAGGAAGATGAGGGGGAAGAAAGGGACTAATTAAGTAACAAGGAGACATGGAGGTTAAGAGCTACCTGACAGAGCAGAAGACCAGGATGTCATGTAAGCCAAGGTAGCAACAAGGTAAAGACAAATAAATGTAAAGAATATAAGAACGGAAGATGAGGGGGAAGAAAGGGACTAATTAAGTAACAAGGAGACATGGAGGTTAAGAGCTATCTGACAGAGCAGAAGACCAGGACGTCATGTAAGACAAGGTAACAACAAGGTAAAGACAAATAAATGTAAAGAATATAAGAAAGGAAGATGAGGGGGAAGAAAGGGACTAATTAAGTAACAAGGAGACATGGAGGTTAAGAGCTACCTCACAGAGCAGAAGACCAGGGTGTCATGTAAGACAAGGTAACAACAAGGTAAAGACAAATAAATGTAAAGAATATAAGAAAGGAAGATGAGGGGGAAGAAAGGGACTAATTAAGTAACAAGGAGACATGGAGGTTAAGAGCTACCTCACAGAGCAGAAGACCAGGGTGTCATGTAAGACAAGGTAACAACAAGGTAAAGACAAATAAATGTAAAGAATATAAGAAAGGAAGATGAGGGGGAAGAAAGGGACTAATTAAGTAACAAGGAGACATGGAGGTTAAGAGCTACCTCACAGAGCAGAAGACCAGGGTGTCATGTAAGACAAGGTAACAACAAGGTAAAGACAAATAAATGTAAAGAATATAAGAAAGGAAGATGAGGGGGAAGAAAGGGACTAATTAAGTAACAAGGAGACATGGAGGTTAAGAGCTACCTCACAGAGCAGAAGACCAGGGTGTCATGTAAGACAAGGTAACAACAAGGTAAAGACAAATAAATGTAAAGAATGTAAGAAAGGAAGATGAGGGGGAAGAAAGGGACTAATTAAGTAACAAGGAGACATGGAGGTTAAGAGCTATCTGGCAGAGCAGAAGACCAGGGTGTCATGTAAGCCAAGGTAACAACAAGGTAAAGACAAATAAAAATAAAGAATATAAGAAAAGAAGGTAAGGGGGAATTCACTAACAGATGTTAAAATCAAATGTAACGTAAAATTGTCACAGCGCCAACAAAGTTGTTACATTTCTTGTATTTCACCAACCTGTTTTCTGAAAATGTTAGCAAACACGTGTTAACGCTGTAAATATTACAGCTATAGAAGGCTATATGTATGAGCCGTATTATTTTCCCCTGCAAGAGCCGTAATACCGCGTATCTATGTTCTCGTGAGTCCAGTACATTAAAGAATGTGTTCATAATCATAAGTAGGTACTCGCTTTATACGTAACAGCCAATCAAACCGTTCGTGTTTGCAAACAGTTTCTCTTGGAAATATTTTGTATATCTGATGACAGAGCACTAGCAGAAATACAGGAGAGTAAATCACCTACAAACACAATTACGGAATCAACAACATCCAAGGCTTTTTCAATAGTGCTACACAAAGAAATATAATCCAGAAAGTGTAAAGCTTTCCACGGCAGATTATCTACGAGGGTTGTTCAATAAATAATGATATTTTTTTTGACAACGTACCTTTACTCATCCTCATAATTTTGATGGTCCTTCTCAAAATAGTCTCCCCTGAATGCGATGCAATTGTCCCAGCGTTTGTGCCAGTCTTCAAAGACATGCTGGAAACCATTTTGTGAGAGATCCTTCAAAATCGCCTTCACAGTCTTCATCACTGCTTCTGATGTTGGATAATGCCTCCCACGAAGGCGTTTCTTCAAGTTAGGGAATAGAAAGAAGTCACATGGGGCTAAATCCGGACTATAGGGAGGGTGAGGGATGCACTTCACGTTGATTTTTGCAAGATATACAGCAACAACATTGGCAATATGCGGCCGCGCATTATCGTGGTGCAGCATCCAGCCTGATTCACGGAAATGTGGTCTTTTGCGTTTAATATGGACTTGCAATATTTTCAGGACAACCCTGTAGTATTGTCCAGTTACTGATGTATGTGCAGGTACAGCATGCTGATAAGCCATTCCATGAATATCAAAGAATGAGATGACCATAACTTACCCAGCAGAAGCAATCACTTTTGCTTTTTTGGGAGTTGGTGATGAAGGAGATTTCCACACTGAGCTTTGCTGTTTGTTCTCAGGATCAAAATGATGTAGCCAAGTTTCATCAGCAGTGATTACGTTCGAAAGAAACTCCGGATCTTCCTCTAACATCAACTTTAACTGCATACAAAGCTGCATGCGAATGTCCTTTTGTTCGGGAATCTATAGTCTTGGAACCCATCACGCACAAACACGTCTCATGTGTAATGTTTCTGTCACCACCGTGTGGGTGGCACCCAATAAAATGTTCAGTGTTTCAGAAAGTGATCTTAAGGTAATTCGTCGATCCTCTCTCAGAATGACAGCAGCAGTGTTGATGTTTTCTTCCGTAAGAGCAGTAACTGGAGCACCGGATCCACCTTCCTTTAAAATTGATTGTCTCCCTTATTTAAACATTTTAAACCACCTTCGAGCTGTGCTGTAGGGAAGAACAAACTCTCCATAAGCCTCCTGTAACATTGTATAGGCCTCAACTGAAGATTTGTTGAGACGACAGCAGAATTTCAAAGCCGCATATTGTTTCTCGCGTGTTACATCCATTGCAGCGGTAGGCGATACTGGACATGTCTGAACTGGTGCTCACAGGCGGGAACCAGGAGTACCAACAATGAAACTACTACGGCATGTTTGTTTCACATTAAGCTAACAGAATATAATAGTTTGAATTTTAGTTCGAAAAGTTATGACTAAAAAAATTATGATCATACTTTATTGAACAGCCCTCGTGGAACTATTGTCAACAACTCAGATCAACCCACTCGTTTTTCAACACTTAAAGAACAGATGTACCACTTTGTTATGGATAAGTACTTGTGTTGTCGATACAACAAATGAATATTCATGAAACACAATGCAGTCATTTGGTACTTATAATGCATATCCGTTATCTAATATCAATTTTAAAACACCAAAAGTGAGAAAAATATGTAAAACAAGTTATAAAATTAGACTTTAGTTTGTTATGTTTTTGCATAATTTAATACATTAAAAGCAAATGCAATTCAAAGATCTATGACATGCAAAACGCAGATAGACGTTCATTATTGGCGCCTTTCTCCTTTATTAAACATGCAGCTCAAAGGTTTGGAAATTAAACTCTTACAATCTACTTCATCTTTTTCTATATCTCTTACTTAAATACTATTAGACAATTATTTTGTGTATTTTAAATAACTAGAAACACTTATAACTTTATATTTTAACTAAGCTTTATTATGAAAATAAAACAAACAAAAAATGACGATCTTATTCTCTGCCACATTGCAGATAGACTGTACACTAGTTACGATGTAGCTGCGGTAACCTCATTGAGGGGGTCGACATAAACCTTACAGTTACCAGACATTCATCTTTCAGGATAAGAGAAAACCTCCAACGTTAAGTCATATCGGACCATGAATGAAATGATGTTCAAATGAGTACAGGGTACATAGAGCTTAGAGTTATCAGACATTCATCTTTCAGGATAAGAGAAAACCTCCAACGTTAAGTCATATCGTACGATGAATGAAATGATGTTCAAATGAGTACAGGGTACATAGAGCTTAGAGTTATCAGACATTCATCTTTCAGGATAAGAGAAAACTTCCAACGTTAAGTCATATCGTACGATGACTGAAATGATGTTCAAATGAGTACAGGGTAAATAGAGCTTAGAGTTACCATACATTCATCTTTCAGGATAAGAGAAAACCTCCAACGTTAAGTCATATCGTACGATGACTGAAATGATGTTCAAATGAGTACAGGGTAAATAGAGCTTAGAGTTACCATACATTCATCTTTCAGGATAAGAGAAAACCTCCAACGTTAAGTCATATCGGACGATGAATGAAATGATGTTCAAATGAGCACAGGGTACATAGAGCTTAGATTTGCTAGACATTCATCTTTCAGGATAAGAGAAAACCTCCAACGTTAAATTATATCGGACGATGAATGAAATGATGTTCAAATGAGCACAGGGTACATAGAGCTTAGATTTACTAGACATTCATCTTTCAGGATAAGAGAAAACCTCCAACGTTAAGTCATATCGGACGATGAATGAAATGATGTACAAATGAGCACAGGGTACATGGAACATAGAGTTATATTATCGGGGTAAAATGCAAGGAATGTAGGGCTGCCTAGAACTGTTTATCCCACACTACCACCACATTTTGTACATTTTGTCCTTAATTATAAAAAAAATCCAAGTTTATTGTTATGATGATTCGTGCGCCTTTTGTATTGCTATGATCATACAAATTTGTACACCTATAGAAATTTTAGTTTTGTCCTATAAAGACTTAAGGATATTTTACCAATATTAGCCCCATTGTCCAATTGGTGCATTCCATAAGATAAAATAGTATGAAAAAAGCGTAATGTGACTGTTTAAGGAAGCAGTCAGAAATCATTGTCTTAAGTTGACGATATAGCCTGCTTCGCTTAGTTCAAGAAGCAGTGAATGCATCAATTTGAAACTTTTACTTGTTATTTTACAATACTTTCACATTTTATTAAAGATAATAGATGGTATTTTGGAGTTTTAATAAAGGATATGTTTTCTTTTCTATATATGTTTTGAACTGACTTATAAAATATACACGATTTTTTTTTAATTCAAATTTTCACATATATTTCTACAAGTAGCTTAAAAACAGTTTAGGTGTTGCTTTAATTCCATAAAAAATGCAGACTTGTAGCTGCAGTAGTCTTATAGATGAGTGCAACCAAAGTTAAAAAAAAAAAACTAAAACAGAGAAAAATAGTATTAAAGTTTTACTATGTTGGAACTACATCTCAGAATTTCCCCAGATCCATATTCTGCATCTTTTTTATCATCAGTATCTTCCCTCTTTCGTTTTTAACTACTTCTCTTCTTCGTAGCATTAATTTTCACTTCTCTATGGCATTATTAATTATTTTGTTAAATTTGGTGAGGGAGGCTGGTAAATAGAGAACAGCAGCCAATGTCTTACCTGCCTCAGTTCCCTTGCCAATGCTTCCCAAGCCATAAGCTAACCTTACATTTACTTCTGCACCATTTTCAATACTTCTGGATGTTTCAAATGTATATTCTTTATTACACTTTTGGCAACTGAGTGATAATATAGCTAATGATCCATTTCGTTTCTTTGTGTCTTCTGATATGACAACAGTTTTCATTTCTAGAAAATTTACACTGTACAAAGTTTCTATATCTACTAACTGAAAACTTGTTAATCTAAAATCATTATTTACTTTAGTTAAATGGTCATCACGTCCATTACACAATGAAGAAACCAAGTCTTTCCTTGAAGAACAAATTTTCACTTCATATTCATCGCCAATATTTGAGGTTAGGTTTGACGAAGTCAATATATTGTCATGTGTTACTACACTTTTTCCGTTTTAGTGGTTGTAGCTCTTTTGTTATGTAATCAGGATTACTTCAACTGTTTATGCTGGTTCCTATGCCGATTTCTTACACCAAAATTATTGCTTCTTCGCATCTTGAAAACAGAACTAGTAATTCAAAACATAGTAAACAACGCATGGAAGAATTAACATCAGATGTACAGATTAATATTAATAGACAAAAGAAGTACTTCTTTTCCTAATAAGGGTGTGCTCTTCAATAAGGTTACAACCAAGGAAGGAAAACATTTAAAAATGGCTAATAGAGAGCGTCGCACACTGTGCAGTCTTTTATAAATGAGCCTAGTTAGGACGTTTATCTGGCTTCCCTTAATATGATAACGCCAAGATAAATTGGAGGGAAGTACATACCAAGAAGTTTGATTTAGAACTTTAGTTAATTGAGCTTTCTCTCAGTGAGAAAATTAAGTGACGGGTTTTATCAACATTCAATCCAAAAGCATTGTATTCAAACCAAATGACAGCATCATGAATGAATTTAATTCATGTACATCCTTCATTATAGAAAGTAATGACGTATCTTCAGCATTAAAATGGTTCGGTTTATTAAAAACAAATCACTTTTGAAAGATAATGAAGTGAAAAAGAGTCCATGCTATTCATTTCTTACACGGATCATTATTGGACATTTCAAACTTGGCGGTGGACATTGCGCCAGTTGGTCAAGAACACCCCCCCCCCTGCCCCCTAAGGTTGAGGTCCGGTGCAACAGTGTCTTGTGCTAGGTAGCGTGTTACTTATCTTGATGCTGAGTCACGAACTGGGTCGGTCAGTTCCACAAATTGATCCACACTTATAGCCCTGACCCATCTCAGTTCTCTCTGCATGTCCACGTGGTCAACTGACAGCACGTGGACGAAAACTTCGTTAGCTCTCTTCTACAAGTACGAGTTCTGTTTTATAAAGAATGATCATAATTTTTCGCACTAAAATTCAATCTTATTATTTTCTGTTAGCTTAATATAAACAAACACGCCGTAGTAGTTTCATTGTTGGTACTCCTGGTTCCCGCCTGTGAGAACCAGCCAAGTTCAGACATGTTCAGTATCGCCTACCGCTGCAATTGAGGTAACACGCGAGGAACAATATGCGGCTTTGAAATTCTGCTTTCGTCTCAACAAATCTTCAGTTGAGGCATATACAATGTTACATGATGCCTATGGAGAGTCTCTTCTTCCCTACAGCACAGCTCGAAGGTGGTTTAAAATATTTAAAGAGGAGAGAGAATCAATTTCAAAGGAATGTGGACCCGGTGCTCCAGTTACCGCTCTTACGGAAGAAAACATCAACACTGCTGCTGCCATTGTGAGACAGGATCGACGAATTACCTTAAGATCACTTTCTTAAATACTGAACATTTCATTGGGTGCCACGCACACGTTGGTGACAGAAACATTACACATGAGACGTGTTTGTGCGCGATGGGTTCCAAGACTGTTGATTCCCGAACAAAAGGACATTCGCATGCAGGTTTGCATGCAGTTAAAGTTGATGTTAGAGGAAGATCCGGAGTTTCTTTCAAACGTAATCACTGCTGATGAAACTTGCCTACATCATTTTGATCGTGAGAGCAAACAGCAAAGCTCAGTGTGGAAATCTCCTTCATCACCAACCCCCAAAAAAGCAAAAGTGGTTGCTTCTACTGGGAAAGTTATGGTCATCTCATTCTTTGATATTCATGGAATGGTTTATCAGCATGTTGTACCTGCACACACATCAGTAACTGGACAATACTACAGGGATGTTCCTAAAACATTGCAAGTCCATATCAGATGCAAAATACAACATTTCCGTGAAGCAGGTTGGATGCTGCACCACGATAATGCGCGGCCGCATATTGCCAATGTTGTTGCTGAATATCTTGCAAAAGTCAACATGAAGTGCATCCCTCACCCTCTATATAGTCCGGATTTAGCCCCATGTGACTTTTTTCTATTCCCTAACTTGAAGAAACGCCTTTGTGTGAGGCATTACCCATCATCAGAAGCAGTGGTGAAAGCTGCGGAGGCGATTTTGAAGGATGTCTCAAAAATGGTTTCCAGCATGTCTTTGAAGACTGGCAGAAACGCTGGGACAAAAGCATCGCATTCAGGGGAGACTATTTTGAGAAGGACCATCAAAATTATGAGAATGAGTAAAGGTACGTTATCAAAAGAAATTGTGATCGAACAGCTCTGGTACTAACATCTAGCGTTCGTAACAATGGCGACAGCTTTGTTGTGTCGGGTTGAGGACGTGTAAAAGTTTTACTTGAAATCGCGATCCCGGACAATTTATAAGAAAAGTATCATCATCACTTATAAGATAAGTGAAGTTTTAAGTTCCTAATTGTTATATTTGTATATATTTGTTTGCTTCACTGTTAATAGCTTCATATTTTACGTATTTGTAAAATTTACAAGTCTCTTGGCGCTAACACGTGTTGGTTAATATTTTTAGAAGACAAGTTTGTGAAACGCAAGAATTTTAAGTTTTGTTAACGCTGTGACAATTGTTATCTGTTGCTGTGATCGGGGATTAATGTTTCGATGGACTTCGAAATACTCAAATGTTTCAAATGGGAAGAGCTGTGGAGTCCAGCTAATCAGATGTCCTATCATACTCAGCGTTGCCAGCTTGTTACTCCACTACTTTTATATTTTCCTGTCTCTCGCACACTCATATAATATGCAGGTCTCCTTGGCGCAGACGTAAGGGTAAGCAAATTATGTTTTACAAACTTTTACAATGATGCAGTTGCCAAACTCAAAATTGGAAAAAGCATTTTCACAAATTATGTATACTTTTAAATACTATAATTATAATTATAGTTTATGAATTACCTGTTTTTGTAATCCAATGGAACTGTCAGTGTCTCATCCATATCGCTGTCAATGTCACTTCCGTTAAGAGACAATTCGTCATTGTCACTGTCTTCATCATCTGAGTCTTGCAAATTTATGATTATAGGTTCCAAAATCATATCACGTGCTATTTATTTCTTAAAATCGTCTTCTTGAAGGTTTTCTGCATGCCTCACCCAGTTTTCCCAGTCCTGTTGTGTTACCTTGTCAATTTCTTCGTGAACAAGTCGTTTAACGACCGTCAGTTTAAAAGTATTATTTCTGTTTGTAACCTCCCTTTTTATTTGAGCCCACACCAACTCAATTGGATTATATTGGCAGTGGTTAGGTGGGAGGTGTACTACCTGGTGTCCAGTTTCAATTGCAAGTTGATCCAGCTGATAAACTTTTTCCGTGTTTTTAAATGGAAGTACTCTTTGCAATAACTCATTTTTAGTTTCTGTTTCCGAAAATTTTTTGAGGAACGTGTACACCTTAAAAATAATACTTCGCTTTTGACTCGCTCTAAATTTACCGCAAGAAGCCATTGCATTATTTAACTCTTACTCTATTGTGTAAAGAACAACTGAATGATATTGATCTGAACTCTCCAGAGTAAATAAACACTTCTTATCCAGCATTTATTCATAAACATAAGCATACAGCATTCCACAGGCTAACAGGAAATGAAGTGTTTGCTCTTTCTTCAGTTTAACAGCTTGACTTATTCACAGTAATTCTTTTATCATGTCATGCAGTAGCTTAAATTTCAGTTCTGCGTAATTAAAACTATATGTACATACATACATACCAACCACTTTGAACTCTCTAGAGTAAATAGAGATTACGAACGATTCATAAACAAAGATATAATGTGACCAGACACGTTCTGCCAGGGCAGCAGGAATCGAATTGGATTATTCAAAGTAATTCTTTTGTCACGTCATGTCAAACATTTACGTTTCAGTTTTGTGTAATTACAAATATACTTACAGGTATACATGCCAACCAATAATGATATTCATACAGTGCTTACGTCGCGATTTATTGTTATAATGCAGGTAATAGTGGTTTATTTATTTGTATTAGAAAAACTATTTCAGCTAAAAATATGGGGTTTTCATGGTTATGTTAGATACATTACTCTCTACCTTCCACATGGATCAGTTTTGGCAAAATCTGAAGTTTTGTCTTAGCGCGAATAGTATTTCATGCCCGCCTCGGTAGCGTGGTGGCAGCATGTCTGACTCACGCTTAAGAGGTCCCGAGTTCGAATCTCGGTCAGGGTGAGTTACCTGGATCAGGGTTTTACCGGGGTTTTCCCTTATCCTGAAAGACGAATGTCGGGTAACTCTAAGCTCTATGGACCCCGGGCTCATTTGAGCATCATTTCACCCAATACATCGTCCGATATGACAACATTGGAGGACGTAAATTACAAAAAAAAAAAAAAAAAAAAAAAAATCGATTAGGTTGGCGCTCCTCACGCACCACTTAGCGGGAATGCAGTACAACAACACCGCAGGACTCCGATTGGTTGCTCAACTAGGACAAACATCATCACATTTGAAATACAGGTCTATCGATACAGGATATTGACGATGTTACGCTATCTCGGAGAGCAACAAGTGTTAACATTCGGACAAGGCCGTAATGTTTATGTTAACGTTTGCGTATGTCGAGGACACGCGATCGATACCAAGAAAGGAATATAATTATCGCGCACGCCAGTAGGACGGAAGTGTCCGGAAAGTAATTTCCGTAGATTTCTTAAAGTTATCGATTTGCCTCCGGCATTTCTTAACGCATCTACATAGACTTCCTGGTCTAATCTAGTACACAAGGATTTATTTGCTTTGTTTCTTACTTCCATTGCAAATGCCATCTCCACGTCCCAAGTCCATTTTTACCTTCTACTTATCAATAATAGGGGAAGTGTTTTTATAAGTATTCAAATCTTGAACCGGCTAGATCAAACGGGACGGTGAATGAACCAAGTGGTTGAAATTATGCCCTAAAGCTCCAAGGGTCATAGAGGCTAGAATTAGCCGATATTTGTCTTGTCACAATAGTAGAGGAAATAAAAGCTTTACCCACCTCGATAGCACATTGTTATCGAGTTTCAATTGATTGTAACTCACATGTAAAAACTTTCAAAGCGAGGGAAGCTACAAATAATTTTCATTAAAATAAGAGAGAATAATGACTTAAACAACTAAGGCTACTCTTCAGCACTCTTTCTATTGTACAGTCACACGTAGGTCCAGTAGCGAGGTGTGACTTTCAAAGTGAGGGAAGCTCCAAATAATAATTTTCATTAAAATAAGAGAGAATAATGTCTCAAAGAACTAAGACTACTCTTTGGTACTCTTTCAGTTGTACAGTCACACGTAGGTTCAGTAGCGAGGCGTGACTTTCAAAGCGAGGGAAGCTCCAAATAATAATTTTCATTAAAATAAGAGAGAATAATGACTCAAAGAACTAAGGCTACTCTTCAGTACTCTTTCTATTGTACAGTCACACGTAGGTCTAATAGCGAGGTGTGACTTTCAAAGCGAGGGAAGTTCTAAATAATAATTTTCATTAAAATAAGAGAGAATAATGACTCAAAGAACTAAGGCTGCTCTTCAGTACTCTTTCTATTGTACAGCCACACGTAGGTTCAGTAGCGAGGCGTGACTTTCAAAGTGAGGAACGCTCCAAATAATAATCTTCATTAAAATAAGAGAGAATAATGACTCAAGGAACTAAGGCTACCCTTCAGTACTTTTTCTATTGTACAGTCACACGTAGGTCCAGTAGCGAGTTGTGACTTACAAATCGAGGGATTCTCCAAATGATAATTTTCATTAAAATAAGAGAGAATAATGTCTCAAAGAACTAAGACTACTCTTTGGTACTCTTTCTATTGTACAGTCACACGTAGGTCCAGTAACGAGGTGTGACTTTCAAAGTGAGGAAAGCTCCAAATAATAATTTTCATTAAAATAAGAGAGAATAATGACTCAAAGAACTAAGGCTACTCTTCAGTACTCTTTCTATTGTACAGTCACACGTAGGTCCAGTAACGAGGCGTGACTATCAAAGTGAGGGAAGCTCCAAATAATAATGTTCATTAAAATAAAAGAGAATAATGACTCAAAGAACTAAGGCTACTCTTCAGTACTCTTTCTATTGTACAGACACAGGTAGGTCCAGTAGCGAGGTGTGACTTTCAAAGTGAGGGAAGCTCCAAATAATAATTTTCATTAAAATAAGAGAGAATAATGACTCAAAGAACTAAGGCTACTGTTTAGTACTCTTTCTGTTGTACAGTCACACGTAGGTTCAGTAGCGAGGCGTGACTTTCAAAGCGAGGGAAGCTCCAAATAATAATTTTCATTAAAATAAGAGAGAATAATGACTCAAAGAACTAAGGCTACTCTTCAGTACTCTTTCTATTGTACAGTCACACGTAGGTCCAGTAGCGAGGCGTGACTTTCAAAGCGAGGGAAGCTCCAAATAATAATTTTCATTAAAATAAGAGAGAATAATGACTCAAAGAACTAAGGCTGCTCTTCAGTACTCTTTCTATTGTACAGTCACACGTAGGTCTAATAGCGAGGTGTGACTTTCAAAGCGAGGGAAGTTCTAAATAATAATTTTCATTAAAATAAGAGAGAATAATGACTCAAAGAACTAAGGCTGCTCTTCAGTACTCTTTCTATTGTACAGCCACACGTAGGTTCAGTAGCGAGGCGTGACTTTCAAAGTGAGGAACGCTCCAAATAATAATCTTCATTAAAATAAGAGAGAATAATGACTCAAGGAACTAAGGCTACCCTTCAGTACTTTTTCTATTGTACAGTCACACGTAGGTCCAGTAGCGAGTTGTGACTTACAAATCGAGGGATTCTCCAAATGATAATTTTCATTAAAATAAGAGAGAATAATGTCTCAAAGAACTAAGACTACTCTTTGGTAAACTTTCTATTGTACAGTCACACGTAGGTCCAGTAACGAGGTGTGACTTTCAAAGTGAGGAAAGCTCCAAATAATAATTTTCATTAAAATAAGAGAGAATAATGACTCAAAGAACTAAGGCTACTCTTCAGCACTCTTTCTATTGTACAGTCACACGTAGGTCCAGTAGCGAGGCGTGACTTTCAAAGCGAGGGAAGCTCTTAATAATAAGTTTCATTAAAATAAGAGAGAATAATGACTCAAAGAACTAAGGCTACTCTTCAGTACTCTTTCTATTGTACAGTCACACGTAGGTCCAGTAACGAGGCGTGACTATCAAAGTGAGGGAACCTCCAAATAATAATTTTCATTAAAATAAGAGAGAATAATGACTCAAAGAACTAAGGCTACTCTTCAGTACTCTTTCTATTGTACAGTCACACGTAGGTCCAGTAACGAGGCGTGACTATCAAAGTGAGGGAAGCTCCAAATAATAATGTTCATTAAAATAAAAGAGAATAATGACTCAAAGAACTAAGGCTACTCTTCAGTACTCTTTCTATTGTACAGACACAGGTAGGTCCAGTAGCGAGGTGTGACTTTCAAAGTGAGGGAAGCTCCAAATAATAATTTTCATTAAAATAAGAGAGAATAATGACTCAAAGAACTAAGGCTACTGTTTAGTACTCTTTCTGTTGTACAGTCACACGTAGGTTCAGTAGCGAGGCGTGACTTTCAAAGCGAGGGAAGCTCCAAATAATAATTTTCATTAAAATAAGAGAGAATAATGACTCAAAGAACTAAGGCTACTCTTCAGTACTCTTTCTATTGTACAGTCACACGTAGGTCCAGTAGCGAGGCGTGACTTTCAAAGCGAGGGAAGCTCCAAATAATAATTTTCATTAAAATAAGAGAGAATAATGACTCAAAGAACTAAGGCTGCTCTTCAGTACTCTTTCTATTGTACAGTCACACGTAGGTCTAATAGCGAGGCGTGACTTTCAAAGCGAGGGAAGCACCAAATAATAATTTTCATTAAAATAAGAGAGAATAATGACTCAAAGAACTAAGGCTACTCTTCAGTACTCTTTCTATTGTACAGACACAGGTAGGTCCAGTAGCGAGGTGTGACTTTCAAAGCGAGGGAAGCTCCAAATAATAATTTACATTAAAATAAGAGAGAATAATGACTCAAAGAACTAAGGCTACTCTTCAGTGCTCTTTCTATTGTACAGTCACACGTAGGTCCAGTAGCGAGGTGTGACTTTCAAAGTGAGGGAAGCTCCAAATAATAATTTTCATTAAAATAAGAGAGAATAATGACTCAAAGAACTAAGGCTACTGTTTAGTACTCTTTCTGTTGTACAGTCACACGTAGGTTCAGTAGCGAGGCGTGACTTTCAAAGCGGGGGAAGCTCCAAATAATAATTTTCATTAAAATAAGAGAGAATAATGACTCAAAGAACTAAGGCTACTCTTCAGTACTCTTTCTATTGTACAGTCACACGTAGGTCCAGTAGCGAGGCGTGACTTTCAAAGCGAGGGAAGCTCCAAATAATAATTTTCATTAAAATAAGAGAGAATAATGACTCAAAGAACTAAGGCTGCTCTTCAGTACTCTTTCTATTGTACAGTCACACGTAGGTCTAATAGCGAGGCGTGACTTTCAAAGCGAGGGAAGCACCAAATAATAATTTTCATTAAAATAAGAGAGAATAATGACTCAAAGAACTAAGGCTGCTCTTCAGTACTCTTTCTATTGTACAGTCACACGTAGGTCTAATAGCGAGGCGTGACTTTCAAAGCGAGGGAAGCACCAAATAATAATTTTCATTAAAATAAGAGAGAATAATGACTCAAAGAACTAAGGCTGCTCTTCAGTACTCTTTCTATTGTACAGTCACACGTAGGTCCAGTAGCGAGGCATGACTTACAAAGTGAGGGAAGGTCTAAATGAGCTCGCGCCTTCAGCTCTTCATTGCTGGAAAACAGTTCCTGCTTCTGTTTTTACGAAAGCTTAAAACTGTCTTTTGATGTTATAAAGTGAAGATATTTAGAACATTTGCCAAGAAACTTTTGTGTACTTCATCGAGGGATAAAAATCAATTGTAGTATTGTAATATGTTCTGAGTGCGTGATAGTAGCAGGTGTAGTAGAAATCTCGCATAGTGGAGGTAGATCCCGTGTCACGTAGTAAGGGGAATCATCTGATGTCGCTGTAAAGCCAATAAGGATAATTCAAGATGGTATCATGGCGGACTGAGGGTTTGAACAGCGGGAAAATACAGGAGTGAGTGTGTGGTGTTTTAGGGCCCGTCGACAACAAGGTCATTTGGGCCCGGAAAATACAGGATGTCTCGAAGGTCACTATCCATTTCAATGAAAACGCAATATTTTGTTTCTTTTCTTTTCAGATACTGCTATCTTAGTGCAAATGTTTTAGCACAGAAGAACGGGTTGCCATTGTTTGTGCACGGTACACGGATTGTCATATGAAGACCCCAGATCGGAATTTACTCGTAAATTCCACAAACCAGCCCCATCAAGGGCACACATTCGTTTGCTTGTGAACAAATTTAAGCGTACCGGCAGTGTGTGTGATGAGACACGTCCCGGACGACCACACGTCTTGGCAGAAACAGTTCAGCAGGTTCAAATTGCCAGTGATAGGAGTCCGAAGGCATCAATTCGATGCCTCAGTAGGAAATTGAACATCCCTCGCAACACATTGAGGAAAATTCTACGTTTCACTCTAAGAAAACGTCCGTATGACATTAAAGTTTTGTACCACCTTGAGGACGAGGAGTTCGCCTGTCGTCGGGCAATGTGTTATGAGCTCCTGGAATGTGTAGAGAATGAGAATTTAATGGACAACATTTTATTCTCCGATGAAGCCACTTTCCATGTTTGTGGGAAAGTGCACAGACACAACATCCGAATATGGTCATATGAAGAACTACATGAGGTATCGGAGTGTGAACGTGATACACCGAAAGTCAATGTTTGGTTGGGTATGACAAACGCCAAACTGTATGACGCATTTTTCTTTGCCGAAAGGTCAATAACAGGTAACATCTGCCTCAACATGTTAGAATTGTTCCTTGAACCGCAGCTTCAAGTGGATGGCATACTGGATACAGTTGTGTTTCAGCAGGATGGTGTGCCTCCACATTTTGCAAACATCGTCCGTGATTACCTGAACAGAATCTTACAAGGAGATGGATAGGTAGAGGTTCATCTCGGCTGTGGGCTTCCCGTTCACCAGACCTTACATCTTTAGACTTTTTGGATGGATTATATCAAATCTAAAGTGTACACTAGCAAAGTGAATGATCTGAGTTACGGAATCATACCAGGGAAGCAGCAGGTCGAATTACGGTTGACATGCTACAGTCTACATTTCGTTCCACTACTGAAAGATGGCGTATGTGTTTTGAGCTAGATGAAGGTCATGTAGAAGGGCACTAGAATATGTGTAGTACTTCAAAATAATATTGATTTTTCAATCAATGTCTTCTTTCATTGAAATGGACAGTGACTTTAGAGACATCCTATATATACAAAGTTCAATTGAGGTCTACCCGAAAGTCCGAGACCCCGGCCTCCGTTATCCGGAAGCGATGGAAAACTCCGGGGGTCTTTCCGTGGGGCAATACCTGGAGTCTAAAAAGTCCCCCCCTCCAATCTACAACGTCAAGCTGGGTGGAAGTGGATACGCCACTTACGCCCGGCAACCACGCAGGGAAGACTAGCGAAATACCTCAGTGGGACCGCCTGGTGATCTAGCACACCTTCTACTAGCTCTGTAGGCTAGGACCCGGGACTTATTAGGCAACCCTCTACCCCCTCCGGGCGGCTGTAGCCTGGTGATCTAGCACACCTACTACAAGGTCTGCAGGCTAGTACCCGGGACTTATTAGGCAAACCTCTACCCCCTCCGGGCGGCCGTAGCCTGGTGATCTAGCACACCTTCTACTAGCTCTGTAGGCTAGGACCCGGGACTTATTAGGCAACCCTCTACCCCCTCCGGGCGGCCGTAGCCTGGTGATCTAGCACACCTTCTACTAGCTCTGTAGGCTAGGACCCGGGACTTATTAGGCAACCCTCTATCCCCTCCGGGCGGCCGTAGTCTGGTGATCTAGCACACCTTCTACTAGCTCTGCAGGCTAGTACCCGGGACTTATTAGGCAACCCTCTACCCCCTCCGGGCGGCAGTAGTCTGGTGATCTAGCATACCTTCTACTAGCTCTGCAGGCTAGTACCCGAGACCTTTTAGGCAATCCTCTACCCCCTCCGGGCGGCCGTAGCCTGGTGATCTAGCACACCTTCTACTAGCTCTGCATGCTAGTACCCGGGACTTATGAGGCAACCCTCTACCCCTTCCGGGCGGCCGTAGCCTGGTGATCTAGCACACCTTCTACTAGCTCTGCAGGCTAGTACCCGGGACTTATTAGGCAACCCTCTACCCCCTCCGGGCGGCCGTAGCCTGGTGATCTAGCACACCTTCTACTAGCTCTGTAGGCTAGTACCCGGGACTTATTAGGCAACCCTCTACACCCTCCGGGCGGCCGTAGCCTGGTGATCTAGCACATCTTCTACAAGCTCTGCAGGCTAGTACCCGGGACTTATTAGGCAACCCTTTATCCCCTCCGGGCGGCCGTAGCCTGGTGATCTAGCACACCTTCTACAAGCTCTGCAGGCTAGTACCCGGGACTTATTAGGCAACCCTCTACCCCCTCCGGGCGGCCGTAGCCTGGTGATCTAGCACACCTTCTACAAGCTCTGCAGGCTAGTACTCGGGACTTATGAGGCAACCCTCTATCCCCTCCGGGCGGCCGTAGCCTGGTGATCTAGCACACCTTCTACAAGCTCTGCAGGCTAGTACCCGGGACTTATTAAGCAACCCTCTACCCCCTACGGGCGACCGTAGCCTGGTGATCTGGCACATCTTCTACAAGCTCTGCAGGCTAGTACTCGGGACTTATGAGGCAACCCTCTATCCCCTCCGGGCAGCCGTAGCCTGGTGATCTGGCACATCTTCTACAAGCTCTGCAGGCTAGTACTCGGGACTTATGAGGCAACCCTCTACCCCCTCCGGGCGACCGTAGCCTGGTGATCTGGCACATCTTCTACAAGCTCTGCAGGCTAGTACCCGGGACTTATTAGGCAACCCTCTACCCCCTCCGGGCGGCCGTAGCCTGGTGATCTGGCACATCTTCTACAAGCTCTGCAGGCTAGTACTCGGGACTTATGAGGCAACCCTCTATCCCCTCCGGGTGGCTGTAGCCTGGTGATCTAGCACACCTTCTACAAGCTCTGCAGGCTAGTACCCGGGACTTATGAGGCAACCCTCTACCCCCTCCGGGTGGCTGTAGCCTGGTGATCTAGCACACCTTCTACAAGCTCTGCAGGCTAGTACCCGGGACTTATGAGGCAACCCTCTACCCCCTCCGGGTGGCTGTAGCCTGGTGATCTGGCACATCTTCTACAAGCTCTGCAGGCTAGTACCCGGGACTTATGAGGCAACCCTCTATCCCCTCCGGGTGGCTGTAGCCTGGTGATCTAGCACACCTTCTACAAGCTCTGCAGGCTAGTACCCGGGACTTATGAGGCAACCCTCTACCCCCTCCGGGCGGCCGTAGCCTGGTGATCTAGCACACCTTCTACTAGCTCTGCAGGCTAGTACCCGGGACTTATGAGGCAACCCTCTACCCCCTCCGGGCGGCCGTAGCCTGGTGATCTAGCACACCTTCTACAAGCTCTGCAGGCTAGTACCCGGGACTTATTAGGCAACCCTCTACCCCCTCCGGGTGGCCGTAGTCTGGTGATCTAGCACACCTTCTACTAGCTCTGCAGGCTAGTACCCGGGACTTATGAGGCAACCCTCTACACCTCCGGGCGGCCGTAGCCTGGTGATCTAGCACACCTTCTACTAGCTCTGCAGGCTAGTACCTGGGACTTATGAGGCAACCCTCTACCCCCTCCGGGTGGCCGTAGTCTGGTGATCTAGCACACTTTCTACTAGCTCTGTAGGCTAGTACCTGGGACTTATCAGGCAACCCTCTACCTCCTCCGGGCGGCAGTAGCCTGGTGATCTAGCACACTTTCTACTAGCTCTGCAGGCTAGTACCCGGGACTTATGAGGCAACCCTCTACCCCCTCCGGGCGGCCGTAGCCTGGTGATCTAGCACAACTTCTACTAGCTCTGCAGGCTATTACCCGGAACTTATGAGGCAACCCTCTACCCCCTCCGGGTGGCCGTAGTCTGGTGATCTAGCACACCTTCTACTAGCTCTGCAGGCTAGTACCTGGGACTTATCAGGCAACCCTCTACCTCCTCCGGGCGGCCGGTAGTCTGGTGATCTGGCACACCTTCTACAAGCTCTGTAGGCTAGTACCCGGGACTTATTAGGCAACCCTCTACCCCCTCCGGGTGGCCGTAGTCTGGTGATCTAGCACACCTTCTACTAGCTCTGCAGGCTAGTACCTGGGACTTATCAGGCAACCCTCTACCTCCTCCGGGCGGCCGGTAGTCTGGTGATCTGGCACACCTTCTACAAGCTCTGTAGGCTAGTACCTGGGACTTATTAGGCAACCCTCTACCCCCTCCGGGTGGCCGTAGTCTGGTGATCTAGCACACCTTCTACTAGCTCTGCAGGCTATTACCCGGGACTTATTAGGCAACCCTCTATCCCCTCCGGGCGGCCGTAGCCTGGTGATCTAGCACACCTTCTACTAGCTATGCAGGCTAGTACCCGGGACTTATTAGGCAACCCTCTATCCCCTCCGGGCGGCCGTAGCCTGGTGATCTAGCACACCTTCTACTAGCTCTGCAGGCTAGTACCCGGGACTTATTAGGCAACCCTCTACCCCCTCCGGGTGGCCGTAGTCTGGTGATCTAGCACACCTTCTACTAGCTCTGCAGGCTAGTACCCGGGACTTATGAGGCAACCCTCTACCCCCTCCGGGCGGCCGTAGCCTGGTGATCTAGCACACCTTCTACTAGCTCTGCAGGCTAGTACCCGGGACTTATTAGGCAACCCTCTGCCCCTCCGGGCGGCCGTAGTCTGGTGATCTAGCACACCTTCTACTAGCTCTGTAGGCTAGCTCCCGGGACTTATTAGGCAACCCTCTACCCCCTCCGGGCGGCCGTAGCCTGGTGATCTAGCACACCTTCTACAAGCTCTGTAGGCTAGTACCCGGGACTTATTAGGCAACCCTCTACCCCCTCCGGGCGGCCGTAGCCTGGTGATCTAGCACACCTTCTACAAGCTCTGCAGGCTAGTACCCGGGACTTATTAGGCAACCCTCTGCCCCTTCCGGGCGGCCAAAGCCTGGCCAGAGGTACCCGATTTCCCACGAGTTTCGGGAACACACTGCCCCCTCGAGTCCAACCCATTCCGAACAACTCCCCGACGGCAGGGGATCGGCAGTTCGGCCCGAGGTTCCTCTAGTAACGTCAGAGGTACCACGAGTGCTAAGGGTCCGCAGCGCTCGCACCACAGCAGCTGAAGGGGGCGGATCCCCTCCCCTACAGAGACTCTGTATATACAATCGGGAAAAACGGCATTGAACTAAGGCTCGGGGTAGATATATAAGTTAAGCTTTGCGAAATCATCAAAGCGTCAGTCATTCGCCAGTCTCACTTCTAAACATTTATCTTGAATGAACATGAAGTAAACAGAGAAATAATCGTTTATGAGACTAGTTTTAGAAGATCAGAATTCATATAAGTCCACTTAATTAGATGTCTATACTCTATAATACACGCAAATGTGACAAAATCAAGAAAGAAACAACAGGGAACAAAGATAAATGTTGCCAAATAAAACTGACATTTGTGTAAGATGGAGAAATGCCTTAAGTACAGTTGAGACAACTCCGATGTTAGATTACAAAAGTTTTGCCGAGACATATGCTTTGGTTAACATGCACTGAAGTCGTTTGGAACTGGGAAACACGTTATCGCTTAATCTTTATCCACGGCCCTTAGCTTCAAACTTTGTACTCCAAACAAACCTACCCATTCGTGCTTAAAACGTGTACGATGTGATGTACCAAAATACTTCGTTACGCTTATTTAAATACGTCCTCCAGCATCATAAATGTTAGAATGGTTATTTAATGAAATATTAATGTAATAAGTGATAAAAAAAGAGACGCGAAGTGAAGAAAATGTGACAGATTATAAAAATGCTATGGTTGATGATTTTTCACAATCACGTTACCATGGTGATCGAAAAGAAAATTTCCACAACTAAAAGTTTCATCGATGCAGAAGAATTCCTGTAAATAAAACATGTGTAATTGCATATTAAACAAATTTAAGCTGTTTTTAAAATAAAGTGCAATCTTTAATAAAGCAGGAAATGTTGCAGTTGGCAATGAAGCCACTTACTCTCTTACACTCCAGTATTTTGATGTTATGTTGGTACGTTGACTGAAGGTTGGACAGGGGAGCAAGTGGTTTCCATCCATATCTTCTTTAAGTGTATAGAAAGGAAACTATATCAATCCTGAATAAATGATAATTGAGACAGTCATGGCCTGTTAGAAGTCTAAACGTTGCCTTAAGATGACAATCCCATCGTTCGTCTTACTCTGCGGAACGCCAGTAACATGCCCAGAGGACATTGCATTACTAAAAGTCTCGTAAAACAACACTTATAGTTTAAAATTTATGAGACCGGAACGAGTCTTAATGGCTTAAATCGTGAAAAGTTGATGATGGTGATGACGATGATGATCATGATGATGAACTCTTTCCAAACAATTATTTCAATTACTAAATCATAGAATAAAGCTGTTGATGCAAGGTTTACAATGAAAATAATGTAAAATTTACTAATAATTGATATAAGTTAATATATACATTTAATATTGTAGGTATAAATTGCACTTCTGAGGAAGTTTCTTGAATAAATCGTTTTTATTTTCAGGATATTGAAAATTCTTATGTCAAATATGGCATGAACAGAACCTAGCAAATTTATTTCATGTTATATTTATATATCAGTCTTAGGGCTAAGATAACTTCGTAAACAAATGTTTATGCTGTATATCTAAACACTTTTATGTAATTTAATGGCATGTTGAACGTCACTTAAATTGCCTTTACATTCCAAAAATTTCTGTCCCATCCGAACAAAAGTTATTCATGAACTGGTCGCCTGACAAATGAAAGACGAAATAGATCGTCACAAAAAAAAAAAAAAAAAAAAAAAAAAAAAAAAAAAAAAAAAAAAAAAAAAAAAACCTGTCAAAATTATTTTAGCCATTGAAAGTGCTTTACACATAAGTCACGACCATTGTTATGTTCTCCGTACATTATCTGAGGTAGAGGTTCTCGATTAACAATGTACAGAGGCGGACATAAGTATTCGAACGTAAACATATTACGTATATTATTTTAAATCTACACAGAGTAAGCATACGTAAATACAACTGGTGCAAAATAAACTTGAGTCTTCCATATAAACTCATAAATAGCAATTGTAACTAATTTACACTACAAGGAGAAATAAAACGGCTACTTTACATCTGGACATAGGTATTCGAACAGAGAACAGCTCAGTATGTACATAACAAACTCACAGATACATTCTCATGATACCAGAAGAAAAGATAACCTTCATGTAATCACACATAGCACTAGTTCTTTTGAAAAAAGTTTTGTATATACTGGCCTCCAGCTTTATAATAAATTACCCAATTATCTGAAGCAAATACCTGCACTGCATCGATTTAGAATTTGTCTCAAAAAACTTCTTTCACTCCATTGTTTTTATAGCATAAAAGAATATTATGATTACTTTGACAATTGATTTTGTTAATGTTAATGATGTTAATGTTTTATAGTATAGGTGAATTGTTTGAATATGTTAACTACAAGTGAACTGTTATTATTATTATTATTAATAATATTATTATTATTATTATTATTATTATTATTATTATTATTATTATTATTATTATTATTATTATTATTATTATTATTATTATTATTATTATTATTATTACTATCATCATTATCATCATTATCATTATACTGTACATACAGTTGAAATTTCATTCCAAACTTGTGTTGTATATATGAATATTGTATAATTTGTAGTTATAAGTACTTGACGTGTCCTATATCATGTAATATGATCAAAAGGATGAATAAAAAATAACTAACTAACTATTTAGCTATCATCCCCTTTCTTTGAATTATTGCTGATAATCGTTTGGGCATTGTCTGTATGTGTTGTTTAGTGACTGCAGAATCCATATTTCTCCACTCTGTTTGAAGAAGTTCTTTCAGATGGTCCTTACTTCTGATGTGATGCTTCCTCACACGCTCCTCGTGTTCCTTCCAGATGTTGTCTATATGATTTAAATCTGGAGATTGGGACGGTGTCTTCAAAGTGTGAGGAGTGTTGTATATGATCCAAAGCCTTACAATTTCAGCAGTAAATTTCGGATCATTGTCCTGCTGGAATTAATAATCATGCCCTAATCCCAGCTTCTCTGCACTCTTTTTAAGATTGTTTTCAAGAATCTTCTTGTAATCAAATTTGTCCATGACCCATCTATGAACACCAGTTCCCCAAAGCCAGATGAAGCTATACAGCCCCATACCATCACACTACTGTCACCATGTTTCACTTTAGCTACCATGTTCTTAGGTTCCCATTCTGTATTTGACAGTCTCCACACTTTAAGACGTCCATCACTCTTGTATAAGCAGAATTTGCTCTCGTCCGACCAGAGAACCTTATCCCAGAATTCTCTTGCTTTCACCACATATTGTTTAGCAAATTCTATACGCATTTTCTTATTCACCTTATTAACATATGGTATCTTCTTAGGAACGCGGGCATTGTACCCAGTACTATTTAAAACCCGTTCAACTGTTCTGGTGTGAACCACGGTGCCAGAATATTGCTCAAGGCATCCTCTAACCGCAGATGCAGTCACTCTCGGATTCTGCTACACCATTTTTATTATTTTCCTTCTGTCTCTGGTAGTAAGTTTAGAAGCAGCGCCATTTCTAGGTTTATTTACAACAGTATTTGTCTGTTTGAAGCGTTGAATTATGCAGAACACTGTAGTTTTGTTTCTGTCAATGGTTTTGTCAATTTCAGAGAAAAATTTGTTTTGTTTGTACATATTTATCACGATATCACCGTTGTCTCCTTGCCTTTACGTCCCATATTACCTGTGAGTTCACAATCAGCTGAATAACTTTGAGCACACTGTCTCGAGGTATAGCATAAACACAACTGCTATGTGGTAGGATTGTGTAGGGTACGTCCAAGCACCTTTCTCTCTGTCCGATTGGGTACGTTCGAATACTTATGTCCTCCAATAAGAGGCATAATGGACTAAATGCAGTACAGATTGTGTAATAAATACATGCAAAGTAATATTTTAAATAATCTTTCCGAGACACGAAAGGTTAATGTTTACAGATTTAACAATTCAACGCTGCCAAATAAATGTCACAGTATTTATAGTACGTGCAATGTTACATGTTATGTTATTCGAATACTTCTGTCGGCCTCTGTATATCTGTAGTATACCAGACCTTGTATTCGAATGAAAGTTTCGATTCTTCTAAGTATTCGAACACATATATTCGATTCTTGAAATGATTCGATTCTGTCCATCAGTACTCTGTAACGCAGCTGCAAACTGCTTTGTTTTTACAGTCAAGAAAGAAATAACAAAATAGTAAATGAATCCAAGGAAAGTTTACCTCCAAAAACTCTGTTTCATTCCTTTGTAGCAAATACTTGGCGATGCATGATCACGAAAAGAAAAACAAACTCCTGAAGTTGACCTTTTGTATAAAAAGTTTAACTTTTGTAGTTATAAATCTATTTTTTAGTTCCTCCGTGCACTTTTTGCCTGAAGTTTTATGGTCTGTCTTGCGCCAGTTACATGCGAAATTTCTTGTGTTGAGGTTTTATTTTTAACACAGCTTGCTTTCTCATTAAAAATAACGACTTTTTCTACAGTAGATGCGTTTCGTGCAAATAAGCTGTTTTGTTGGTCGCAAATAACACGTTCCATGCCCTCTAGGGACAGAAAGGTTGTACCCAGCAATATCCAGGGTTTTATTGCTTTTGAGTGACGTCATAAATGCACCAGTGTGTAACGTTTAAGCTGTGCTAGAAATAATGTTGTAGACTTGGTGTTATTTATAATGGTGGCAACGACTTTTAGCCAGTCAACAAGCTCACGGTTAATCGATTGATAGCTGACAATCGCATTAAACTTGTATTAATAACTTGCAACTCCAAAATAGCATTAGTAGCCCTAGCGTAAGATACCCATAATGTTCTAGAAGTGTCCCTGAAGGCAGGTGTAGGAACGCTGCTCTCTGCATTGTCGTGGTTCCTTGGGGCTCCTTGCACCTTATCCTTCCTCCCGAAGTTGTCCTAATTCCCTCCGAAGAGTACCCCAGTTCAGTCCCTTCTCGCTTTCTGAATTTTCTAGAAATCTCTGGAATGTTCCAGCAATGTATAAGCGAGTATTAACGCGAATGAGTCCCTGTCGTTTGTGACGTCAGGATCGCTGCTTGCGTAAGAGATTAGAGGCGTCCTGTGTTAGTGCCAAGGAAAATTGAACTGGTTCACATAAGTGAAGCGAGAGTGTGAACTAGTGAAGTCACTTTGAAAATTGAAGTGACAATGAGAACTCAATGGAGCGAAGTGATAACTGGATAAAATAACATTTAATACTTTATTCCTTTTTTCATATTAAAAAGTGAATTTTCTGCCTCTTAATTTCGCTATCAGAACTTTTTTAAAGCAGAGATGAATGGTTACTGGATTTGGTGAATATGCATTTGCTTTGCTATGCTCCTTCGATTTAAATACGAAACGAAAAGACATTAATTTTCCTCTATTGGCAGTTCGGTTGTTGCCATAACCTCAAATAGATATGTCGGGTTTTGTTACGTTTTACAGTACAAATTCTCTTTTTTCTATCTGCTCTATGAAATTTGAGTACATTTAGGCAGATATCGTCTTATTACACATTGCAAGTAACCAGAAGCTATAGTCAAATGTTTAAATGTTTCGATATTTTTGTAAATTAAGCAAAAATCAAGGTTACGGCACAGCAGAGTGTGAAGTGAATGCAAAACCAAAGTGAAGTAATATTTAACAGTGGAACTAGTTCACATGAATGAACCCAGTGAAGTCTCACCGAAAATTGAACTAGTTCATTGAGTGAGAGTAAACATTGTGAACTGACATTTTTAATACCGACAAAGTCAATAGAAGTAATTCAAGTGCATGTATATTACTATAATACGAGGGCTGTTCAATAAAGTATGATCATAATTTTTTACGGTCATAATTTTTCGCACTAAAATTTAATCCTATTATATTCTGTTAGCTTAATGTGAAACAAACACGTCGTAGTAGTTTCATTGTTGGTACTACTGGTTCCCGCCTGTGAGAACCAGGTAAGTTCAGACATGTTCAGTATCGCGTACCGCTGCAATGGAGGTAACACGCGAGGAACAATATGTGGCTTTGAAATTCTGCTTTCGTCTCAACAAATCTTCAGCTGAGGCCTATACAATGTTACAGGAGGCCTATGCAGAGTCTGTTCTTCCCTACAGCACAGCTCGAAGGTGGTTTAAAATGTTTAAAGAGCGGAGACAATCAATTTCAAAGGAAAGTGGACCCGGTGCGCTAGTTACTGCTCTTACGGAAGAAAACATCAACACTGCTGCTGCCATTGTGAGAGAGTATCGACGAATTACCTTAAGATCACTTTCTGAAATACTGAACATTTCATTGGGTGCCACCCACACGTTGGTGACAGAAACATTACACATGAGACGTGTTTGTGCGCGATGGGTTCCAAGACTGTTGATTCCCGAACAAAAGGACATTCGCATGCAGGTCTGCATGCAGTTAAAGTTGACGTTAGAGGAAGATCCGGAGTTTCTTTCAAACGTAATCGCTGCTGATGAAACTTGGCAACATCATTTTGATCCTGAGAGCAAACAGCAAAGCTCAGCGTGAAAATCTCCATCACCAACCCCCAAAAAAGCAAAAGTGGTTGCTTCTGCTGTGAAAGTTATGGTCATCTCATTCTTTGATATTCATGGAATGGTTTATCAGCATATTATACCTGCACACACATCAGTAACTGGACAATACTACAGGGATATCCTGAAAACATTGCAAGTCCATATCAGACGCAAAAGACCACATTTCTGTGAAGCAGGTTGGATGCTATACCACGATAATGCACGGCCGCATATTGCCAATGTTGTTGCTGAATATCTTGCAAAAATCAACGTCAAGTACATCCCTCACCCTCCCTATAGTCCGGATTTAGCCACATGTGACTTTTTTCTATTCCCTAACTTGAAGAAACGTCTCCGTGGGAGGCATCATCCATCATCAGAAGCAGTGGTGAAGGCTGCGGAGGTGATTTTGAAGGATCTCTAAAAAGTGGTTTCCTGCATGTCTTTGAAGACTGGCAGAAACGCTGGGACAAGTGCATCGCATTCAGGGGAGACTGTTTTGAGAAGGACCATAAAAATTATGAGGATGAGTAAAGGTACTTTTCAAAAAAAAAAAAAAAAAAAAAGTGATCATACTTTATTGAACGGCCCTCGTGTATCTGTCCAGACTTGTTGCTTGATAGATGAGATAGGCAGATGTGGATTATATGATATGCAGACACTGAACGTCTTCAGATTCAAAGCTTTTGAAAGACTACGTTTTATGAACATATTTTGTCTTGGTAAGGACAAATAATAGTCAGTTATACTAATATGTAGGTTTAAATAGTTTGCAAGAAGCTCATTACATTACATTTGTATCCGAAGGCCAGATTTTATTACGACAAATAGTAACCCATCACAATATTTACTGTCATATTTTGTGCTGTGGAATTAATACAAAGATTGTTACGAAATGCACTCAAGCAGATTACATAAAAGCGACACAGTGATACATGAGGACAGAATCCATATTGATGAAGGAGGCGTTTCCTTAGCAACCGAAAATACTGCCTTAAAATTCTGTCCCAAGTTGTACACTCGCTTCGCCCTCTACACAGAATGTCCGTCGTAAACATTTACGAGGGTTGTTCAATAAAGAATGATCACAATCTTTTTGACAAGTACCTTTACCCTTCCTCATAATTTTGATGATCCTTCTTAAAATAGTCTCCCCTGAATGCGATGCACTTGTCCCAGCGTTTCTGCCAGTCTTCAAAGGCATGCTGGAAACCATTTATTTAGAGATCCTTCAAAATCGCCTCCGCAGCCTACACCACTGCTTCTGATGATGGATAATGTCTCCCACGAAGGCGTTTCTTCAAGTTAGGGAATAGAAAATGTCACATGTGTCTAAATCCGGACTATAGGGAGGATGAGGGATGCACTTCACGTTGATTTTTGCAATATATTCAGCAACAACATTGGCAATATGCGACCGCGCATTATCGTGGTGTAGCATCCAGCCTGCTTCACGGAAATGTGGTCTTTTGCGCCTGATATGGACTTGCAATGTTTTCAGGACATCCCTTTAGTATTGTCCAGTTACTGATGTGTGTGCAGGTGCAACATGCTGATAAACCATTCCATGAATATCAAAGAATGAGATGACCATAACTTTCCCAGCAGAATCAACCACTTTTGCTTTTTTGGGGGTTGGTGATGAAGGAGATTTCCACACTGAGCTTTGCTGTTTGCTCTCAGGATCAAAAGGATGTAGTCAAGTTTCATCAGCAGTGATTACGTTTGAAAGAAACTCCAGATCTTCCTCTAACATCAACTTTAACTGCATGCAGACCTGCATGTGAATGTCCTTTTGTTCGAGAATCAACAGTCTTGGAACCCATCGCGCACAAACACGTCTCATGTGTAATGTTTCTGTCACCAACGTGTGGGTGGCACACAATGAAATGTTCAGTATTTCAGAAAGTGATCTTAAGGTAATTCGTCGATCTTCTCTCACAATGGCAGCAGCAGTGTTGATGTTTTCTTCTGTAAGAGCAGTAACTGGAACACCAGGTCCGCCCACCTTCCTTTGAAATTGATTGTCTTCTCTATTGCAGCGGTAGACGATACTGAACATGTCTGAACTTGTCTGGTTCTCACAGGCGGGAACCAGGAGTACCAACAATGAAACTACTACGGCGTGTTTGTTTTACATTAAGCTAACAGAATATAATAAGATTGAATTATAGTGCGAAAAATTATGACCGTAAGAAAATTATTTTCATTCTTTATTGAGCAGTCCTCGTACATTGGATCTACTAAATTGTTTTCTCTTAACAACCTTCAAACACACGGTTCCAACACTTTTACTGCATAATTAAGACTACAAAAGCAGAAATGATTTACAGCGTTACCTATCGTTGGGTTACTTATGTGACACACATTGAGACTGAGAGGTTTACGTCAATTGCCATCTTCATCAGAAAGAACATTGCTTAAAGTCTTACCAAATTAAAGTAAGCCATTTACCCAAACAGTTTGTTGTGTACATTAAGCAAATCACTCTTCACAGTCACATAACTAGATGAAGTTTTATACTATACGAAGATACACAGTGCATTCAATTTCGTGTTTAAAACTGCATATTGTCCTTGTCAGCATTCTGTGTTTATACATGTCATTAAAGCATTTGTAATATTCTTGTGTTCCAAACACAAAGTTAACCTTAAGTCAATTTTAAACGCATCTGAGAATCGTCAGGGATCCAAAGAGATTAAAAACAAATAAAATACTGTCATTTATTAAATTTTTCTTGCCAGTTTCTAAGACTGCCTCATGTACTAACTTGTATAGTTTTACTATATTATTAATGTCACGTGAATGAATCATAAATATTAGGTTTTTCTCTCAATATGTCTTTGTAAACTTGTGCTGAAAGTAATATATGTACCTTAAATAAAGCATTTCAAATTCCTATCAAATAGAAACATCAACAGAGCTTCTGTTTTCTCTTTTAAAGAGATGATGCTATTTTTTATTTATAGTTGTTCGTGTTTTCATTTAAAATTTATATATTCATTTCTTTGGTGTTTCTTTTGTTTGTTACGCTTTTCCTTCCACGGAATTTCTCAACATTATTGCCATTTTTCTGTGTAAAAAAATACATTGCAATAATCTTGTAGTGTCATTTTCTGTATCCTGTACCTACAGATTGCATTCATTTAGTGTTAAGTTAGCTTTCTTGTAATTATTACAGTAAGCAGCTTTGAAGGAAACGGAATACAGATGTGCTGTATAACCTCAACTCGCTCTCTAACTGTTTATTTTTTTTTTAAAGATAATTACTGATATCTAACAGGAAAAGGTTCAATTTTAGAAGTGACTTTTGGAGATCTCTTTTCAGAAACTAGTCGGCCGTAAACTATTCATGAGTGCGCGGGATGTGACTTCGAAAGAAGTTGGATTCTACCCAGACGCTGAACAAGGGCGGTGAAGGCTGAAATAATAGAGGTTCACTGCATTACCGACGGAGTAGTTAGTTCAGGCGAGTCGCACCCGAAACTTCAGGAAAAAAGCGCCTTATGGAGCTTCTATCCCTAACCAGAGTTGACGTTCTGGTGTTACTCTCTGCTTACTATTGGCTGATACCATTCGCTAAGGTAAAATTTATATATTTATGATTATAATTATATAATCTTATTATCTGGGGAAGGGTATGAGCCATGAAGTAGCAATCATGTCTACTTGAAACTTATGATTCACAGGACTTTAAGATAGGTTACATTAGTATGTTTACTTATTACTTAATATATATTGACAATGGTACTTATAAAATGCTACTAGTCTTTTGGAAAACCAAAATATTAAATATAAAATGTGTGATTTTACTCATTTTCTTATTGTGTGCAGAATATTTCCTTTCTTTTTACCATACTCAAGCCGAACAAACTTTCCTCCTGCCATCTGCTGTTGATATAAATCAAATAATTGTATGCTCGCATTCAGTTGGCAGAGTACATATCATCACCAGATGGCAGCATAGTACACCTCTGTACGCCATTAAAATCAATGATTGTCCCCTAAAATAGTTTGCTATTTTACACGTGTAATTCTTGCAGGCGTCTCAGCATAACCCTTTTCGGGACCTTCCATTGCAACTTTGCAATTCATTGCTAAATCTAGCTTTTAGCCATGCAAAATGTTTATGCTTATCCTGCACATCAGTGGCTTCGTCTGCTAAGGTAAGTGATGACGTATCCGAAGCAAGCTGTTGCCAACTGCGGAGTTCTGAAATATGCAAATACAAAGAAATGTCGCAAATATTATTTTTCTTGTGATTCTTGTTTCAAAAGGATGTGTAGGTCTGACTGAAGTCACTTTAATGAATTAACATCTGTAATCACATATTTCCTACCATTGTAGAAGATTCTATTAAGTGAGGAGTGTGATTTAAAACCCATCAGCCCCTCACTTGATGTTTATCGACAATTAGCAACAATTAGTCAATAGAGAGAGATCGCAATGCAGTCAACCTGTAAATGATAAAGAAATAGTGAGGAATCAGTCCAACACAGTCAGCACTGAATCCTTTCCAAAAATTCCTAGGACAAGCTCATGCAATTAGCAATAAACGAAAGGTCTGAAGTCAATTGTCATTCACATCGCTTTAAAAGACAGGTTACATTACTATTGTCGGGGTAACGGGCATTGAAGTGTCGGCGCAAATAGATAATAGATGGTTAGGTTTCACGTAGATAACGAACGTATGTAAACAGATAGTGCCGGCAAGCAAGATAACTGAGGCAAAGGCCTCACCAGCGTAGATTAAGTTACGTTTCTCGAAAGTGATAGAATGTTCGATGTAATTAGATGCATTGTTTTCCAGAAACTTCTAGTGATTGACAGTACAGTCTATTAATGGAGATATAAAAGGGATTGTGACACGCCAGCAGACAGTTGTAGTTGTGAAGCAGTTGTTGTGTAACATTCAGTGTTGTTGTAACGAGAGCTAATGTAATCAGCCGCAAGTGTTTGTTATTGTCTTCGACTTGGAAGATTGTGTGATGTAATGTTACGTGAGAATTGAACAGTGTATTGCTACGTAAATAAAGGAGATTTTTAATTTCTGCAACTCGGCCTTTTAATTCTACGAACCCATAAAGTCACACTATGTTTACTTATAATTTAAAATATATTGACAATTATACTCAGGCAATACTACTACTCTTCTGAAAATAAAAAATTCAAATGTCAACTGTATAATTTCATTGCTATTTTTTACTGTATGTTGTATTTTTCCTTCTTTTTTCCCCTCTAACTCAAACTGAATAACCTTTCACCCTGCCATCTGCTGTTGTTATAAATCAAACAGTTGTATGCCCACACCCAGTCGATATGTTCCAAAGCCACCAGATGGCAAGATTGTACGCCGTGAAAATCAATGATTGTCCTGTAATTTAGCTTTCCATATTATAGGTACGTTTATTGCTTGCATCCCAGCTATACCCCTTTCAGATAAGATAACCCATGTTTTAGTTTTTTGACATAGTTAATTACTTCATACCTTTCTGCACATTATGGTTCTTACTTAGTGAAGTGGATTTATATGTAATTTAATTATACGACAGCATTTGTTATTTTAACTTGCTGTGGAGCCATTTATGAAATTTGGAATAAATGTAGAACTATTTCGTCTAGGGAACCGAGAAATAGTACGCGTTTAGCGAATTTGTTGCAGCATATGTTGTGATGATTGTAAAGTGCATTCATAGTGCATTTTACTAAAACTGTGTATTTCTAAGTGTTTACTTAGCAAATTTTTAGTGCCTTTTTGCCTGCCTATTTCACACATTTATAGTACCTATACATCCGCTCCCTACTCATAAAGTAACACGTTTTAATCAGGCTATTTACGCAAACGGTTTCCAAAAAGTATTTCCGTTTCCGCTTTAGAGAGTTTTCCGCCTTAGAGTGTAATTTTGCATCGGAAAGGGCTCCGTTCCGAAATTTATTTTCCGTTCTTCCAAGTTTACGGCTTATAAGGGGTCCTTTTAGGCACATTTTACTGTACTAGTCTTATTTTAAGCTTGCTGACAACAGACACATGCGATTCGCGAGCCACGTTGTGCGGACCGCAAGGACCTGTGGCTGTGACTGAAGTCAGGATACAATCGTTGAAGATTATCGACCTATTACTAGACAGAAATCGACTATTGCACTTATCACAATGCGGTCGATACAGAACCTACAAATGATAAGAAATAATGAGGAATCAGTCTAACACACTGTCAGATCTGAATCCTTCCAAAAATTCCTAGGATAAACTTACGCGATTATAACCGTGAGAAAGGTCTGTGGTCCACTTCCAAGTATATTAATGGACATCGCTTTGAAAGACAATTTACATTACTATACTTACTTATAATTTAAAATATATTGACAATTACACTCAGGCAATACTACTACTCTTTCGAAAACTAAAAGTTCAAATATCAAATGTATATTTTATTTATATTTTCTACTGTATTGTGTCTTTTTTTTCTTCTTTTTCTGTAACTCAAATCGAGGAACTTTTTCCCCTGCCATCTGCTGTTGATATAAATCAAACAGTTGTTTGCCCACACCCAGTCGATATGTTCCAAAGCCACCAGATAGCAGGATTGTACGCCGATAAAATCAATGATTGTCCTGTAATGTAGCTTGCCATATTATAGGTGCGAGCAATAACATAACCCTTTAGATAAGATAAGATGGTCCCTTCCACTGGAGCTGTAACATGGCTAAATCTTACATTTTCATAGCACTGTAGCCCATATCTTACAAGCTACATGCCTGTGTTATCTGGCATTTTCTATACAAAGCAAACAAATGCCAAGGTTGAATTTCTATATGGTTATGTTCTGGCCTTATGAGCTCTGAAAAGAATGCGTTCACTACAGACATACACACGTATAGACAAAGTGACGTAATGATATGAGTCGCGCACAGATAGAAATGCTGGGAAGATAACATGCAGCCTACTTATTACACAAGAGGCAGTTTGTGACACTGTATATGAATATTGTTTTTTCAAAGCTGCTTCATCACATTTATCTATAACGCTACTTATAATTTCACGCCCTTCCGAATGCACAACCTTAAATTTCTTAAGATCTTCAGACATGGTGAGAGGACTAGTAAATCTTACTGCACTGAACTTGTTCTGCATCTTGCTATGGAAGTAGGCTACGTGACTTTCTGCAGGTGATTGCTGAATACTTACTGTATTGCTCACTCGCTGCGTAACCGGACAACGGTTCCCCTCTTCCCCACACCTCATCCCTCGGAGGTCACGAGTCTAGAACACATCATGTCAACAAAATGTGTAGAATATTTTTGAAAACATGACGGCCAGATCGACAGATATTTGAGGGTCGCTTTTTACAATGTTTGCAGTTTAAAGCAAACCTCGCAGATTATGAACCTTTAGTAGTTCTGAAACTGTGGAGCACGATCCCGGGGTGGCACACAAAACCTAATCCGTATAGTGAGAGCTAGCAAAACTTTTTTTTTACGTTGTGGTAACCAAGGACATTCGATTCTACCTCCATAGCTATACACTACAACCACTCCTGACACCAAATGGGGCTGCTAGGGGCAAGTAGAATTAAAAGTCTGGTTTGCAGAAATTTCGAACACTGTTGCATTAAAAATACGTGAAATTTACAATCAGCTGCTCCGCCGCACGTAAACAAATGAAAGAAATCACTGGGGTACACTTCAAACGTTTACTGTCATAATAACCATCACACGACTGTCGCTCTAACACCTTCCGGGTATTTATACCTCCCAGTCATTGTTTTTACAATACCGTAGACCTTCCGAGAACATTGGCGGTGGCAAGAGAAAGACAGAAAATTCCGGAGCAAACGTCCAACTCTCCTGCCCACGCGCCCGGCTCCCGCTTGTCGCGGCAACCACAACAATACCATCGGTGACAATATGTTTCGAGTGTTGGTAGGGGAAGGAGAGAGACATGCACAACAATAGTAAATACAGGTATAAGTTCGCAAGCTTTGGAAAATACAACAGTAGGTAATTCAACACTAGATATACAGTACTTAAGGTCCAATAACTTACACATAAACTTCAATAAGACATTACACAAATAAAAATATTTGCCACTTAGGCTTCACTTATCTTAACAAATTGGTGTTGATACTTCTTTTTAAATGGAAATCGATTTCGTAAACAAATTGTTTGCGTCCTCAGTCCACAGATAAACTCCTTTGTCAAGGGTAATTGACACCATGCCTTTCTTATGTATTTTTAGTATTACCAACATCTGGAAACGAAACAAACTAAAAAATAGAATCAAATGTTGGTATTTCGAAATTCATTACGCGATGTTTATTTTTTAAACTAAATATTTTTCCCACACTATTAAAGTTACCGGACCGTTTAATTGTTTTAATAATTTAACTTCTGGATTTATTTCATGGTTAAATGACCAAAAATGATCTGCTACGGCTGATTTATCAGTTTGTTTATACTTAATGTTACGAAATGTTCTTTTGTTCTAGTTTCTAAATTACGTTTTGTCTTTCCAATATAAACCTGATCACAATCTAAACAATTAAATTGATAAATACCAGATTTTTTATTATTGGGAATTTTAACCTTTTTGGAAAAAACGTAGTAAATTTTTAATACTATATTTATTTTGAGGAAGTAAAGTTATACCAACTTCTTTAAAAAAATTGAAAATGTTTATTAACGTAAGGATGGTAAGTAAGTTTTATAAATCCTGTAGAGTCGTCTTTTGCCGAGGTGGAATGTGAGTTTGGCCTGTCTTCTATCGAAAATGGTAAATTTACTTATTGAATAGATATTTGAAACAAAACAGTCCACTTTAATCAGATTTTGTTCAAAAGTACAAGCGTGCTTACACTTTCTGGTTCAAAGTCAACGTCTTTTTGTGTAACATATGAGTACTGCTGTACTAAATAGTCTTTAAGAGATGTTCAGATGTTTTCCAGTAATCCAGTACACTAGAAAGAGGAGGTGACAGGAGATATGCAGTGATTTCTTCTTGGCAACTGTTAACTGACAGTTGACACACGATTATTTTCTTGTACAATGTTACTGTATAGATACCACATTCCTGATAATTTCTCGGACTTTGTAATAATCTACGTGCGGAAATAATATTGTGATTATGAAATAAAATAAAAATTGTAGAATTACTACATAAGTGTCGAATGAATATTTTAAAATATCGTTTGATGTCGATACATGCAAGTATCGAGGTATCGCAGGTATCGACTCATAATAAAAATGCGTTCTTTTTCTTTGGTATTCAATGAGTTCTTAAAAGCTCTTGCTGTCCTATTTTTGGGTGTAATACATTCTTCCTGTAGTAATTATTGGTTGATGGGACAGTAAATGTAATCATGCCGTGTTGTAACCATTACCAAGTGCAGTAAATCTCAACCGTTCGAGTATGAAGCGATGGCGTTATGATCGTCTGCCATCTAGCGGCTAAGTATCGAAGCTCTCGGAGTTGGCCTCGGCACAGCAGCTGACATTAATTACGTCAACATTGCATGACCAACACATATTGCGGATAACGGCTTAACGAGAACTCAACAATATCCTAGACTTCGCATTGTTAAAACAGGGAATCCATACACTGCACCAGCTACACTGGGCAACGATGAAAATATTTCGGGCTTAATTTACATGTATTTCCATCTGCTGAATTAAAAAATCACCATAAAAATGATAGATTAGCTCTTGTTTTGAAGATAAAGTGACATTTCATATTTTAGAGTGAAGATTTTAAATTTGGAGGAATTTTTTATGGGAGTTGGCACACCTGTCAAATAAAAAAACACAATCAGAGAGAAATTTTGGAAATTAAGTGATGCAAAAGCTAAGGAAGGCATTTTTGTCGGACCACAAATAAGAGAACTTGTAAAGGATCCTGCATTTGACCAAATTTTGGAGGGGAAAGAAAAGGAAGCTTGGGAAGCCTTCAAGGGTGTTGTTCATGGATATTTAGGCAACAAAAGAGATGGCAACTACAAGCATTTGGTGACAGTGCTCCTGCAACATGTCCCTTAAGATCCAGTTTCTCCACTCCCACCCAGACTTTTTCCCTCCTAGTTGTGGAGCTGTTAGTGATGAACACGGGGAGAGATTCCATCAGGACATTTCTGTTATGGAACAAAGATATCAGGGTCGTTGGAATGAAGTAATGCTTGGTCTTTGTATAGGAATTCTGCGGAACTCCTTCACAAGAGGCAAGCTAAAAGACGACGAAGTCATGATTCTCTTCAGACACGAGTATCTGCGAAGTATTTTTCCAGCAATTTAGAACTCCTAGTGTGTAATTACCAGTTAAAAAAATCAAATGCACTTTCATTTTTGTTAGCATGTATGTAATTAAAATGTATCCTTTTCTCTCAATCCGTTAATATGTAATACTTACACCTTGAGTATATCATAGAAACTAGAGCTAATAGAAGTTTTTCATTGTCATATTTGTTTTTCCCAACACAAAATTAGTAGGAATTGCCTCATGAAGTGCTCGAAACATTTTTTTTTTTTTTTTTTTTTTTTTTTTTTTGCCCAGTGGCAGGACGAAAGAAAACGACGTTCAACTGTTACTGGAGTTTAAGCAATTACTATCCCTCTACAGTCTGTTAGCATTACTAACCAAAGCGTGTTCACGTGACACTAATACCTTTTGTTTACATTTTTTATACTGACTTGTGTTTGTGTATGGGTAACTAGAACACAGCTCGCTGGATGCTACACTGAAATTTAACACAGATCTAGTAAGAAATTGACGTTTTGTGTACCCTGATTTTAAAAACACTTCAGAGACCATAAATTAAAACATATATTTTGTCCCAATTGTATAAATATGAGTGAAAATTGTTAATAAAAATATTTTTCTTTTGAATCTGGGCATTTTTAGTAATTATTCTTTCACCACATTCACTTTTCGAAAATGTACTACACAGCTATTCTGAAATTTGTCATTCAAACAGAATTCCAAAAGTTTCTTATCTAACTAAGGCTAGCTATATGACTAATTTGTGCGAGATAGAGACATAGAATTCTAATGTGCAGAAAAAAGTGCAGAAAATTGTGTTAGATGTGGGTACTTACTGTTTGACGTTGGCACTGAGGGTCTCTAGGTCAGGTTCTCCCTGGATCACTGCCTCGCTCGTGGCTTCAGTCTCGGTCGACTTCTTCTTGGGCCTGGGAGAGCTGGCTGCCCGTATCGTCGTGTCAGACGTCGCAGTGCGGACCGACTCCAAGGACGCCCCTATCGCTTCCGTCACCGCAGCCTCCTCCCCTCCTGCTGCACCGTCCACCCCCGTCCCCGCAGCCGCCTCCGGCTCCGTCTTCTTGGAGGCGGCGGACGACTTAACGCTGGTCGGCTTGGCATGAGCGGACTTTGTAGTGGCAGATTTGGTAGTGGCAGCAGTAGTAGTCGTCGTTGTCGTCGCCGCCGCCTTCGCCGTTGTCGCCGCCGCCTTCGCCGTTGTTCCTCCTTTATCCTCGGAGGGTTTATCGTCCTTGCCGGAGCTGGTATTGGAAGACTTGGGGTCGTCATTTGTCTTGCTCCCAGAGGCGGTAGCGGGACCTGGGGCGGGGTCCTGGCCAGCAGGTTGCGCTGCTGCGGTCACAGCAACTTCCCCGGCGAGCTCGAGAGCGGGGTGCGTGGTAATGGATACGATAGAGGCGCCCGCTGATGGTGCTAGACCAGATGTAGCCGAAGTCGTGCTGGTAGTAGTCGTCGTTTGGTCTCCAGGAGGGCGGCTGTTGGTAGCCGGTGTGTCTGTAGATGCCGGTGCTGAAGCCATTGTGGGATTGATGAGAACCCTTGTGTCGGATTCCTTCCGGCCTCTTCCCACACCAGGACCGGGTTTGGTAGAGGTACTGTTCTTGGCGCCAGCTCGACCTCTTCCTGCACCTGGTGGTAACGGAGGTTTCCCCGCCACTGGATGTAGGTTACTGTTCTTACGGAAGACGGTTGATTGCCTGTTTGTCCCATTCAAGGACGTTTTCTTTGCTTGTGGTTGCTGTTTCTTAGGTTCTGTTGTCGAACTGGTTTGTGATTTAGATTCTGAAGCACTTTGCGCGTCTTTCTTATTTTCTGGAGCGGAATGTGATTGCGACTTTGCTCCTGCAGAGGGCTGTGAATGGTTCCTTGAGTCTGGTTGTTTCTTAGTTTCTGTGACGGATGTTTTCTTGGGTTGTTGCTGTTTGTTGTTGTTGTTGTTTACTTCCTTGGTCTTGTTTACAACAGGTATTTTGGAAGGCGAATCCGGCTGGTTATTCTGAACAAACCGCTTGCTCGGGCGCCTAGCAGGTGGCTGGCGGTGTTGAACCTTGGGCGATGACGGCCTACTGCGCGCCACCTGCAGGCGCTTGAGCGAAGCAGCAGTGTGCTTGATGGGTGACAGCGACCCACGACGTTGGAGGTTCCCCAAGGACCGACGCCTGGTAGGCGAAGGTTCCCGGGATACCGGTTGGGATCTCGGGATGCGAGAGGGTTTGCGTTGGGTTTGGTTTGGAGCCAGACCAGGGCCGAATGGTGGCCGTTCCGGAGACACGTTTCGAGAAGACGACGCTGAACCAGGTAACCGAGGATCCTGGGCAGTTAGTATCACGAAACTTGCCTTCCGTCCCCTGCGATATGGAGGTGAGTTGGTGGAGAACGGACGCGAAGAGGCTTGTGTCCTAGATGGAGCGTTTTGAGAGGGTTTCACTACGGGTGCTTGGGGTCGGATCACAGGTTCCTGCGGAGGCGTGAGGGGTGGAAGAACGGTGAAGGTGTCCGGAGTGATAAGCGTCATGCTGCGCCCATCGCCTGCCATCAACTGCCGCCCTTGTCCCCGCTCTGGGCTAGTGTCTTCGTCATCGTAGAAGTTCCCCAGAAGCTGACGGGACGAGGGTGGCGGCTGCTGGCGGTACCCCGGTGGAGGCCGCATGACTCCGGGAGGATGCATCGTCTATGTCCACTGTCAGCCCTTCACTTGATCACCATCAGGAACTGGGCGAACCTTCAGGATACCTACGACGCATTCACAGTCCTCAGTTCAAACACAGTTTCAGCAACACCGGTGCAATGACTACAAGTGAAGTCCTACATTCTCCAATGTTATGCTTGGAAAAGCAGACTCGACCATACTGATCAGAGATGTAATCCCAAGATGTAGATGAACCTTCTGTTCCGGTTTTTTTATTACCAGAGGATTGAAGATGTCCCCTTAACTGTTTGATTAGGTACCGGAGAAGAAGATACTGCTTGTTCAGAGTGTGTGTGTCATTTCTCAGCTGGACTGCTGCCTTGCGTCTCCTTCTTCAGACTGTGTCTGTCATTCTTCCAGCTGGACTGCTGGTGAAGGCACGTCACGGTTCAAGATCAGCTGTTACACTGCTCCCGATGCGTGTTCTTCCACCTGGAACAGCAGGACATGCGTGTAACTCAAGTGTAACATTGGGTGAAAAGCCTCTCATAACAGTTTGTTGCCCCAAGATTTCGTTTTTATGGCATACCTCATAAACAAACAATACAGCGTGACTTAACATCAAACTTATTTTGATAACTGCTTTCTCTGAACATCAGAAATCATCAAAATAAACAAAAGAGAAATTAAAAAATAACTCTTTCTTTATAACTGTACTAAGAAAGTTAGTTAGTTACTAACACTCCCCACATGGCAACCTTGGCCTTCGGGGTAACCTCACCCCACCAAGTGATGACCGGACCCATTTCTCAGGTGGAGGCACCCAGAGGGCGGTGTCCATTACCTCCGATGATAGGGTGATAGTGACGATGGCGGTGAGGTGAGAGGACCTACAGTTTTTACCGTGGACTCCGAACCACGTTGGGCATAGGGGATACTTCACGTGTGCTAGACAGAGGCGAAGGCGTAGATAGGGCCGACTTAAAATCGCCAACCCCAGAGCCGGGAATCGAACTCGGGACCCTTAGAACGGGAGCCGCGAACGAAACCACCGCGCTACCCCGGCGCCCTCTGTACTAAGAAAGTCATACACATAAAATAGAATTCCAATTGTCAGTGCAAATTTTAATGTTCAAAATAGGCTTTGGATTAATTTGTGTTGCTTTTAAGCCAAATTAACCATGACAGTAGAAAGGGAAGAAAGAAAACTGCCGTTAAATAGTTATTATGACACAAAGGAAGATTTGATTTTATAAATAGTTGTGATTCCGAAACGAAACAGCAAGCCGAGACCTAAGAACAAAATAAAATCGTCTACCCTCATACATCACTTTTAAACAGTCCTGAATATTTATAGATATATTATAGATTACATATAAATATATGATATTTGTTTACCTTTCGCATGATTATAATAGTCATCGAATTGCGATGTTTATTTGTCTTGCATAACATCAATGTTGACAACATTACTTTTAGAAAACCACTACATTCTAATAAGGGAGGCCGTGGAACTAATAAAACGATGAAAGTAATGTAACACAAGTTTAATTAATTAATTAATAGCCTGCAACTTTCTACCAAACTTACCCATCTTTTGAGGAAACTGTAATATTTATAGTACAATTATTACAATTTGAAACAGTTATTGAAATGCTGCTGTATTGATGAAGGTGTCAATTTCTTCTTTGGTTAGAATCTGGCATTTGTTTTGCTGGTAACCTTTAGACATAGTTTCAAACTGTTATAAGTTTGTAGTATTTAGTGAAGTTGTAGTTCTTGTTTACATCAAGACATCTTTATCATTGATTAGTTTGCCTACAATGTTGAAGATGCCCATAGTTTAGCTTTTCCTACAAAGAACGTAACAATACATTCTCAGTATATTTTGTACTTCTTTACCTTGCACCAATGCAGAAAATACGAGGGCTGTTCAATAAAGAATGATCTAACTCTTTTTTTCACAACGTACCTTTACTCATCCTCATAATTTTGATGGTCGTTCTTAAAATAGTCTCCCCTGAATGCGATGCACTTGTCCCAGCGTTTCTGCCAGTCTTCAAAGACATACTGGAAACCAATTTTTGAGAGATCCTTCAAAATCGCCTCCGCAGCCTTCACCACCGCTTCTGATGATGGATAATGCCTCCCACGAAGGCGTTTCTTCAAGTTAGGGAATAGAAAAAGGTCACATGGGGCTAAATCCGGACTATAGGGAGGGTGAGAGATGCACTTCACGTTGATTTTTGCAAGATATTCAGCAACAGCATTGGCAATATGCGGCCGCGCATTGTCGTGATGCAGCATCCAGCCTGCTTCACGGAAATGAGATCTTTTGCGCCTGATATGGACTTGCAATGTTTTCAGGACATCCCTGTAGTATTGTCCAGTTACTGATGTGTGTGCAGGTACAACATGCTGATAAACCATTCCATGAATATCAAAGAATGAGATGACCATAACTTTCCCAGCAGAAGCAACCACTTTTGCTTTTTGGGGGTTGGTAATGAAGGAGATTTCCACACTGAGCTTTACTGTTTGCTCTCAGGATCAAAATGATGTAGCCAAGTTTCATCAGCAGTGATTACGTTTGAAAGAAACTCCGTATCTTCCTCTAACATCAACTTTAACTGCATGTTACCTCCATTACAGCGGTAGGCGATACTGAACATGTCTGAACTTGCTGGTTCTCACAGACGGGAACCAGGAGTACCAACAATGAAACTACTACGGCGTGTTTGTTTCACATTAAGCTAACAGAATATAATAAGATTGAATTTCAGTGCGAAAAATTATGACCGTAAAATAATTATGATCATTCTTTATTGAACAGCCTTCGTTTATGGAATGTCATATTGGTTTCTTGATTTGTTGGGTGCCAATTCTAATGTCTACATCTCTGCTCCTTGTAAAATTTCAGTATATTTCATATTCATACTCAAATGAACCGCCATTTTATGTATATAAGTATTATTTAACTCACGGCCTTCTTGAGTATGGAAAGATAGTGGTTAACTATAAAGCCTGGGCCCTAAAGTACTTAACCGTTGTAAATCGTCATTAAGGTAGTTGTGCCATGCGTTTATGAGAACACCTAGTGGTTTACCGAAAAAAAAAAAGTCAGTTGGAGAATTTAATGTTATGTCGGCACGTTGGCCATAGTGGCTCAAGGGTTAGAGCGGCTGGACGGAGACCAGGAGATACGTGATTCAAATCCTGGCTGTGGCATTGAATTTTTCATACTTTAGCCTACACACGGCAGTGTGAAATAACAATTAATTTCCACTAAAATTTGTGTTGGACGAAAATAAAGGATACCAAACAGTTTGTCAGATTGTCGATATCTTATCAGCAGAAAACTTCAGAACTGATATTTTTGAACAGGAATTAACAAGCAGTGACATAGTGTTTGTCAAATATGGACCTATAACATCTGTGGAAGTGGAGAGAAGTTTCTCAAAGTATAAAACAGTTTTAGCTGACAACCGCCGTACCTTTACTTTTGATAACTTGAAGATGGCCAACGCTAAGTAAGGTATGTTTTGGCTAATGGGTGCAGTAACTTATTGTTTCATATTTTATAAAATTGAAAATGTCCTGATGAATTTTGAATTTATTTATTATTTAGTAGTAATAATTGTATTAGTTGCTAAGAAAGTTAATTTTAAAATGTGGTTATTCGAACCATATATTCATTATTTGTCTCCGACAGTTATTAATTTATTATTATGAAAGAAATTGTTAATTTTTACGTCATTTGTTTACATGTTCTGTGCGTTTTTTATATTTTAAGGGTATATTATTTATTTAGGTAATTTTTAGGTCAGCAACTTCCGGGTCCTAGTTAGAAGAAATATGTTTTATACAATATTTGTAGCATGTATTGATGCACATTTTTGTTTGTGCGCTCGTTCTGGAAAGTTCTCCTTTACACTTGAGAGACAGGACGCAGTATTGTTACATAAAGGTGGCTAATTTAGGAACTAAAAAGAGACTTTAAGGTTCCTTTTCTTTTAATGAGCAAAAGTTTTTGTTTACGTAACATTTTTCAGAGAGTAAATAAGAGAGGATGTGATCCAATAGCGTACAGGGCCTGGAATGCGATTTCTCCTGAATATTCATAAAGTCGATTTACTTGCCTTCCCTAATTGCTGACTCCAGTGCGCTTCCGTTTTGCTCCGTCTAGGTTATACGTGAGCTAACCAGCACTTCGTCATACAGGGGGCGTGGTTCCTTCTACTAACTACTTACATAACCTCATTTATCGGCATAGGTACGCAATATTAAGGAGATGCAGCACCGAAAACCCCAAATCCAGAAATTTTCAACCAATCTTGATGAAATTTTGGCCACTTAATAGTGGACACAGAATTCAAAATTTGGTTTTTATATCTTCAATAGTTTTTGAGTAATTAATCTGTGAAATGCAAAATTTTTGCAAAATTCAAACCGCTCTATTTCTAAAAACATTCAGATGGTTATGAAGAAAAGATCTATCATATGAATTTCTTATACTCCCTTTAGTTCCAGAGGGAAAAATAGGTATGGAGCAAAAAAAAAAAAACAAAACAAAAAAAAAAAAAAAAAAGCAAAAATGATTAAACCTTTGATTTTTTTATATCAACAACTTTAAAAATGTAATGATCATTAAAAATTCATAATAGAAACCTTTGTTTGCTTTCTAAGAACATGTGTTGGAAATTTTAGAGGGACTGAATCAAAACTGCATCGTATGGAACATTTTGAATGACAAAAAATGTTGAAAAAACTATAACTGAGTAAATCAAATTTTAAAATCCAAAACATTTTCCCTCTCAGCTAAATGCCTTGAAGTAGACTAAAACCCTCCAGATAGATAAGTTGGACCCTCCTGCCTCTTCCTTCTTTCTTCTGTAGTAGTTTTCTTCAATTTTAGTTTCCTTCTGGATGTTTTAGAAGTTACCTTCGCAGAAATTGCTGAATGAAGTAAGCGTAATTGGTCCTTCCCTTGGCTAATTTTTAGAGATGCTGGAGAAATCTGTGTCCATTATGTCTGACTGCAGCTTGAGTGAGGCAGAACAACCAAAATTGAATTCACTGATGGTTGATGTCACAGCAAATATTTCTTTTGGGCAATTATGCCATATCATGTTATGTAAACTTTCATTTGTATTTTGTGCCTTACCCAATGTACATCTCCTTAGGATTTCATCTGATGCCAGCCTTTGGTACACAGCCATTAGTTTTCTTACCACATCAGGCCTCAAGTATGTTCCCATTGTTGTGTTATGTTTAGGTGTTTCTTCCCATGTATCGTTTAGCCTATTCATATGTACATAATCAACAGAAGGTCAGTTGTTTCAAAAAATGTTTTACCTATAACCTATGTAACAGTTATATACACGTTTTGATGTATAAAATACCTTTATAAATGTTAAATGACACACTAAAACTCATCAGTTATATATAAACAGTATGTAGTTTATCGAGAAACACAAGAAAGTCACAACCAAGTTAGAAACACACAAAAGTAAAATATAAACATTACTATTTGCTTTCAATGTTTGCAGCCAGTGTTTTGTTTCCATGGTGCCACATATTATAATAAATAACCATCATACCAACACACAAAATTCCACCAGAAACTTTGCCCGCTAATTTCAAATGTATTAATTTAGTACATTCAATCGAACTCAAATGACAGGATTCTGTCTCCAAGGCCCGGCATGCGCGTGCGCACTGGTATTTAAATTTTATATGAGGGTATTTAAATGCCTGAAACTCATACATTTAGTCGGTTTATGATACTATAAGGTTCAAAGTATTTTATTAGCTCAAAAAGTATTTTTTCCCATATTTTTAGCCAATTTCGGTGTTGCATTCCCTTAATGAGATAAACTTTACATAAATGTTTATAATATATTTAAAATTTCATACTTTCACGAGAAAAACAAAAGCATAGGTGATTTATAACCTGAAGAAATAATTAAAAATATTACAATATTCAAACCACAGCAGGGAATTCCTTAGAAATACTTAATTCACACTAAGGCTTTGGAAAAAGTGTTTAAAACAAGATCCACATTTGTATTTCAAAAGCTTTTGTCTCGTTTATAAAAATTATAAGAATTCGTTAAAAGTGAAGATTTTATGGTTCTTACAGGAAATTAAAAATATACATTTTATTTTCCATGCAAATACAGGATGTGTATAAATGAATATCGAGGTTTAACTCTTTATAATATTTATTTTATTCAACTTACAGTTATAAATGATATGTGAAATGTTTTTTTACCAGCAACCTTATAAATTTATAAATTTAACTATCACTTAAAATCTACTGTATTCCCTTGTAACTACAATATGATGTTTATCTTGAAGTAGATTAATCGATATATGTAACAGTTAGACAAACGTGAAGGAAATTCTTCCAGCATCACACAAAAGTACCAACAATACCACAAACCATCATCATCGTCCAGTTTCAATTCAATTCCAGGCTGGCGGGCTGTTTGGAACAGCCCGAAGGGTGGTCAAGTTGTGTACCTGCTCTGGGAAGAGTTTTACCACGTAGTGGCGGGATGTGGATGTTGCAGGATGACGGGTGAAAATTAAGTGGGTGTAGAGAAGGGAGATAGCTTGTTGCTCCTCGAAGAATGATGAACCGGGTGCTACAGACAGCGTGCACCACTGGTGGATTAGTTAATAAACTTGGAAAAAGATTAAGTAGAATTTTGAGTTTTCCAGAATAAATATTGGATAGCTGTAATTTAGTTTAGGCTGGAATGGGGACATGCGGGGTAACCGGTATCGCTTTAAGCGACGCTCACGAGGTACATAATCCCCAAGGGATCTGACGAGGGCGCTCTGATGTTGGGGCAAACCCTCGAAGAATTTGGTCGCCCGGCGCCTAATTTCATCCTCCACATATCGGATGGATGAAGCCTCGTGAAGTAGCCTCACGGGGAACCTTGTGCATACAGAATAAATAATCCGAAGACATTTATTCTGTGCACGTTGTAGCAGAACTAGGTGTGAGCCTGCGGCCATACCCCAGACTTCGCACGCATAGAGCATGATAGGGAGGACCAGAGCCATAAAGAGGCGCAACTTTAGGGAAACAGACATCGCAGACCTAAGCACAGGGTATAGTGATGCCACGGCACCACACGATCCATGCGCTTGCTCCCGGATGTGTTCCCGAAAAGTTAGGCCCTTGTCCAGCTTGACTCCCAGTTTGAACAACCAAATAACTAGATATTTACATTTTTATGTGCGGATGACATCACTGATGATCATCCGCTTCAAAAATTCTCTTCTATGACGCTACGGTACTGCCACTTCCAAAATGCTCTTTATTTATAATTAATACTGGAGACTTCAACACGAACTCATGATGCTAAAGATCAGGTTTAATGTAAAAGTAAAGTAAAATGGTTCTAGTAATGGCCACTACAATTGTACATAATACTTATTTGGCATCTTGAACATGTAAAATATTTCATTTTAAGGTTTCAACTAAATTATTTTTCGTTTTGCTCACAAAAATGTAAAATAAGGCCCGTGCTGCCATCTGCGGCTAATAGAATGAAGTACTTCCGAAAGATCGGTTTACCTTATCCTAAAATATTTTCTATTTTAAAATGCTAAGTCATTACTCTTTTGTTCCTTGTAGCCAGGGACAGAATGTATGGAAGCGTGAGTGAGTGTGGTGTTTAAGGGCCCGTCGACAACAAGGTCATTTGGGCCCCTGTATGGAAGCAATTCTTAAAATATTAATTCCGATTAAGATAACGTTTGAAAAGAAACATTTGCGTGAATATTTGTAGAAAAGTGAATAACAAATTCATTGAATGTTACATTTCTAGTATTACTGGAAGCTGTTACGTGATGTCTGGGGACGACTGACATATCTTTGGGAACTTTGGCAAGCAGTTGAATATCTTTCTAATTTGTAATGCTTTTATTTGTTGAAGATTAAAGGTGTAAGTGTTCCGTAAAATTCCTGTCTGTGCTGTTATATTTAGTTACTAGCCTGGTCCATTATCACTCAGGACTTATCAATTTACAGGATAAGGGAAAACCTCCAACGTTAAGTTATATCGGACGATGAATGAAATGATGTTCAAATGAGTACAGGGTACATAGAGCTTAGAGTTACCAGACATTCTTCTTTCAGGATAAGAGAAAACCTCCAACGTTAAGTCATATCGCACAATGAATGAAATTATGTACAAATGAGTACAGCGTACATAGAGCTTAGAGTTACCAGACATTCATCTTTCAGGATAAGAGAAAACCTCCAACGTTAAGTCATATCGCACAATGAATGAAATTATGTTCAAATGAGTACAGGGTACATAGAGCTTAGAGTTACGAGACATTCATCTTTCAGGATAAGAGAAAACCTCCAACCTTAAGTCATATCGGACGATGAATGAAATGACGTTCAAATGAGTACAGGGTACATAGAGCTTAGAGTTACCAGACATTCATCTTTCAGCATAAGAGAAAACCTCCAACCTTAAGTCATATCGGATGATGAATGAAATGACGTTCAAATGAGTACAGGGTACATAGAGCTTAGAGCTACCAGACATTCATCTTTCAGGATGAGAGAAAACCTCCAACGTTAAGTCATATCGGACGAGGAATGAAATGACGTTCAAATGAGTACAGGGTACATAGAGCTTAGAGTTACCAGACATTCATCTTTCAGCATAAGAGAAAACCTCCAACCTTAAGTCATATCGGACGATGAATGAAATGATGTTCAAATGAGTACAGGGTACATAGAGCTTAGAGTTACCAGACATTCATCTTTCAGGATAAGAGAAAACCTCCAACGTTAAATCATATCGGATGATGAATGAAATGACGTTCAAATGAATACAGGGTACATAGAGCTTAGAGTTACCAGACATTCATCTTTCAGCATAAGAGAAAACCTCCAACGTTAAGTCATATCGGACGATAAATGAAATGATGCTCAAATGAGTACAGGGTACATAGAGCTTAGAGTTACGAGACATTCATCTTTCAGGATAAGAGAAAACCTCCAACGTTAAGTCATATCGGACGATGAATGAAATGATGTTCAAATAAGTACAGGGCACATAGAGCTTAGAGTTACCAGACATTCATCTTTCAGGATAAGAGAAAACCTCCAACGTTAAGTCATATCGGACGATGAATGAAATGATGTTCAAATAAGTACAGGTACATAGAGCTTAGAGTTACCAGACATTCATCTTTCAGGATAAGAGAAAACCTCCAACGTTAAGTCCTATCGGACGATGAATGAAATGATGTTCAAATGAGTACAGGGTACATAGAGCTTAGAGTTACCAGACATTCATCTTTCAGGATAAGAGAAAACCTCCAACGTTAAGTCATATCGGACGATGAATGAAATGATGTTTAAATGAGTACAGGGTACATAGAGCTTAGAGTTACCAGACATTCATCTTTCAGGATAAGGGAAAACCTCCAACGTTAAGTCATATCGGACGATGAATGAAATGATGTTCAAATGAGTACAGGGTACATAGAGCTTAGAGTTACCAGACATTCATCTTTCAGGATAAGAGAAAACCTCCAACGTTAAGTCATATCGGACGATGAATGAAATGATGTTCAAATAAGTACAGGGTACATAGAGCTTAGAGTTACCAGACATTCATCTTTCAGGATAAGAGAAAACCTCCAACGTTAAGTCATATCGGACGATGAATGAAATGGTGTTCAAATGAGTACAGGGTACATAGAGCTTAGAGTTACCAGACATTCATCTTTCAGGATAAGAGAAAACCTCCAACGTTAAGTCATATCGGACGATGAATGAAATGATGTTTAAATGAGTACAGGGTACATAGAGCTTAGAGTTACCAGACATTCATCTTTCTGGATAAGGGAAAACCTCCAACGTTAAGTCATATCGGACGATGAATGAAATGATGTTCAAATGAGTACAGGGTACATAGAGCTTAGAGTTACCAGACATTCATCTTTCAGGATAAGAGAAAACCTGCAACGTTAAGTCATATCGGACGATGAATGAAATGATGTTCAAATGAGTACAGGATACATAGAGCTTAGAGTTACCAGACACTCATCTTTCAGGATAAGCGAAAACCCTGGAAAAACCTTAGCCAGATAAGTCACCCTGACCGAGATTTGGTCTCGGCACCTCTTGAATGTGAGGAGACACGCTACCACATCGCGACAGAGACGAGCACTGCTGTGAGGAATACAATAATAATACAGAAGTTGAGTCCGACGGGAATTCTGGAAATTTGAAATTGAGGCAAATAGTCGCAAGGTCATGGCGCACGTATTTTTGGTCGTGGAAGGTAATGACTATGCAAAGTTGATTGTAAAACTGCACGAGACAATTAAAGTGAAGAGGCGTGGCAAGCTGAAATCATAAAGTACGGTTACATCACGTTAACGCCCGTCTACTGAAGCACCATTCATTCAAAACTCCAAACCCATGTCTGGCCTTTCTGACAAAATACACATCCAGAGGCATCTATATCTTACATCTAGAACAAAAGAAGAATAATTTACATTTTCACGGCCTCCTAAAACAGGGAAAGAGCGAGTTTATGTAATATTCGTTGATTTCCTCTCTGATATTGGTCATAGAATAACAATCAAATATGTACTTTCTTTTGTTTTGACTTTGTGTGTTCTTAGCAGTTTTGCGTAAGTTTCTTAGAGAATAAACAAGGTTATATTGATCTTAGTTACGAGGGTGGTCTGAAAAGTTTCCGACCTAATAAAGTTACAAGACTTTTTTCATATTTTTTCTCCAAACATAGTCTCCTTGTAGTCCTACACACTTCTCCCAGCGATGCTCTCATCTCTGTAACCCGTCCAAATAGTACTCGGCGTTTTTCAACATAGTCTCCCTGTAACTCTATACACTTCTCCCAGCGATGCTCCCATCTCTGTAACCCGTCCAAATAGTACTCGGCGTTTTTCAACATAGTCTCCTTGTAACTCTACACACTTCTCCCAGCGACGCTCCCATCTCTGTAACCCGTCCAAATAGTACTCGGCGTTTTTCAACATAGTCTCCCTGAAACTCTATACACTTCTCCCAGCGACGCTCCCATCTCTGTAACCCGTCCAAATAGTACTCGGCGTTTTTCAACATAGTCTCCCTGTAACTCTATACACTTCTCCCAGCGATGCTCCCATCTCTGTAACCCGTCCAAATAGCACTCAGCGTTTTTCAACATAGTCTCCCTGTAACTCTACACACTTCTCCCAGCGATGTTCCCATCTCTCTAACACGTCCAAATAGTACTCGGCGTTTTTCAACATAGTCTCCTTGTAACTCTACAGACTTCTCCCAGCGATGCTCCCATCTCTGTAATCCGTCCAAATAGTACTCGGTGTTTTTCAACATAGTCTCCTTGTAACTCTACACACTTCTCCCACCGATGTTCCCAACTCTGTAGCCCGTCCAAATAGTACTCGGCGTTTTTCAACATAGTCTCCTTGTAACTCTACACACTTCTCCCAGCGATGTTCCCAACTCTGTAGCCCGTCCAAATAGTACTCGGTGTTTTTCAACATAGTCTCCTTGTAAGTCTACACACTTCTCCCAGCGATGTTCCCATCTCTGTAGCCCGTCCAAATAGTACTCGGCGTTTTTCAACATAGTCTCCTTGTAACTCTACACACTTCTCCTAGCGATGCTCCCATCTCTGTAACCCGTCCAAATAGTACTCGGCGTTTTTCAACATAGTCTCCTTGTAACTCTACACACTTCTCCCAGCGATGTTCCCATCTCTGTAGCCCGTCCAAATAGTACTCGGTGTTTTTCAACATAGTCTCCTTGTAACTCTACACACTTCTCCCAGCGATGTTCCCATCTCTGTAACCCGTCCAAATAGTACTCGGCGTTTTTCAACATAGTCTCCTTGTAACTCTACACACTTCTCCCAGCGATGTTCCCATCTCTGTAACCCGTCCAAATAGTACTCGGGGTTTTTCAACATAGTCTCCTTGCAACTCTACACACTTCTCCCAGCGATGTTTCCATCTCTGTAACACGTCCAAATAGTACTCGGCGTTTTTCAACATAGTCTCCTTGTAACTCTACACACTTCTTCCAGCGATGTTTCCATCTCTGTAACACGTCCAAATAGTACTCGGCGTTTTTCAACATAGTCTCCTTGTAACTCTACACACTTCTCCTAGCGATGCTCCCATCTCTGTAACCCGTCCAAATAGTACTCGGCGTTTTTCAACATAGTCTCCTTGTAACTCTACACACTTCTCCCAGCGATGTTCCCATCTCTGTAACCCGTCCAGATAGTACTCGGCGTTTTTCAACATAGTCTCCTTGCAACTCTACACACTTCTCCCAGCGATGGTCCCATCTCTGTAACACGTCCAAATAGTACTCGGCGTTTTTCAGCATTGTCTCCTTGCAACTCTACACACTTCTCCCAGCGATGTTCCCATCTCTGTAACCCGTCCAAATAGTACTCGACGTTTTTCAACATAGTCTCCTTGTAACTCTACACACTTCTCCAAGCGATGGTCCCATCTCTGTAACCCGTCCAAATAGTACTCGGCGTTTTTCAACATAGTCTCCTTGTAACTCTACACACTTCTCCCAGCGATGCTCCCATCTCTGTAACCCGTCCAAATAGTACTCGGCGTTTTTCAACATAGTCTCCTTGTAACTCTACACACTTCTCCAAGCGATGGTCCCATCTCTGTAACACGTCCAAATAGTACTCGACCTTTCTCAACATAGTCTCCTTGTAACTCTACACACTTCTCCCAGCGATGCTCTCATCTCTGTAACCCGTCCAGATAGTACTCGGCGTTTTTCAACATAGTCTCCTTGTAACTCTACACACTTCTCCCAGCGATGCTCCCATCTCTGTAACCCGTCCAGATAGTACTCGACGTTTTTCAACATAGTCTCCTTGTAACTCTACACACTTCTCCCAGCGATGCTCCCATCTCTGTAACCCGTCCAGATAGTACTCGACGTTTTTCAACATAGTCTCCTTGTAACACTACACACTTCTCCCAGCGATGCTCTCATCTCTGTATCACGTCCAAATAGTACTCGGCGTTTTTCAACATAGTCTCCTTGTAACTCTACACACTTCTCCAAGCGATGGTCCCATCTCTGTAACACGTCCAAGTAGTACTCGGCGTTTTTCTCTGCAAAATAATTTTCACGAAGGTGTTTGCCTCTTCCTTTGACGAAAATCTCTGTCCTCCGAGCGTAATTTTCAGATGAGTGAACAAAAAGAAGTCGCTTGTGGCCAGATCTGGCGAGTCAGGCAGTTCAAACCGTAATTCGTGGATTTTCGCCATTGCAACTCTAGAGAGTTCAAAGTAGTAATTAGTTACCGTTCCGTTTAAAAAGCACGAGAAAGTGTATCAGCTGGATCAATGAGACGCGATCCACCTTCCCCTTTACTACTGCCAGAACAATCCAATATTATGTTGCTGAAATTATGTTGCAAACAGAAATAATATTTTTAAACTGACTGACGTTGAACGACTTATTCACAAAGAATAATGACAAGAAACACAAGACTGCGAAAACTGCGTGAGGCACCAGATAAACCACAAGAAGACGACTTTTGGAAAGATTTTGGAACCTATTATCTTAAATTTGCAGTACTCACACGTTGAAGACAATGACAATGACGAATTATCTCTTAACGTAAGTAACATTCACAGATATACGGATACACCAATGGTACAATACAATGTATATTGTATAAAATTGTACAATTTGATACACATAATAGTTTAATTACCTTCATTCTATTTTCCTTTTTTTTATTTTTCATGTAACTATGTATTGATCTGTTTGTTATCAAATACATATGTCAGTATTATTAAAATCTGTTTATAGGCTAAAAGTATATAGATATAATACCACACTCTCTCTGGGTCTGATGGTTATAGGTTGACAAGTTAGGAAAGAATGTTGTTCTGCGCAGGCGCGCGCTTAGGTAGGAAGCACGCTTCCTCCTCTGTGTTCCTTCTTCCTCGAATCCCTGACAGTGGCCACTAGGCACATACGCATGAGCAATGGAAAGGTTTCCACTTCTTCCCGCTGCCCAAGGAGTGGCGGTCAGCAAGCAAGGAAGAAGGGAGAAGCAAGAGTGGAGGAAGCAGTCCGTCTAAAGTATAGATGCATTTTTTTATCTTCACAGCACAGTGGTGTCATTGAAGGTGAACCTCCTCGGAGGAGGAGGGGCCGTCGACGTTTTGCCACTTCCGGACATTGTCCCTTACTGGCATGGTGGTGGTTTTTTAATGATATGACGGTGGGTGGATGGTGGTGGATATGTCTTAATGGTTGTTTGGTTTGTTGGTAGGAGTTGAAATGTAATGAATCTCTGGGGGATTGTATGGGCCTATGGTGGTGCTAGCACTAGTCTGGGTCGCTTGTAGGTTTCACCGGGGTCTAGGTCATATTCTCCCAGACCGCGGATTAGACTGTTGAAGCTTGAAGGGAGCTTGTTATAAAAATTATGAGATAAGGTAAGGATGTAGTTTGTGATTTTTGGGAAGGAGAGATCTGCATGGATATTATCGTTAGGAAAGTACCAATCAGAAGCTGTTGCTATCCGAAGGTAGCGGTTCTGAAGGACTTGCAGTTGGTGGAGATGGGATTTTGCTGCAACTCCCCAGACTGTGCAAGCATAAGGGCAAAATTATTGTTAACTATCGCATGGGAGGAATGCAAATTCCACAGGTGGACAGATGCAAATACTTGGGAGTGTACCTGGCAAGTAATGCTGGATGGGACGAACAAGTAAATTCCACATCTAGGAATGCGTGGAAGGCATTACATTTCGTAATGAGAATATTGAAAAAGGGGAGCGCTAGGTCCAGGGAAATTGCCTACAAGGCCTTAGTGCGGCCGGTTATGGAATATGGAGTAGCATGCTGGGACCCGTATAGAGCTAACCAAATCGATCCATTACAAAAAATACAGAAGAGGGCAATAAAATTCATAAAAAGAGGCAAGTATTTTGGGCCTATAAAAGGAGATGAGACTAAATGGGAGGAATTAAGAATTAGGCGTAAAAAACATAGGTTGGTAGCATTATTCAAAGCTAATGCTGGTGTAAAGGCATGGGTGGACGTTAGTGTAAGGTTAGATAATCCGGATTATTATGGACGAAACGATCATAGGTATAAAATTAAGGCTAGAAGATACAGAACCGACGAAGGAAAATTTTCTTTTGTTAATAGAACCATTGAAGAATGGAATGAATTGCCTGTAGCAGTCTTTCAGGGCTGTCCCCTGTCGCTGAAGAAATTTAGAAAAAATCTAGATGGTTTATAGTTTAACTTTTGAATTATAATGGTATATAATATGTAAATAGAGAAGTAATTGGATATGCTTTAAGTGACTAAAGTAAAATAATATCATGTTTGTATTGTTTACTGTGTTATTGTTGTAAATCTAGTATTTGTAATTTGATCTGTATTCTTAACTCTGCCACCGGGTAGTACCCAATTGCAGTGAATAAATACATACATACATACATACATACATACATACATACATACATACATACATACATACATACATACATACATACATACATACATACATACATACATACATACATACATACATACATACATACATACATACATACATACATACATACATACATACATACATACATACATACATACATACATACATACATACATACATACATACATACATACATACATACATACATACATACATACATACATACATACATACATACATACATACATACATACATACATACATACATACATACATACATACATACATACATACATACATACATACATACATACATACATACATACATACATACATACATACATACATACATACATACATACATACATACATACATACATACATACATACATACATACATACATACATACATACATACATACATACATACATACATACATACATACATACATACATACATACATACATACATACATACATACATACATACATACATACATACATACATACATACATACATACATACATACATACATACATACATACATACATACATACATACATACATACATACATACATACATACATACATACATACATACATACATACATACATACATACATACATACATACATACATACATACATACATACATACATACATACATACATACATACATATAGCATGGCCATCCTTCTGGACACTTTGTTAGCCACAGTGGTGATGTGTTGTTTCCACGTCAGACGCCAATCCAGGGTTACTCCAAGGTATGTAGCCGCCGAGGACCATTGTACTTCCTCTCCAGCCAGGCGGAGATTGGGTACATCTTGTGGAGTACGGCGGGTGAATGTGACTGCTTCAGATTTAGTTGCATTTATCTTCAAGCGCCAAGTGATAAACCAGGCAGATAGCATATCAGCGTAACGCTGCGCCTTGGTTACTGCATTAACGTGTCGTTTAGATGAGACCGTTAATGCGGTGTCATCAGCGAATAGATAGGGGTTACAGCCTATTAGGGTAGGGAGGGTGTTTATGTAGGTGAGGAATAGGAGGGGACCAAGGACACTGCCTTGTGGTGCCCCTGCTTGGATACCATAGGGTTGAGAATGGATGTCGTCCCTGGCAACGACAAAGGAACGGTTTTTAAGGTAGGTGTTGATGAGTTGTATAAGGTATGCTGGGATATTGTAGTGGATGAGCCGATTAATGAGGCCGTCATGCCACACCGAGTCGAATGCTCGAGAGATGTCTAGGAATAGTGCTGTAACGTAATGTCGGTTATTAAACCCGCGTATTACATCGTCCACGAGGCGAAGTAACTGGTGAGAGGTGGAGTGTTGACGTCGGAAACCAAACTGCTCGGGTCGTAGCACGTTATGTTGGTCTAGCAGATGTTGAAGGCGGGCCTGCAACACCTTCTCGAAGATTTTACTGATGGCCGGCAGCAGACTGATGGGTCGGTGACTACTAATGCTTTTGGGATCCTTTCCTGGCTTAGGAATGGTGATAATCCTAGCGTGTTTCCACGCAGCAGGGGAGCGATGCGCAGTGGTATCTGGACGAGTCCACCTCAGAAAACTTGCAACTGGATGGGAGGGCAGGTCAATTGCGTACCAGTTGCGAGCAACTAAACACGTGCAGAGCTACTCGGTAACACTACAGCTTGTTTCAAAATGTGCTTGTCTCCTGGTTCCAAGAGAGCATTCATAAAGACGCCTCCTAGCAGCACATTAGGAAATAAAGTGCTACATTCAAAAACACGAGAAGTAATAACCAATATCCATAGATTTATAAAACAGGAACAACGGTCTGGGTCAGCTATAAAACTCTGGGGAAGGGTATCTGAGGCAAAAGTTGTCTGAAAGCAGTTTAAGATAGTTATTAATGAAAGAAAAGCCATTGGTGCTAGTGCAACAACGTCCTTCTGTATGCCCAGTAAACAAAGATTAAGAACATGCACAAAATCTAATTTGGATGTTTTAATTCAGAAGTAGTTAGGCGAACTATGAATAATTTTTAAAACACAGAAAAACAAAGACCAACTTTGAAGAAAGTGCTTATGAAGCTTAAAAATTCTACTGACTTCCAAGGCAGTGTCTGAACTTTAAGAAGAGTTCTTTTGAAGCTAGAATTATTTGAAAAGAAAAAACACTTAGTGTGACAGACAAATTTTAATCGAACATCGCACCATACGTGCAAAAAGGCTTAAGTATTTAAGAAATATTCGGAGATGTCGAAGTGAAGTTTATATAGTTTATGTGGATAAAACTTATATAAATACAGCACATACTGGACCATATTCCTGGAGTGAAATACGTTACAGGGAATCTGCAGCGATATTGAAAGGCCGACAGTTGTTTATCATGCCTGCTGGAGGAGAACAGTGTTTTGTTACAAATGCCTATGTACTATTTAAGATCCAACAAAAGCGTGGAGATTACTACCATAGTAAGGATTACAACTTAGTTTATAAGAGCTGCAAAACTGGCTTCGAGAATGAACTTTGTTTTTAGACACCTTATGCACAGCCCTCCCCTCTCGTAATCTTACGCGTGTGACGCATTGTGGCGATAGGTGCACTATCCCCACCACAGTTGCTACTCATCACTACCGCGCAGGATTCCTGTCAAGATAAAATAATACATCTGTACGGCCGTTGGATCTCCGGCTCTGACATTTTGTGGCTGTAGGTTGTGGAGGGGTGAAGTAATGAGCAATTGAAAACACATCCTCAAAATTAGCTTTAGAACGAAGTCCAACTTGCAAATTCATTATCATGCAAGGTATTTATTACAACACCACTCTATTTGAACATTTCTTTCACACCTTTTACCACACCTTTTACGCACACTAACTGCTTCTGTTGGTAGTACTGGGAGTCTGTAGATGTCGTGGTCAGGAAGTTAAAATTGTCTGCTAGCGACAATCAGCCTTGTCAGTGCTAGGCGTGGCTTCTGAATCCGTGTTGTCTGTTTAATTTTGTTTAGACCACGTGACTTCAGTTTCTTGCGCTGGTGAACTTTCTTTGCTATTTTGTGCGTGCGTGAATTCAGATCTTTAGTGTCTGTAAGTTCTTTTTTTTCCTTGTTCCATTTATACTCCGCCTTTAACTACAATGGTCATATCGGCGGCCGTTCTCCTTTGAAACATACCGAAGGTGTTAACTCGTTATCTTTGGTTTTTAATCATTCACACTCTCATTCATACTTCCAGACTCTGGGGAAGATAGGGAATTATCTTGGTTGGAGAAAATACCCACCCTCATTGCCGGGAATCGAACCCAGGACCCCTAGCACGGCAGGCAGGTGCAGTACCGATTGAGCTACGGGACCAGCCTTCTCTAAGTCTTATTATTATCGCTATTATAATAATATGGCTACTGGTTCGTGAAATATGAATATGCGTGAAATATTTAAATACGAATGTTCCTCTGCTTGAAATTCCCGCTAAAGAACTGGCAACAGCGCGCTTCGCCCTCTCTCGAGAAATGTGAGAGCCGGAGAAAGGCCGGCCGAACTGTAGCAGAAAAACTTTCTTTTCTAAGTTGTCGACCTATAACTTGATAGCCTTCAAATCTAGTGGTACTTAGATTGAAGGGTGATAATAATTATTATGTTTGCTAGGGTTACGTAGAAACAAAAGTCTGGTTTGTAGAAATTTAGAACACTTTATTGCAGTAAAAAGACGTGAAATTGATAACCAGCTGTTCTTCAAGGTCGACTCAGTGCTCCGCCTCACGTAAACAAATGAAAGAAGTCAGTGTGATACACCCCAAACGTCAACTGTCGCAATAAGCATCACACAACTGGCGCTCTAACACCTGGCGGGTTTTTATACCCCAGCCATTGTTTATAGAACCAAATATAGTAGTGAAAATTAAACAAGGAAGAATAAGATGGATTGGCCATGTGCAGAGAATGCCGGAAGCCAGTGTAGCTGGATGGCAGAAGGAGAAGAGGAAGACCCAGGAAAAGATGGGTAGATGATATAGAAGATGACTTGAGAAAGTTAGGGGTTAAAGGTTGGAGAAGAAAAGCAGAGGACCGAGTAGAATGGAAGAGGGTGGTTAAGGGGCCAAGGGCCTACATGACCTGTAGTGCCAACTATCATCATCATCATCATCATTGTTTATAGAAAGCCGCAGACATTTCGAGAACATTCGTGGCGGCAAAAGAAATACACAAAATTCCAGAGCCTTTCTCTATCTCTTTCTTTTCTTGGCAAGCATCCAGCTTTCCTGCCCACGCGTCCGGCCCCCTTTTGTCGCGGCAGCACAACAATGCCATCGGCGACATTATTATTCCTTAGCAAATATTATTTCCATTCTCAATGGAGTCTAGATCTATGAATGTGGATTTAATGCATTGACAAAAATACTACTAGCTCAAATATTAACACACTGCATATTTCCAAAAGTTAAAACGCTGTCGGTTTGATTCTTAGATGTTAAACTCAATATCATAATAAAGAAACATTAAACAATGGTTTATACGAGGGCTGCTTAATATAGAATGATCACAACTTTTTTTGACAACGTATCTTTACTCATTCTCATAATTTTAATGATCCTTCTCAAAATAGTCTCCCCTGAATGCGATACACTTGTCCCAGCGTTTCTGCCAGTCTTCAAAGACATGCTGGAAACCATTTTTGAGAGATCCTTCAAAATCGCCTCCGCAGCCTTCACTACTCCTTCTGATGATGGATAATGCCTCCCACGAAGGCGTTTCTTCAAGTTAGGGAATAGAAAAAAGTCACATGGGGCTAAATCCGGACTATATGGAGGGTGAGGGATACACTTCACGTTGATTTTTACAAGATATTCAGCAACAACATTGGCAATATGTGGCCGCGCATTGTTGTGGTGCAGCATCCAGCCTGCTTCATGGAAATGTTGTCTTTTGCACCTGATATGGACTTGTAATGTTTTCAGGACATCCCTGTAGTATTATCCAGTTACTGATGTGTATGCAGGTACAACATGCTGGTAAACCATTCCATGAATATCAAAGAATGAGATGACCATAACTTTACCAGCAGAAGCAACCACTTTTGCTTTTTTGGGGGTTGGTGATGAAGGAGATTTCCACACTGAGCTTTGCTGTTTGCTCTCAGGATCAAAATGATGTAGTCAAGTTTCATCAGCAGTGATTACGTTTGAGAGAAACTCCGGATCTTCCTCTAACATCAACTTTAACTGCATGTTACCTCCATTGCAGCGGTAGGCGATACTGAACATGTCTGAACTTACCTGGTTCTCACAGGCGCATACCAGGAGTACCAACAATGAAACTACTACGGTGTGTTTGTTTTACATTAAGCTAACAGAATATAATAAGATTGAATTTTAGTGCGGAAAATTATGATCATTCTTTATTGAACAGGCCTCGTATAAATGGAACGTTGCACAAATAAGAAAAGTACTATATCTATGCAACAATGAAAACAAATTGCTAATAGAATATGTACCTGCTTAGCTAAACCAACTAGTCATGCTCACTTAACTTACCTGGATCATTTAAAAACAGTTGGTATGCTAAAGTTGCTAATTTCTCAAATTTGAATGCTTTTTCTGCTTTAGTTTTAGTATATTATTTAAAAGAAGTAAAATAAACAAGAGCAGAATACAATTACTCACTGTCTGTTTCCTCAATGAAATTTATAATGAACTTTATCGCCATTAACAAGAACTGGATGTTCATGATTTTCCGTTAGAAAGGAGTGAGCGGTTTTGTTAAATATCGGTTAAGAGTTTCCGTGACAATTACAGACGCGCCCAAGGAAATGTCACTGTGATACGCTCGTTAGCATTCACCGCTACTACACTGCTGTGCTTCCTCGTAACGGACTCTCTCTCTGATTACATCAGACACTCTCTCCCATAGAGTCCGCTAATGTCATGCAAAGATGTTTATAATCAACCAGAAACTGCTGATTGTTGCAGGTTCATAGAGGAAGTTCCAAAACAAACAAAATAAACACGATTATCTCTAAATACTGTTCCAAAAACTCTTCTAAAAGAGCTAACTTTTCAATTACTAAACATCTGTAATAGGAAAAAGTAGGAAAAGCTCTAAATTGATTCTTGTCATATTGGAATGCCGACTACCAATTGCGAATACTCAAACAGTTCAGCATCGATTCAGACCATGTTGGAACTACTCGGAATCGACCTTAATCGACAGTTTATAAGCAGTGCTCAAAAACTACGAGGGTCGACTGATAAGTCCCTGGCCTAACAATAAAAAAGCATTATTTTTTATTTATTTCTTAACATAATATCCAAAAAGGCTAATACATTCTTCATATCAGTGTTCTAATTTATAATCTCTGTAGTGTGATTTAATCGTGGTCCTCAAAATAGCTGTTTACTGCATCAATGACCTCGTTGTTGTGTAATCTTCCTCCTCCAAGAGATTTTTTGAGGCTCGGGAACACGTGGTAGTCACTGTGTACTAGATCTGGCGAATATGGTGGATGTTCAAGCAATTCAAACTTTAATTTGCACATTATCTCATTGCAATGACTGAACGATGGGTCGGAGCATTGTCGTGAAGAAACAAGATCTTTTTCTCTGCCCAATGAGGTCTTTTTCCTTTTACCTCGTCACTCAAACGTTGCCCTAAGCATGCATGGTAGTTACATTTACTCTGTTTCAAGTAATCAATAAAAATAATTCCCTGTACATCCCAGAAAACACTCGTCATAACCTTGTTAGCTGACTTTGCCCTTTTTGTAGTTGGTACACCTAGCGCAATGTACTGTTTTGACTGTGTTTTGCTTTCTAGAGTGTAGTGATATATCAAGTTTCATCCATGGTAATAAGCCGTCTCAAATATTCGCAGGGAGTTTTACGGTAGAGCTCCAAATTCTTAACAGAAACAGTTTTTCTTTGCAACTTTTGATCAGGTGTCAACAAACGCGGCACAGGCCTTGTGAAATCCCAAAACATTACTCAAAATATTACCTACACGTTCTTTTGTTATGTTTACAGCCTCTGCTATCTCAAACAACTTTAATCTGTGCTCTTCCAGTACTAAACGATGAATTTTTTTCAATGATTTCAGGAGTTGTGACTTCCACAGGACGTCCAAAGCGAGGCTTATCACTAGTATCCCATTAGAGCTGGCGTTCCCCAAGGTAGTGTCCTGGCACCCACTCTCTTCCTTCTATACATCAACACCCTACCATACTTGCCACGCTGCTCGCTGTATCTCTTTGCTGACGATACAGCTGTCACCTCCACACCATCAGAGCTCAACCTGTGTGCTCTCAGGATTCAACAATATGCTGACCTCCTTACCACTTGGTTCGAACGTTGGCGCCTACGCGTCCACCCACAGAAGAGCCAGGCTAGCACGTTCTCTCGAAGACCAATAGCGGATCTTCCACCAATTCGCCTAGCTGGTGAGGACATCCTTTGGAAAACTTACGTTAAGTATCTTAGTGTTATACTCGACATGAAACTGACGTGGAGAGACCATATTACATATGTGGCTAATAAAGTTAACAAAAGAATGGGTATGCTTTACGCTCTCTATAATCGACGATCGGTGATGTCTCTGCCTACAAAACTGCTCCTGTATAAGCAAGTACTCCGACCAGTCATCACATACGCCAGTGAAATATGGGGAGTAGCAGCCAAGTCTCACCTACACCGCCTTGAAATTCTACAATCCCGATTCCTCCGCATTGCCTCAGACTCCCCTTGGTACATCCCCAATCTAGTTATCCGACGAGACCTACGTATACCCACAATAACAGACTACATCCATACCCTTTCACGTTCCTTCTATCAAAACCTCTCCCACAACCTCAACTCCCTCATCCGCGGTCTAGGTGAGTACGACATCGATCCTGGAGAGCGCTACGAACGCCCGAGACTGCTTCTAGGCACATAAAATAACACATCAGATGACTTATATATAACTCCAACCTCATCTTCTGCCGTATATTATGCTTCCTTACAAAACACTCCACTGCCAGTAGAGGGTCTAGCCCTTATCTGGCTTGAGACCGAACGTCTGACATTCCGATCTTCAATGTCTAGTCGCGTGTGTGTGTAATAACGGATTATCGAATCTCCTATGCTCATTCTTTTGTTTCTACAATCTTTGATTGGATTCGATCTAGGAAGGTCATGTATTTTCCTATTCATAAATATCGGTTAGTAAACACTACAAAAGAGGCGAGATGTGGTAATCTGCGATGCAAGTTCTAACGTCCTTCAATATCAAAACATTCTTGAACCAATCACGCTTACAAACGTTTATGCTTCTGCTAATCAAGAAATAGTTTCATTATGGGAACCAGGGAGATGTGGGAATACAGTAAGCGTTGAGTGATACTCAAATGTTTTAAACTGCCAACAATATTAGCATTATTCCTTCCCGAATTCATTTAATCACTAAGAAAATATCCTTAGGTTCAATAGTCTCTAGAATAAAACAAGAGAATCGTCCAAATGCTAAAGGAAACACAATTTCAAGTCAATTACGTAAAACTATAATTGGATAATTTCAGATCTTCGTGACTGTTCTGTCATTAAAACTCTGTGATATTCAACAAGTGTCACACAAACGGTATGATTTGCTTTGATTGCACTCTCCCATTTTCCGGGACTTGAAGTTCTAATAGTTGTTTAGTCCGCTTCTGGGACCAGAGTGTGCAATGTCGTAACACTCACAAATAGCCATTTGGGATAGTATAGTCCGCCTCGGTAGTAGATGGTAGCATGTCTGCCTCACGTTCAAGACGTCCCGAGTTCGAATCTCGGTCAGGCTGAGTTACCTGGATAAGGTATTTCCGGGATTTTCCCTTATCCTGAATGACGAATGTCTGGTAACTCTAAGCTCTATGTACCCTGTACTCATTTGAACATCATTTCATTCATCGTCCGATATGACTTAACGTTGGAGGTTTTCTCTTATCCTGAAAGATGAATGTCTGGTAACTCTAAGCTCTATGTACCCTGTACTCATTTGAACATCATTTCATTCATCGTCCGATATGACTTAACATTGGAGTTTTTCTCTTATCATGAAAGATGAATGTCTGGTAACTCTAAGCTCTATGTACCCTGTACTCATTTGAACATCATTTCATTCATCGTCCGATATGGCTTAACATTGGAGTTTTTCTCTTATCCTGAAAGATGAATGTCTGGCAACTCTAAGCTCTATGTACCCTGTACTCATTTGAACATCATTTCATTCATCGTCCGATATGACTTAACATTGGAGGTTTTCTCTTATCCTGAAAGATGAATGTCTGGCAACTCTAAGCTCTATGTACCCTGTACTCATTTGAACATCATTTCATTCATCGTCCGATATGACTTAACGTTGGAGGTTTTCTCTTATCCTGAAAGATGAATGTCTGGCAACTCTAAGCTCTATGTACCCTGTACTCATTTGAACAACATTTCATTCATCGTCCGATATGACTTAACGTTGGAGGTTTTCTCTTATCCTGAAAGATGAATGTCTGGCAACTCTAAGCTCTATGTACCCTGTACTCATTTGAACATCATTTCATTCATCGTCCGATATGACTTAACATTGGAGTTTTTCTCTTATCCTGAAAGATGAATGTCTGGCAACTCTAAGCTCTATGTACCCTGTACTCATTTGAACATCATTTCATTCATCGTCCGATATGACTTAACATTGGAGTTTTTCTCTTATCCTGAAAGATGAATGTCTGGCAACTCTAAGCTCTATGTATCCTGTACTCATTTGAACATCATTTCATTCATCGTCCGATATGACTTAACATTGGAGTTTTTCTCTTATCCTGAAAGATGAATGTCTGGCAACTCTAAGCTCTATGTACCCTGTACTCATTTGAACATCATTTCATTCATCGTCCGATATAACTTAACGTTGGAGGTTTTCTCTTATCCTGAAAGATGAATGTCTGGCAACTCTAAGCTCTATGTACCCTGTACTCATTTGAACATCATTTCATTCATCGTCCGATATGACTTAACATTGGAGTTTTTCTCTTATCCTGAAAGATGAATGTCTGGCAACTCTAAGCTCTATGTATCCTGTACTCATTTGAACATCATTTCATTCATCGTCCGATATGACTTAACATTGGAGTTTTTCTCTTATCCTGAAAGATGAATGTCTGGCAACTCTAAGCTCTATGTACCCTGTACTCATTTGAACATCATTTCATTCATCGTCCGATATAACTTAACGTTGGAGGTTTTCTCTTATCCTGAAAGATGAATGTCTGGCAACTCTAAGCTCTATGTACCCTGTACTCATTTGAACATCATTTCATTCATCGTCCGATATGACTTAACGTTGGAGGTTTTCTCTTATCCTGAAAGATGAATGTCTGGTAACTCTAAGCTCTATGTACCCTGTACTCATTTGAACATCATTTCATTCATCGTCCGATATAACTTAACGTTGGAGGTTTTCTCTTATCCTGAAAGATGAATGTCTAGTAACTCTAAGCTCTATGTACCCTGTACTCATTTGAACATCATTTCATTCATCGTCCGATATAACTTAACGTTGGAGGTTTTCTCTTATCCTGAAAGATGAATGTCTGGCAACTCTAAGCTCTATGTACCCTGTACTCATTTGAACATCATTTCATTCATCGTCCGATATGACTTAACGTTGGAGGTTTTCTCTTATCCTGAAAGATGAATGTCTGGTAACTCTAAGCTCTATGTACCCTGTACTCATTTGAACATCATTTCATTCATCGTCCGATATGACTTAACATTGGAGTTTTTCTCTTATCCTGAAAGATGAATGTCTGGCAACTCTAAGCTCTATGTATCCTGTACTCATTTGAACATCATTTCATTCATCGTCCGATATGACTTAACATTGGAGTTTTTCTCTTATCCTGAAAGATGAATGTCTGGCAACTCTAAGCTCTATGTACCCTGTACTCATTTGAACATCATTTCATTCATCGTCCGATATAACTTAACGTTGGAGGTTTTCTCTTATCCTGAAAGATGAATGTCTGGCAACTCTAAGCTCTATGTACCCTGTACTCATTTGAACATCATTTCATTCATCGTCCGATATGACTTAACGTTGGAGGTTTTCTCTTATCCTGAAAGATGAATGTCTGGTAACTCTAAGCTCTATGTACCCTGTACTCATTTGAACATCATTTCATTCATCGTCCGATATAACTTAACGTTGGAGGTTTTCTCTTATCCTGAAAGATGAATGTCTAGTAACTCTAAGCTCTATGTACCCTGTACTCATTTGAACATCATTTCATTCATCGTCCGATATAACTTAACGTTGGAGGTTTTCTCTTATCCTGAAAGATGAATGTCTGGCAACTCTAAGCTCTATGTACCCTGTACTCATTTGAACATCATTTCATTCATCGTCCGATATGACTTAACGTTGGAGGTTTTCTCTTATCCTGAAAGATGAATGTCTGGTAACTCTAAGCTCTATGTACCCTGTACTCATTTGAACATCATTTCATTCATCGTCCGATATGACTTAACGTTGGAGGTTTTCTCTTATCCTGAAAGATGAATGTCTGGTAACTCTAAGCTCTATGTACCCTGTACTCATTTGAACATCATTTCATTCATCGTCCGATATGACTTAACGTTGGAGGTTTTCTCTTATCCTGAAAGATGAATGTCTGGTAACTCCAAGCTCTATGTACCCTGTACTCATTTGAACATCATTTCATTCATCGTCCGATATGACTTAACGTTGGAGGTTTTCTCTTATCCTGAAAGATGAATGTCTGGCAACTCTAAGCTCTATGTACCCTGTACTCATTTGAACATCATTTCATTCATCGTCCGATATGACTTAACGTTGGAGGTTTTCTCTTATCCTGAAAGATGAATGTCTGGTAACTCTAAGCTCTATGTACCCTGTACTCATTTGAACATCATTTCATTCATCGTCCGATATGACTTAACGTTGGAGGTTTTCTCTTATCCTGAAAGATGAATGTCTGGTAACTCTAAGCTCTATGTACCCTGTATTCATTTGAACATCATTTCATTCATCGTCCGATATGACTTAACATTGGAGTTTTTCTCTTATCCTGAAAGATGAATGTCTGGCAACTCTAAGCTCTATGTATCCTGTACTCATTTGAACATCATTTCATTCATCGTCCGATATGACTTAACATTGGAGTTTTTCTCTTATCCTGAAAGATGAATGTCTGGCAACTCTAAGCTCTATGTACCCTGTACTCATTTGAACATCATTTCATTCATCGTCCGATATAACTTAACGTTGGAGGTTTTCTCTTATCCTGAAAGATGAATGTCTGGCAACTCTAAGCTCTATGTACCCTGTACTCATTTGAACATCATTTCATTCATCGTCCGATATGACTTAACGTTGGAGGTTTTCTCTTATCCTGAAAGATGAATGTCTGGTAACTCTAAGCTCTATGTACCCTGTACTCATTTGAACATCATTTCATTCATCGTCCGATATAACTTAACGTTGGAGGTTTTCTCTTATCCTGAAAGATGAATGTCTAGTAACTCTAAGCTCTATGTACCCTGTACTCATTTGAACATCATTTCATTCATCGTCCGATATAACTTAACGTTGGAGGTTTTCTCTTATCCTGAAAGATGAATGTCTGGCAACTCTAAGCTCTATGTACCCTGTACTCATTTGAACATCATTTCATTCATCGTCCGATATGACTTAACGTTGGAGGTTTTCTCTTATCCTGAAAGATGAATGTCTGGTAACTCTAAGCTCTATGTACCCTGTACTCATTTGAACATCATTTCATTCATCGTCCGATATGACTTAACGTTGGAGGTTTTCTCTTATCCTGAAAGATGAATGTCTGGTAACTCTAAGCTCTATGTACCCTGTACTCATTTGAACATCATTTCATTCATCGTCCGATATGACTTAACGTTGGAGGTTTTCTCTTATCCTGAAAGATGAATGTCTGGTAACTCTAAGCTCTATGTACCCTGTACTCATTTGAACATCATTTCATTCATCGTCCGATATGACTTAACGTTGGAGGTTTTCTCTTATCCTGAAAGATGAATGTCTGGCAACTCTAAGCTCTATGTACCCTGTACTCATTTGAACATCATTTCATTCATCGTCCGATATGACTTAACGTTGGAGGTTTTCTTTTATCCTGAAAGATGAATGTCTGGTAACTCTAAGCTCTATGTACCCTGTACTCATTTGAACATCATTTCATTCATCGTCCGATATAACTTAACGTTGGAGGTTTTCTCTTATCCTGAAAGATGAATGTCTAGTAACTCTAAGCTCTATGTACCCTGTACTCATTTGAACATCATTTCATTCATCGTCCGATATAACTTAACGTTGGAGGTTTTCTCTTATCCTGAAAGATGAATGTCTGGCAACTCTAAGCTCTATGTACCCTGTACTCATTTGAACATCATTTCATTCATCGTCCGATATGACTTAACGTTGGAGGTTTTCTCTTATCCTGAAAGATGAATGTCTGGTAACTCTAAGCTCTATGTACCCTGTACTCATTTGAACATCATTTCATTCATCGTCCGATATGACTTAACGTTGGAGGTTTTCTCTTATCCTGAAAGATGAATGTCTGGTAACTCTAAGCTCTATGTACCCTGTACTCATTTGAACATCATTTCATTCATCGTCCGATATGACTTAACGTTGGAGGTTTTCTCTTATCCTGAAAGATGAATGTCTGGTAACTCTAAGCTCTATGTACCCTGTACTCATTTGAACATCATTTCATTCATCGTCCGATATGACTTAACGTTGGAGGTTTTCTCTTATCCTGAAATATGAATGTCTGGCAACTCTAAGCTCTATGTACCCTGTACTCATTTGAACATCATTTCATTCATCGTCCGATATGACTTAACGTTGGAGGTTTTCTCTTATCCTGAAAGATGAATGTCTGGTAACTCTAAGCTCTATGTACCCTGTACTCATTTGAACATCATTTCATTCATCGTCCGATATGACTTAACGTTGGAGGTTTTCTCTTATCCTGAAAGATGAATGTCTGGCAACTCTAAGCTCTATGTACCCTGTACTCATTTGAACATCATTTCATTCATCGTCCGATATGACTTAACATTGGAGTTTTTCTCTTATCCTGAAAGATGAATGTCTGGCAACTCTAAGCTCTATGTATCCTGTACTCATTTGAACATCATTTCATTCATCGTCCGATATGACTTAACATTGGAGTTTTTCTCTTATCCTGAAAGATGAATGTCTGGCAACTCTAAGCTCTATGTACCCTGTACTCATTTGAACATCATTTCATTCATCGTCCGATATAACTTAACGTTGGAGGTTTTCTCTTATCCTGAAAGATGAATGTCTGGCAACTCTAAGCTCTATGTACCCTGTACTCATTTGAACATCATTTCATTCATCGTCCGATATGACTTAACGTTGGAGGTTTTCTCTTATCCTGAAAGATGAATGTCTGGTAACTCTAAGCTCTATGTACCCTGTACTCATTTGAACATCATTTCATTCATCGTCCGATATGACTTAACGTTGGAGGTTTTCTCTTATCCTGAAAGATGAATGTCTGGTAACTCTAAGCTCTATGTACCCTGTACTCATTTGAACATCATTTCATTCATCGTCCGATATGACTTAACGTTGGAGGTTTTCTCTTATCCTGAAAGATGAATGTCTGGTAACTCCAAGCTCTATGTACCCTGTACTCATTTGAACATCATTTCATTCATCGTCCGATATGACTTAACGTTGGAGGTTTTCTCTTATCCTGAAAGATGAATGTCTGGCAACTCTAAGCTCTATGTACCCTGTACTCATTTGAACATCATTTCATTCATCGTCCGATATGACTTAACGTTGGAGGTTTTCTCTTATCCTGAAAGATGAATGTCTGGTAACTCTAAGCTCTATGTACCCTGTACTCATTTGAACATCATTTCATTCATCGTCCGATATGACTTAACGTTGGAGGTTTTCTCTTATCCTGAAAGATGAATGTCTGGTAACTCTAAGCTCTATGTACCCTGTATTCATTTGAACATCATTTCATTCATCGTCCGATATGACTTAACATTGGAGTTTTTCTCTTATCCTGAAAGATGAATGTCTGGCAACTCTAAGCTCTATGTATCCTGTACTCATTTGAACATCATTTCATTCATCGTCCGATATGACTTAACATTGGAGTTTTTCTCTTATCCTGAAAGATGAATGTCTGGCAACTCTAAGCTCTATGTACCCTGTACTCATTTGAACATCATTTCATTCATCGTCCGATATAACTTAACGTTGGAGGTTTTCTCTTATCCTGAAAGATGAATGTCTGGCAACTCTAAGCTCTATGTACCCTGTACTCATTTGAACATCATTTCATTCATCGTCCGATATGACTTAACGTTGGAGGTTTTCTCTTATCCTGAAAGATGAATGTCTGGTAACTCTAAGCTCTATGTACCCTGTACTCATTTGAACATCATTTCATTCATCGTCCGATATAACTTAACGTTGGAGGTTTTCTCTTATCCTGAAAGATGAATGTCTAGTAACTCTAAGCTCTATGTACCCTGTACTCATTTGAACATCATTTCATTCATCGTCCGATATAACTTAACGTTGGAGGTTTTCTCTTATCCTGAAAGATGAATGTCTGGCAACTCTAAGCTCTATGTACCCTGTACTCATTTGAACATCATTTCATTCATCGTCCGATATGACTTAACGTTGGAGGTTTTCTCTTATCCTGAAAGATGAATGTCTGGTAACTCTAAGCTCTATGTACCCTGTACTCATTTGAACATCATTTCATTCATCGTCCGATATGACTTAACGTTGGAGGTTTTCTCTTATCCTGAAAGATGAATGTCTGGTAACTCTAAGCTCTATGTACCCTGTACTCATTTGAACATCATTTCATTCATCGTCCGATATGACTTAACGTTGGAGGTTTTCTCTTATCCTGAAAGATGAATGTCTGGTAACTCTAAGCTCTATGTACCCTGTACTCATTTGAACATCATTTCATTCATCGTCCGATATGACTTAACGTTGGAGGTTTTCTCTTATCCTGAAAGATGAATGTCTGGCAACTCTAAGCTCTATGTACCCTGTACTCATTTGAACATCATTTCATTCATCGTCCGATATGACTTAACGTTGGAGGTTTTCTTTTATCCTGAAAGATGAATGTCTGGTAACTCTAAGCTCTATGTACCCTGTACTCATTTGAACATCATTTCATTCATCGTCCGATATAACTTAACGTTGGAGGTTTTCTCTTATCCTGAAAGATGAATGTCTAGTAACTCTAAGCTCTATGTACCCTGTACTCATTTGAACATCATTTCATTCATCGTCCGATATAACTTAACGTTGGAGGTTTTCTCTTATCCTGAAAGATGAATGTCTGGCAACTCTAAGCTCTATGTACCCTGTACTCATTTGAACATCATTTCATTCATCGTCCGATATGACTTAACGTTGGAGGTTTTCTCTTATCCTGAAAGATGAATGTCTGGTAACTCTAAGCTCTATGTACCCTGTACTCATTTGAACATCATTTCATTCATCGTCCGATATGACTTAACGTTGGAGGTTTTCTCTTATCCTGAAAGATGAATGTCTGGTAACTCTAAGCTCTATGTACCCTGTACTCATTTGAACATCATTTCATTCATCGTCCGATATGACTTAACGTTGGAGGTTTTCTCTTATCCTGAAAGATGAATGTCTGGTAACTCTAAGCTCTATGTACCCTGTACTCATTTGAACATCATTTCATTCATCGTCCGATATGACTTAACGTTGGAGGTTTTCTCTTATCCTGAAATATGAATGTCTGGCAACTCTAAGCTCTATGTACCCTGTACTCATTTGAACATCATTTCATTCATCGTCCGATATGACTTAACGTTGGAGGTTTTCTCTTATCCTGAAAGATGAATGTCTGGTAACTCTAAGCTCTATGTACCCTGTACTCATTTGAACATCATTTCATTCATCGTCCGATATGACTTAACGTTGGAGGTTTTCTCTTATCCTGAAAGATGAATGTCTGGCAACTCTAAGCTCTATGTACCCTGTACTCATTTGAACATCATTTCATTCATCGTCCGATATGACTTAACATTGGAGTTTTTCTCTTATCCTGAAAGATGAATGTCTGGCAACTCTAAGCTCTATGTATCCTGTACTCATTTGAACATCATTTCATTCATCGTCCGATATGACTTAACATTGGAGTTTTTCTCTTATCCTGAAAGATGAATGTCTGGCAACTCTAAGCTCTATGTACCCTGTACTCATTTGAACATCATTTCATTCATCGTCCGATATAACTTAACGTTGGAGGTTTTCTCTTATCCTGAAAGATGAATGTCTGGCAACTCTAAGCTCTATGTACCCTGTACTCATTTGAACATCATTTCATTCATCGTCCGATATGACTTAACGTTGGAGGTTTTCTCTTATCCTGAAAGATGAATGTCTGGTAACTCTAAGCTCTATGTACCCTGTACTCATTTGAACATCATTTCATTCATCGTCCGATATAACTTAACGTTGGAGGTTTTCTCTTATCCTGAAAGATGAATGTCTAGTAACTCTAAGCTCTATGTACCCTGTACTCATTTGAACATCATTTCATTCATCGTCCGATATAACTTAACGTTGGAGGTTTTCTCTTATCCTGAAAGATGAATGTCTGGCAACTCTAAGCTCTATGTACCCTGTACTCATTTGAACATCATTTCATTCATCGTCCGATATGACTTAACGTTGGAGGTTTTCTCTTATCCTGAAAGATGAATGTCTGGTAACTCTAAGCTCTATGTACCCTGTACTCATTTGAACATCATTTCATTCATCGTCCGATATGACTTAACGTTGGAGGTTTTCTCTTATCCTGAAAGATGAATGTCTGGTAACTCTAAGCTCTATGTACCCTGTACTCATTTGAACATCATTTCATTCATCGTCCGATATGACTTAACGTTGGAGGTTTTCTCTTATCCTGAAAGATGAATGTCTGGTAACTCTAAGCTCTATGTACCCTGTACTCATTTGAACATCATTTCATTCATCGTCCGATATGACTTAACGTTGGAGGTTTTCTCTTATCCTGAAAGATGAATGTCTGGCAACTCTAAGCTCTATGTACCCTGTACTCATTTGAACATCATTTCATTCATCGTCCGATATGACTTAACGTTGGAGGTTTTCTCTTATCCTGAAAGATGAATGTCTGGTAACTCTAAGCTCTATGTACCCTGTACTCATTTGAACATCATTTCATTCATCGTCCGATATGACTTAACGTTGGAGGTTTTCTCTTATCCTGAAAGATGAATGTCTGGCAACTCTAAGCTCTATGTACCCTGTACTCATTTGAACATCATTTCATTCATCGTCCGATATGACTTAACATTGGAATTTTTCTCTTATCCTGAAAGATGAATGTCTGGCAACTCTAAGCTCTATGTATCCTGTACTCATTTGAACATCATTTCATTCATCGTCCGATATGACTTAACATTGGAGTTTTTCTCTTATCCTGAAAGATGAATGTCTGGCAACTCTAAGCTCTATGTACCCTGTACTCATTTGAACATCATTTCATTCATCGTCCGATATAACTTAACGTTGGAGGTTTTCTCTTATCCTGAAAGATGAATGTCTGGCAACTCTAAGCTCTATGTACCCTGTACTCATTTGAACATCATTTCATTCATCGTCCGATATGACTTAACGTTGGAGGTTTTCTCTTATCCTGAAAGATGAATGTCTGGTAACTCTAAGCTCTATGTACCCTGTACTCATTTGAACATCATTTCATTCATCGTCCGATATAACTTAACGTTGGAGGTTTTCTCTTATCCTGAAAGATGAATGTCTAGTAACTCTAAGCTCTATGTACCCTGTACTCATTTGAACATCATTTCATTCATCGTCCGATATAACTTAACGTTGGAGGTTTTCTCTTATCCTGAAAGATGAATGTCTGGCAACTCTAAGCTCTATGTACCCTGTACTCATTTGAACATCATTTCATTCATCGTCCGATATGACTTAACGTTGGAGGTTTTCTCTTATCCTGAAAGATGAATGTCTGGTAACTCTAAGCTCTATGTACCCTGTACTCATTTGAACATCATTTCATTCATCGTCCGATATGACTTAACGTTGGAGGTTTTCTCTTATCCTGAAAGATGAATGTCTGGTAACTCTAAGCTCTATGTACCCTGTACTCATTTGAACATCATTTCATTCATCGTCCGATATGAGTAGTGAATACCCCCCCGGAGGCAGACGGTCAAAGGTCACTCCGGCGCCAAAGAGGTTAGATGAGTCACGCCTTAGTGCATGGAGGTCAAGGTCGTGTCCTTGAACTTTGGGTTAGAGGTTATGTTTTGACTGGCGGTTGTTGTTGTCGCCGTCGTCGATAACCTCTACCCCAAAGTTCGAGGTCACGTCCTTGGTCCTCCGCGCGCGCGAGCGAGGCGTGGCTGCACCTTCCCTCCCCCCTCTTAGGCGCCGGAGCGGATTCCTTCTCTTCGACCGCACGTGCCTCCGGGAGGGCATTTCTTCTTTATTTTTCTTTTTTTTTTTGATACATGTACAAGGTTTCTTTTGGTTCTGATACAACACGACATACATCGACATTGAGTTTTTTTTATTACAATTTTTGTTTTTGCTTTCAACACTATACATTTTGTTTTGTTGTTGTTGTTGTTGTTGTTGCTGTTTAGCCGTTGCGGCGATAGAAAAAAAAAAGAAAACTACACAGGCACATCACTACCGTTCTTCGGAATTTAACAAGATTACTTTCACGTGGGTCACTACGCACTTGTCGTTCTTGCCGCCGCCGTTGTCGGGACCGCTGCTGCCGCTGCTGCTATCGGCGCCAAGGAGGCGACCGGCGCCGTTGCTGCTGCCGGGGAGGGGTTGCTTGGAGGCGTCGGGGCTGCCGCTGCTGTTGCTGCTGTTGGCGAGGGGCTGCCTGGAGTCGTCGGGTTCGCTGTCGGGATCGGCGTCTGGCTCGCGCCGTGCGTCGACGCCGAGTTTGAGATCGAGGTCGTCTTCGGTCTCCGACGAGTCGTCGTCGCCGTCGTCGTTGAGCAGTATGGAGCGAATGTACTTGTTGGCCACCGTGGTGATGCAAGTGAAATTGAAGTGATGGAAATTGTCGCTCACGTCCTGCTGCTGCTGGACCTTGGGAACGTATAGGGCACCCACCAGGAAGTCGGTGCATCCGTGCTGCTCGCACTGAAGAATGTTGAAGGAGCCCTGGCGCGTGAGACACTGGTCCAGACTGGGCGTGTTTCGCGTGTTCAGGGTTATGGTCAATCTGACGGCGTCGTAAGGTCCGGCGTTTATGAAGCAGTTCCTGAAGGCTATGTGAAGCACGTCGGCGTTGACGGAATATGCGAGATTCGTCGCCAATTTGATGACGACCGATTTCTCGTTGTCGGCCCAGTCGGGTCTCGTTTCCATGGATATGATTCTAAAAGACTGATCGGCGAACTTGCCGTCGGCGTTTACCAGTTCCGTGGCGTTGAACACCATCTGCGTCCACACGTTGTGACCCAGATCGATCGGTTCCGACAGGAGGTCGATGCCGCCGCGCGGACCGTCTCTCGCGGAAGGGCTAGGTCCTCCCGAGGACGTGCGGATCTTGCTGGCGAAAGCTGCGGGACGCGGACGACAATGCTTCTGCTTCTTGACCCTCTGCCTCTTGATCTGCTGGGCCAAGAGCGGAGAGTCCAGATCTGGGCCGATGCACTGGGCCGGCTCGTGGTAGCACAAGGCGCACTGGCAGTAGATGCGCTTGTGCTTGCAGAACCAATGCGGACAGAACACCATCTTGGACGATACTGACTGGAAGCTGGCAAGGCGCGCCGCATTTATACGGGCGAGTTGAAGGTCAAAGTGGCATGACGTCAACAGGAGGCGGCTGCGGTGACGACATCGAGCGAAGCGGGCGAGACGAATCGTTATTGCTTCTGCTGCTCTTCGTCCTGCTCGAAGCTATACAGATGGCGACTCCTGTCGTTGGTGAGCGCTTCTTCGCCGTTGTATATCAGATAGAATTTATTTGACCTTATGTAGGTCAGATCGTGAGGCTTGAGATCGTCGAACCTCTGAGGCAGATATAGGCACCCGCCTCCTTCGATCTTTACGGCGATTCTTCGACCGAACTTGGTCTTCACCGCCTGAATGTCGTCTATGGCGTAGCGCCTACCTTCCTCCAGGTCGCTAGCCGTTATCGTCTGCGACATGCTCTTGCCGTAGCTGCCGCTTCCCAGACTGTTCAGTCGGTTGAGGACATCTCGACGATCGGCCATTGCGACGAGTCAAAGAGAGGAAAAAAAAAATGACGAGGATGTGCCGGACGGTGTAGCGTTTCAGCTGCTGCAGGCCGAAGAACGAAGACTGAAGAATGGCCGACGCGTTCGGGATATATATACGCGTGCACGCGCATCACAGCGTCAACACCATTACGTCATACACTGCATGGCAACAGGCGACGATGTTGGAAGCGTGCCATCTGGATGTGCAAAACAAGAACAAGGTCGCGCGTGGCAAACACGACATGTTCACGTCCGATGCACGTGATCGCTCCGAGGACGATGCGCCGCGTGGCGCCGGGCAACGAAGTTGGAAGCGTGCCAACTGGATGTGCAAAACAAGAACAAGGTCGCGCGTGGCAAACACGACGCGTTCACGTCCGATGCACGTGATCGCTCCGAGGACGATGCGCCGCGTGGCGCCGGGCAACGAAGTTGGAAGCGTGCCAACTGGATGTGCAAAACAAGAACAAGGTCGCGCGTGGCAAACACGACGCGTTCACGACGGATGCACGTGATCACTCCGACGATAGGCTGTCGTGTAGATATAATTGAATTTCGTGGAAGTCTTTAGGCGTGGCACATAATATGCGATCGACGAATGCCGAATACCTCATGGCACCTGCATCGCCGTTCACCTTGCGGAAGTACATTTTGTAGGCGGAGATTAAGTTCCTGACCTCGTTGGATTCCTTTAGACGATGGTAGAACACGTCGTTCACGATGGGGTAGAGTTTGATTAGCGTCTTCCAATCTTCTTCCACCAGAGACAAGCTCACCGTCTCGGCACGTTGCGATTGCTTGAGGATGATGTTGGGAGTTCCAAACACGTGCTTTACGTCCAACTTGAGCTGATCGTTTAGATTTAGATCGCACTTCACGGTTTCCTTCTTGGCACTACCGCTCACGTTGGTGATGCACGTGATGATATTTTTCCAGTCCGTGAGCGCCGTCAGAACGATTCCCCGATCTTCTCCGCACTTGGCTATCGTGATGCACAGGTCGTGAGGAGGCAGCCCCGAAAATCCGACGCTGAGAAACTTCTTCTGCGCGCGGTCCAGGAAGTATACGTTACTTCTGACGCCTATGAGGGAGTGCAGCGGCTGTTTGACGTCCTCGTCCGATTTAGGTCTTTTGGGTTCCGGCTCGACCATGCTGAAAACAATGCAAAAAAAAAGTATGTCAGATGCAGGATTCGACCCGCGCTCCTTTCGGAAACAGAGCTTAAATCTATCGCCTTAGACCGCTCGGCCAATCTGACTGCGAAAGTGCGAGCGCGAACTCACCTTGCGGTAGATGTGGACATGACGACGCTTCGCCTCGTACTGAGACGAACCTTTTGGAACCGCCGGAGGTCAAGGAGCCAAAGGGTGCGTTCTAGAAAGGAAAAGATGAGTCACAGATGAGACAGAGTTAAAACATGTGATTAATGTACACGTCATAAGGCACGTGTTTGAGGATTCCTTCGTGGTTCGGGTCGTGAGGCGGACGAGTGTCGTTTGGTTTCGGATCGCAAGGTTGCGCATTCCGCTTGTCTACGAGGTGCGCATACCATTGGGCCATGGTCGTTACGGATCTTTGCGCGCAATGAAGGCGCGGCAATCTATGGCAAGGATGGATGCACGAAGATGTGCGAAATGCCACGTACGATTCGTCGTCGAACCCCAGTTCCTCTATGTTGATCACGGTCCTGTTCGTCGCCTTGCGCAGAAATTCCGTTCTCTGTTCCCCCTTGGTGAAGATGACCGTGAAGAGAGCCGCGCCGCGCTTCAATATGGAAGGAAGTTCATCGTAGTCGACGTCGCCATCGTCCCACGTTAAACCGTGAATTTTTGAGCTGATTTTACGATTGGTCGAATTTACTTTATCGGTCAATGGATGGGTGTCTCGAGGAGGTTTAAAGACCCACGTCTGCGCTTCGCAACCCGAACCACATATGGAAAGTTCTTTGACGACGTATTCGAGATCGTCGTTCACGAAAAAGTTGAAGTAAAGGAATCCCGTTCCGGAAGACATGTTTCCGCGAGGAGTTTCAAACCTAAAGTGAGGCGCGAGAGTAAAATTGCACTTACCTTATACCGACGCCGGCGGCTTGCAGGTCTGATGAACGACGGCGGAGTTTCTGCAGTCGTTGCGAAGGCATACGTCTCTGTAAGTCTTGGCTATGAGACGATCGTTGTACGCGTAATCGGTTATTCGAAAGTTGAGATAAAATGTCCGGGCGGGCAGGTTACAGCATCGATGCACCGTATAAGCAATGACGTAATGACCGCATGTGGAGCTGGTGGAACTTTGCAGTCTTCGCTTGGAATGAGTCCAATATCTGCCGCAATTGCTGTTTAAGAAGCGCGTGAAATGAGGAGAAAGCGGCGGCATTCCGAAACTATCGAAGTACTCGCCCTTCCCGCACTTTGAAATGTAGATGCCTATCCAATGAGTGCCGGGTTTGTTGGCGGGGTCCGTGTTCGCTACCAAGGCCACCGGAAGAGGTCTTCCGACGCGTTCGGGTAATTGATCGCAGGCAAAGACGCCTAGAAAATGAGGTTTCGTGCGACTGTTGTTGGCTAAGTATTTGCGTATCTGTTCGGTATTCATGTTACGTAAATGGATCTGTTGGCGTCGAATTCCAGCAGGCGCTGATATTCGGAAAAGACGATCATGCAAGCTGCCTCGGTTAGGGCCGTTTTAAAACTTACGTTTAACGAAACGTTGCCGTGATGTAATCCCGAAACGTGCGTTTCGCTGGCGGTCTTATCCGCGGTTAAGTCGAACATGTACAGCGTGTAACCGCGGGGATAATCTTTTCTGGCTATGGTGTGCCCCTTATCTTCGGGATTTAGATCTAACGCCTTGGCCAAGGTATTGAAGGCTTTTATAAATTGATTGTTCGCAAAATCCGGCGTCAGCGGCTGCGCCGGGTACGGCTGCTCGTTCACGAACAGCTGAAGAAAATTGAGGTCTAGGTGTAGGAAGTTAAACGGGTTTTTGCGAAAATCGCCGCTATACGCCGAATCGGATACGAACGCGATGGTCACCCTGCGAGGTGCTTTGCCCACTAGCATGTCGTGAAACTTTTTGCTTATCGTTCCTCTGGGGATGTTAAAAGGTTGAATGTCCACTTCGTCTAGAGGCATCTTGCCGTTCTGCGCGGACAGTAAATTTTGGTGTGCCAGAAGGAGGGAAGGAGAAGGAAAGATGCACGTCACGTTAAGCGTGGCGGTCGTTATCACGGTTTTTCCCTTGAGTTCTCCGACGGACATCAGATGAAATTCGGGCGTCGACGGCGTTAATTTGACGGTCATGTCGATGTTATTGGGAAGATATTTGTCCTGAGAAAACAGAGAACACGATAATCGCCCCAGCAATTCGAACTCCGTGCTACCCTTCGTGTGCTCGAAACGCCAGGTTACGCCCTCGTTGCCGTCGAAAACGTCAAACTTTCCCGCCGTGTCTTTCTTCCATAGCGACGCTTCGAGCCACGAATTTTGCGAATCGGGCGAGTAATTGAAGAGCTGCTCTATGTACGTTCTGTAAGGATAACCGGGTTGCGGAGGTGTGACGGTGACGTTATTTAAAACTACTTCCACCTGCTGAAAGAGCGCGTTAAGAGGGTTATTCACGAGGGTGATCTTATCCGTATCTTTTAAAACCTTATCGTCGTGAGAGACGATCTTGCACCGCAGGTATAGATCTATTTGAGAGAGGTCGATGTAAGCGTCGGCATTGCCCTTGTAGTGAAAGACGATGGGGGAATTGTAGGAAATTACGTTTTGGGGTTCTAGTTCGATGATCGAATAGCGATTTACGCTCGTTTGCACGGGACGTTCTTCGAAAATGTTAAATGCGGAATTTACGTAAACCTTCGACATTATGCAAATATGTCGCGCGGGGTCGCCTTTCTCTTCGCTAATTTGCGCTTGCGCGTCTGCTTACACGTGCTCTTGCGGGGTCGCTTCTTCTTCTTCTTGTTGTTTTTAGTCTTTCTTGCGGGCGCCTTCTTGCGTCGCGTGCGCTTCCTTTTCGACTGCGCGAGTTTTCGAATTTTACGAGCTTTTATTCCCGAACCGAGCATCGAGTCCAGCGCACGATCGGCTTTATGTTTCAGATTAGTCCCGCCCTCTTTGAGTCTTTCGTTGAGGGAAGCTTTAAACGGCCTTTGAGACAGGACATCGGATAATACGTTGCCGCCCACGTTTAACAGTTCCTTGCCGACGGACTTAGCTGCGGATTTAACGTACGGAGACATGAATCGAAATAAACTGCCTAAAGCGCCGAAAAGACCTCGGCCCCTCTGAAAGCGTTTCCCCTTGTACAGCACCAGAGAGTCGCCTCGACCGGATTGATCGAGGAAGTACTTAACGAGTTCTCGATGATCCATAAGGTCTAAACCAGAGAACCACGGCCGAAGAAAACCCGTCGATAAATGGCAATAATTCGCCCGTACCGGTTCTTAAATCTATTTGCACGATCTGAAAATCGTGTTGAAGAACGGGCACCCAGTTTAACGGGGCGAACGTCCTTTCCATCGCCAAATGCCTGTGGTCGACGTCCACTTCGACTATGGTGCTTTCGATGATCGGAGCAAACGTGTGGCTCACCATCTGAGGTTCTATGATGTTGCAGTAAACGAACATCTCGTACGGAAAAGTAACGTACGGATTCATCGGAAATTGAGCGCGTTTCACTTTGGTAACGTCGGTAAAAGGCGCGAATCCTAATTGCCTGCATAGATCCGAGGAGAGGAAGAGCTCGCGCATGACGTTTCTGCTGCCGTCGTCGCCCGAATTTCGCTTACTTTGCGATCTTCTAGATTCGCCGTGTGCAGGATCGTCGCCGGCGACCGCGTGTTCGGCGTGCGCTGCGTCGCTAACCTCGTATTCCGGGCGGTTCGTGTGATTATTTCTCTGCCTGGTTTCGACCTCGGTGGCGGGGGTGACGGCGGCGGCGACGGCGGCGGCTGGAGCACCCGCATCTTTGCGCATCTTTTCTTTCCTTTCCACGGCCTGAGGATTAACGCTAACGATGCCGGCCTCTTTATTGAATAAAAAGAATTTGTCGACGTGAGCTTCCTTTTTTATTTTATCGTTAAGCATCGTCAACAGCATTACGTTATCCGTCACGGTCGTTTCTTCCAATTCGTATCTGAATTCCACTTCTCGAGGAGGCTCCTTGCGAAGGAGCGTGCCTTTTATGAAGTTACCGCCTTTTGCGACGTTTAAAAACGAACCCGGGTATCTGATCTTCGTGAGGGCCACCTCCCATTTGCCTTGAAGAACCGTGCGTTGCGGCAGCATGTTCCAGAACTGAGACGTCGTGTTGTTTTCGAATATGCTTGCGGATCCGTTGCTGGTTAAAGTAACGGAAAATGGCTCCGTGCGAATCATGACGGAGCCGTTATTTCGGACCGCTTAATCCAAGAATTAAATTTATCGGGATAACCTTTCCACTTCACGAGCACCTCCTTACTGCCGCCTCTGGTGCGTGTGCTCAAGATCTTATCTATCTTGTAAACCTCGGGAAGGGCGACTTTCTGCAATTCTTCCGCGTAAAAGATCCCCTCGAGTTCTTCTCCCGCGAGATCCTTCAGTCTGTAGACCGCGGGCACGCTTCTGATCGCCCGGTGTATCACAAATATTTCGTTCGTCCAATTGTGCTCGTAACCCTTGTCGAACACGAGTTTTAATTTTGAAATTCGAACGTGATCGCCAACCTTGTAGGTAAGCGGTTTGGAAGCCGCAAAGTTTTGCAATCTTTTCCCGTATAAATTATCGTACACCTCTAATATATTAGAAGAGTTTACCTGTATGGGAGCCATTTTTATCGATCTGTGATAGGAACCGTTATACGACTGCAGCAATTTAGGTAGCGCATCCACGTAGCGATACGTATTTTTGTGAGTGAAGTATCTCCACATTTTAGTTTTCAAGGTTCTATTGAATCTCTCCACCACGCTAGCTTTTACGTTGTTGTTGGTGGTATAATGTCTCACGCCCTTAGATTTTAGGAAGCTTTGAAAGACTCTGTTTGTGAATTCCGTACCTTTATCCGTTTGAAGTATTTTGGGAATGCGCTTATATCGGCTGAAAACGGCAGCGAAAGCCCTGGTGACCTCTTTGCCGGATTTATTTTTGAGAGGTAAGGCCCATGCAAACTTAGAAAATACGTCGATTATCGTCAAGATATACGAATACGGTCTGTTATATTTGGATATGTTATCTAGCACGTTGATATCGCTTTCCCAAAGGTCGTCAATATTGGTCACGTGATATATTTTCGTCGGAAAGCGCTTTCTCGCGGGTTTGTGGAGAGTGTAGCTCTCCTGTCCTTGCAGATAACGCTTAATTTTGTCGCTCGAGATTCCCGTGGCCCTGCGAAGCTTTTGCACGGTTCCAAGCCCCGCATAGTGATCGACCCGCGAATAGTATTTATCGAGTAGAGCAATTTCCTCGCGATTCAGCGAGCCTTTCGCCATTTCGCAGATCGTAAGAAATGCGTTTGCTTGCGCGTCGCTGTTCGAGTAGGGTACGGCGAAAATCTAACTTCTGTATCGGAATCGTCGCTATCCGAAGTTGGCACGCCCCTCTTCTTCTTCGGAGGCTTCGGAGGTGCTTTTATCGATTTCGGTTCGGGCGTCTCTTTTCGGATTTCTTTTTTATCTTCGTTCTCTAATAATTTTGCTTCTTCTTTCATGGCGTGAAGATACGGTCTTCGCAATTGCGATATGATGTCGTAGTAGTTGGTTAGCTTGTGTCTAAGCAAGCCCCATTTCTCGTCGGAAGGAACGTCTAACTTTTTTATTCTGTCTATGTCCTCTACTAAGCCGGTTAAGGTTTTGTCTACGACGTGTAACTTCTTTTCGCTTTCCGGTTGCGAATGAAGTAACATGATCTGCTTGGCGTGCTTCATGACGGCATTAATTTCGACACGAGAGCGCTACCTAAGGCGCTCAACACCGGAATGATGAAAGCCGATAAAAACCCGCCCTTTTGTATTAAAAGTTTTTTCTTCTTCTTTAACGGCGTTGCTCTATCGACCACCTTTCTCCACGTCTTTTTATACTTTTTTAAGCGCCTTACGCACTTTTCAGATAGCGGTATCGTTCCTTTACTAACGTTTAATATGCATTCGGTGATTGCCTTAAGAAGCGTCGAATCCGCATCTTTTAGTAATTTTTTCCTCGATTTCGAGCTTGCTTTGCTCAACACGAACAGTGCTCCGCACCTTTTCGCTATCGAAGGTGAACATAGCTTACACACTTTTTTATACGCTGCCGAAGACAGCCTTGGAACGTTCTGCGCAGGCATCGTCGTCGGTAATGACCCTTTTTGCCTAGTTATGCCCATCTATATATATATACACGTTATTTCGGCCTGAAGCAGGCGAGGGATTCGCCGGGTAAAACGCCCGTTCTGTAGCGATAAAGATCCGGCGTATGTTGAGTGCAGTCTAATACCAGATAACCGTGCGAATTCTCGGTTGCCTTGTTGAAAGCATCTAACAGGAATTTCGATTTTCTCGGTTCCAGTTGCTGAAACAGTTTATCGATCTGCAGTTTATCCCTATTATTTTTAAATACCACGATATAATTGGAATTTAACGACATCGTCCTAAACTTTTTTCCTTGCGGAAAGAGATTTTGCAAGACGTATACCACTCCGAAATTTTTGTGATGAGAGTCCTTGGTGAAAAAATTAGATACCTCGTTGCTATCTGCCTCGTACATGAGATCATCCAACACGATAAGGTCGCCATTCCTAACGTTTTCCAATTCGGGTATTCCAGCGTGCGTGCGCACGTTGAAGGTGCAATTGTGAAACTCCCGCCCGAAATTAGGTGGATATTCGCGCGGATGACACCATAACGCTCTCTTGATCGGGTTATCGAACAAAGTATTGGCGTGACGTAATAGTTTCTTAACGAATGTGGATTTGCCGCAGCGCGAAGGACCGGCCACCTGTATGGTGCTTGGAAACCTGAACTTGACAGTGTCGGAATCGACGACTTCTGCAGGCGCCGAAGTTGCATCGTTAACGGTGTTCGCATCGAAGGTGGCGTCTTCGACGTGATCGTCGACACCGTCGTCGAGGCGAGAGCCGTGCGCGTTGCCATAATCGACCGAATCGCTTTCGGCCGCGACATCTCTCATCTCTACGCCATCCTCGCCGGGGTCGGCAGGTTCGAAGGGTCTGTAAATTTCGACATTTCGCGACTTCTTTCGATACGGCTTGAACCGCGCATCTCTCCAATCGCCGCTGCCCTCTTTAGCTCTTTCTTTCACGACAATCTCGTTTAATAATCTCTTAATAACCTTCTCGTTAGGGCGCGTCATCGATTCGGCGTTATCACGCATGGCTAACTGCTGCTCTTTGGCGTAAGGCGCGTATCGCGCACGTCTGCGGACGTCGCTGTCCCTGCGAGACATTTTTCCGTCGTACCTAGGCGTCGCGAAGGTGGAGTCTGCGTTTTCGGGTATTGCTTCGTCATCGTTTACGGCGTCGGGTTCTCCGATGTCGCGAACGGTGCCGTCGGTCGAAATCTCGGCAACGTACGGTCTCCCCGGCGGAATTGCGGATGCGGAACTTTCGCCGCGTTTTCTATTACTCTTAAAAGGCGCCTTGAGTGGGAAGCGTTTAGATGCTCTGTTCGGACGCTTCGCGGGGCTGAAAAATGCTTCGAGGCTCGAAAGCCGGTGCTTTGGCCTTTTTATTCTCTCGCCAAAGTCTTCGTCTGCCGCTCTCTTACCCGCCCTGCTGTCACGATTCGATTTCGGATGTTTGACCTTGCGTCCAAATAACTCTTGATCTGCCGTTCGCTTCGTGGATCGTTTAACGTGGTTTATAGGGTTAAAGAATGATTCGATATTTAAAGGTTGGTACCTTGACAACTTAATTTCCCGATTCCAGTCTTCCTCGGCCGACCTCTTTGCCGCAGCTTTGTCGCCGCGATCTAATCTCGAATGTTTGGCGTTATGGCCGAATAAATCCTGCTGAACCGTTCGCTTTGCGCACGTCTCGGCGACACGATCCACCTTCGGATATTTCGCATGATGCGCAAATCGATCGTTATCCCTCGCCGCGCGTTTTTCGGCCGTGTCGGAATCTGTATCGAATCTTGGGAACTTAACGTTGCGATAGTAGTTATGATTTTCGTTAGCCGATCGTTTCGGAATTTGCAACGATTCGGTATTGCTCAACTGACCGACGTCGTAATTTAAGACGTCTTGATGCGGCAACGATCGCGACGACATGATAACAAATGTGACGCTTCTTTATTCTACGCGGGGATTTTTATACCCGAACGGAACTGTGTCGAATTCGTCGGCTCGTTTTCGTTTCGTGACCACCATGCGAAATATTTTTGTAACGGGCTGGGTGACCAACGTCCATAAGGGTTTTCTGGTAATTTGCGTATTGCAGAGGTTAATCGTCAGGTCGTTATCCCTCAGTACGATGTCGCGCATGACGCCCGTGTTGACTTTGTTCAGATTGTGACAATTTAAAGTGATTCCCTTAATTTTACACATCACTTTCGTTCGATCGCCGTATCGAATTCTGTAGCCGTAACTCTTCGGTCCCGTGGATACGAATTGATCGATGTAGGCATTCTCTCCATATTTCTCCAACTCGTTGGTCATGCAACCTAAAAACGGACCGGTGGCAGGCAGCCACTGCCCTGGTCGCCATGTCGTGATAACCGAATCGGTGTCGAAGTACAAAACGCGTTCTCCTAGCCTCTTCAGATACGCGTAAAGTTCGAGCCGAGCATGCGCCGTGGTATACGCGGCGATGACTACGTTGGTTGTCGGATTCCGTTTCAGGCCCTCTTTCACGTTTTTCCACACGACGTACATAATATCGTCCGTAGCCGGTAGGTACGTTTGAACCTCGACGCTCGGATTGTTTAGTAATTCTATTAATCGCGAATAGTCTTTCACCAATTCGCAGACGGGCAAATTATCTTTTTGACCATATTTCCCCCAGAACGAATTGAGCATTAGCTTGGCCATTTCGCGTCTACCCGGATTGGAACGCACGGCATCGTAATCGAGCTTAACGCCCTCTCTCGATTCAAAATCCGCGATAAATTTTCGCCTCTTATCCTCGGTATCGCAATCGGCAGGAAAGCCCGAGGATTCGGTCTTAATTTTTAAGAACAAATTCACGTAGTTTTCGAATAATCCTTTTTGTCCGGTGACCAAGTCGTGTTGCACCATTTCGTATTCCCATATTTCGAAAATTTCCAACATGACATAATTTTCCTCGAGAGCCGCTCTGACTTCGTCGACGACCCACGTCCCTAGAAGACTTCTCTGATCGTCGTCGTGACGGCATTCGTCCAAGTTTTGCAACTGCGCGCATAAATTGCATAGAGGAAACATTAGCTTTCCGTTAACTCGCACGGGCAGGACGGCGTGGTATAGGGTCGCGGGCGGTAATATCTTACACCTAATGAGCCCGCCTTTTACGGAATCCAGATCTGGAAAATCTTTAGTGTGCACTTTCGGATGACCGACCGGATACGGTTTGGTCTTGTTTACAAACGGGTATAAACTGCATACGTCGTAGTAGTATATCTTTTCGTCGGTATCGGCGGTTTCGCGGTACAACTTGGTGCAGTTGGTGCGTCCGCCGTAAAAGGCATCCCGAGGTTCCAGAGGTTCGGGAATTTCAAAACCTCTGACGTGCTCCGCCAGATCGACGTTCGCTTTGCACATTGCGTTAAATTCGCATTCCCACATTTCGGTGACTTCGTATCCGGCGTTTCTCATCCTTTCGGTTAATTTTTCCGTGGATTCGAACCTGGAATTCATGGTTTCGTTACCACTGTTATGTAACACGGCCGATCTGTTGACGAAACAGAGCTTGCAACCGTGAAAATAGCAACCGTGAAACATGTACACGTGCTTGACGTCGCCGTCTTCTCTGTATCCGTCGACCTTGTGATTTAAAATTTTCACTTCGCGAGAGTTAAGAGCATGGCGAATTGAAATGTGTTGGCTTTGTTCCAACCAGCTCAACCATATCAAGGCGATGCGCGATTGCTTATCCGCTAAGCGGTATCCTCCGACAGGAAGAATGGAGATGGTATCCTCGGGCATGAAACGGTGCCTGTAGACGTTCATGCAAGCATTTGCAATCGTGACGCACTCCCTAAACGGATCTATTTTATTTTCCTGCATAAATTCGCTTCTAAATTTGGACACGCCAAAGCACAAGACCTGCACGTCCGTCTGACAATACGTCACCATTTCTTTTCTCATGTCGAACACGTAATCGGATGCCACCTGTTCGGCGTGCCACTTTTCGAACTCATTTTTGCCATCCACAGACATCTTTTCGGGGCAGAAGTATTTCTGGTCGGGTATGGGACCGATGTAATTCTTGTTTTCGGTAGTGTTAAATAGATAAGGAAAGTATCCCTTAACTTCTTTTAGATCGAACGTTTTTGAAAATTTTGCGAGCGAAAATGGTATAAAATTTAAGGAATCTAAAAAAGTAATGTTTTTGTACTTTATCTTGTATATGCGATTGCCATTCATTATTAATTCGGGAGTCCACTTCAGGGCTCCCACCATGTACCGAAGCAATATGTGACCGTCGTAGGATTTCAAGTTGTGAGCGATAACGACCATGTCTTTGAACGTCGTGCGCGGCAAAAGAATGTAGTCGAACAGTTCGCGGGTCGGATCATTTTCGAACACCCATTCCTTGACGCCGCAGTGTTCGCAACGATGCATTCTCCGACAGACGTCGATGCAGTGGTTACATGCCTGGTACACGGCGCACAGATTTGCCTCGTGCTCGAAAGCATCTTTTGCGGTTCCAAAAGGTTTCTCTTGCATGCACTCAAAGTCTACGAATAAAAACAAAACGTTCTTGCTCAGCGGTTTTCTGCGATAGCGTCTGATGTAGCACTCGTGCTCGCCTGAGAAATAGTTACAGCACGTTGTGCAATATCTTTCCTCGCACGCGTGAGGAACCTTCCTGCGTTTCAGGTTAAACATCTTATTGCACGTGAGGCATACCTTTTCAACGTCGCACACCGACGTGTCGCCGCCGTAAAACGCACCTTTCAGTAAATGATTGTCGTAGCACGTCTGGCCCTTAAAGTCTCGGTTACAACCGGAGCACGTCACGTATCGGTCGAAAGAAGATACGCAGGAGAGATGACATTTGGAGCAGACATGTTCGCAGCGATGCAGCTCCTTCTTATTTTGAGAAACGAAGTTGCATCGCCTACAATAATACCTGCACTTGAACGCTCTGTGCAGATCTACAATCGCGTTAAAGTGGTTGTCGTGATACAACAAATCCACATATTTATCGCTATCGTTTTTCGACTTGTACAGAATCTTATTGCCGCGATGTCCGTCGAAAACCGTGAAAAAATAGTGCTTCAAACTCTTCTCAAATTCGCTCACGTGTTCTATGCTGTATCGCGACGTCGGCTTTTGAAAAAGATCACTTAAGATCATTGCATTGCGCTTTTGTACGTGTTCCGCTCTTTTCACCGAATTATAGTTTGGGTCTCGGGTAATTTTCGATATGCAGACCGCTATGGCTCTAGGCAAGCAAAGCGAGTCCGTATTGTTAATAACGATGATGCCCTTATTCCTGAAACAAGTTTCACATTCGTTGAAACAGTTGCCTTCTAAAATTTTCGTGTATATGCAGGTGAATTTTAATGTTCCGGTCAGAAAGAAGTTCTCGTTACTTTGCAAAGTTTTTTCTAGCGCGTTTAGTATGACCTCCACTTTTAGTTGGTCGAAACGTCTGACGGTGATGTTAAAATCTCTATTAGGATAAGCGGTATTTGAAATGGACATGCCGAAATAACTGGGCTCGTTATTTAATAAACGCTCGTTCACAAATTCTAAGTACTGAGAAAACACCCAATGAATCCATTCCATTAAGTCTATTTCTTCGTCGTCGGGAATGGGATCGACTATCACTTGAGTTTCCGAGTATCCCGAATAAAATCTGTCAAGAACCCTGCAACGTTCTCGAACAATTGTAAAAGTCATCACTGTAACTTACCAAGACTCGAACCAGAGACGTATGCCTTCCTGCAGACTGTCCCACCTACGTTACACCTTTAAACGTATCACCAGGAATGATGCAATATGCTATTGTGCATTGCGTTTTAGATGACGCGGCTTTTATCCTTCCGCCACTGACACGTGCGAGCCGACGCTGGCATGAAGTCAGCACTTTGAAAGGTTATTCCGGTTCGTTGCATTGACGTCAATGCGCTGAAGCGTGATAACGCGCGAGCTGTTGTTTTCGAGAATAACGGGTCCAAGGTCGTTACAGTCTACTGCATTGACGTGCGTGCAGCGAAGCGTGCTAATCAGCCATCTGTTGTTTTCGAGAGCAACAGATCCAAGGACTATTACGGTCCATTGAATTGACGTCAATGCAGTGAAGCATGATAATGCGCCATCTGTTTTTTTCCGGAATAACAGATCAAAGTCTCGTTACGGTCCATTGCATTCACGTCAATGCGATGAAGCATGGCGACCTGCCACGTGTTGTTTACGAGAGTAAAGCATGTCATCGCGCACATCGTTGCTTCATCGCGCGTCTTATCGCCTCGTCTTCCGCATATATAACCGCTGCTATAATCCCACACAATCATATCGACATTCGATCTGCTTTGGAGAAACATCCAGTTTTTTTTCTCTCAAAAGACGACGCTTTTAAAAAATGGACTTCAACTTCAACATCGGAAGTGAAAGTTCTTCTTCTTCTGCTTCACGTTGGAGAGATCCTCGCCACGACAGGCCGGCTAATATTCCGCTGGACCTGTCGGAAAATGGAGACGGCGGCGACGTTCCGCTGGACTTATCCAGCAAGCGACTGGGAGGGGAGCTGCCGCCGGTTCCCGACTTCATCCCACTCACCAGGGAAATTCTGGCCACGCTGAGGAGGTCCTTGGCAAGGCGGAATGGCGCTGCAGACATCAGCGTTCGAGTCCGGCTCCCGTTTCCCGGGGAACCCGTGCCGTTGCAGCAGCAACAGCAACAGCAGCAACAGAGGGAGGAACCGCTGCCCGCCGACGATCTCCAGGAGTCTGCCGCTGCACCCCGTCGGCAGCAAGATTCATCTCCCGCAATGCCTGGCGGGTCCCAACCCGGTCCTCTGATGATCGAGTCGTCTCAGCCGCCGATGGACCTGCCTGCTGCGGAAGAACCAGAGACGTCGGCGCAGCCGTCGTCCTCACAACAGGTACCACAAGGGCCGAGGCGCCTCTTTAGACAATCCATTAGAATAAGAAGAGCTAGGGTTAGGACGCTTGTAGCCAACCTACGACATTGCCTCGCGGACGTAACCGACATGTTCCAGACCGACGTGCCCGATGACGCCGGGATGGAAGAAGAGACCCCGGACTTCGTGTCCGAGCTGAATGCGATGGGCTCGGGCGCTAACTTTGACGCCGACGGACACGACGACGACGACGGTAACCCTGACGATAACCAAGACGACGGCGACAGCTTTCAGGGTTATACGATGGAAAACAACAACGTTTTTCCAATACGAATTTTTGACCGTGGGCGTCATGCACCCAATCAGAACCCATACGGGATATGTTATATCCTGTCTGGGTGGTCATGTGATTCCCCCGGGGTGCATCGCGACGATACCGACGGGGCTAAAGATTAAGGTTCCCCAAGGGTATGTCGCAATGGTGTCAAATTTGGGGCACCTGTTGAATCGCGACATCACTGTCGCGCACAAAGTTATCTGTAACACGACGTCCCACGTATTGACCATTAACATAAGGAATAATTGGCTGACTGCATGGACTCTCGACCACGGCGACCAGGTTGCGTTGCTGACCTTCTCGGTGTGCAACGTGCCTGATGCACAATACACCGTAATGCAGGAGGACGGTGTCTGTCAAGCGTGTTAAACCCTAGCTCTTCTTTTCCACGCAGCAACGGCAACAACAACAACAACAAAAATTTCAAAAATAATGTATCACTTCCCGTTTAAAAAACGCATTAACTCAGAATGTTACTCTTCTTTCTGTCTGTCGTAAAAAAAAGAAAATAAACTATATATATATTTTTTCACCGCAACTCTTAGCTATCTTGTCAGGTATTCGAAATCGTCCTCGATTTCTTCCTTTTCCCTTTCCCCGCTCGTTATCTGTAAATCGTCGTCGTAATTGACGTACAACTCTTCCTGAGACCCGTCCTTATTCTTGGAAGCACAGATGTTGGAATTCGTGAGATTGCCTATCAAGTGCTTCAAACCTATGACCTCTTCGTACATGTGATTCACGTTGGACTTTATCTTATTCACTATACTTCGATGTTGCGTCAGATTGTGCTGTCTAATATCCAAGGCCTCCTTCAGCTCTCTCAAAGCTTGGTCCGCCTTCGACAACCTTTCCCTAAGATCGTCGTTATCTCCCAAAGCGGTATCTAATTCGTCGTTCAAATTTGCAACCTTAGCATTACACTCTCGCTCCAACTTCTGCTTAATTCTATTCATGCCGGATTTACATTTTTCGGCGACAACCTTGCGCAAAGTATTGACCGGCACGCGACCCGACGATGCGGTCGCCGTGCCGGCGCCGCATTCGGATCTTATATTTAAGGTGCCTTCGGCGGACCAGGTGGCTCCGCGCTTGATCCTACCCGCAACCCTCTTTCCTCCCAAGTTCAGATCCCACTCGCCATTTCCGCAAGTCCCAAACACGTAAAGATAATTATCCGCAAAGTACGCGTTCATGTCGTCGACGACGCTGTACAACATCACCAACTCCGCCTGCTCTTCCGTCAATTTCCAGTTCAAACCCAGACCGGGCGGCAATTCCCTCTTATCTATCAATTTCTTGCAGTTCATCATCTCCACCAGAATCGAAGCGCTGCCGCTCGCCGTCATGTCGACGGGTTTGCCCGTAAAGGCGCACCCCGCATCGTCGACGCCTCCCGAGCCCCTCACGCATTCGCAAACGTCGTTCGCGACGAAACCTCGCCCGCATTCCATGTTTCCCACGTGCAAATTTCCGTAAAACATCCTACCGCACCGACGCCCCGACGAACACCTCGTCACCGGTCTCAAACAATCGTACACGTGGTTCAAGCTCTCCACGTTCATCAAAGCACCCTCGAACCTACACGCGCTGTTCGGCTCGTACATGCAGGAACAATTGGAATGCAATTCGTAGTTCTTCTCGCAAATGGTTGCATTTTCCAGACGACCGCTATCGTCGTCCAGCGTAAACCCGCACCTGCCGAACGTCACGCAGCTCCCTTGCGCGCCGGTCAGCGCGCCCAAACAAGCCAAAACCGCCGTCGCCACCAACATGGCCAAAACGCCCTCCGTAACGATAACAATTAAAAAAAAACGTAAATTGTCGACCCGTCGACGCTATATATATACCCCTCGAACGCATTGCGCAACATGACCCGTTGTTGTGCAACGTGCATTACCTCACCAGCTAAAAATAACCATAACGTCATCGATGATGGCACGCTGCGTCACGTGACCCGCTCAAGCGACCAATCGGAACGCAGCGGTCAAACGTCCTATATACCCCCTCCAACATGCGCGCGTTCGTCAGTCAGTCTTCGACAGCGCAACGGAACGGTCGCATCCAGGAGCTCGTTCTATCTCTCTCTCACGACGAAAAGAAACAACGAAAGGTACGTACGCACGCACACACACACACTTTTCCACTTTCTCGCGCAACACTCCTCTTTTTTTTTTGTTAAAAATAATGTAAACTAGGAAGCGAGCGCCCTTGCGTCGCGACGAAAAGAAAGAGTCTCAAAATTTTCATCATTTTTTAGCTTTTTTTTTCTCGCATGATTCTTTTTTTTTTCTTTTCTTTTTTCTTGCGCTTAGGCCGTCGCCGCCTGAGCGAGAAGGAGGAGCAGAAGAAGAAGAGCAACCGACGAGAGCGGAGCAGCGCGCCATGGCCGAACAACGCGTCGATCAGCTCGTGCACAGATACCTCGCCAACCACCGGCAACTGTCGCAGCTCGACCCCAAGGATCTCGACGCCTTGACGCTTCTGCCTCTCACCCTGGAGCGATTTCCTCCTCGAGACGTGGACGACGTCTGGAGCAATCTCGGTGCGCAGTGCAAAAACGCGTTCGCTCCCTATCGTCGATGCAAGGTGCATTTCAATCTCCCTTCCTGGTCCACGCACGTGGACGGACTGGCGCCGTTCGTCAAAGACTGCCATTTCTGTGTGCCGCCATTTGTATCAGATCAATAGAAAATAATAATAAAAAAAAAAGACACGCCCTCCCGGAGGCACGCTGTCGAAGGTCGCTCCGACGCCGAAGAGGGGGAGGGAAGGTGCAGCCACGCCTAGCTCGCGCGCGCGGAGGACCAAGGACGTGACCTCGAACTTTGGGGTAGAGGTTATCGACGACGGCGACAACAACAACCGCCAGTCAAAACATAACCTCTAACCCAAAGTTCAAGGACACGACCTTGACCTCCATGCACTAAGGCGTGACTCATCTAACCTCTTTGGCGCCGGAGTGACCTTTGACCGTCTGCCTCCGGGGGGGTATTCACTACTGATATGACTTAACGTTGGAGGTTTTCTCTTATCCTGAAAGATGAATATCTGGTAACTCTAAGCTCTATGTACCCTGTACTAATTTGAACATTTTATTCATCGTCCGATATGGCTTGACGTTGGAGGTTTTCTCTTATCCTGAAAGATGAATGTCTGGCAACTCTAAGCTCTATGTACCCTGTACTCATTTGAACATTTTATTCATCGTCCGATATGGCTTGACGTTGGAGGTTTTCTCTTATCCTGAAAGATGAATGTCTGGTAACTCTATGCTCCATGTACCCTGTACTCATTTGAACATCATTTCATTCATCGTCCGATATGACTTAACGTTGGAGTTTTTCTCTTATCCTGAAAGATGAATGTCTGGCAACTCTAAGCTCTATGTATCCTGTACTCATTTGAACATCATTTCATTCATCGTCCGATATGACTTAACGTTGGAGGTTTTCTCTTATCCTGAAAGATGAATGTCTGGCAACTCTAAGCTCTATGTACCCTGTACTCATTTGAACATCATTTCATTCATCGTCCGATATGACTTAACGTTGGAGTTTTTCTCTTATCCTGAAAGATGAATGTCTGGCAACTCTAAGCTCTATGTACCCTGTACTCATTTGAACATCATTTCATTCATCGTCCGATATGACTTAACGTTGGAGTTTTTCTCTTATCCTGAAAGATGAATATCTGGTAACTCTAAGCTCTGTGTACCCTGTACTCATTTGAACATCATTTCATTCATCGTCCGATATGACTTAACATTGGAGTTTTTCTCTTATCCTGAAAGATGAATGTCTGGTAACTCTAAGCTCTATGTATCCTGTACTCATTTGAACATCATTTCATTCATCGTCCGATATGACTTAACGTTGGAGGTTTTCTCTTATCCTGAAAGATGAATGTCTGGTAACTCTAAGCTCTATGTACCCTGTACTCATTTGAACATCATTTCATTCATCGTCCGATATGACTTAACGTTGGAGTTTTTCTCTTATCCTGAAAGATGAATGTCTGGCAACTCTAAGCTCTATGTATCCTGTACTCATTTGAACATCATTTCATTCATCGTCCGATATGACTTAACATTGGAGTTTTTCTCTTATCCTGAAAGATGAATGTCTGGTAACTCTAAGCTCTATGTATCCTGTACTCATTTGAACATCATTTTATTCATCGTCCGATATGGCTTGACGTTGGAGGTTTTCTCTTATCCTGAAAGATGAATGTCTGGTAACTCTATGCTCCATGTACCCTGTACTCATTTGAACATCATTTCATTCATCGTCCGATATGACTTAACGTTGGAGTTTTTCTCTTATCCTGAAAGATGAATGTCTGGCAACTCTAAGCTCTATGTATCCTGTACTCATTTGAACATCATTTCATTCATCGTCCGATATGACTTAACGTTGGAGTTTTTCTCTTATCCTGAAAGATGAATATCTGGCAACTCTAAGCTCTATGTATCCTGTACTCATTTGAACATCATTTCATTCATCGTCCGATATGACTTAACGTTGGAGGTTTTCTCTTATCCTGAAAGATGAATGTCTGGCAACTCTAAGCTCTATGTACCCTGTACTCATTTGAACATCATTTCATTCATCGTCCGATATGACTTAACGTTGGAGGTTTTCTCTTATCCTGAAAGATGAATGTCTGGCAACTCTAAGCTCTATGTATCCTGTACTCATTTGAACATCATTTCATTCATCGTCTGATATGACTTAACGTTGGAGTTTTTCTCTTATCCTGAAAGATGAATGTCTGGCAACTCTAAGCTCTATGTATCCTGTACTCATTTGAACATCATTTCATTCATCGTCCGATATGACTTAACGTTGGAGGTTTTCTCTTATCCTGAAAGATGAATGTCTGGCAACTCTAAGCTCTATGTATCCTGTACTCATTTGAACATCATTTCATTCATCGTCTGATATGACTTAACGTTGGAGTTTTTCTCTTATCCTGAAAGATGAATGTCTGGCAACTCTAAGCTCTATGTATCCTGTACTCATTTGAACATCATTTCATTCATCGTCCGATATGACTTAACGTTGGAGTTTTTCTCTTATCCTGAAAGATGAATGTCTGGCAACTCTAAGCTCTATGTATCCTGTACTCATTTGAACATCATTTCATTCATCGTCTGATATGACTTAACGTTGGAGTTTTTCTCTTATCCTGAAAGATGAATGTCTGGCAACTCTAAGCTCTATGTACCCTGTACTCATTTGAACATCATTTCATTCATCGTCCGATATAACTTAACGTTGGAGGACTTAAATTTCACAAAAAAAGGTCTTTGAAGACTGACAGAAACACTTGGGACAAGTACATCGCATTCAGGGGAGACTATTTTGAGAAGGACCATCAAAATTATGAAAATGAGCAAAGGTACGTTGTCAAAAGAAATTGTGATCATTCTTTATTGAACAGCCCACAGCTTACAGTTCGTTTTTGTAGCTTTATTTAACGTAACAATTAGACCTTTACATTTGTTTTCTTTACAAAACTGTAACACGTTAAATGCACTGGGCAGCAATGAAAATGTTTCGGGCTTAAAAATAGTGAATTTACATGTATTTCCATCTGCTGAATTAAAAAATCACCATAAAATTATTGATTAGCTCTTGTTTTGAAGATAAAGTGACATTTCATTATTTAGAGTGAAGATGTTAAATTTTGAGGATTTTTTTTGGGGGGGGGGGGAGGAGTTGGTACACGTGTCAAATAACATCAGAGAGAAATTTTGGAAATTAAGTGATGCAAAAGTTAAGGAAGTCATTTTTGTTGGACCACAAATAAGAGAACTTGTAAAGGATCCTGCATTTGACCAAATTTTGGAGGGGAAAGAAAAGGAAGTTTGGGAAGCCTTCAAGAGTGTTTGTTCATGGATTTTTAAGCAACAAAAGAGATGGCAACTACAAGCATTTGGTGACAGTGCTCCTGCAACATGTCCTTTAACATCCATTTTCTCCACTCCCACCTAGACTTTTTCCCTCCTAGTTGTGGAACTGTTAGTGATGAACATGGGGAGAGATTCCATCAGGACATTTCTGTTATGGAACAAAGATATCAGGGCCGTTGGAATGAAGTAATGCTTGGTCTCTGCGAAACTCCATCACAAGAGGCAAGATAAAAGACGACGAAGTCATGATTCTCTTCAGACATGACTATCTGCGAAGTATTTTTCCAGCAATTTAGAACTCTTAGCATGTAATTACCAGTTAAAAAAAATCAAATGCACCTTCATTGTTGTTAGCATGTATGTAATTAAAATGTATCCTTTTCTCTCAATCCATTGATATGTAATACTTCCACCTTGTGTATATTATAGAAACTAGAGCTAATAAACATTTTAATTGTGATATTTGTTTTTCTCAACCCAAAATTAGTAGGAATTGCCTCATGAAGTGCGCGAAGCATTCAAACATTATTTTGTTGTTGTCCAGCGATATTAATTTTGTACTTTGTGAGGTTATGACGGTGTTTACATTTTGACTTGATTGGAACTCGTCCACTGTAAGAGACACAACTGCTATACAGGGAATGGTGACGTAATACCGATTTTCTGTGTTTACACATTTATTCCTGAGACAGGTATTCCTGTATTTTGAAGTAAGCTATTGTTGAGATGTGTGATAACCCGAACTAAGTACATTTTTAAAGCATTGCCCAGTGTTTTCCGAACGTAATCTCCCTGAAGATCTGCAATAAATTACTTGAATGGGTGGGGGGAGACGATGTGTTCCACTTTTGGAGCGACTGTTTTGAGTTATGTGAGAAGCTTAGCGACGCTAGCAGTTTGCATGTAGACTCGCTCGAATTTCATTACACTCGGCACTTGCGTGAAAGGAGAGTTTTGCATAATAAAGGGGCAATGTCTCGGTTTTGGCGCCCAACTAAGTGTACCTCCATGCGTTTGTAATTTGGTTGTGGTTGTCTAACTGTAGGGGCGAGACACCTAGCTCATTCCTCTTCTTATTCTTTTACTTAGGACTTAGGATTAGGGTTATGGCGGAGGGGATTCGGCATCGAAACTTATGGTTTATTGACCTAAGCCTCTAGTGGGGCATTCCTGGGAGGAAGGATGAGGCGAGAGGAGACAGAGGGTGGCCGTGATCTGGAAACGGCCCACAGGTCGTTTCGTAGAGCGGAGACCTACCGAAGGAGGAACATATTGTGACCTTGTGGATTCCTAGAATTAAAAGTCTTGCTTGCAGAAATTTAAAATATTCTTTATTTTAGTAAAAAGATGCTTTTACACTCCTTATAGCACCGAAATGACGTAACATACAAAAACGCAGTCCTCAAGGTGTCTGATTACTCCCGCCACACGTAAAGAAACAAAAGAATTCACTATGGCACAGCTTCACAACTCAACTCAGCTATAATCTTCGCAAAAGTTGTCGTTTGGAGCCAGGCCGTACTGCAGACTTCAGCCAATCCTAAACTTGCGCCACCTAGTAGCTCTGCCGAATGTGGTACACGCACCTCAGGCGTCTGAACTGAAAACATTATACAAGGGGCGTCCAGAAAGTAAGTTCTCTTTCAATTTATCTCCGCTGCAGCGCTGCGATCGCAGTTCCGCACATGCGTGGTAGACGTTCTGTATCAAGAAGCAAGGTGCGCCATTGTGAGATCGCTGTCAGTCACGTACGCTTTGTTGTACTTGTTTACAATGTCGGTGTTGATTGAAAATCCCGCCACTTGTGAAATGAGATCTGTGATTCGTTTTCTGAATGCTAGGAAAGTGAAACCAATTGAAATTTATCGGCAAATTTGCGATGTTTACGGACAAAATGCGATGAGTGAAGATGGGTCCGACAGTTCAATGAAGAACGAAGTGGCCGTCCATCTTTGGTTACAGAAGAACTGGTTCATGCGATTGATGGTAAGATCCAGCAAAACCTCAAGTTTATAATTAGTGCTCTCGCTATGGAATTTCCCCAAATCTCACGATCATTAGTTCATGAAATTGTTACTGAAAAACTGAAATTTCGTAAGCTTTGCTCACGTTGGGTGCCAAAGATTCTTACTGAGCAACTCAAAACAAAACGGATGGGTAGTGCACTTCAGTTTTTGACCCGTTATGATGAAGGCAGCGAAGAATTTGTGACACAGATAGTCACAGGAGATGAAACTTGGGTTTCTTACGACACTCCTGAAAGTAAGCGTCAATCAATGGAATGGAGGTACACCTCATCCCCAGCAAAGGTTAAGCCGAAACAAATCTTGACACCTCGATGTGCACAGTGTTCTGGGACAGGAAAGGCATCTTACTCATTGATTTCTTACCGCGTGGTCAAACAATGAAAACCGCCTGCGGTGCCGTAGGTAGTAAAAGCGGGCGTTAAACACTATACATTTCATTGCATTTCAAACAATGGAAGCAGATGTTTATTGCGAGACACTTAGGAAATTGCGCCGCGCAGTACAGAATAAACGCCGAGGAATGCTGCCAAAAGGTGTTGTGTTTCTTCACGACAACGCACGACCACACACTGGAAATGCGACGAAAAACTACCCTACAGGTATTTGGCTGGGACGTGTTTGACCGTACAGCCCTGACCTCGCTCGTAGCGACTTTCATCTGCTTTTGCATCTCAAATCTTTCCTTGGCGGTCAACACTTCAACAATGACGATGAGCTGAAAGAAAATGTTTCCAACTGGTTGAAGACACAGGCGGCAAACTTCTATGAAGAAGGTATGCCTCGCTATGACAAATGCCTGCAAAATTTCGGCAGTTATTTGGAAAAGTAGTTTAAGAGTTGTAGAATTTTGTGCAACAAATAATTTTTCTGTATCTGTACACAATTTAATATTATTACCAAACAGAACTTACTTTCTCGACGTACCTCGTATTAACTAATTACTCTCGGATAAATGTTTGAAAAATGACAGATGCCAATCTTATAATAAGAAAGAATTTTACTTTCTGATCATGACCGTACAAAAATGCTGTTTCTACGATACCTAGAACGCGAGAGATGCATGTTTTACCCTCACAAGTTTGGTTACACCCAACATCCATCTATTCAACACAGATAAGCCTGAAAAGCAACACCATTCTTTCCTCACAATATCTCCAGGATAAATAATGCACCTACTATGAAAACAGAAGAAAATGGGACAAACGATGTATAGATGCTGGTGAAGGACACTTGCAACATTTTCTCTGAGATGTAAATAGTGTAATATAATTTCCCAATTGTGTATTATATTCTCCCAAAGTTGTACGTGTGCTTCAAAAGGTATGGACTACTGAAATGGTTCAGATTTATATGGATCACATTCTACTTTAGTGAACAAGATGGCTGTGGAGATGGAATACATATGACGTAGCAAGGTTTTATTCTTTTGAAAACCAGTATGCTCCTTATTAATTGAATATATAATCACAGAAGCTAAAATTTAACTGCAGATGAAGCCAGTACAAAATCCTTTACCTACCAGTTCCAATCGAATCGTTTATTGTTATAAAATGTATATCCGGCGGGATTACGTCCCATTTTGAGGTTATGTGTTAGTGGACATGCAGATGACGTCGTGGCCGTGGGTGGAGATGCAGGGCTATGAATGGCTGCAAGTCCGTGATTCGTCACGCCACAACTTGCACGCGATCATCAATACAGACCTTGAGCTTCCTTACACCCTCTTTATACCCAAACTTTAGAATCTTCTCACTAAACCAAGGTTGCAGTGTTAATAATTAACTCGCCAGGTGACGTTCGATACAGCAATTGCTTTTAACAATATCTAACCTATAATGAATGAATGCCTTTTTTAATTAATTCGAATTCTGAATCAACATTTAAAGTTAAGATAAGATAAGGTAAGATACTTTATTCACCTTTTGATTTATACATAAATCATGGCTTCGTCAGTAATACTACATAATTATATAACATAATACTACATTCAACATTATGTACAATATCAAGTAGCTTATACAAGAAGTAATATTTACAAAGTTATTACAAATTTATGTCTTTAAATTCCTGGATGCTAAAAGGTACATGTTTTAAGAGTGCTTTTGTTAATGAACATTTAAATTTGCTATAGACCTGATCTTTGAAATGTCCAGGTAATGTATTGTATAGGCTAGTATGTGTACTCGCTTTCAGGACTCGCAGCTCACTAATTTCTGTAGATGACTACTATCATGATTAGCACGTGTATTGTGTGAACTGGACCTACTAACCTCAATATTACACGTGGTTTCATTGTCTATTGTATTTATATTTTAAACATTTACTGTTCTGTT